>JBAMCM010000429.1:5227500-6427500 GCA_037075145.1 Scaptodrosophila latifasciaeformis
AAAATAGAAAAAGTTAAAAAAATTAAATATTTTTATTTTTTATTTTTTTGAAAAAATTCAAGCCAATAGATTTTGCACTTGCCCCTAGAAAATAAATAGAGGAATTTTTGTTTTTTATTAAAATGTTTTTTTTTTTTTGAATTTTTTTTTTTTTTGGTGTTTTGCTTTGGGCAAAGGCTTTTCGATGAGGGAGATTTCAAATTGTTATTGGATCTATATATATATATATATATATATATATATATATATATATATATATATATATATATATATATTTATGAACAAAAACTTGAATGGTTCTTTAGAGTTTTTTGGCTTTCAAATTAATTAAATTTTTCACTGATAACACTGCATAAATTTTTAGGTTTTTTTTTTTTTTTTTTTTTGGGTGAGGGAAAGATTTGAAAAAAAATTAAAAAAAAAAAGAAAAATGATTTAAATTGTATTTTTTTTTTTTAGCTTACACTTTTGTTGTTGTTAATTTAAATTGTCTTAGTATTTGCAGCGCTTAATTGTTTTGCGCACAACTGTACCTGTGGAATTAGTCTTTGTTTTTTATCCGCACATTTTTGGTTTTAGTTTTTTATTTTTTTTTTTTGTAATATTTTTAATATTATTTAGCATAGTTTTTGGGTTTCTTCTAATGCTTTGCATTTCACATTTCCTTATCAAATGTTTCTTTTTTTGAATTTGTTGTGTATTTTTAGTCTTTTTGTTTTTTTTTTTAGCTAAGTTTTTCTTTTGCTTTTGCTTACATTTACACATTTTCTTTTCTCTCTTCTTTTTTTTTGTTTACACGAAATTTTATTTTCTAGTTTTTTGTTTTTTTCTTAAATTTTTTTATCGACTTTTAAATTTAACACTTTTGTCTGCTGACACTCTCTGCTTGGTATGTCAATTTGTTTTTTTGGTATTTTTTCTAGTATTTTGTTGTTGTTGTTGTTGCTGTTGTTGTCGCAGTCTGTGTGTCTCGGTTGTCCGTCAGTTCTGTTTTGCTGTCTCCACTTTCTTACTCCATGCGCCCCAACTCCAAGTGTTGTTCTTGTTGTTGTTGTTGTATGAGTGTGTGTGTGTGTGTGTGTGTGTGTGTGTGTTTGGTCTTGAGTATGTACACAAATAACTGCAACAGGGATCGCTGGGATCAAGGCAATGGCTTCAATTTTCTTCTTTAGTTTACTTTTTGTCGAAACTGTACCGAAAATTTTATGTCAAAGAGCTGCCATTTTGTTTTTGAGTCGGCTTAAACTGTTATACACACAGGTGAGTGTTACTCTGTGTATGCGTGTGTGTGTGTGAGTGTGAGTGTAACCAAATCCTTTTTTAACAACAAACAAAAATCTTGTGTTTTTTTTTATTTAATTTTGTTTTTTTTGTTTTGTTTTTACTATTTCTTTGCTTTTGAACAGTTTTGTTTTGTTTTGTTTTTGTTTTTAATATTTTTAATATATTTTTTTCTTTTTTTAATTTAATTTAATTTATTTTAGAATGTTTTGATAGGCACGTTGAGTTGTATAAATTATTAACGGATTGTTTTGTATTTCTTATTTAATTCTTTTCATTTTTTTCTTTTCTTTTTTTTTTACTTGTGTATTGCTTTTTATGGCAGTTCAGGCGGTTGTTTCATTTTGTTTTTGTTTTTTTTTTTTTATTTTCATTTATTTATTTAAAAGTTAAATTAAAGGAAAAATTAAATAATTCATTTATTTATTTATTTTTTTATAATTGAAGCACTCAAGGCAACTGATTTCATTTGCCTTGTGAACTTTTTGGTTTAAGAAAAAAAAAAAATTAATTATTATTTTTTTAAATTTTAATTTAAAATTTTTTGGTTTAAATCAAGCGTGTGTTTTGTACTTAAAAAAATTATTTTTTATTTATTAAAAAAAAAATCCGACAAAATTTTTTTTTTTTTTTTTTTTTTAATTATTATTTTTTTTTTACTATATTTTTTTTGCAAATACAATTTTTAGAGCTTGTTCGCATTTTGTTGTTGTTGTTGTTGTTGTTGTCTTGTGAAAAAAAAGAACCTGTGTGCTTGTATGTGTGGCTTCACGGTTGGCCTGAATGTGCCTGGAAATGTGAGGTTATGTTTTTTCCTTTTGTTTTCTATTTTTGTGTGTGTTTTTTTTTTTTTGGTTTCCTTTTTTCTTTGTGTGTTTTCTGTCTATTTTTGATGATTAAATGTTTACATAACCTTCAATTTGAACTGTTTACAATATTTTGTTTTTTTTTGCTCTTAAAAATAAATTGTAAAATTATTTAAAGTTATGCGTTGTTGTTGGTGTTGTTGTTGTGGTGTTTTTTTTTTGACTTAACTGAAAAGTAGTCTTGTTGTTGTTGTTGAAAACAAAAGCAAAACTGAAGTTGATGTTGTTGTTGTTGCTGTTTTTCTTCTTCTTTTTTCCTGACTTGAACTGAAGTTGTTGTTGTTGTTGTTGTTGCTGTTTTCTGACTCGAACTGAAGTTACTGTTGTTGTCATCTGTGTTGTTGTTGTCGTTGTTGTTGTCTTGTAGTCGTTTTAGCTGTCATCCATGTTGCTGTTGCTGTTGTTGTTGTCCAACATCATCTTCTCGGACTTGTTGTTGTTGTTGTTTGTTGTTTGTTGTTTATAGCAGAAAATTATGCTTGCTAGTTTGTTGTTGTTGTTGTTGCTGTTAAATTGTTGGTGTTGTTGTTGTTGTTGTTGTACTTGTTTGCTTACTATTCGCTGTTGTTGTTGCTTCTACGCCCATCATAGCTGTTGTTGTTGTTGTTGTTGTTATCGCTAAAGATTTGGCTGTAGTATAGTTGTTGCTGTTGCTGTTGTTGTTGTTGTTATATTATATAATTTACTCGCGTGCTTCTTGGAGGGGGGGGCGAGGCCTGGCTCAGACATCTGCCGTGCGTGATGTTATGCTCGGCGATCGCGAGTGTATTACAACCTTGTGGCCGTTTTTTGTCACAAAACCATCGCTTTCCACTAGAACGGCCGTCTGGCGTCCAGTGCTGCCGGAGCTCTGTCCACCGGGACTGTTGGCGCCATTGTCGGCATTGTCGTTCGGACTATTTACATTGCTATCGATGGCGGCATCGGCATCGGGTGAGTGGGTGTGGCTATGGGCGGCTGCCTCATTCGGATCGAGGATGGTATGATCGGGATCCGGATGTGAGTCACCCATTGCATCGGCATCGGCATCCGGATCATCCTTGTCCTTGTCGTTATCGGTGATATCTCCTCCGCCGCCGCCACCGCCACTACCATCACCACCGTCGGCTCCATCGGCGCCGTCGCCGTCTGCGTCGCCAGTGTCGAGACCTTCGGCACGAGCCTTGTGCTTGCGCCAGGCATGCTGGATGAGACGAGTACAGTACTCCTCACGCTGGCGCCAGAGTGTCGAGGAGACCGGCTCGTAGCCCTCGGTATCCGGACGGGCCGCTATCTCGCCGATCTCACCGGTCTCCTCGATTGGATTACCCTTGCGGGCGAAAAAGTCTTTGGTCAAGGCATCCAGAATATCCACACAGTACATGAGATCACCACGACAGATTGGTATATCCATCGATATTATTTTGTACTTGTTCGGCTTGTGTATTTGGAGCGGCGGCTCGAGGACATCGAGGAATTCAGACAACTGATCATATCGTATATATTGCGTACCCTCCGGATCGAATTGCTGCCAAATCTCATAATACATATCGTAATCGTCATCGGTGAGACCCTCCTGCACATCTTCGGTTGCCTGACTATAGTTCTCGAGAATGACAGCAATGTACATATTAATAACTATCAAAAAGCTTATAACTAGATATGAAAGGAGAAACGTTATTCCAACTGTTGCTGAACCACAATTGCCCGGATAGCCTTTGTCGTTGTCGGGTGGATCGCATGCTTCCTCATTGATAATGGCGTCGAGTACACCATCCCAACCGGCTGAGGTAGACATCTGCCAGGTTAATTTTTTAGCGTTTTCATAAAAATATTTTCAAAGTGAATTCGGAATGGAATTCAAATATATTCGAAACGCAATTTGGCAGAGTAGAAAGTTTTTTTTTTGGGTTGGTTGGTTGGTGTTTTTTTTAGTTTATTTTTATAGATCGTTTTAATTGATAAAAACATATTTTTTTTTTATTGATTTATATTCAAATTGTTACGTTGATTTTTATTGATTTATAGAGTTTTTTTTTGATTTTTGATTTATTTGTGTGTGTGGGCAGTGAAAAAGAAGTTTAAGACAGAAGATACAATAACAAGAATAGTCATTAGTCAACATTTTAAGGTTAAATGGATCGGCTTTCGTTATGCAGAGACAACAAAAAAAAAAAAAAAAAAAAAAAAATACTATTTGTAGCTAGTTTTAGTTATAGTTTTAGTTAGTACATAAGTATGTAAGTAGGTAGTAAGTAGTAACTTGTATTATTTGTTAGTATTTCATTTTTTTTTTTATAATATTTAAAAAACAATTGATTTTCTTGTGTACATGTACATATATGTATGTATAGGTAGGCTATACAAATAGTCGTATCAAGTAGGTGGACTAAATGCATATATGTATGTATTTAAGTAGGAAACAAAAAAAAAATATATATGAGAGATTTGAAACACAGGCCTGCTCGGAAAGTCGAATGGTTTCGAGTGGACCTGCCCTGGGGTGCTCTCGATTTCGATTGAATTCGAAGGGACTCTGATCTGATCTGATCTGCAGAGTCCAGTCATTTCTTTGGGATATAACGAAAAACCTTTCGGATCTTATTTGATGAGAAGAGGTCGAGTCGATCCTTTAAGAAAAAAGCTGATGAAGTTCTGTTGGAGATTCTCATTCGATCATTCATAAATCGTATAGAAGAGAAGAGGTTGAGTCCAACCTTTAAGAAAAAAGCTATTGAAGTTCTGTTGGAGATTCTCATTCGATCATTCATAATTCGTATAGATCACTGATCTGATTTAATAGGAAAATTCATTTCATTCTCCTGAGAAGAATGGACACTTCGATACAGTTGAATTCGCCATCTTAATCGCTTGACTCGAATCAATCCTTTGAGTAGGAAGGGTTCCTTAGCTTACTTTAGCCTATCACACTTTTCTGAAGTCCTTTAAAAATGGATCCTTCCTTTAAGAAAACAACAAACATAGTTTTGCTAAAGACTGTTCAAATCATTTGAATTCGAAGAGTTCCAGAAGGATTTGACTGGTTTGTCTTGAAATTTTGAGCTGCCTCCTTGAAATAAGTTAATTTCGAATTTTGTTCTTCTTCAGTTGTTCCATTGAATTCGTAAAGATCAAGCAAAATTTATGAACTGATTGGATTATAAAGAGAAAAGTCTTAATCCTTTGAAACAAGCTTTAAGTCTTTCCAATATTCTTTGGAACTTTAAGGATTTTTAGAACTTAAATTGAGATTGGGATTAATTTATTTTGCCAAGCTTATAAAAGCCTTTTCAGTTCGAGAGTCTTAGCCGGAGAGGCTCTCCGGAGAAAATAAATTCGATAGTCGAATCAAGTTAGTTTTGGTTCAAGCTCAAATCGAGAATCAGAGGCACCCTTGTGGCAGTCGAAGTTCGGAACAGGTCTGCTGTTTTTTTTTTTTTTTTTGTTTGGAGGAAGAGAAATTTTCTTTACTGATTTTTCGGTTTTTGCTGAAAAGTCCAAAAAACTGTTAAGCTTTGAAAAGCAGAGCAGTTGCCACAAAATCGTGTTCGTTTGAGAAAAAGGGCAAACAAAATTTTGGCGGGGTGTTTGTGTGGAGTAAAACCCAACAAGCATTTCGTGGGTAAAAATGGAGGGGGACTTTTGATTTTGATTGCGATTTGTTTTTTTTTTTTGTACTTTGAAAGCATTGCTGCATGGTTTCTTGGTTTTCGGAAAGAGGTACTTGTCTCTTCGACTTGGGCATGATTCAGAGAGAAACAGTGAGAGAGAAATAGAGAGAGAGACAGAGTAAGAGAAAGATAGAGCAAAGTAGTAGGTTTTTCGAGTGCTTCAAGCAAGGATTGAGAATCTTTTGCTTAAAGACCGAAGGAAACTGAAGTACTGAAGAGTATGAGAGAGAAAGAAAGACGTAGACGATAGAGGACGTAATGAAAGTTATGAAAGGTCTTAGTCAGTTAATTGAAGAGATTAGACAGAGAGTTAGAGAAAGAGAGAGAGAGAGAGTTAAGGAGAGAGAGTAGCGTATTTGTGATTCTTGGCGTATTGAAACGCACGAAAATAATCATGATTTTTTTTTTTGTTTGTTTTCTTTTTTTTTTGTTTTTTTTTTTTTGTTTTTTTCCTTTTGCTTTATGTCATGAGGAAATTCCAACATTTTATTTGGTGTTTGTTGAAAGAGCTGAATTAGATTTGTTTTTTGTACAATTGACTAAAAAATATACATAGTTTTTTTTTATTTTAATATTGTTTTGGGATTCAATTACAAACAAGCTGGAAAATTATAAAATAATAAAACGAAACGTCTTAGCGAAGCAGAAAAACTAAATAAAAAATTTTTCTTTTCCGACTTAGGCATGGCTTTAGGCAAGGCGAGAGAGCGAGACAGACAGAGTGTACTCTGTTCTGTTATCGAACTTGCGTTTCGATAGTTTTTTTTTTTTTGGAAATGCAGCAGTGCGCTCGATTGGCAACGCTGCGGAATTTGTTTGAATTGCAAGCAAAATTTTTTAAATATTTTAATTTTTGATGAAGGCAGAATGGATTGAGCTAATTGATTGAGATATATTTGGAAGTTTTAGACTTGCATTTTTTCTTTGAAAATTAATGCTCGAGTAGATCTGAACTTGAGCTGTTTTTTTAAGAGAAAATTGATTTTATAATTCATGAAGCTTTCAGTCTGAATTTATCTGTCTTCATTTTTTCAAACTTTTCATTGAATGAATTTCTGGAAAATTTCAAGCCTTTTGGTGAATCTCTTAGGTCTTGAGATTTATTTAAGCTTATGCCAGTTTTCTTTTTCTTCTTCTTCTTGCAAAATAAAATGAGTTTCAAAATTAAGAGGAATTGTTTTTTTTTTATAAATTTTTGGGTTAGTAAGTTTTGTTAGAATTAAGAAAGTAAAAGGAATTCGATTTAAGAAAATCAAAAAATAATAATCTTAATAAGAATCAAATGAAATTAGGTTTGGTTTAAGTGAATCAAAAAATCGCACTAATTTAGCTTTTACCAACAACTACCGCAGCTTGAATCAACATTGTGATGTTGCCACTAAATCAAAACGCAGCCAACAACAACAGCTGCCAACGATACTCGGATAGGTATGTATGCCATGGTGGACGAGTATGTGGTTATCATTATTATATAAATATATTTTTTTTTAGTGCTATCTGCTGTTGTGGGCCGACTGTCAGCCAGAGTCGGGGGCTCGGTAAGGCTGTGTGTGTGTTAGTGTGGGCGTGGCAACATCACCCAACGACAACAACAATAGACAACATAAACCGTTAACGGAATTGTGGTTGTACGCTTACCTGAAACAGCAATATCATGCTCTGGCCAAACGTCTTGAAGTTGTAGACATCGTTAATGCCGCTCTTCTCCTTGACGTGCATGAAAAATGACATGCCGAAGATAGCAAAGATGAACATGACCAGAAAGAGCAGCAGGCAAATGTTGAACAACGCCGGCAGCGACATAGCCAGGGCGAACAGAAGTGTCCGTATGCCCTTGGCCCCTTTCACCAGACGCAGTACGCGGCCAACTTTGGCGACGCGCACCACACGCAGCAGCGTCGGTGAGACGAAATATTTCTCGATAATATCGCTAAGTACGAGACCTGCGGTCGTGGCAGCAATTCGTGTGTGGAGAGTATGAGAAAGTGTGTTGAGTTTTCTTTTCTTAATTTTCTTTTTTTTTCGATTTTCTTTTCTAATATTTTTTAGTTAAAGGTTAAAGATTAATATATTTATTGGGGAAGATTGTTTTTTGTTTTTTTTTTTTTTTGTCTTGGGAAGTGGACTGGATTGGATTGGGTAAGCAGTGGCTAACTGAGAGGCAGAGAGAGAGAGAGAGAGAGAGAGAGAGAGAGAGTGACAGAGTGGCATTTGGACTTGACTAGTCGACACAATCAAGACACTAAAGGACACAGCGCAATACATACATACATACAAACATTATGTAGTACATATTTAAGTAATTAGCTGTAAATTTCAAAGCATTTTCTTTTTGTGGTTGTAATGGTTTCATTTTTACGTTTTTTTCTTATAGTCTTATAAAGTTGGGTTAGTAAGAACTTTAAAACAGGCAGAGGTTAGTGTGTTTCTATGTCTGTCTGTGTGTGTGAGTGTGTGGGACGGGTCCAGTATAGCAGGATTTTTCTTGAAAGAAAGGCTATACATAGATCGAGAATAGATCCATTCCTCGGGCACTGGGAACTCTTCTCAGGGACTCTTTGTCAGAGAGAAGTATGGCAAGCCCTAGTTTAAGTATTGAGCTGATCTGAGACTTTATGTTCTAATAACTGCTAGACGAAACTGTACTTGGAAGTATGTGAAATACTTAGAAGCTTGGGAAAGCTTCAACATCTCCGAAGATTCGTGTATTTAATTTTTGAGAGTGGAATCCTAAGGAATCCTTCAACCATTTCAAATCTTCAAACGAAACTTTTTGTTGAGTTCTATTCGAAGGTTTCATGAGACTCATAGGCAAGAAAGTACTCTTTCTTTGTTGAGTTCTTTTCGAAGGTTTCATGAGACTCATAGGCAAGAAAGTACTCTCTCTTTGTTGAGTTCTTGTCGAAGGTTTCATGAGACTCATAGGCAATAAAGTACTGTTTCTTTGTTGAGATCTTTTCGAAGGTTTCATGAGACTCTTAGACAAGAAAGTACTCTTTCGAGTCTGTGTGAAGACTGTTAGTCTTGTGGAAAACAAAAGTCCCAAGTGCCAGCTTAATTTGCAAATATTTTCAGGCTGAAAAGAATTTGATAATATTCTTTATGAACCCCAAAGATTTATGTAAATCATCTGGGTGTGTGGGAGATGCTTCCAAGGAGAGAAGGAGAGGTTCTCATTAAGTTCTTCAGATCTCAAGAAGTCGCTGGCTTGTAAGCTAGGACAGAAGAGGTTCTCATTGAGTTCTGCAGATCTCAAGAAGTCGCTGGCTTGTCAGCTAAAAATCTTTATGAATATTATCAAATTCCTTATGAACCCCAAAGATTTATGTAAATCATCTGGGTGTGTGGGAGATGCTTCCAAGGAGAGAAGAGGTTCTCCATGAAGAAGAAAAAAGCAATATCTTCAGTTTGTTGGAGATTTTGTCAAGCCTGAAAGAATTTTCATCCACAAGAATTTATGTAAGATTAAAGTCAAGATTCTTTCAGGGAAATTGTGTTAGGAGAAATAGATCAAGACAGTTTTGGGTGTTATGTATAAAGTATTCTATATATACAATTGAGAGTCTGGTCGGGGCTTTGGATGGTTTGTCCCAGTTCGGGGGTAACTGTGTTGGATGTTTTGGGTGTCTTTGTGTTACGTATAAGCTTACAGACATACATATTTATGTACTAGAACACATTTAAAAATACACATATGTACACATAAAATTTGCTTTTACTTTTCTATTGTTTTGTCTATGATTTTGTTTAGTTTTTGTTCCTTGTCATACTCATTACCAATACCATTTTTTGTCATTATAAAAATAAGAATTTTCATTTGGTTTTCCGGACGTACTGGATTAACGAGAAGTAGTACGGTTAGTAAAAAAAAAAATACAAGTACATATATATCTTTTGCTACAAATAACAAGATACAGCGAGTTACAAGTACGTCAACAAGTACAAGTACGAGTTTAGCTATAATAATAAAGAATTACAATTACGTTGATAAAGTTTCAAAAAGGAAAAAGTATGATTAAAACAAAAATATATATATTTTTTTTATAAAAATGTTCGAAAGAATAAATCAAGTTAAGTAAGAAAGAAAGAAAGAAAGTATAGAGTAAGCAGCAACACTCTTTGGTTGAAGTAGATTTTTGTAGCCGTAGGATTAGTTGAATCGGTTGAATATTTGGGCTTCTCCGATATCGGGCGTTGCGGGCGTTGTAAGCAGCGGGCAGATACTACTATATATAGTTTTTTATTTTTTGCGACAGCAGCAGCGGCGGCATTTGCAGCAGCAGAGGCGGCTTTAGTTTATATATTTTATATACCATATAGAAAATATATATATAACATATAGATATATATATATATTTATATATAGGGTATATTTTCATCTATTTATATTCTCTGTACATTTATTGCTTTATTTATTTAAATGATTTTTATTATTTTTTTTTGGAACGTAGAATTGATTGGAGCGATAATCCGCAGCATATTTTAAAAGTGCCAAATATCAGCAATGTTCGTTCGTTCATTTCGATACCCAAAACAAAAAAAAAAGGTAGCTGAAAAATGCTCATTATCATTTGGATCGATTTTGCCAATTTCAGCGAAATTGTTTTTGATTCATTTGTTTTTTTTTGGTTTCTCATTAAAGATTTGCTGGCCCCAATGCGTTCATTGGTTTCTTTCTATTTTGTGTGTGTGAAATGAAATGCACACTAGAGAGATGACGATAATGGCAATTGGGTTTTGGTTTTCTTATTGGAAGGAAAAATAGGCACTTTGGGTTTGACGAACGAACTATTGCTTACTAAAAAGTTGAGCTAGTAGGCAATTTTGAAAGCGGGTCATGCTCGGGGGAAGAGAGGGTCCAACAATTTCAATTTGTCTGGGCTAAAAAGAGCTAAGCGAATTTGTTTTTTCTTTTTTTTTTTGGAATTTCAATAGCAAAACAAAAATGGTTTAAGAGAGAAATAGAGAGAGAAAGAGAAGAAGTAGGATTAACAGGGACACAGCCTTCGGATTCAATTTGTTCCTCTGTACATTAAAGATGATCTAAAATTCCAGCTGTGTCGATGTTGGAAGAGAAAACCGGTGCTAAATATATTCCTTCGGAGCACCGAAGAATACATACTCTTTTCGAAAATCATAAGTCAAGCTTGAGATATACACAGGGAGATCTTTAGAGACCTTTAAGCTGAGATATACGCAGGGAGATCTTTAGAGACCTTTAAGCTGAGGTATACTCAGGGAGAACTTTAAGCTGAGATATACTCAGGGAGACCTTTATGGACCTTTAAGCTGAGATATACATAGGGAGATCTTTAGAGACCTCTAAATTGAGATATACTCAGGGAGATCTTTAGAGACCTTTAAGCTGAGATATACTCATGGAGATCTTTATAGACCTCTAAGTTGAGATATACTCAGGGAGATCTTTAGAGACCTTTAAGCTTGAGATATACACAGGGAGATCTTTATAGACCTCTAAGCTGAGATATACTTAGGGAGACCTTTAGAGACCTTTAAGCTTGAGATATACTCAGGGAGATCTTTATAGACCTTTAAGCTTGAGATATACTCAGGGAGACCTTTATGGACCTTTAAGCTGAGATATACATAGGGAGATCTTTAGAGACCTTTAAGCTTGAGATATACTCAGGGAGATCTTCATAGACCTTTAAGCTTGAGATATACACAGGGAGAACTTTAAGCTGAGATATACTCAGGGAGATCTTTATAGACCTTTAAGCTTGAGATATACACAGGGAGATCTTTAGAGACCTCTAAGTTGAGATATACTCAGGGAGATCTTTATAGACCTTTAAGCTTGAGATATACACAGGGAGAACTTTAAGCTGAGATATACTCAGGGAGGTCTTTAGAGACGTTTAAGCTATTTGAAATAAAAATTCAGTCCATTTTATATTTGAACTTAAAGATATAGCAAGACGATTCCTAGATATGAATAAAATAGGGGAATATATATTCTATAGATCAGACTTGGAAATGCCAGAAATAATAATGCAATCAGACTCAGGCTTCAGTTTAAAGGTTTAGTAAGATTATCCGTAGATATGAATAGGGAAAGCAAGATGAAGATGAGTCTTGATATGGCCAGAATTAATGATTCAATCCGAACCAAACTTAACTTAAAGCTAGTCACCCTGATCATATTGTGGGTAACTTTGGAGGGTCTCCGACGTCTCCTTCTCTATGTTACAGACATTTGCACAAACTTAATATACCTTTGTACCTTTTTAGGAACAGGGTATAATTATAGTAGGATAGTTCAGAGAAAGTGAATGAGCTTGAACAGAATAGTTCTCCCAATTCTTAGATCAAAACAGACGAACGGCTTAGGTGATATATATAAAGTATTCTCCAGCTCTATTTATCTTCGAAAGGACTGTTGAAATTAAATTAAAAATATTATTTGAAATTAATAAAAAAAAACACACTTTAATATCATTTGAAAAACATCTCTAAGGGTTGAAGATTACGCTTAGGATTTGTGCTCGACTAAACGGGCCTTGGATTTGAGTTGATCTGGATTGATCGGGCCGATAGATAGGTATATATCTAGTTAAATATGCGATTTACTACGTTCATAGTAAAGTACATAATCTCCATCGTAGATTGGACCAAAACCATTAAGAAGATTCAGGCTAGTGCCACGGTACTTGTTCGGGATATTGTTTAAGGATCTCAAAAAGTTATACATATATACTCAATTGGCATAACAAAAGTCTGTGGAAACCAAAAAATTGATTTACTTTCTTGGTTATGCTAAAACACTACATAAATAGGAGTAGTTTTGGAGGGCTTTTTTTTCTGGCCAAGGCAAAAGTCGTACAAAGATGTGTGCTAAACATTTCGGACGGCCATTGCATTGGCAGCCCAATTGGGGGGGGTTTTGTTTTAGAAATATCTTATATACCGGGCAGTAGCTGACAGAGTTATGCAACCGACAATCGCACAGAGAGTTGTGGAATGCCCATTGACACCTAACTCTGATTGAATCTTTGTGTTTGTGTGTTTCAAAAAATTCAACTGTTTGCGTTTTGTGAAAGCCATTTTTTTTTTTGGATTATTCATTTTTTTTTTTTATCTTACTTTGTGTGTGTGTGTGTGTAAGTGTATATTTTTTTTATAGTTTTTTTTTAGTTGTTATTTTAGGTTTTCTTTTTTTTTTTTTTGCATTTAAAAAAAGCGTAGTTTTGTATTTTTTTTTTATCGTTATTCGTTTTTGTTTTTTTTTTATAAATATTTTTTTTTTGTTTTTTTGCTTTTAAGCGTGTATTAATATATTCGTCTATAGGGTATCACTTAAAGTAGGCAAGTTTAGAAAGCTTGGAAAGCAGTAGAAAATATTTTTGGAATCGGTTTTGAAAGGCTTTGAAGCTGGTTTGGCTTAACATTTTCAGTGCTCTTGGACACGTGACACATATTATATACAGATTTAAAAATTGGTAAAAAAAAAAATAATCATAGTTTTGTTATTTTGTGGGGCAAAAAGTAAAGCAGAAAGCAACATTGAAATTGCAGCGTTTTGTTTTTTTTTTTTTGAAGCTTTAGTTTTGGGTTTGTTTTCTTCATTTTGGTTTTGGACAACTTTGAAAAATGTAAATAAATGAAAACAGATAAGGTTTAATCAAAAACGAAACAACCAACTGCTCACAACAGTCAATAGACACACTTGTCGAGTGGAGTAGAAAGAGGGACCAAAAATTCCTAAACCAAAACAAAAAAAGGTGAGAATTTTTTGAAGCGGAATTTTTCGCAGGATATTTCAACGTTTGGCAGCAGAAAGTTAATCAAGTCTTCATTTTATTTTTACCACAAGTAAAACAACGAAAGCAGAGATACAAAAATGTATCCAAGTGGATCGACGGCATGGAAATACTTGAGTTTTGTACGAGTGGCAAAATGGTAAAATGAAGCTTTCTGTTGCTAAAATGAATGTAGTAAAGCATATTTTAAGCCATCTTTTGTATGATTTCGATTGGTGGAATTTCCTTCGTATTTCTCATTATGTTTTTTTTTAAGCCATTTTGTCTATTTTGAGAGAGACTTAGCAAGCAAGGCAGTTGCAAATAATCCTTTTGCTGGGATTCTTTTTTTTTTTTTTTTTGCGCTCAATATCGTCCGTAGCGGCTTATTTCCATTTTTTTGTTTGTTTTTGTTTTTCGGTTTTTCTTATTTTTTTTATTTTTTTTTGGTTCATTTTGTGCTTACGTATACGCAATTTAAAAAGAATAAACTTGATAAACAACACAAAAGTAGAAAGAATTTTATTAACTAGCATTTTTTTTTTTTTTTGTTTTTCAATAAAAGCGAATTTGCCTTTAAAATCTGGCGAAATTTGCCGTTAGATTTTATAAGCAATTTAATAATAAATACATCAATTAAATACATCAATTAATTACAACAATTACAAGAACAAAAACACAATTTATTAAATCAACTTGGAAACGGGTTTTCATTAGTTTACGTTTTCAAATTTTCAAAATAAAAATTAGGCAATTTTTAAATACTTTTTTTTCTTTTCATTAACAATTAAGCAAAATTACAATCTAAACATAAACAAAAAACTGCTTTTACATTCGAAAAATATTTTCGAAAAAAAACAAGAAATTCTTTGAAATTTTTACAATATTTTTTGTTTGAATGTAAAAACAGTTTTTGGCCAAGAATACGTAAAGCACAACAAAAATACATTTCGTTTATATAATGAAGTGGATTTTCTAATTTGAATATTTTTATAGACAAAACCGAAGAGAGTACCGAAGCTAGCGTATATCAGTTCGAAATTTCAGATACATATAGCTAGGTCAAGCATACTGAAAATCGATCAAGCTAAACCTTTAGTGTCCAGAGATATAATGAAGATATAAGAATCTTTAGTGTCCAGAGATATGGTCAAGATATAAAAATCTGAAAGGCTAGGCTAGGTCCAAGCTGACCTTGAAAAATTGACTGAAAAATTGACTGAAGAATCGACTGAAGAATCGACTGAAAAATCGACTGAAGAATCGACTGAAGAATCGATTGAGAATCGACTGAAGAATCGACTGAAAAATCGACTGAAGAATCGACTGAAAAATCGACTGAGAAGTCGACTGTAGAACCAACTGAAGAAGCGACTAGTAAATCCCGTAGCCACCTGTCGTAAGCTCGGTCTATATATGAGTACTCCTTTCTAAGAGTAAGTCGGCCTGACTTAACCTAACCTCACACAAATGAACATGTGCTCAAAATCTACGAAGTATCTGTGGCAATGGAGTCGAGAAGTCGGTGGCATTGGCTTCCCAAAAAACTCCGAGACAGGCACACAGATAGGTCTGATCGGATGGCTCTTCGTCTGGGCCTGAGAGACAGACAATTGGGTAAATCTAAACAGACCCATTTGGAGGTGACCTTTCTAGTTCTTGAAAAGGTGCAAAATATATCTTTTAGCTTGTCTATATAAAATATTCAAATAGAGTGATCCGGACCACACATTATATAAGGAAATTTTGGGGAAATATTTCAAAAATAAAACAATTGCATTTAGTTTTTTTTTTGTTTGTTTTTGTTTTTGTTTACCATATTTGTTGGTGTAACAAGAACAAATAAGAATTAACATATTAACGAATTACAGATCAACATTTAATGGAATTACGCATTACGTTTACGACAGCAAAGATATCAATATAATTATAAGGGGAGTTTTTTTTTTTTTTTTTTTTTGGATTTGGAAATAATTTAATTAGTAGTAAATACATAGAAAGGGGGGGGGGGAGGGGGTACGAAGAGTGTGTATACAAATAAGTAGGAACTTTCAAGATATTTATAAAGATATATATATATATTTATATAGAAAGAGAGAGAGAGAGAGACAGAGATATACACACACACTTATACAGTTTAGCAAACAGAGCGTGGGCGGGAGAGAGAGAGAGAGAGTGAAAGTATTCACTTGGTTTCTTTTTAGATTTTTGGAAATTTTTTTGGGGAAGTTAAAAAAAAAAAAAAAATTTGATTGGCTTTTGGTATAACGTAATTGGTTTTACTTACCTAAGATGGATAAAATGACAACTACTACATCAAATAAATTCCATGGCTCAATAAAATAGTGATATCGTAAAGCGAATATTTTTAATAGACATTCGGAACTGAAAATAACTACGAATATCGCATTGAGATAGTCAAGGACCGCATTGTACGTGTCCGATGCATCGTATCGATCGAGTGTCATGGTGAACATGTTCAGACCAATGAATAACATAATTATTATATCGAATTTTTTATCGGTAACTATTTCAAACACTATTGCTTGTGGACGCCACTGTAAATGGAGAAGAGCAATGTCAAAACAAAAAACACAAAAAAAAAACAAAAAATATAGAAAATTAAAATTTGTGAAAATCATAAAGAAAAAAATTGGGAATTTTTTTTTTTTAAATTATTATAATTTTTTTTTGTTGGTTCAAACCAAACACATAAGAAGAGAAGAGAGTAAGAAATAGAATAGAAGAGTTTGGTATAAGTATTTTTGTTTATCAAAAATTGTTGTTGTTTTTTTCATATTTTCATTAATTATTTTTCATTTTCATTTGTTATTATAATATTTTATTTTTGTTAATTATATTATTGATTTATTATTGAGTTGTTTCTTTTATAGATCTGTGCCAATTGAAAACTTTTTCCGAAACTGTACCGCCTTCGAGATATATAGAGAGAGATGTAGAGGGAGAGAGAGAGAAATAGTTAGTTTACGTTTGACGTTTTAAATCGGTGTAACGGTGAGTCGGTGGGTGTATAAGTGTGCTACAAATATACATTAGTAGATATATTCAGATTAGAAAAGAGCTTAGGTTCGGTAGATAGGACTACAGACGGTATACAAGTTATGCTTAACGGTACACGCATATCCGGTTATAGTATGTATTTTATAGTATATATAAAAATATTTGTTTGGTTGTTGTTATTGTTATTTGGTTATTATGCATATGTATTTACTTATGTATGATTAGTTCGATAAGTTTTGGTTTGAAAGAGAAACGTGCAGTCTTCAGGTCTCAAGTCTTTCGTTATATTGTTTTGTCGGGGTTTTCGATTCTTATACAGCATGCCAAGTAGCAGCATAAATACATAAAACTTTAAGTCTGCCAATCTGCTGCCCTTTCTATTTTTTAGTTATTTTTTTGACGTGCCTCTTTTTGTATTTCATACAGAATAGTTTGTTGGAAATTCTTTTTTATGTGCGCCTGGTTACTTAATTCTTAAACATGCCCCAGGTTAAGTCTATGGAATAAATTGTAAGTGCCTTAGATTTGGTTAAAAAAAAACAAATGCACATTCATAAAGGTTATAGGAAAAAACATGCAATCTAAGAGAAGTTGCAATTAAAGACGGTGTGGAATTTGTTGAATAAAATTAAATAAATTATTTTTTTTTTTGGAATATGGTACAATTTATTTAGATTTGTATAAGTAAGTAACATTTTGTATAAAAATTTAAAGAATTTTTTTTTTTTTTTTTTGAATTTGAAATTTGTAATTTTTTTTTTTGTTTTGTCCAACTTTGAAATTGGCAGACATAAAAATGTTTAAGTACAGACAACCAAACGGACACAATACTTATTTAAATATTGAAATTAAGTAGAGTTTTTTTTTTGAATAAGAAAACATTAGTAAATATGTTGAAAACATAGTATACTTTATTTTGTTGCTTTTTCTTTTTTTTAGGAGTCGCTCAATGGCAATAGTAGCGTGGCGGTATCTCAAAATGTATCGTTGGACAAAAAATGCGATTTTTGTGCTTATATCACACTACTGTAGCTATTCCAACGACTCAACTATTCGGTTTTGCTTGTTTGTAAGATCCATTATTCAACTTGACAAAATATTGCTAGAGAATAGGGCTTGGGTTATCATTTTGTAATCGTTTTTCTTTTGTTTTTGAATTTTTGTAACTTCATTCTGAACAATATTAAAGGTATGTACAGTTAATAGATTTTTAAAGGGGTAGTTCGAAAAGTAGTGAAAGCAAGTTTGTCCGTTAGTCTCTCAAGTTAAAGCAGTTGGTATAAGAGTTTGTATAAGACTTTGTATAAGGGTTTGTATAGGACGTTGTAAAAGTTGTTGTAAAACTCGTTCGTATAAGACTTCGTAAAAGATTTAGTATAAGGTTTTGTATAAGATTCCGTATAAAATTTCGTATAAGACTTTGTATAAGATTCCGTATAAGACTTTGTAGAAGATTCCGTATAAGACTTTGTAGAAGACATTGTATAAGACTTCGTATAAGACTTCGTATAAGACTTCGTATAAGACTTCGTATAAGACTTCGTATAAGACTTCGTATAAGAGTTGGTAAAGCAAGGCCAGGCTTGGAAATGGTAGTAGGTCAGTTTGTATAAAAGAAGACTAGCGGATCAGTTTGAGATCTGCTAAAATGGCCAGAAATATAATACTTCAAAGTCTGTATAACAGTTGAGCCTATGCTCTGAAATACTGACCTTCATTTTTCTATAACATTTTGGTGAGAAGCTGTAGCAAGTCTTAGTCCTTGAGTTAATTTCACTCTGGCTTATAAGCAAGAGTCTAACAGTCTGTTTAACAGTTGGCTTGGTCTCTGTCTAAGGTCCACGTTTTGGCTTCATCAAATGCAATACAACATTGAAAAAAGTTTGTTTTGTTATTATTTAGTATTTTTTTTTTTGGTTATAAAAAAAAGTTATCAATTTTATCGATTGGCACAGATTATGAAAATGGCGGTTTAGAAATTTCTATTATATATTTTTCTGATCTCGTTGTTTGATTTATATATAAGATTATTATTTGTTTTTGTTTTTCGAAAACTGAAGACGACAGATCTCTTGGAGTTTTTTGGAGAAGAAAGTGATTTCAATTTAAAAATTGAAATAAGAAAAGAAAAAAAAAAATACCGTCAAACTTTTTGGTTTTCTTTATAAATGCAACTCTGCTTGGAAGAGTTATAAGCTCGAAACTGTTATATGAATTATTTCTTTATGATTTTATTTGAAGTCTTGATCATTTCGCTTTTTTATTGGTTTAAGTTTTTTTTTTGATAAATGAATTTTTTTTTTTGTATATATTTTTTTTTATTGATTTATTTAGTAATTAATTATTATTATTATTATTTTTTTTTAGTTTTGTTGTTGTTGTTGTTGTCTTACCCTTGGTCTAGGAATGGCTTTTAATGGTTTTTTAGAGCCCATCTTTTTCATAGCATTATAGTACTTTTTCTGATCTTCTGTCATGAACATTTCTAATGATCCACCTGCTTTTTTCTTTTGCTCATTAAAATTATCAATGATAACACCAATGAACAGATTGAGTGTGAAAAATGATCCAAATATAATGAAGAATACGAAATATAAATACATGTAGATGTTCGTTTCACGAATCGGCTGCTTGTCCACCTGTGGATGTGATCATGTTTTCATGTGGCGATTTATATAATTTTTTTTTTCCATAAATTTTGTTAAATTTTTTTTTTAATTTTATTTTTTTTTTTATTTTGTGAATGGATCATTTTTAGTGTTACTCAAGTGTGGGAAGTGTGTGTGTGTGTGTGTGTTTTTTTTTATTGTTGTTTGTGGTGTGTTTTGGTTTGGTTTGGTTGGTTTTTTGTTGGTATTGTTGAAGTGGCCATTGTGTTGTTGTTGTTGTGAAGAGTGTTGTGTTGTTGTTGTTGTTGTAGTTGTAGTTATTTATATAAAAAGAGAAAAATATAGATAAAAAAGATTGATTAATAAATTTGTTGTTTTTACCATTTAGTTCAAGATACATTTAATACATTTGAAAACTATTTGCGTTTCTTTCAATTTTTTTTGTTTCACACATTTAAATTTTTTTCAAAGCGCATTAAAAAGTTTTTTTAATAAAATTAAAAAAAATAAATAAAAAAAAGAAATGGTAGAATTTGTTTTTTTGTTTTTTTGACTTTACCTCTCGTGAATCGATTGCATCGTTCATTATTTGTATCCAGCCTTTGAAGGTGGCCACTTGGAAAAGGCACAGATACGCGTTACCTACATGATCGAAATTCATTGCAGAATTCACCCAGGTGTAGTTTTCGCTCTCGCAGGCATTGCGATTTGGTATGATCTCGTGGCTGAGCTTCGTGCCATTTGTGTCTTCGCACTGTCTCAGTGATTTAGTAGATTTATTTATTTTTGGTTTTTTTTTTTTCGTTTGGAAGGATAGTGTTTTAATTTAGATTTAAAAAAAAAGAATGTATTTCAGTTATGCAAATATGAAATAGAAAGGAAATTATAAATAAATATTGCTAAGACTATTTAGTTTTGGTTAGGATATTCAGTCAGCAGCTAAATAGCATTTTATTTTGAATGCTCTCTATTTAAATTAATAGCTTAGGCTAATCATTTTTACTAATTTGTATTTAATTATAATTTTTTTTTTTGGCATTTGCAAAAGGCAATGACAAGACTAAAAGCTAAGATTTATTTGCTTTAAGATTTTCCAAGTGTTCTAAACTTATTTCTTTGTGCAATATAATTTTTTTTTTTTAATTCAGCTTAGAAAAATTTATATATATTTATCTGTTTTTTTTTTTTTAGCATGCTTTGGCTTTTGCTTGAATTAAAAAGATTTTTAATTTATTTACAAAAAAAAAAAAAAAAAACAAGAGTTTCTCTTTAGGCGAACGAGAAACTCTTGTCCAGTTGAAATTTGCAATTGCATTTGTTTGAGTTTTTCATTATCATTTTGATATATATAGATTTTTTTTTAAGATTTTACAATACAAATTGTATGTTTGTTTATCAACTATTTACGAAAAATAGATGCAAAGATACGCATTTTTCAGAAAATTACTTTATTCTTGAAATATTCTCGATTTGATCTTTAGCTTACTGATTGAGTTTCGCTGCTTTTGAATTTTGTCAAACCAAATAAAATAATGCAAAAAAAAAAATTATTTATTTCAATTCATTTATAATACCCTGTAATTGTATTTATAAGTCGTCGCAGACCTATTAAGTTACTCACAATATAATCAGGTCTTAAAAGCATATTGAGATGACCAAGGCCACCAAACTTGGAGTTTGAACTCCTTATGCTCATACGCTTTCTGGGTTTATTTTATTGATCCCCCGCTCTTTTCCTTCTACCCTCTCGTTTTTTCAAAGCTCTGTAGTCTTTCAAGCTTTGCATAAAGCTTTTGAGTTAGTTCTATAAAAATGTAGGCAATAGAAAGTTCTTTCGATTGATACCAAACATGAACTAAATCGGACCACAAATAATGAAGATATTCAAAAAATAAAATCTTAGAGTCAGGTTTAGGCTCAGCCCAAAGTGGCAGGCCAGTTTGCTGACGTTGCCTGGCTAATCCGGTAGATGGCGCATTTGCTTTGCTGTGAGTATTTCAAGTGTTTGGTTTGCTGACTTCTAAGTGAAATACAAACTAGAATTTTTAGGCCATTCTCACAGACCAGGGTAGTCAACTCGCCAGGGTTGCCACCTTTTTAAGTGGATTCGTATTGGATAGATACAGGGTATCACAAGCTCGACACAGGCCGAGTTAAAAGTTCTTCTTCGTTTTTGCATTATTTTATCCTTTTTTTAATTAAAAAAAAAGTAAAATAGTTTTAATTTATTTGTTTTTTTTGTTTTTGTTTTTGTTATAATTAACACCGTTTTTGCACGTACCTTAAAATATTTTCCAGCAAAAAGCTGTACACCCATAATGGCAAAAATTAGCCAAAATATTAGACACACCAATAGCACATTGAAGATGGACGGTATAGCTTGTACCAGTGCATTAACGACGACCTAGGGTTTATCGATTTTTGGGATGTATTTTTTTTTTGTTTTTTAGGTTAGATTAATTTTGCGGGTCGTCGTTGCAAACGTCGATGTGGTGGGATTCAAATGGATATCAATTTTGGATTGCGTTGATGTTGTTTTTTTTTTTTTTTTGGTGGTGGTTGAGGTGGTTGGATTTTATGAACGGTGTTTCATTTTGGGATAGAATATAATATAATAAATGCAGAGAGTTATTTAATTACGTTTAAAATAATAATAGTTATATTAGATATTAAATATATATTCGAGAAAATGATTTAGTTTATTTTCAAGTCAGTTTAGTTTTTACAGCTTTTGTGTGTGTGTGTTGGTTTTTTTTTTTTCAAGTAGGTGGACAATTCATAAGGCTTGTGAGTCTGGTGGAAAGTGGTGATTAAAGCGATTAGTTCTACATATATATACAGAGAGACTACAGATCATTTATATACATTATATATGAGAAACATGCACAAAACTAGAATCATTAAACCAATCAGAGTAGTAGCAGCAGCAGCAGCAGCGGTCAAACAAACAAACAAATTTACAACACAAAACATTAAGCTCTAAAGAAGAAAATAAATATCAAAATTAATTAATTAAATTTATCATAACAGTTTGATATCGAGTATGGCTTAGGGGAGGGGGCAAATGAGCAAGGCTAGAGATACATTTTTGAGGTTGTAAAAATGAAGCTAATTTGGATTTGATGGTTCTCTTTTTGTTGTTTTTTTTTTTTTTTTTTAATTTAATGTTTAATGTGAACTATTACTTAATTATATTACAAATTAAAATTTATATATGTATGTATACTTATCTAATATGAAAGCAGAATGCTAAAATAAATACTCTGAATTTATTTAGAAGGAAGCCTTCTTTGAGAAATACAGAAACTTCCCATTCAATATTATATTCCACTTAAATGGAGTTCAATCAGAGATCTGATCGAAATAAGGTTCAAGCTTAGATCGATAGCTTTGAGCTAGTTCCATTCATAGGAACAGTATTGAGTTGCATTCAAGTCAAGATCAATCAGAGAGTAGCTCTCTGTCTTGGCAAGCATATATCAGAGATATAATAGGAAAGGCTTAAGCTTAGATCGATAGCTTTAAAATGGTTCCATTCCTATGAACAGTATAGCATTGCATTCAAGTCAAGATCAATCAGAGACTAGCTCTTAATCTTATATCGATAGCTTTAAAATGGTTCCATTCCTATGAACAGTATTGCATTGCATTCAAGTCAAGATCAATCAGAGACTAGCTCTCTATCAAAGATATTATAAGAAAGCTTCAATCTTAGGAGGAGAAATATTCATTAAAAGCAAATATAAGAAAGACTTCAACTTATATCGATAGCTTTGAGCCAGTAAACAGATAAATGTCTTTATAGAGAATTTCAGATCAGTCGAGATCTTAGACAGCTCTCTGCTTTGCCAGTCAAATATTCATTTATAGTAAATATAAGAAAGGCTCAAACTAAAATCGATAACTTTGAACAAGTTCCGTTTTGAATTTGAGTAAAGTAATTTGTTGCTTCGGAGTTGAAGAGTTGATTGAGCTTGACTGACTTTGATATATAAAAAATGTAAATATTTCTAATATAATTTTCAGAGTTTTAATTATAATTATGTTTACAGTATATACTAATTTATTTAATTATTAATGAGGTTTTTATATGTAAGATTCGATTGACTTCATGGTGGGCAGGCAAATTATTTGATTGATTGATTGGAGTTTTGTTTTTTTGATCAAGCTACTTTTTGAATTGAATTTTTTTTTTATCATCTACATAATTGCACTAAGGTTTTGAAAAGAGCGAGCAGAGTATAGAAACAGAGAGAGATAGATAGAGAGATAGAGAGAGAGGGTGCGAGAAAGAGCACGCATTACAAAATGATTGGCAACTTTTGAGTGGTGATTGATGTGTCTAAGGAGTTTCTCTAAGTTATTTTTAAAATTGATAAAAACATTTGAGTAAAGTAAGGAAAAATGCTTTTCAAAAAATTAAGAAGAAGAAGAAGAAGAATAAGTAGTAGTAAGTAGAAGAAGAAGAAGAATTCAACTAAGTGATTAAGTCATTAAGTAATTGATTGATGATTTATTTATAGTAAGTAAGTAAGTAAGTAAGTAAGTAGATACGATATTTATATGGAATGGTAAATCTAATAAGTCAACAAATTAGGGATGCATTTCAAATCGAAATCAGCTGCTGCTTTTTGGATAATATATTAAAAATTTGTTTGTAACTTTTTTGTTCAAAATTGTTTTGCAAAATAATTTGTATGGTTTTTAGTTTTTGGCTAAATACATAATCATTTTCTACTTAATTTATTTTAAAATGGTTTTGCTGTTTTTTATTTGATATTAATTTTTTTTTTATGTGACTTTGGCATTTATTTTTTAAGTATTTGTAATTTGCATGAATGTGTTTTTTTTTTAAATTATTATTAATATATATATATATAATATATAGTTTTTGTTTAAGGAATAACAGCGGAAGTGTTTAGGAACTGCAACTGCATAAGTTTGACAGTTTTTGATTGAATTGAATGAATAGCGCTGTTATTGAAACAAAAAAAAAAAAAAAAAATTTTAATGTAATTTGCATGTAGTTTTTTTTTTAATTGATTGATTGATTTTTTGTTTTTTGTTTTTGTTTTTTGTATGTATGAAAGTACGTACCCTCATGCCCTGCATACGGGACATGGCACGTAGTGGTCTCAGTGCTCTTAACGTTCGCATAGTCTTGAAGGCTTGAATACCACCAGCTCCAACAAGTGAAGCAACGAAGTTGATAAGCGATACCTAGTTTCGATATAGTTCGAATAGTGCCAAGTTTATCAAAATTATGTTGTTTGTTGTTGTTGGTTTTTTTTTTTTTTTTGATTTTCGAATTTTTTTTTCAATATTTTTTAGAATAAAAAAGCAGATGTATAGATTTTTTTTTTTTAAAAAGTGTTTCGTTTTTTTTCGATTTCGAACTTCTGTATTATTAATTTTATTATAGATATATATATTTTTTTTGGGTAGTGTGTTCGGTAGTGAGTATCTGTTAGTTTATAGTCCTGTCGGTTATATTCAAAACAAAGCTTTTTTTTTTTTTTTGGTAAAGAACTCAATAAATCAGAACCAACAGATTTCAAGCTTTTTAAGGAGAGATTTGACAATATAATTTTAAAGGTAAATAACTAGCTGATCCAGCCCCGAAGTTGGCTTAGTTAGGGCGGGGGCTAATGGGGTGTAAACCTCATTTAAGTTTCTGTTTTGTTGTTTAGTTTAAATATTTGTTTTTTTTTATATGACTTAAGAATGACTCGATATACTTAAGTATTAGCCTAGTGAATATATTGTAGTATATATAAAAAATACATAGTTTTATTTTGTGTCTAATAAAACATTCCAACACATACATAGATATGCTTGAGCATTTAGAGTAGTTGTGGTTCAAACTTACGCCAAAAAGATACGAGGATTTCAATTCTCAAAACACTAAAGGAATTTGGGCAAACTCTTGATTAAATCTGAGTATTTAATTTTGAACTGAGACAGACAGAACATTTCAAGTTATCGATGATTCAATCGATACATGCTAAAATGACAAACACACACAAACTAAAAGAGAGACAGAGAGACGAAGACAAAATAGAGAGAGAGAGAGGCTATGAATTGTTTCATTGATTTGGAAGGAGGTTTTGGGTTTTTTGTCGCATCCTAACAAATAATTGACTCTTTTTGATTTTGATATGTTTTGGCCGCACTGTACTCCACAATGGACCAAGTTGACAAGCATACGTTTGATACGTTATCGATCAAATGGCTGACTTGATGCACGACAAAATGCTGATGCCAACTAACTAGCAAAATGATTACAAGAGCGATTTAAATTCAATTGATTTGAAATTTAATTCAGTGTCAGGTATACAAGTTTCACTAAAGTGCCGATAAATAATATATACACTTTATCTTTAATAGTATTTTGGAAAAGCCCTCTTTAACCCTTTGACGTATGCCTTGGCTTTTAGTCTATTGTGTAGCCGTGCGACTGAGTTGACTAGGTTGATTTCAAGATATTTTCTGTGGCTTTTGTCTTTATATTGACATATTTTTGCTCAAACTTTGCTGCCGGACTCGATGGGTATGTGGAACTTGGTATTGGTAAAAAATTGTATAGAGAAAAGCATCGTAGACCAAGCGATTCGAAATTTGAAATTTGTATAATTTGTTTTTCGTCTTTTCCATTTGGTATGTAATTTTCGATTTGATATAGTAAGTATTATTAGTTTTAGTTTTTTTGTTTTTGCGGCTTGATTTTAAGTAAAACACTGCCACCACTGCGTTTAAGCAATTTTTATCAAACTTTCTTATGACAATTGCATTTGCATTCAACCACAACACAAGACTGCAGTTGATTTCCGATATATATAAAAATGTACAGTAGGTACGTTACTATTTTTGAACAGTTAATTTTGGGGGGCATATATGACAGGGTTGTATTCATTTAAATACATCAACTATCGACAGTGGTGACCGTAAGCTTTTTGTACAGTGCTCTGGAGTTTGAAATTCTCCTTGCCGCTAATTGGCATACCAAGTAGTTAATATATATAATATATATTTTTATATATTTTTTTTTCGATATATATATATATTTGATGGTATGGGTGTCTGTGTGTTCGTGTGTGATTGGAGAGGGAGAATACAACTTGAACTTTAGCTAAACGGGGGAGGAGCTAAAACGAGTACTGGTTTTTTATATTTCTATGGGGTTCTTGAACCAAACTACATTTTTTTGAACCAAACTACATATTGTTTGTTTTTTAAGTGTATCTATAAGAATTCTAGTTACTTTATATGGCATATCTATGTATTTATTTTTGGATTTTCTTAACTATAATTAACCTAGTTTATACACTAAATTAGCTACTCTAAAAGGTTTTAAGTTTACTTGTCTGCAGCAGGGTAAGTTGGAGAGGGGGGCTGGGTGGGGGTGGTAACCATTTTATTTATTTAAATTTATTTGATTTTATTATAAGAAACAATTTCAGCAGTCTACAGATATATATATATATATATTATATATATATATAGATATATATATATATAACAAAGCTAAGGCATCACAACAGGGCGCAGGGAGCGGGAGAAAAATATTCAACAACAGCTTTCTTATTTATAGTTTGGTTTATAAGTTCTCTTTTTTTTTTTTAAATATAAATTTTATGTTTATATATTTTTTTATATTACAATAACCATAACCACTGTATATATATATATAGTTTGAGAGAGACAAACAAAGAGAGAGAGAGAGTGATAGGTAAGCAGTTTTTTTTTCAACTATTTTTTTTTTCACGGCATGAAAAATACATAGAGCTGATAATTTGTAATTATTATTTTCTTTTATACAATAGCAATGTTATGTAATTCTAAAGGTACAAAAAAAAATAAATATATATATATATTTTTATATAGAATATAATACTGAATTGATTGGAATATACAGAGAACTGTCGTTGTTTGGCAGTTGTAAGATTTGAGCGCTGCTCGAAGCTCATTTGGAAGCATTATAAAATGAATTAATGGTAATTTTTAATTAATTAATTTATTGAATTTATTTTATAGCAAACAGAATACAGTAGATATTTCCTAGCAAAAAAAAAAAAAAAAAAAAAACAAACATTGAATTAGCTGATTCTAGGTTTAGGTTTCTTTTGGTTTTGATTCGGTGAAAACGGGCGGCTTGTTGCATTTATGGAATATCTACTGTAGGCTTAAATAACACACACACACGCACACACATAGAGAGAGAGAGAGAGAGAAACACAAAGAGAGAGAGAGATAAGTGTTGTCTTTCCTTAAGGAAGAAGTTATTGGTTTTTTTTTGGGGGGGAGCTTTGAATTGGTTCTGGAAAAAATTTATATTGAAATTTGATCAAGAATTAAGTAGAACTAGGAAGAAAGAGACAGAGAGAGAGAGAGAGAGAGAGAGAGAGAGGTCTGAAGTCTTATCTCATCATAGTTGTGTGATTTTTTGGTATTAATTTTTTTGGTTTTTTGTGACTGACGCTGAAACATTTAGCTTATGTTTAAACATAAAAGAGGAAGAAGTAGTTGTAGATGTAAATTTGATTTGAATTAAATACTAAGTTTTCGTGTACACAACATATATTTTGCATGGCTTTTTTAGTAGAGGCAATGGGCGTTTTTTTTTGTTTTTTTTTTGTTTTTTTCGCTCACGCACACACGCACAACAGTTACACACACAGAAAATCACGCACGCACACCGATTAAGACAGAGAAATATTTAGTAATAACAGAAAGTAAGAGTTACAGAACGACAGTTATAGAGAAATATATATATATATATATAGAAAGAGACAGAGAGAGAGAGAGAGAGTTACAGCAAGAAAGTTGTTTTGTTTTTTTTTGGAATTTTTTGATTTTTTTTTTTTTTTTTTGATATTGACACTACTTACTTTCATGCCCTCCCAGCGTGAAACGGCGCGCAATGGTCTCAAAGCGCGCAGTGTACGCATCGATCGAAAGGCGGGCACATCATCGGCGCCGGACCAGACGGCAGCCAGATTAATGAGCGATAGCTGAATGGATACGCCATTGAAAAGGCGTAAATAGGTTTTATTTATTTTATATGATTTTTTGAGAAACCAATTCGATTGAATTTTACGATTTCAAAAAAAAAAAAAAAAAATATTATATATATATAGAGTATGATTATTTGATAAGGCTTAAAGGTGCATATACACTTAAGGTCGCTAAATACATAACTAGACTAAGACTGATGTACTTTTTGTTAAGCTATTTTCTGCTAGAAAATTGGCTGGGGTTCTTTAAATTAGTACAACTATTTTATTTATATTTTTATAATACATTTTTCTTTTTTTTTACCTAAAAAGAACTAAAACTAAAAAAAAATATATTTATAGCTCTTTATCCTCTTTTATATACAATTTATAATTTGAATAACTCAAAATAGAAAATTAAAAATTTTATATAATTTTTTTTTTTTTTTTAACTCAGTCCGAAGTTTGTCTGTGTAATTGTGTTGTATCTAATTTTTTTTTATTAATATATTTTTTTTTTAGAGTGTAATCAGAAGTCCATAAATTAAGTGAAATTTCGCTTTTCAAAAATCAGAAAATTGCTTAGAAAAAAAGAAAGATTTTTGATATACATAAATGGCAAACGTTGGACTTACCATGACAATAACGAAATCGAGCCAGCACCAGGCGTTCGTGAAGTAAACCTTAAAGCCGAGCGCCAACCATTTGATTAACATTTCCAAGAAGAATATAACCGTAAATATTCTGTCCATATAGTATAAAATATCCTGCAGTATGGGTCTTTGTGGCAGATGTACATCTTCTAAAGCCTGTTAGCAATTCGAGTTGATTTAAGGATTCAAATTTTTTTTTATAGAATTATAGAATATTGGTATTATTAAGCAATTAAAAGCCTTTCTACAAGGTGTATAGAGTATAGATTATAGAGTAGAAAGCTTTGTAGTTGGGTTTTTTTTTTTTTTTGTATGCTTGATCGAGATATATAAGAGTATATATGTATGTGTTTATTGGTTATGTTTTAAAAGAAGCTTTACTGGCATTTAAAGCTTTATGGTTTTTGAGTGTTTTCGTCTCATGTTTATTTTCACTCAGGATAAAAGGCAACTTTTTTTTTTTCTTCATTTCGCAACGGACAAATCAAAGTCAAACGCAATTAAAGAAAAATTTTCAAAGAAATTGAAGACAAAATTCTTGAAATTATACGCATAAGCGTCTACACACTTAACAAAAAAGCTAACACGCTAGATTACTCAAAAAAACAAAAAAAATTCCTGTTTGCCCAATTTAACAAAATTGCAGGCAAACTATATGAATTTTTCAATGCAATTGCTCGCCTTAAGCTAAGACACAAACCGTTTGACTGAATGTGCCTTAGCATAAAACGAAATTGCATAATCTGAATAATGGTGGAATTATTTAATTAACCTTAACTGATAGCAAAAATATTTGTAAAGCTAAATAAGTAGGCAGCCATCAATTAAAAAAAAAGAAGCTCTTTATATTTCTTCTGCAAATGCAAATGATTTTGTTTGTATGAATTTTATTTGATTTTTTTTTTTTAAGCAAAGAGCGTTTATTATTTTTGCTATCAGTCACTAACAAAATTAAAATATTAACTCAACAATTACAGCCAATCCTATAACCAATGTGGAAAGGATACGTCAATATATTTGTCCTCAACTCTGGGTTGAGTGAAACGATCGAAGCAAAGTTACAGACGCCATCTATCGGCACGAACAGTTTACTAAACAAAACTGCGCAGGGTTGCTCTGGCGCACTCGGCGCCATCTACATGAAAATACAGAAGCGCATGTGGCTGTCACTGTTTCGCATATGCGTTCATACATAGAGAAGTATTCGGCTCTCTTTCTTTCTGCCTTGCTTGATACGCTTGCGTTACGTTATAACGTAACGAAAATACAAGACGTAAGGAGCTTCGCTTGAACTTAAAACGACTGGAATTTTTTGTTTCCATCCACATTGGATATAGAATATAAATGGCAAGTATGAAATTAAATAAAATCTTTAAAATGTTCTAAGCTAGACTATGCTGATCTATTTATACTAGACTCTAAGTTGAAATAATAAACTAAAAATGAACACAAAAAAATGACGCAATCAACTTTGGTAAAGTTTAAGCAAGATTTGAAAAACTACTTTTTAAACTTTGTTTTTTTTTTTCAGCAACTCTTGCAAGTCATTGGCAGTTTTGATAATAACAAAAATGCCAATTTTTGCAACAATTGCTTGAGATATTTTTAGCATATTAATTAATTTTAATTTTTTTTTTTTGTGTTTTAATTCAAATGGAATTTTTTTTTTTGTAATTTTTTTTTGAAGTTGTAGTTGACTTACCAAAGCTAAGCTACTCATTAAAATCATAGTGATAACAGCTGTTTCAAAATATTTATTTTCAATTAATTGAAAAGTTTTCAGTCGTAAATTGCCCCATCCTTGCCAGAACGGCGAATCTTCATCGCCAGCTAAGATTGGAAATTTCTTATAGTACGAATCGGGGCAGCAATCAGCTGGATACTCGTCGAGTATATCCTCATCGTGTGCATGTATTATGATATCACCATCGAGTGGGCCTTCCTCGCATTCGCCCTCCTCGTCTAATTCTTCATCGAGGCCTAAATCCTCTTTACTGGCATCGCGTTTCTCCTCGCCCTCCATTGTTTCGGCGCTACCCTTGTGGCTTTCGTCCTTGAATGGTCGATTCTTATGGCTACCATATGAGTTTATGCTGGCAGTGTCGTCGTCCTGTAAGGACAAACCTCTATGGTTTAGCTCGTGTTCCAGTCTATTGTCTTGGTGGTTAATTGAGTTGCCAATCATCTGTTTATTAATATATTTTTTTTTTTGTTTTTTTTTTTTTTTATATATATTATTATTTTTTTTTTCATATATTTTTAGAACGATTTCAGTTCAAGTGTCGGGTTCAGTTGATTGGATTGGTTGGTTGAGTTGAGTTTTTTTTTTTTTTGGTATTTTTTTTGGTATTTTTTTTTTTTGGTTGATTGGATTGTGGAATACACACACATAACAGTACACATATAGACAGTTATATGTAAAAGAAAAAAACAAATTAATAAACGAAAAAAGAAATGAATAAATAATATTTGTAAATCAATTTGTTATTTGTTAAGAAAATTATTCTATAATAAAATATATAGTATTTTTAATAGTAGTAATAGTAGTAGTAATAATAGTAGTAATAGTAATAGTAATAGTAATAATTAAATAGCAAAAGTTATATATATGAAATTTCACTATATATATAATCAGACATAATTAATTGAATTTAAAAAAAAGGGAATAAAGAGATTGCTTTACCGTTGCATTATTTAGATATTTGGATTTCTTCGGCTTGTTGTTCTTCATATCGCCATGTATCGTAAATTCCATGCCATCACCAATGGCAACCTCCAGTTGGGTTTGCTCTTTGATCCCCTTTTTGATCAAACCGTCAGCGAGTATCTCATCGTGTCCCAATTCTAGTTCGTTGTCACCATGCTCTGCAGATATACAACGACAAACGCCCTTGCCTTTCGTATCCAAAATTTTTGTTGATTTTTTTTTTTTTTAGATTTTTTTTTTTTTTAGATATATATTTTTATCATTACAGATGTTTTGGTTTTTCAAATATATATATATATATATATTTTTATTTTTTTAGAGAGTTATATACATGTTCGTGTATATATATTTATATATATTCAGTTTGAATCGGTTGATAATTCGAAATGGGGAAAATGATGATTTTATGCAAATCATAAAGCAAAAAGATTTTTACAAGCAATTTTTTTTTGTTTTTTTTTTTTGTCGTTCGCATTAAAGTTGATTTGTAAGTTGGTTGATTGATTGGTAGATTAATCGATTGATTGATTGATTGATAGGCCATTATTATTTGGTGATAAAGATGATACGATACGAATTGTTGGATTGGGTTTTTTTTTGTTATAATTTTTTTTTTTTTTTTTGAAAATCATATCAAGCCATTATTATTATTTTTTTTTGTAGAGATCATAAATAAAAAGAATATAATATACAAATATGGTTAATATCATTTAAAGGGTTAGTGAGTCGACACAAACACAGTAACTCAAAATTATAATACACAACACACACACACACATATATAGATATATATATATATAGTTGAACTATTTGAAAGACTATATAGACTGGTCTAGAGGGGACTTTGAGTTTTGGTTAAAGAAAATATGATTTAACATATCAATGAATTTGACTATTCCAATAGATAAACGAAATCTAAGATGGTCACGAGAAATATGGAAACGAACGGAATATTTTGTTTTAGATGAATGCCTGAACATTCCAGCATAAAGCCCTGATCTATTGGAATATGAAAAGGTATATATATATATATTTTTTTTTAAGAATGAAATATTTTTTTTTTTTTTTGGAAATTTTTGTATGATAAATTTTGAGTTAATTTCTATGTTCGAAATGATTTGAAATGCTGATACAAATAAGCAAAATAATGAATAGATAACTAATCTGTAATGTAATATTGTTTATTATAAATACATGTACATTAAATAAAAAATGCAAATTTTTACTCTATGAAGGATCAAATCCACTGTTTTACTTTTAATTAATATAATCGATTAAGTTCATTACTTTGTTTTAATTCGATTTATCATTTTTTTTTTTTTTTTGATTTGGGTTTTAATTATTTGCTATGTATTTTTTTTTTGTCAACTAGAAATGAGAGCTACCAAATTAGTATTTTCTTTCACCATTTGGGTTAGAGATGTTTAAAAGGAAACTTGGTGATGAGTCCTAAGAATAAACTGAGCATGTATTCGACTTTTTAAGAAATCAACTAAATGAGCCACAGTCAACATTAATGAAACGATACTACACATTTCAATTAAATGTAAATATATGGATATATATATATATTTTTTTTTTTGGGATAGTTTAAGGGTCGACACACTAGACATTAATTAATTCTAGGAAATATGAACACATGATGACTGCTACTTTTCGGGGAATTTAATAATGCACACGCAGTGCAATTTATCTAACGAGTCTACCCTAACTAAATTTATATATAGGATAACATTTTTTTTAAATATACATAAAATATTTGATGAGTTTGGTAACGATAAAAAAGAAAAGTAGGAAGGTATCAATAGCTCGTTTGGTTTGTTTTTTTTTTTGTTGAATGTTTTAAGTACAAATGGAAAATTGTATTGAAACATTTGAGAGATGAAATTTGAAAATACAGAGAATGTTGAACGACTTTAAACTTTTGATCTACTCAGTTTTCATAGATTTTTGAAAGCTAATTAATTTGGTTTTTTTTTATATGTATATAGCAAATTGTTGGCTACTATTTGTTTCGTTTTGCCAATTGTGAAAAATTATCGATTGAGAATTGAAAAATTCAAATGTATACGCAATTCGGTTCGTATAGAGGATATATAGTATATTGATATTGATATTATATAATTAAAAGTAGTCTAATAATTGGAAAACAAGTGGATAAAAACCTTCGCTCCAAATCCAACTGATCTGGTTGGTCCTCTCACCTGATGGTTGATCACTTATTTGATTTGTCAATTTGTTACGTATTAACTTGAAACAATCGGCTATATTACGTTTAACCCAATTTTTAAAACGGCCAATGCGATTAAAGGCCTCGGCAATTTTATTGGTATCGTTGTCGGCAGTCGGTGCTGATAAACTAGATGACCCAAAATTGGACAAAAGCAAGGCTAAGAAGAGGTTAAGTACCTAAAACAAAAACCAACCACAAATTAAATCAGTTTCTTTTTTTTTTTTTTTTTTGAATGGAATTTGGTGAACTTACCACAAGATTGCCGATGACAACAGTAGCCAAGAAGAAGGGTATGCATGAGACATCTCCGACGTACATGCAATCCCACATGGACTCGATCCATTCACCACAAAGCACTCGGAATACGATCATAAAACTGTGCATAAAATCTGTGAAATTCCAGCGTGGTAAATCGCCATCCGGAAACCGATCTTTATGATCTGTAGCACAAGAGAACACATCGATTTAGTTTCCACCTATCCAACTCATTTATTAATTTAAACTATTTTTCTTTTTCTTTTTTTTCAGGCATCAAAAATGCTCTATTTTCTTTATATTAATTTTCTTTTTTTTTTTTTTTGGTTCACATACAAAAGCGTGTGCAGTGTTTAAGCCATTAATTCTTAAAAAAAAAAAACATATATTTATTTATTTATTTGAAAAGAAAAAAAATGCAGAATATTCTTGAAAAATATATATTTTGTTTTGGTAAAAAATCAATATTTTTTTTCATTTGTTTATTTTTTTTTAAGAGCTTTCCTTTGGGCAAAGTGATTGTGTAGTTGTTGAAAAAAAAAGTCAAGCTAGAAGAAAGATTTGCTGGGCTGCTGGCACGACTGTACTTACAGGAGGCACGAACGAGCAAACTTCGATATCGGTATCGATACTTATATATATATTGATATTGGACTCAAATAAAATATATACTTGGTAAAATATGCAAATTTGTTTTTTTATGACTTTAAAAATAAATGAAAGGAACTGTTAACAAATAAATTGTCTGGGTTCTAAGCGAGGCTATAACAAGAATTTCCAGATATTTTTTGGAGAGTTTGGATTTATCGAAAGCTAATAAAGACTGTACTAAATGATCCCTTAAATATCGATAGTTTTGTTTACAGAATTTTAATGATCGATCTTCTCAGAATTAAGAGATATAGGCTTTCTTTCATTGGTCCCTCTTATAATATTCCGTTCTGTGTGAATCAAGAAGTTTGCACGTATCGATACATCGATAAACAACGGATACAACATTTACACTAGATTTGTTTTTTGTTTTTTTACGATAACAAGAAGCGATATACATTTAGTTTAACATAGTTTCAGATATTTCAGATATATAAGATGTCTACAGATATTTGCAAAAGACAACAACAATTATGATTAAATATAAAATGAAATAATAAATAAAGAGGAAGGCCAGAGAAATCTCCAGGAAGTTTCTTTTTTATCGATAATTAATTTTAGAAGTTTTTTGAAAGAGAATTTGGTGTGTCAGAGATTTCTTTGGCGCCTTCCTTGATGCTAACATTTAATTATTTGTATGAAATAACTTCGAATCAGTTTTTTTTTTCAATTTGTTCACTGAATTTGCAAAGAAAATAATAATGAAATCAAATGGGGGAAAGAAAGAAAGTAAGACAACATCCATCGAGTGTATAGACCTAAAGTACTAAGACTTACCATGATAATTCTTTCCGAATAGTTGCATTCCCATCACGGCAAAGATGAAGATGATAATGCAAAGTACAAATGTCAGATTACCCAAAGCGCCCATGGTTCGGCCCATAATCGAAATGAGTAAATTAAGTGTTGGCCAAGACTTTGCCAATTTGAATACACGCAGCTGCATTTATGGATTTTTGTTTTTTTATGGTTTTTTTTTGGGGAATTTTGTATCAAAAAATTTTTCAGATTTTTCAATTAATTTTTTTTTTTTTTTAGATGCATTCGATTTGCCAGTTGTGAATAGGAAGTTGGTTGATTTGTAGTATTTTTTTTTTGAGATCAATTATTTTGTAAGCCGGGCAAAGCATAAAAGGAATATATAAAAAATATTTATCGTATAAATTTATGTAGATTCTTGGAATAGTCTAAATCAAAATTCTCAAATCAAAACAATTTTTTTTTCTTTTTTTTATGAATCTGAAAAATGTATTATTCTTCTCTCTGGTTATGGGGGGGAGGGAGAGATAGATTTGAAAATATTTTTCTGGGAATTTCGAATAGCTATTCGAATCTTGTGTTATTTACAGTATTCTTTTTTTTTGGGGGTCTTAAAGTAAGTTATGAGTGTAGTTGGTGTGTTTGTTGTTGTTGGTTTTGTTAGGTTCTTCTTGTTTTTCAATGAAAATAAAAACCGTTTTTGCATTTGCACTGCGTTTTGTTGTTGTTGTTGTTATTATTTTTCTATTATTGCCGAAAAAACATGCGCTCAAAATTGCGGCAAACTTCTTAACCGGGCCAGTTGAATAATAATGAAAAAAAAATATATTTGTATATATATTTTATATATAAATAAAATAAAATAATTGAATCTTAATTAATTAATTGTTTCGCAAGAAATTTTTTGAGCGAAGCGAAAAATGAGAAAAAAAAAACTTTGATAAATTAAATCGTGCCCAAAAGCTTATTTGTTTTATTTTATCATTATTTTTGAATGGGCCAAATTGGAATTGTGTTGGTTTTTGGCTTTTGTTAAAGTTAAAAAATTTAATTATTAAGTTTAAAAAGTCAAAAGGTTCAGTAAAAAGTTGGAATAAATTGCGCTAAGAAAATGCTGAAGAAAAAATTATTTGTTGCACACTAAAAAACTTTTGTTTGCTTGGTTCTTTTGGCTTAAACTGTTTCTTTTTTAGTATTTATTTATTTATTTATTTATTTATTCAATTTGGCCTCATACAATAATACCTGTATAATTTTTGCCAAATAGCTGCATGCCCATTACCGCAAATATGAAGATTATAATGCATAAGACGAAGGTTAGATTACCTAAGGCGCCGACAGTGCGACCCATAATTGATATGAGTAAATTTAACGTTGGCCATGATTTGGCTAATTTGAAAACACGCAGCTGCAAATTGGTATAACCAGGTTACCAAATACAATAACGGTGTGTATGTATGTGTTTTTTTTTTATGTTTATTATTACATTGACAGAGAATTGGTATGTGTTTGGGAGTATTTGTTTTTTGTTTTGAATATGTAAATTATAGGTTAGTAAGTTTAAGGTTTATATAAGTACTTAATTGTTAAGAGAATATTTCTAGTTTTATGAATAAGCATATTGAAACTGCAAAATTTATCTTCAGCTTGCCGAAGAGTTCAGGCTTTTCGAAGAGTTATCCGAGAATCTTAAGAGTAAAAGTTCTTGAAATATTTCCATACCTTGAGAGAATTAGAGAATCTTAAGGGTAAAAGTTCTTTGAGATAGGTTTTGGCACACGAAAGCTGTGGTTATATGATAATCAGGATTAATCTAGATCTATATGATAGGCTTGTTTGGCTTGAAAAGTCTCGGATATATTGACGATCTAACTGTATGTTCCGAGTCATATACAGACTTATCTCAATCAAGCTAAGTTGGCTTACAATTGAATTACAACTGGAATCAATTTCAGCTTAAGGCTCAGATTTGAATGAGTCTTGAGATGGTCCCTAAAGAGACTTTATAGAAAAAAGAGCTAACTCTAATGCGGACGGAAAGGTCTACTTTGGTGTCTCTTTAAAGACAATCGAATTGTCTTCTGAAGAGGCTCTTCAAAGAGATATAGATTAGTATAGTTAGTTCACCATGTCCTCTCAAGGATACAGAGTAGAGTCTACTTTGATAGGTCTTATTCTGAATCTCTTCAAAGACAGACAGAAGGGTCTACTTAGATGCCTGTTCAAAGACAGATGAACCGTTTAATTCGGAGTCTCTTCAAATACAGACAGAGGGGTCTACTTTGATGCCTGTTCAAAGACAGATAAAAGGTCTATTTCGGAGTCTCTTCAAAGACAGACAGAAGGGTCTACTTTGATGTCTGTTCGGAGACAAATGAACGGTCTAGTTCGGAGTATCTTCAAAGACAGACAGAAGGGTCTATTTTGATGTCTGTTCAAAGACAGATGAATCGTCTCATTCGGAGTCTCTTCAAAGACAGACAGAAGGGTCTACTTAGATGTCTGTTCGAAGACGGATGAATCGTCTCATTCGGAGTATCTTCAAAGGCAGACAGAAGGGTCTATTTTGATGTCTGTTCGAAGATAGATAAAAGGTCTGATTCAAAGTCTCTTCAAAGATAGACAGAAGGGTCTATTTAGATGCCTGTTCAAAGGCAGATGAATCGTCTCATTCGGACTCTCTTCAAAGACAGACAGAAGGATCTATTTTGATGTCTGTTCCAAGACAGATGAATCGTCTCATTCGGAGTATCTTCAAAGAAATATAGAGGAATCTTCTGTGGAGTCTCTTGAAAAACGGACAGAACGATATACTTTGATGTCTCCTTAGAGAAAGGTAGAAGGGCTTTCCTTTGTAACCTCTTTAAGACAAACTCTTAAATCTTTTTAGCTCTCTTCGAAAAGAGCATGAAAAGAATGAGGTAAGTTAGGGTATTGCTGATTTATTGGGACGACAACTTACCAAACGAAACGAACGCAATACTGACAAGCCTTGGACACCCTCAAGACCCAGTTCGAGGAGGGAGAGCGCGACAATTATGAAATCAAATATATTCCAGCCTTCCTGAAAATAATATTTCGGACTCATGGCCATCAGTTTCATAGTGGCTTCAATTGCAAAAGTGGCTGTGAAAAACTAAAAGGATTTTTCTTATGAGACAGAGAAATTGGAAAATGAATACAATTTTGACTTACATAATTGCCACTTTTGAGGACACGTTCCATTTCCTTGTTCATATCATGATGATCCATGGCCATAAACATGGTATTCACAACAATGCATAATGTTATAAATAACTCAACAAAGGGATCGAATACGATCAGCGATACCCATTCCTGAAATTTCAACCAAACCCAGCAACAGTCCCACACACAAAAGACATCGATGCCTTTGAGTATCACTTCAAGCGCCTTGTCTTTAAATGTCGGCCCATCTTCGTCATCGTCCTCTGTTGGGAAATAGTAAACGGAGACTGAACCATACAAAAGTTTGTTATTAGTTGTGATTTGACCAACTTTGACTCAGCCAGATTTTTTGAATTTTTTTCTGTTTTTTTGTTTTTTTTTTTCTTTTCTTTTCTATTTCGTTTTTATTTGATTTATTGTTTCAAGCTTTATTGAAAATTTTCTCTATATTTTTTTTTTCATAAATTAATTTTTACTTTTGTCACTTTTTTAAAAAATTATTTTCTTCTTCTTGGGAAAAAAGAACACTCACGGACTGTGTGTGTGTATATATGTGAATGTGTGTGCTATCGAAAAAGAGAGAGGCTTTTGTTGTTGTTCTTGTTGTTTTTGCACAATTAATACAGATTTCAAATAAATTTGCTGGTTTTATTGAAAGCTACTGCAACTCAAATAAACTACAAGGCGTTTGTCATTACTAAAAGATACTCTCTTCAACGTCGACTTTGTCATATCGAATCGGTGGTATATATAGTATATATATATATATTTTTTTGATCTACTTGAAGCGTTTGCAAAAGTTTTTTTTTGGTATAGTTTTGATGATTTGGCAGACTAACTACTTGATTGTTGAAACTGAAAAAAAAAAATTACTTGAAATTGAAATTGAGCTTCTCGGAGACCAAAGGACTAATTAGGCTTTTGGGCCTTTTGAAAATATGCACTTGATTTTTATTGTGTTTGCCTCTAGTTTAATTATTATTATTTTTACTTAAGCTCAATTTTGATTGTTTTTTTTTCTTATTTTATTTTTATTAATTTTATCATTTTTTTTTTTTTTTTTTTTTTGGAAATGAAATTTTTTGATGAATTAAATTGATTTTACGAAATAGAAATTACGCAAAAGTGAAATTTGTGAAAATTGGGTTGATTGAGTGACTACAAAATGTCAAATCCTCTACTCTTTACAAGAAAAAAAAAAAACAACTACAAAATAAAGTGAAAGCATGCCAAGACTGGTCAAGACAAATGCAAAATTCTAAGGAAAAAAACATGTTTACCATTTTAAATGACAGCAAAATCAAAAAAATTGAAAATTACCAAAAAAAAAAAAAAAATTTACTACTAATTCAACTATTTAAATTGTTAGTTTTGAACATGCAAAAGTTTTAACTACGAAAGGAAAAAAGGGGAAAAAATCAAATAAAATAAAAAAACGTCTTGCAAAATTTGTTTTGATTGAGAAAAATGTATTAAAAGGCTGGAAAATTGTAATAGTTTGGGGTAAAGAAGAAGAAGAAGAGAAGAACCTCTCTGATTTCTGGGCTTATATTTATATGGCTTGCTGCCTGGGCTGCCCTTTTCAAGGTGCTCGATAAGGTGTACACACATAGGTCTTTTTCTTTGAGAAAATCTTGGGGAAGCAATTCAAAAAAATTAAATTAAATTAATTAAATCAAAAGTTTGCTTTTAAAGGAAGCAGCGAAAATGTTGTCTCAGAGACGCAGCAGCAGCTCCAGATTATTTTCAATTTGCAAAAATTATTAATTTATTTATAATTTAAAATTTTCTAATTTTATTTGAATTTTTTTTGCTAAGGTGTTTTTGTGTGTGTGTGTGTGTGTGAGTTTTGCAAACATATCAACTATCTGGTGAAACTTGTGTTTAATTATTTTTTTTTTGCTTGCTGTTTTTGTGTTTTATTTTTTTTTTTATTTTTCGCATATTTTTTTTTAATTTTGTATATTTTTTTTCGCTTTCTTCTGGTAGCATCAACGATATTAAATAAAATGGACGAGTCAAAGAAGTCATTCTTGTTGTTTGATTTTTTTTTTTTTGTATATATAAAAATAATATATAAATCGTATAGTTTTGTTTTTATATATAGTTTGTTTGTTTGTTGTTGTTGTAAAGGAAACAAAATGAGAATATAAAATATATTTATATATATATATATAAGGTTAATAGTTAAGAATATTGTATTTATAATAATATCAAAATGCACGACAACGAAATGTTTTCTTTTTTTTTTGTAGCAGCAAAAATTTTTTTTTTGTTTTTTTTTTTTAATGCATTCAAAAAAAAAAAAAAAATTAATGCAGGCAATAAAAATGAATCCAATGCAAAATGAATGATAAGAGAAAATATATAAATTTAATTTGAAAGAAAAAATTGGCTGGGCTTGGCATGCAAAACTCAATTTGCTTGGGAATTTAATTATGGACAGAATTTTTTTTTTTCTGAAAAAAAATTGAAGAGCTTACATTTTCATGATTTTACATTCTGAAAAAGGCCTCTCAAAAATACTTATAATTTGTTCAATTCGTTATGACCACAATAACCAAGCAGTATATAGCTCATACTTTTTTTTCTTTCTTCGCCTTTTCTTTTTACCTCTAGGCTCTGTATTTTCTACAGATGTAATTTAGTTCAAAGAAAGTGTTAGAAATTGAAAAATCTTTCGATTGATACCAACACAAGCTGAATCGGTCAATAAAAACCGGAGATATAAGCAAAAGAAATTCTTAGTGTGAAAAATGCGCCTCGCCAGAGTGGCAGGCCAGCCCCGTGTGGTTTCACTAATCCGCTAGGTGGCGTGTCTGTGCTGCCTTTAGCAATACTCTTGGATTGCCACTAGGCTAGGGCTGCCACCTTGTGTGTTGTTGATTACATTTATTAGCTCTGAATATTTGATAATTTTTTAGCCAGCCAAACAGCCTTTTATTTTGAAAATGAACTCAGGAAATATTTAAAAATAAATAAAGCTTTGTGTCTAGCCATTTTTTTTTTTGTTAAATCAAGATGAATAAATATTTATTTATAAATATTGATTATGTTAATAACGAGCAAAGAAAAAATCATAGTCGCTGTCATTGTCATTCACAAAAGAAAAAAAAAATTGTTTTTAATTAAAATCACAGCACTCACTCAATAACAGAGCATTTTATATTTTATTTATTTACATGGATGATGGAAATAAAAAATAGTTTTTGATGAAATTCAAAATTAAAAGGAAAAATTTCGATGAATATGTTTTTGGGAGAATACAAAACTCAAAAGGAATTCGTATGTTTTACAAGACGATTATGATAAATTTGTAGATATATTTTGTATTTTCTTTTTTTTTTACAGAATGAAAAGAAATTGGAATATATATTTTTTGTTTCTTGTCAAAAAAAAAAAAAATCGGAATAATTTGACTTACCACCGCGATCGCTTGCACGACTATGCCGACCAGCGGCTTGCTCGATAATATCATTGAGGACCATAACATCTATTAAAAAAAAAAGGTTTTTCGAATTTCAAAAAAAAAATTTGTTGGATATTTGAGAAGCTAAGTCATACCTTTCATATCAACTACCGTTTGTGTCTGGACGGGCTCAATAAAAGGATTGTCGTGATGTTTAATCTTGCCAGCTTCGTCCGTGCACTCCAAGCCGATTTCCTACGGAATCAAAATATATAGATAATATTCAAAAAAAGAAAATCTTAAAAAACCAACTTTCAATACTTACATAGTCCCGGTGCTCGTGCTTGTGATTGGTATCTAAGCAGGTGGTGCCGCCATTTGAGGTGCCCACTGATTGATTCCTTGTGTTGCGACTCCGCAATTTACTTTCTTTGGTCATTGTGCTAACGCCCATGACGGCCATGCCACCCAGCAGATCGCCATGTGAGGTATACGAGATTCTAGACTGATGCGAGGTATACGATGAATGTCTGGAACCTATCAATACAAATATATTTTAAGACAACTGTATTTCGCTAGGGATCTGAGAGAGTTCCTACCCAAATTGCCATAATAAACTGGAACTATTATGGCGCCATTTTCCTCAGACATCGGTGTCACAGCATTCGAGTCATCGGCATAGGGTAAATGTTGCTGTGCATCCTGATATGTTGACAGAACCAATGGTTTGCGATCGCTACCAGGTATACCAAAACGTCCACGTCCATTCCGTATCGTGTACTAATAATTTTGGAAAATTTTCGTTTGTTTTTTTTTTTTGTTTTGTATTTGTATTTGTATTTTTTCTCATTTCATAGAATCTTAAGCAATTATATTTAAATATTTCTAGCATAGATATATTCTTAGCATAAATTGTGAATAAAATTGGTGAATTCTAAAAAAAAAAATATTTATTTATTTTTATGTATTTTAAAAATAAACCAGAACTATGATTTTGTGGAAAAATAAAATATACAAAAAAAAAAAAGGAATAAATATATTAAAAATTCAAATAAAATAAAAGAAATATTAAAAAAATTTGTACACATAAACTCGATCGATTCGAGCGAAGACAACAGAAACAGATTAGTGACTGATTAAAATGTTTTATATATACTTAAATTCATATATTAATTAATTAAATATTCAAGGGAGGAAGAGTTGGAGGAGTAGCAAGATATTGAATAGATGTCGATTGATCGGGAATATATAAACGGACAGGCCTCTTTTCAAAGTGAAAATCAAAAAACAAAAGCCTCGAAACTGCCTGGTGTTTTTGCTAGTGTGTGGAATACTAACTAACTTAATCAGACTAGCGAAATGAAAAAAAGTAATTTTATCAGATACTTAAGAGTGTTGAATATGGCAACTACAATACAATTGAGATTCTAGGTTTCTGGCCGAGTGTGTTTGAGGTGCTCCAAAAATAGTGCTGATGGTTCTCTATTCCGATCTTACGAAAAAGAACTAAGCTTTTTACCCAACAAAGATTTGAAAAATTTCTACATTCAACTAAATTCTAGCTAGATAAGTTTTGTGTGAATAAGAGTGAAAGAAAATGGGGGAGAAATATTCAATCAGCTAAATGATTTGATTCAGTTTGCATTGATCTTTTCGAGAGTTCAAATCAATGAATGAGATGCTTGAGACCTGCTAATGCCATGGCACTTGATACATATCGGAACCGATTCTTTATTTTTGGCTAAAGACAAGTTTGATGTTTCAAAGATCTGGAGAGGTTTCATCTTCGGCCAACCGAAGTGAGGATTGTGCAAATATTTTCACTACATTTCGTTATTTTATTTTTTTCTAGCCAATTCAGTTTAAAACACTCAACACTGATACTGCCATTTAACATTTAATATTACATGGAATATATGATATGATATTTAGCTTAATAATTTTATATATAGATATTTATACATTAATTATAAAGTACTTCAAGTTAGTTACACAAAACAAGACAAAAGACAAATATATATATAAATTTTTATTGTTTCGTATATTTTCAATATTATTCATATTTTGTTTTTTTTTTTCTCATTTCAATAGTAGATTAATCAAATTATATCACACGGATAGACGAATATGAGTACGAACACGAGTATGTGTATTATGGAGGCACAATTAAAAGTGTTATGAATAAGTTAAGATTTATTTAAAGTATAAATGAATAATTAGACATGGACGGCGAAGCAATATATATATATATATATATATTTGGATTATACATATATACGTATATATAATATGTTAAATTTGATTTAGCTTGAAGGCCCCAAAAAGCCATACAAATAAATACTTGAGGTTTGGATGGGCTAGAAAAACGAGTTCTTAAAAAGTAAACGAAACAAAAAAAAAAAAAACAACAAAAATTGAAAATATTTTGGAACTACTTTTAAAAAGACCTAAGGAATTGGTTTTGTAATTTTTAGAAACTATTTAAAATTGCCATTGAGAATTGGGGGGGATTCTTAGTCAGGTGCCAAAAAAAAAAATTAAATATTCAAAGAAAGATTTAAATGTAAACTTGAGCTTTGTTAATGAACAATATAAAATGAAATAATAATAAAAAAAAAGAAAAGAAAATGTTTATATTATAAAAGGAAAATTGAAAATACTTTGAGCGGGTGATAAGTAGTCATAAGGAATTAGATGATGGCAATTGATTTGGATATAGAAACTTTTCCTTTAAAGAGAGAGAGGAAGAACAATTGAAGTAGATCAAGAATCTTTGGAATAAGATCAAAAATATTTTAATTTGATATTTGAGAAATCTTTTGATCTTCTTTTTATCCATTCAAAATAAGTAAAATCTATTTTGTCTAAGAGGAACCATTTGGCTGGTTCTTTCATCGATTAAATCAGATCAGAACAATTCTTCTATCGATAAACTGAACCAGATCCGATTAATTGAACTAGCCAAGGCCAGCTGAAGAGCCCAGCTTCTTTGTGGAAAATTTCAATAAAAAATTTCCAATTCCAAAAGGAGTTCAGATCAGATTTCTTTACCATCATCATAATTGCCTTATTTTTTTTTTTTTAATTGATTTTTGGTTTTTATGAGTGCTTTTTTTATGTGTTTGATAAAAATCATGTTGATGTTGTTGTTAATTGTTTTTTTTGTTGTTTTTGTTTTGTTTGTTGTAACATACGTATGTAGTAATAAGAAGAAGAATTGAACGCTTTCTATATCGAGGAAGCGTTGGGTGTATTTTGGAGGCTTACCTTGTGAGAACTACGTGATCCCCTGCGTATGTTAAACGGTGAACCAGGTAAGGATAAGGATGTCTAAGTAGTTGTTGTTTTTGTTTTTTTTTTTTTAATCATTATTATTATAATCGTTATTTTTTTCATTTGTTTTTTTTTTACAAATAAAGAAGTAAATAGAAGAAGAAAAGGAAAAAATGAATCAAATAAAATGTTTATACCTGCTTTCCAAACAATTTCAAACGTTTCAAAGAAAGAATTGTTTTCAATTAAATTTATTTGTATTCGATAGTTAAAAATAGATATTGTTTCTGTATGTGTGTGTGTGTGTGTGTGTGAAAATAATTGTATACCCTTTCTAAGTTATTTTATTTTTTTTTTGTGTAAAGTGTAAATTTTGCTTAAAATTATTTTTTGTTAAATTGCAAATTTTGTATTATTAAAAAAAAAAAAAAAAAATAAATAAATTTTTGCAAATATACTCGGTGTGATTAGTCATATTTTGCTGTTAGAAAAATAGATTTTCAAATAAGAGAAATTCATAAATGTAATGAAATTGGGTATGTTAAATTATTAATCAAAACTGAAGAAGAACAGAAAATTAATCCAAAAAGAGAAATCGGCTAGCCGAAAGAATCACAACAACCTTTTCAAATAATCCGAAAAGGTTAACAAAAAAAATAAAAATATTTTGTATAAGTAAAACTTTTTCGAAATCTTCTCTACAAAATAAACATAAATCTCAAGACGCACTCTAACAAAACGAAATCATTTTGGCATTTTCTGTTAAACACTTTTTTTTCCAGAAATTTCTTACTTAAAAAGGAATGATTTACTTTTGTTTATTATCAACGACAAAGTTACTTAATTTATTTGAATTAACTTCTACAGTAAATAATTTAATTTAATTTAATTTTTTTTATTTTTCTAATCAAATTTTACGGATGCAAAATTATATCTTTTTTTTTTTTTGTAACTACAAAAACTATATCGTTCTGACTTTGATGGTTTGGGAAATTATGCTCATTTTTTGTTTGTGTTTAGCAATTCAATCTAATCGCCACAGAATTTTGTATGGTTTGGTGAATTAATTATAATTTTTTTTTTTTTTATAAGCAAAGAAAAAATTTAAGAAATTTTTGGTTATCCTTTTTCACATGTTTCGAATTTCGTGTTTTGGGGGAATGTTGTTTTCGTATCATGTAATCATGTTTTGTTAGCTTTCTTTTAGAAAGACCAAGAATATTCAGAAATAGAGAGAGACAAATATATATATTTATGGAAAGAGAGAAATATAGTGTTGTATGTGTTAAATTAGTACAGAGAGAGAGAGAGAGAGAGAGAGAGAGCATTAGAGAAACCTACCTGGGGCGATTTGATGGAGTTGGTTTGGTTTGGTTCAATTTGCTTTCTGAGCACTTCGAAAATGCCAAGAAAACCAACTGAGTACTTTATTTTTTCTGGGATTTGAGCAATATTTTATATTTATATATATATGTTGAATAGATATTTGATAGGCCCTTTAGGCCCTATGGAATAGAAATACGAATGAGCTGAGCTGAGCTGAACTAGCGAGCGAGCGAGAGAGCAAGCGAGCGAAACATTTGATTCTTTCAATTAATTTTTTTTTTTTTATGAGAAGTTTCAGTATTCTAAATCGATTCGAATTGAAATTGTTAATTCAATAAAATAATATGAAAAATTAATTATAAATGCAATTAATTATAAAACTCTAGTTTGTTGGATTTATTCTTTTTGTGTCTTATTTTTTTTTTTGTGTCTTAGAAAATGTGATAATTTTGGGTGATATTTTGAAAGAGTGCCTGGTGAGCTAAGCTAACTCAAACCCGAAATTATACAATTGCAGTAGATAATTTTTATGATCATGCCTGGGCCTGATTTAACCATGTTGAGAGATGAATATCTAAATGAACTTTAACTGATTCTATTGGGTTGACCGAAAAGAAACCGGTGATTTTTTCAAAAAAAGTAAAAACATTTTTTTGAGTTTTAGAATTAACTTTAATCAATTATATATTTTCCATTTTGTTGGATGACCTTTCGCCACCTTTCCTTTAAATTCATAGATCAACCTGAAGTCCACCCGTGAAGAAGACTGCAAGCCTCTTTTAGAAAAATAAATTTAATCTGTTCACAAATTTAAATAATTAAATCGTTAAAATCGTGTTTGTGTCTTGGTTGAAGATTTCTTGGCTTGCAGTCTTGTCTGTTTGAGTTTTCCTAAATTTGTTTCGTTTTAAGAGTTTTAAGAATTCGTTTTTTTTTTATTAAATAATCAAATTCTATTAATTTAACATTTCATTTTACTAAAGTCAACGTGCATTAAAACATTTAGTTAATTTTTTTTTTTTTGTCATGCAAATTGTAATTGAAAATAAATACTAAAATCTTGATAATTTTCAGCTAACTCGGATTGATTGAGGACCCAAAAAATTCTCTATATAGATGAGTGATCAAATGGTATGAAATGAGACTCCAAAAGCTTTAAGGCAATAAAAGGTGCTGAATAAGCCAATTGCCTCCATTGAAAATCACACCCCAGAGTAGAGCTATTTTGGGCAAAAAAATTTCTTTATACAGCTTAGGCAATTGTTTGAAAATAAAGAAAAAAAAATATAAATATATATAAATAATTATCGAGGCAGAGGCATTTAGATACCAATCAATTACATCTGATTTAATAACTTGCCACCTAAAGCATTCCGAGCAATGACCCAAAAAAGAAATCAATAAAACATGTCAACAAAAATTAAAAAAAAACAAAAAATATATTTTTAATTCAACTCAATTTTTTTTTATCCTTTATTTTGAAATAAATTTTGAATTTATTTTTTTTTAATATTTTTGTATTTTTTTAACTAGCTAAGAAATATGTCTACGAAATGCTACAATCTGAAACACACTCATACACAATCAAAACGAAAATCAAGTAAAAACTCAAACGGCATGCACGAGCAAGTTTTTTCTATCAAAAAATTAAATATGGAAAAAATCAAAGTTCATAAAAAGAGAAAAAATAATATTTGAGTCTACTTGGGTTTTTATTTTTATTTTTTTCAGTTTCTCAGGCTCTTGGTATGATTTAAGATTTCAAATGATAAACTTTTGAAAAGTCCACTTCATATTTTTGAAACTTTCAAAAAAAGAGAAAGAGAGAGACAGAGAGAGCGAGCGAGCGAGAGAGATAGAGAAGACAGCCGCCAAAAGCTCAAAAGACAAGGCAATTTTCGGACATTCTGAGTACGAGCAAATGTGCGGAAAATTCAATACAAATGGTGAATTAGTCAAATATTCAAAAAAAAACCCGCAATTCTCATTTATCAAAAAAAAAAAAAAAATTTTTAATTCTAACAAAAATTTACTCAAGCTTTTTTTTCAAAAACTTAAAAAACTATGCAAGTGAAAAACGAAAAAAAATTAAAAAAAAAAACTTTTAATGTTCAAATAAATAATTTCCAAACATTCATTCAAAATGAACTCAAAAGTTATGCAAAAAAATAAAAAAAAATAAAAGAAAATTTTTCAAATAAAAAAATTTTAATTTTTTTTTTGGAAATTAAAAACCAAAAAAAAAAAGAGAAAGGAAATTGAAAAATATTGCGCTCGGAATACTTACCGTGCTCACTTTACGAACTTTGGAATTCTGGTGTGCTGTGGTAGGTGCTGGTTGTCTTTGTATAACGCTCACCGACTCCGACTCCACTTCGACGCTCCGTATTGACATTTTCTCCTTGTTGTTGTCATCGTTGCCCTTTTCGCCGCCAACAAATAGCTCATAGCTAATGCATGAATATGTTGGACTCTTGGCCATTTCGGGATGCAAGGCAGCCTCTTCGGCGGCAGCTGCCTCAGCGGCGGCCTGCGCCTGCGCATTGGCACGCTCCTCCAATTTGGCTGCCTTGGCGGCAGCTGCCTCTTCTGCTTCCTATAATGATATATATACACACAGAATATCGTACTTTTTCTTTCTCCAAAAATTCTCCACAAAAGTTTCTTTTCATTATTAAATCGTTCAATTTTTTTTTTTTTTTTTTTTTTGGGATAATTTTTTTTTTTTTTTTGGGATTCATTATTTTTTATTTTTTTTTTTTTTGGATAGGATCAGGGTTTGGGTTTAGGTTTAGGTAGATTTTTATTACAACATAAGACAAGCTACTACATTTAGTGTGTGTTACAGTGCTGTGATCGATAAGTGCAAATTGTCAAATGCTTTGATTCTTTCAAGAGAAGCGCACAGATTCGTTTGCCTCATTGAAAGTATTTGTTGTTTTCTTTTTTTTTTTTTTTTTATTTGTGATTATGTCTTTGTATATATATATATATAAAATATATAGATTCTTGTACTATTTAAGGTGTAGGAAATTTTGTATTGTACATATATTTGAAGTAAGTAAAAGTGCATCAAAATTAAACATAGTCAAAAGCCTTTTCATACTGATAAATGGTTATATTCTTTCCAAAATTTATGCGATGCCTTTTCGAAAATAATAAGATATTAAATACATAGACCATAAATAAATTAAACAGTAATCCAAAACGTAGAAATTTAAGTTCGGAGGCTCCGACTTTTGGGTTAACCAAAGTGAACCGAACTCTTGAGTATTCTTTTTATAGCCAAAGAACTGAATTGAGTTTTAATAATAATAATATGTTTTTGGACTTGTTATTTGTTCAGCTTTGATTTGAGTACTAATCGATCTTTCAATCTATCGATAACTAAAACAAAACGATACTTTTAAGTTTGGAATAAATGCTTGGCTGCCTTTCCTTCGTTCTTCTAATCTCTTTTAAATACTCATTTGAATCTTTAGAAAAGAGAAATGAAATCTTTTCCTTTGTAGGAGCTATCGAGCCTAATGGAGCTCTATAACATATGATCAAACCCAAACTGATCAAGAGCAATAATCAAACTGACAGACAGAGAGTCGCTTAGGCTAGCTCAGAGCTTCTCTAACTTCCCAAAACTTAAGGTTATGTCAGAGCTGAAAGTTAGAGAAAAGAGAGAGCCTGGGTATCGATACCAAGGCACTGAGTATCCAGCAACAGACTGAAGGAGTATCGTTTCATTGTTTCAAAGCAAAGAAGTGAAAATAAAAGTTGTATATTTTTTTTGATGGGCATCGCATAAATGTATTTTGTAATAGACAATTAACATCGAGTAAATAGATTTAGTTTTGGTAAAATACTTTTTATAAGTACAGCAAAAAGTTTTAAGATTCTTGCAAGATATTTAAAAATATGTAAATAGGTTTTCGGGGGGAGTTTTGGCAAAGGTTCGTATTGATTTTAGAAGAATTGAAAAATCATACTAAGCTTTCATACAGAGTTTTATGTAAATTTGAATTTTACTTATTTTTTTTTTTTACAAAATGTATGAAAATTTAAATGAATTAAGATATTGGAAAATTTATTAATTATTGATTTGATATATTTTAGAGGGGAAGTTGAGGAAAATTATGACAGCTACATTTCATTTATGTACATACAGAAGAAAAGTTACAAAAAATATATATATAGAGAGAGAGGTATATATTCTTTTGGTATTTTTTTTTTTTTTGGTATTTTTTTGATATACATACAAAAGAAAAAAGTCAGCTCTGTTGTTTTGAGTAAATATTTTCAATATTCAATTGAAATTTGTTCGAATTGAAATTGAAATTATTTACCATCTCAAGTAGCTTATGAGTGGTAGTTGTAGTTGTTGTTGTTGTTGTAGTTGTAGTTGATGTTGTTGTTGTAGTAGTAGTTTATCCGTTTGACACATTTAGTTCAGGGATGTTTGTTTGTTTGTTTGTTTTGTCGTTAAACGGTTTTCTACTTACACGTATCGCCTCCTCTTCGGCAGCCTCCTCTTCTTCGGCCTTCTTTTGCAATTCGTCATATGACATGGCAACAATGGCCAAAATCAAATTCACAAGATAGAATGAACCTAGGAAGATGATGACTATAAAGAACAGCATATGCCAGGGTCCAGCGGCACGCAACACCAGCTGATACAGATCCTCCCAGAAATCTTGGGTCATCAAACGGAAAGCGGACAGAAAGGCCCAACCAAACGAATCGAAACTTGTATAACCATAATTGGGATTCGGTCCAAAGCCCTGTAGACACACATAATCGTCTTCGCATTGGCTACAAATATACAATCGATCAAACAAAAAAAGACAAGAAAATATATATAAAAATAATTAAATGGAAATTATTTCCAAAAAAAAGAGTCAGGAGACAGAGTGAGAGAGACTTACCCAGCACCAGAGATATTACCGCATAACGGAAATGATATACCCTCATCCTCTGAATACCAATTTGAGCTATTACGATTATGATAGGCCCAATTCTCATCGGTTAAATTGCCCCACGAACCATCCAATGGAAATTTCTTAATGCATTTTTGTGTTAACACTCCCATATAAATCTGTAGACCCATCAGTGCAAACACCGATAGTGAGAACATTGTCAATATTATCACATCTCGCAGATTTTTCACAGATTCAATGACAGCACCGACAATGGTTTTCAAGCCTAAATGAAATCATTTAAAGAATTTTTTTTTATTATATAGAAAATCATAAAAACATATAGTATATAGCTATATAGGTTTTCTTATTTTCATACCTGGCACAATGGCAACGGTTTTCAGAGCTCGCAATACCCTAAAAGTTCTCAAGGCAGCGAGATTACCTAAATCTATACCCATGGTCACATAACTATAAGCCAAAGATCCATCCGGTTGTTGTTGCAGTTGTTGTTGTAGTTGATTGGTTGATTGAGTGATTGTTGTTGTCGTTGTCGAAAAACAAATATATAGTTTATATACATATTTGTACATAAATAATTGCAATTATTAAATTTGATTCATATAATAAAAAATGCATTTTTGTGTATTGTTTTCGTTGTCGTTTTGAAATTATTTATAGAGTTTAAGAATAAATACAAAAATGTATGAAAAAAAATTCATTTTGATGGAATTGAAATAAATAATTATATTTGTTTTTAAATTAAAATATAAATAATAAATCAAGACTGCAAGCCTGGACGACGGGAACCTATGGATTGAAAGAGCTTTGGCTCGATAAATGAGTCTACTTGGGACACAGGTTCAGAGCTCAGAGATGGAGATAAGAATATTTGTCTCGAAACTAGCGAACAAAATTGATATAAATATTTTCGACTCGAACCTTTTGACTTAAAGAGCTTCGGTTCCCTAAAGAAATCAGCTGGGAACACAGGTTCAAAGTTGAGAGATAGGGAGAGATCGATACAACAGTTTTCGCCTCGAGCCTGTCGACCTAATGAGCCTCGGTTGCCCAAAGAAGTCAGCTTGGAACACAGGTTCAAAGTTCAGAGATAGGGAGAGATCGATATAACAGTTTTCAACTCGAGCCTGTCGACTTAAAGAGCTTCGGTTCCTTGAATGAGTCAGCCTGGAGCACAGGCTTAAGGTTCAGAGAGATCACAAGCCTGTCGCTTCAAAAAGCTTTGGTTCGATAAATGAGTCCGCCTGGAATACAGGTTCAGGGTTCAGAGATAGAGATTGATATCTATCGACTTAAAGAGCTTCGGTTCTTTGAATGAGTCGGCCTGGAGCACAGGCTTAAGGTTTAGAGAGATCGATATAAGAGTTATCGACACAAGCCTGTCGCTCCAAAAAGCTTTGGTTCGATAAATGAGTCCGCCTGGAATACAGGTTCAGGGTTCAGAGATTGAGATTGATATCTATCGACTTAAAGAGCTTCGGTTCTATGAATGAGTCAGCCTGGAGCACAGACTTCAAGTTCAGAGTGAGAGACAGAGATTGACTCGAATCTATCGATTAAAACTGCTTGGGTTCTTTGAATGAGTTAGCCTGGAGCACAGGCTTAAGGTTCAGAGTGAGAGACAGAGATCGATGTTATGGCTACGACTCGAATCTATCGATTAAGTCTGCTTCGGTTCTATGAATGAGTCAGCTTGATAGAAAGGTTCAAAGATAGGGTTTGATATCTTCACTTTCAATTTGAATCTATCGATTGAAATAGTTTCGGCTTGTGATGAATGACTCAGCTTGAAACATAGGCTATAAGTTCAGAGAGAGAGCAAAGTAGAGGTCGATGAAACATCTTAGGACTTGAATCTATCGATTCAAAGAGCTTCGGTTCTATGAATGAGTCAGCTTGGTAGAAAGGTTCAGAGATGGGGATTGAATTCGAATCTATCGATGACAGCTACAGACATTAGAAATCTCTCGGCAATTCCAAGTCGAACCAGCTTGCAGCCTTATTTTGTTTTAAATGTATGATTAAATGATTATTTATTTATTTATTTGAATGGATTTGAATTTTCTGTTAAGCACCAGTTTGGGTTAATGTGAGCATGTGTTGTTGATTGTACTTATAAATTCTGTATGTATTCTAGAATACTTGCAATGCCCAAAACCCTAATTAAATTGACTATAATAATAATAGGTATGTCAGAAAGATAAAAGAAAAGAAAAAAATAAATACAAAATGTTATATTCCATGGAGGGTTCTGCTATTCTTTAAGTACATAAGTACCCCAGAGGGGCAACCAATAGCGACAAGACCAATAACAATGGTAATAATGTTAACAACAATTCTTTATGGCAAGAGGGGAATACACATACACACATATAAAAAGAAAAGAGAAAGAGAAAGAGAGAGGGGGGAAAAGGAAAAGGAAAACAGTACTTGCATTGTTTCATATAATTCAAGTTGAAAGGGTGCAGTCCAGAGACTATCAGTATGATCAATAGAACTTGGAGTGGGCTGACAGTATGGCTATAAAAATATTTATACACACTCTCACACACACACACACACACACACACACTCACACACACACACATTCGAGGCTAAGAATCATTTGGTTAAGGTCGCTGTGCGTGTTACGTGATACGTCATCCTTTGGGAATTTACTGTTAATTCTATTGGCTACCGTTAAACACGGAGCAGCTCCATCACTCCCTCTAGCCGAGAATTTCACATAATTTCGGTGAACTTTTATCGATTTACCTGCCATTTATGACCGACCAATGCACAAACAAACAAACCTACTCAAATACACTTTCCCTCTCACCCCAGGCAACATTCACTTTTGGACACGACTCGTCAAAGTAACAGTTTGCGTGCAATCCAGCAATCTATCCATAATTGTCACCATACAAATGTCTCAAAAAAAAAAAGAACGAACTACAAATAATTTCTTTTACCCAAATAACTCAGTTCGGTACCATTGGAAAAATCTCAGAATTCTTTCCTTTGCATTTGGGGAAAAATATAGACAAAATCAGTTTAGATAAACCCAACCCAAATTAAGATATTTTTTATTATAAAAATCGGAACCGTTGGAAATCGGAACCATTGGAAAAATCTCAGAAATCTTTCCTTGGCATTCGAGGAAAAATATAGAAGAAATCAGTATAGATAAACCCAACCCAAACTAAGACTTTTTTATTATAAAAATCGCAACCGTTGGAAATCGGAACCCTTGGAAAAATCTCAGAAATCTCTCCTTTGCATTTGGGGGAAAATATAGAAAAAATCAGTATAGATAAACCCAACCCAAATTAAGATATTTTTTATTATAAAAATCGGAACCGTTGGAAATCGGAACCATTGGAAAAATCTCAGAATTCTTTCCTTTGCATTTGGGGAAAAATATAGAAGAAATCAGTATAGATAAACCCATCCCAAATTAAGATTTTTTTTATTATAAAAATCGGAACCGTTGGAAAGCGGAACCATTGGAAAAATCTCAGAATTCTTTCCTTTGCATTTGGGGAAAAATATAGAAGAAATCAGTATAGTTAAACCCAACCCAAACTAAGACTTTTTGATTATAAAAATCGGAACCGTTGGAAATCGAAACCATAGGAAAAATCTCAGAATTCTTTCCCTTGCATTTGGGGAAAAATATAGAAGAAATCAGTATAGATAAACCCACCCCAAATTAAGAAATATTGGAAACTCTTTTGTCCTTTTTCCAAGTCCTTTTTTTGCATAAATTTTTAATGGGATCTTTGGGTTAAGAAATATAATTATATCTAATCATTTTCTTTTAATAATAAAACCTATTGAAGGAACTTTCAAATGTATCTGCGGGCTGTGTAAATTTTGTTGGGTTGTATTCGTTCATTTAATTGTTTGTTAGGTGCGTCATTTTCTGGCGAAATGCCTCAAAATGTTTCGAAAGAAATCAATAAAATCGTTGGGTGGTCGCCCTGCTTAACTGCTTTGCTTGCTCCCTTGCTTGCTTGCTGGCTTGCTTGGCTGTTTGTTTGTTCGTCCGATTTGAGCGCACCACGTGGCGTATGTGTAATATTGTTGGTCTATTTAGCGTGTCGTTGTCGCTCGTTAGTGTCGTTGGTGTTGTTCTCATTTCATATGGTTTGACTGACTGACTGACGTGACATTTTATCATGTTCACAAAGTTTATTTCAAATGTTCTCTTTTATTTATTATGAAATTTTTTTTTTTTTTTTGGCTTATTAAATATTTCCATATTATTTCTGTCTGTCCAATTGCATTTTTCACACGCCCCCACACACACATGCCCACATACGCCCATTGCCTGGTTGAATCAATTTTTTGATTTATGATTTATGTAGAAATCAATTTGATTAAAATTTACAGCTAAAATTGTAAACAGGTTTCAACTGTCTCTAAAAAAATAAAACCCAAAACCATGAAAATAATCAAATCAATAAAGAAATTTAATCAAATATTAACGAAATTATGAATGAGACAAATATATATATATATAATTATATGACTGAACTAGTACCAAAAAATATATAGTTTAGCATTTATGTATATATGAGTTCAAATTGTAAACCATTAAATAAATCGACTTTATCGGTAATATCAAAAATATATATTTTCGTATTTGGTTTATTAACTACTTTTGGTATTGATGTTTCATATAATTCATAATTAAGAAAAACACAAAAACACATATACATATATATATATATAAATCTAAATATATATATATGTATGTGTGTGTGTGTGTGTGTGTGTGTGTGAATGCTCCTAATGGGTAAATGGGGCTGAAATAATTAGGGTCGGTAGGGCCACAGTGACGCCATAACTTATTTACCGGCAATAGAACAGTTAATTGATGTATGTGGTATATAAGTACAGTTATTATTTCAGCCACTATATAAGGGCTCATATAAAGTATATAAAGTATATAAATAATTGAACCAAAAAAGAAACGGCTACAAGCGGCTATAGCGACCATGAATATACCCAAATTACCCAAATACCCATTGGCATTTACACGAATTTAAATTAACCAACCAAACAAAATATGAAATTAAAAATTTAATAGTCTACCAAGTTGATATAAATTAATCGTAATAAAAAAAATAGAAATTTCTTTTTTTTTTTTGATTTTATAAAAAATTAAACAAATGTTTGAATGAATGAATAAAATGATTTATGTTTTTTTTTTTTTTATTTTGTTATAGTCTACCAAGTTGATATAAATTAATCGTAATAAAAAAAAATAGAAATTTCTTTTTTTTTTTTAATTTTTATAAAAAATTAAACAAATGTCTGAATGAATGAATAAAATGATTTATGTATTTTTTTTTTTATATTTTGTTTGATTTTTTTTTTTTTAATTTATATAAAAATATTAAATTAATAATAACTCACGCTAAAGCTATTACTACGAAGTCCAGCCAATTCCATGCATCTCTAAGATACGTAAACGGGCATAAAATGAAACCTCGTGCCATCACTTTAACAGCTGATTCAAATGTGTAGATTCCGGTGAATATCACCCTAAAAACGAATTTCGAATGCAAAGTTTTTTTTTTTGTTTTTTGCATTTTTTTAATTGATTCTTTGATAATTTTTGTCTAATCGTTTAGCTTGAAAATTTTACCCACAATTTTTTGTTTTATTTTTTTTTAAATAAAAATTAAATAAATATTTAGAGTTATATAGAAAAGTTTGTAGAATAAAAAAATTATAATAGTTAAGTGATAAAAGTTTGAGAAAAAAAAATAAAACACCTGACAAATGCACTTAAAATTGAGTTGGAAAATATTCTTTTTTTTTGGTTTCGAATCTCGACTTAAAAGTAAGTTAAATTCCTAAAATCTTAATTAACTTAATCATAAGTAAGACCTGCATTTTCCTTAATTGAAATATTTGATTTCAGATACTCTTTTCTCAGATTAAAATAGGCAAGGCCGCTTTGATGAGATACCCTTTTTTTGATGAGTTTCAAGGGGTTTCAGATTGTCTTCTTAATGCCAAAAGATTTTTCAATCAAGTTCGTTTCGGATGGAACTGATATAATCCATAATTGTCTTTATAGTTTAGTTATTCCTTTTCCATCTATATATCCGTATCTCTAGGCCTTGAAAAGAGTATTTGCAGCTCGACAAGCCGAGTTTGGGTTTTCATAAACATTTTAAGTCTAATCTAACAAAAGAGGATTTCTGTTTTTGACTTAAGTTGCATTAAAAGTTGTGCTTCGATTCATTAACTGACTTGGGAAATCTCTTAGCCCTTCATCTCAGATAATTCAAATAATTTCGCCCATTAAATTTATTGGAAAAAGGCGAAGGGAAAAAGGGGCAAAGGCAAATACCATAAAGTAGATCAAAGCTTTATTATGATTTTCTGAAGTGTTCACCTGGCAGATGAAGATAGACAGACAACTGCTTGGACAATTGTCAATGTCAATAATGGTTGATACCACTTTATGGTGTTGGTAAAATAGGTGAGTGTGACAAGTGTTTGTGTGGGTGGACAAATCAATAGGATGGCCTTCGGAGTGACTGTCATTTGACAGATTTGAGCCAGCCAGGTTGTGATAGACTGGCAAGCAGACCAGATGAGTAAACGAGAGAGAAATAGTGAAGCATTCGAATGGGACATTTCCAATCACCTAAGACTTTTACTTTTCATTCTATGCTGGCGCCTTCTTTTCAACTAGTTCAAAGTCACTTGGACCGAAGAAACTGGGTGAAATAGACCAGAAAAGTGAGAAGCATATAGAGAACCTCAGACTAGAAGAGTCTGTCTGTCTTCTGACCTAGGCCTGGCCCCAATAGTGCCCTGAAGGACACTTCAGCTTGTTTTAATTGCAGGTATTATGTCTTTCCTATGCCCCCTTCCTCCTCCCCCCTGATATGACTGGGCCATAAAGGATTCTTCTATTCAGAGCTTTGTGTGTGCGGGTGGTTGCCTTTTGTATGCATTTCAAGTTCAAGTGACACTTCCGTCAGCCTTTCTCAAATCCTTAAACGTTTTGCTTAAAATTCCTAGTCAACTCTTAAACTATTCGATTTTGCTAGAAAAAAAAAGTTCATCCCTTTTCAACTTGCTAACTGTTTGGGCTTTATTCTGATACCAAATCTGCGACAATTATTTTGATATCAGCTAAAAAAATGACGTAACTCTTTTCACTTTTCTTCGATTTGTTTTTTTTTTTTTTATTTTCTGTACATTTTTTTTTTTATTTTCTTTTGTCGCTCGTTTCTTGTTTACTACAGATTTACTGAATTTACTCTATGGATATAAAAGTACAGTCTACATAAAAATAGCTAAGAGCTTACAATTGCCCAAGTAAATCGAAACACAATTAATCAAAATATGTAGGAAAGGGTTCAAAGCTTTTCAATTTCTTTCGAAATACTCAACTAAATCTACACAAATATTCTCTTTATACTCTTTCAATTATGTCGACAAGTTTTTACAATTTTTTTCAAGTTTTATAAAAACCTAAGGACTTGGTTATACTATATAAATGAGCTCTAGAAATTTTCTATAATTAAAAACTAAGACTATTTACATAATTTATTTTTTACATTTACAAAATTTCTTTTTTTATATTAGAAATAAATTTTTCATAATTTGAAAATCTGATTCTCTCGTTTGGTTCCAAAACTAGTTTGAATATTGTTTGGTTTTTTTTTCTAAAAGCCAATTCAATGATGGCCAAGTTAATGATTTCAAAATTACTTTGATACTAAAGATACATACATATATATTTTTTATATACTTAAAAGCTACAATTTTTTTTTGGTATAATTCAAATTTTAATTATAATTAAGATCTAATTTAGCTGGCTAGAACACTACACAGTTTTGGGTATACAATTTTTTTTTTTGGTCTACATTTTTAGGTTACATTTTCTAAGTGAAAAAAAATTAATTTCTTATCGATTATATCATTTAACTAACTAGAATAAATACAGAAAAAAAAATATAATGAATACAAAAAAAAAAAGTTAAATAAATGTGTCAATTTGTCAGACGACTTGTGAACAAACCAAAATTATTTACGATTTTTATACCAAATTTTCCTAGCTTTAATTTGATTCGATTTGATTGAAAGAGGAACGCGTAAAGCGTGGATGAATTGAATAATTTTCAAATTTACAAATGAATCGAATGCATTGAGAATTGAGAATGTAACTAAGCTTTTCATAGTTGAGAGCATTTGTATCTGTTTCAAAATGGGTTTTCTTTTTTTTCGTTTGTTTTTTACAATTTACAAAGGGATTAGTTGGTTAGGTTGATGTATTCGTATAATACAGAAATAAAATGCATTTTGAATAACTCTGAGAGAGAAGCTTTTTTCTGAATTTGAATCAATGAATTTTTTTTTTTAAACAAACTACAAAATGATTTATTTGATTTTTATACCCTGTACCTAAAAAGGTACAAGGGTATATTAAGTTTGTGCAAATGTATGTAACACAGAGAAGGAGACGTCGGAGACCCCCCAAAGTTACCCACAATATGATCAGGGTGACTAGAGAAATTGATATAGCCATGTCCGTCCGTCTGACCGTCTGTCCGTCTGTCCGCGTGAACGCCTAGATCTAAGAGACTGTAAGAGCTAGGATAACCAAACTTGGGATTCGGACTTCTTATGTGTGTACGCTGGTCAAGTTTATTTTTTTTTCTCTCCCCGCCCTCCCTTCCACCACCTCATTTTTTCAAAATTCGATAATTTCTAAACCTTTCGGATTTAAGTATTAGTTGCTTCTGAAAAGTTGTTAGGAATCTAAAAATCTTTCGATTAATATCAAACATGACTAAAATCGGACCATATTTACACGAGATATAAAAAAAAACTAATTTTGAGGGTCAAGATTTTAGTTCCCCTTGCCCAACTGGCAAACGGTCGATTAAGCAGTCCGATAGATGGCGTGCTTGCATTATTGTGAGCAATTTGTTGTTGGATTCAAAGGAATATTAAGACCAGAGGTTTTATGTGAATGCAGGCGACCAGGGTTACCACCCGACTAGGGTTGCCACCTTTTCTTTTTTAATTCCGTCTACTAGGTACAGGGTATCCCAAACTCGGCCGCGCCCGAGTTTAACGTTCGGCTTCATTTTTATTTATTTTTTATTACAAAATTCTGATAATTGTTATTCCTTTGCAGCTTTGAAGAACAAAAAAAAAAATTTGTCTAAGAGAATTATTTATTTATTTTGTTTCGGCTAGAGACACTTTGGTTTGTTGTTGCTGTAGTTTTTTATTGTTCAAAATTATAGAATTCGAATGAAAGAAAAATATATATATATATCGAAATAACTTTGACCTAAATACAATAAATTATTACTCGAATATATATATAGTATTTATATATATATTATTTTTTTTTTTTTTTGTTAGGTTATATAGCAGATATATTATTTAAATTGATATATAGTAAAAAAAAAGAATATATATTTGGATTATATGTCTGGTTGGGATTCATCAAACATAAAACAAATAATCAAATCAAATTATAAATTGAAAAAATATAAAAGTTAACAAATTCAATTACAGTGTGTAGCTAAAAATGGGTTTCCAATTTCCCCCACATAAAACGGCCCAAAATTTTCTTTTTTCTTTTTTTTAGCTTTTAATAAAATCATTTTTTTTTAATCAAGCTTTAGTACAGTACTTACTCAGTAGACTCAACCGTGGGCGTTGTCGGCATTATCATCAAAATGCAGTTGACAAGAATAGTGGTGATGATGAATAACGAAAATAATGGATGCACTAAAATGTAAATGGCCACACGACGTATTGGATTAAATGGATCGAGTAGCCACATTGCTTTTGATGCAGAAAAGCGAAAAATATCTTTTCCTTTGCTTACAACTACAAATGTCTGGAAAATTGCAAAAGATTTTGTCAAAAATGAAAAGAAAGAAATTAAATAATGAAATATATGTACATATCGATAGTTTTGAAATTTCCGGCCTTGCCGAAGTTTACATACTCTTTTTTGAAATTGGCTTGGTATCTGGGATCTGTGTCTGCCTGTATTCAAACCACTTATTTAGTTTGACTTAAACTTTGATGGACCTTCACCTATTTGCTTCTAAAAGTACAGTCTGCTACGAGCTAGGTCTGGACCTCCACCAATTTGCCTCAAAAAGTACAGTCTGCTCCGAGCTAGGCCTGACCTAACCTAATAGTCTGATCTGAGCTAAGACTGGTAAAAAGTTCATGTCACCATCTGTGGGTATCCTAGCTTTGTCATTGGAATATGTAGATATGATCTCAGCCAATGTTACTCTATAAGTACAGTCTGATCTGAGCTAAATCTAAAGAAGGCTCTTTCAAGTCTAATTTTATTGAAGTCTGCTTGAGATGGTATATAAAATGTCGGAGATATGGCATAACCAATCCCCTGTTCCAACTTTTGATAGTGGTTAGATATGTATAGATCTATTCGAGTCAGTTTCAAGGTTTCTATATCTCATCATTAGCTTAAGACAGACGGTTCTCCCTCGGCCTACATATCAATCTGTTTGACTAGCTAATGAACAAAGAGAGTCACTAGATATGGTAGGTTGAATCTACTCTTCAAGCCTTTCGAAAAGAGTATTTTTTCTCAATTGTTTCGAGAGACAATAAAAAAGGAATGTGAATAGACTTACCAGTACATTGCTGTAGTATGGATCGATATCCTCGAGAGGAGTGGAGGCCAATTCCGGCGGGAAGCTGCCCTGCAATCGAACAGGTATTGGCACACCCTGTTCAAGTGTAGGATCCGGTTGTGGACCTTCATCCTCGTCCTCGTCATCATATCGGATCTGTGTTGTGTCGGGTACGTTTGACATGTGACATTTTGTTTGTTCGATTGTTTCATTTGTTTGTTAGTTCGTTGTCGTTGGTTGTGTGAATAGAATAGAAATGATGCACATGTATTAGAAACATTACAAATACAAAAGACACTTGCTTTAGCTTTTCCATTTTTTTTTTCTTTTCTGATATGAAGTAGTTTGGTTTTACGAATTTACAAAAAGAACGAAAGAAAAATAAAGGAAAATTGTTTTTTTACCCCAATTAGTTTAAAATTAAGTAGATAGATACGATACGATAGATATAGTATTTTTTTTTTTGGTATTTCAATCGTAATTTAGATTGGTTTACAAATTTGCATATCCTAAAAGAAAAATAAAAAGTAACTATAGAGAGAGAGAAAGAGAGAGAGGTAGAAGCAGGTGGAAATGTTTTTTTTTTTTTTTTTTTTTTATTCTCAGTTCAAGTGAGATTCGAGTGAGAGGAATTTTTGGTGGAAATAGTTGAAAAATTGTTAGATTTGCATTCGTCAAATATGCAAATATTTAAACCAATTTGAACCTTTGGAAAACCAATTGGAAATTTTTTACGGTTTCTAATAGACTTTCTGTTTTGGTTTTAGTAGACAAAAAAAAAAAAACGAAAAATAATAATAAAAATAAAATTTAATCAAAGCTTTCCTTTTTCTGTTTTTTTTTTTTTTTTGTGTTGGTAAAAAATTCCATGCAAAGAGTGTAAAGAGTGTAGGACAAAAGGAAAAAATAGTGCTAGGAAAATCTACAATAAATATTCAACAAAAATTAAAGGCTGAAAAAGAAATTCGAAATCTTTACTCCAGGGTTTTAATTTCACTCAGATATTGATTCAAATGAGACAAAGACAGAGAGACAGAGAGAGAGAGAGAGTGGGTTTGGTACCTGAATATTTGTAGTATATTATAATAATATCTATTGTATAGAGTTGGCTTTTACTTTCCACATGGAAGTGGTCATGCAATGCCAACGGCAAAAGTCAGGCAAACAAAAAAGTCCAACGTCATGTCACGAACTATTCAAGGAATCAACACAGCCAAATGCAAACAAGAGGAAACCAAGTAAACAGTATTTTCTAGATACCATAAAAAAAAGAAAAACCCTGGCAGGGACTTGGCTTGGGCAATAGTTTTTTTTTGCCTGGCGTGACAATTAGACTCTGGGTGTGTGTGTGAGAAGGAATGGCGCAGGATTGACGCAAGTGCGCCAAACCAAATAGTAAACAGCGAACGGGGCCTGGTATTTTCCATTTTTCCTTTAAAGCCATCAAGTCGAGTCTATATTTAAACTAATAAAAGGCGAGTCAATTTTACACAAAAAAAAACACACCCACTGAAGAAACCCTTACTAGTTTATTACTATTTATTTTTTTTCTCTCTCTCTCTCTGTTTGGGGTGACGCAGTCTCTCAAGCAAAAAGATGAAGAAGAAAAGAAAGAAGCTTCTTTAAATCAAAAGGAGAACATTTTATGGGCCAAGCTATTTGGATTTTATAAGGCATGCAAAACTTTCCCACACACACACACACGCACGCACACACAGACACAGAAGCTCTCACACAGCTACTATTTTTCTAACTACAACAACAGCAAGAACAACAACAAGTAATACTCAGGCTTATTCAAACACAAAAAGAAGAAGAAGAAAAGCTAATTGGAAAATTAAAAAAACCAAAAAAAAAAAAAAAATTGCCTAAGAAAAAAAAAAAAGAAATATTTTTCTAACTGTAAGCTAATTTTTTTTTATATTTTTTTTTAGTTGTTGTTGTTTTTGTTAGCCAAATTAAATATATATGTATATATATTATGGGCTTTCCTTGAGACTTGATCAAAGTCCCAGCAAATGACCAATGGAATTCTATTTTTGAAATCAACCCCCTCACCAAGGAGCAAAGGTCATTTATATTTAAATAATAAAAAAAAAAAGAAAGCCCATAAATATATATTTTTTTCTGGATTACTCAGATTTTGACTATATATAAGTATATATCTATATAATTTTTAAAGATTTCTCAAGCAGTTTTTTTTTTTTTTTTGGTATTTTCTGGCACTTACTTTTGGTTTAATTTGACTTACAGTTTATCGCTTTGGTTGTACAAATGTATCTGTATCTAGTTAATTGCTAAAAGATACACACCACACAAACCCATCCTCTGTTTTGTTGTTTTAATAATTTTATTAATATTTTATAACTTTTGAGCTTATTTCTTTTTGATTTGTGGCGGCAAGGCAAAATTCTAGAAAATAATCCAATTGAAAAGGCTTTTTTGTTTTTTTTTTTTTTTTTTTTTTTGAGGGGAGGGAAAAGGGTGAAGAAAATTTTGCCTTTGCCCGCACAGAATAATCATCAGACATCTGCATAGTATGGTCAAAAGAAAGGCTTCATTCAACTACTAAAAAAAAAAAAAAGTTCAGACCTATTTGAACTAAGCCTACCTTGCCCTAGGCTGAGTTAAAAAAAATATATAAATTTATTTAAAAATAAAAAAAAATTTATAGATGAAATACTTAGAAATATGCAAATATGGTTTGTTTGTTTTTTTTTCAAAAAAGGTTATAACTAACACATCGATTACAACAGTTAGGGGGGAGGGGAAATACAGACACGCACACCAAATTAAATTAAAAACAAAATAAAAATAATTGGAATATTTAAAATAAATAAATAATTTTAGACAAGTTAACAAATGTGGAGTAGTTTTGGTTGTACAGTTAAAGCACATTGAGTAGAAAGCTGGCTGCAGATACTTTTTGTATCTGAGAGATACTGAAAGCTTTAAAGTTGTTTTGGAATAATTTGAGCATAAGCAGCTTTGGCTATTTACAAATTATTTTTTGCTTTTTAAGCCTTCCAATTTGTGCTTTCCTTTTTTTTTTTTTTTTTTTTTGGTGTTTCAGTTTTTTTTTTTGCTTTTAAGCTAAGAAAAAAAATATTTTTGCTTGTGTGGAAAAAAAAGATAAATTTGGTGTTGGAATAGGTAAAATATATTTATGATTATATATATATATATATTTTTTTAAGAACTCAAAAAAAAATTAAAATTTTTTAAAAATAAATCACAATTGGCAATAATCTTGAATGAAATTAGAAAAGAAAAAGAATTTAATTTTTTTTTTTTTTTTTTTTTTTGAAAAAGTAAAACTAATTTTTTTTTTTTGGCATTTTGTTTAGCAGTATAAATAATTTTTTTTTTGTGATTTGATTTTTTTTTTTTAATTTTTAGTTTAATTTTTTTTTTTTTTTTTTTGACTAAAAGTTCGGACAAAAATCTTACTTCTTTTTGTTTTTTCTTGCGACCATATTGCGGCTGAAAGAAGATTTGATTTGTTTGATTTGATTTGTTTTTCAAGCATTTTTTTTTTTTTTTTTTTGTTTTTCATATTTTTTTAAGAAATATTTAAAATTTGAAGTTAGAGTAGGAAAAGGTAAATAAAAGTTGTTTGTTTTTTGTTTAGCCCCAAATTATTTAGTTATTATTTTGTTTTGATAAAAGCATTTTGTTAATTGTTATTATTATTATTATTATTATTATTATTATTAATATTTTGTTAATAATTATTAGAGTTTTTTTTTTTGTCCAGACAGCAGCGCGCGCAAAAGTTTTTTTTTGTTGAGAGCGTTTTTTTTTGTTTTTTTTTTAAGTAGAGAAAAATAGTAAATAAAAAAAGGAAAAAAGTACACGAAAAAATAGAAAAAATATACAAATATATATGTATGTGAAACGTTCAGCAACAGGTTTATAAATTATTTTCTTAAAAGTTTTCTTAAAAAAAAAAAATTTTTTTTAATATTTTGAATTTTTGGAATTTTTGCCCCCTCAATAATTTTTGTTAGAATCACTCAAAATTTGATGATGTTCGGAGAGAGATACATATATAGATAAAGAGACAGAGTGAGAGAGATAGATATAGAAAGAGCGAGATAGACAGAGATTTTTTTTGGCGCATGATACGAAAATTTTTACTTTGAAACTAATTCAATTTTTTTTTTTGGTTTTTGCTTATTTTTTTGAGGATTTTTTTGATTAGTTTGAAGTGAATTTTGAATTACTTTTGCTTTCTATACACGGACACAGATGTGTGTGTGTGTGTGTGTAGGTATGTGTGTCTTGTGATTATGAACACATGATTTCCATATAATTGTCTATGATTTATGATTATAATTTTTTTTCTTTTTTTTTATAATTATTTTTATACCGCATTTACAAGATTTTTTTTTTTTTGCCTTGAATTTTAATTATGATAAATGTTTTTGACAAGTCTTATATACACATTGATTGGCCCTGAGTTATTTTAAATAATATTAATCAACTAAAATAACTAAATAAACTAAAAAAAAATAAATTAAAAAAAAAATAAAATTTTTTTTTTTTTTTTTTGCTTGAAAAAAATAAAATCAAAATACAAGTTTTTTTTTTTTTAAGGATTCAAATACTTTTTACGATACAATGAAGAACACATTAAGAAGCCAATAGATTAAATACATTTGATTTCAATTCTGTTTTTTTTTTTTTCAAAAAACAATTAAACAAACAAACATACAACGATTATGACAAGAATTTTTCTTCTTTCTTTTTTGTAAAAAATTTTCTTTTTTTTTGTTTTGAGCAATAATTTACAATACGCTGGGTAACGAATGGGATCTTATTGGTTTTAATAATTATTACTTTTTTTTTTTTTTAGATACAAAGAAAATACAGCAAACATAGAAAATTTATATAGATTTTTTTTGTTTGAAAAAGAAAATGATTGCAATTGAAATAATTAAAAAAAAAAAATTATAAATAATTTGAAGGCTACGTAAGAAGAAACTAAAATATTTCGTTAATTAAAACTTCAAAAAAAAAAAAATGTTTTTATTTTTTTGTTGGAGTTTTTTTTTGATATTTCAGTTTACGACTAATTTTGTTAGTTGAAAGATATACGACTTTCTACAGATTACGAGATTACGAGATAGTTGATTGAGTTTTGGTGAAAGAAAAGTAAAGACAAAATTTTCCAGACAGAGACAGAGAGGGGCAGGGGGGGGTGGGGTGGGGTGAAGTTGGTTTATTGAGAATGTCATGAAAATAAGTTGGATAAATTGCAAAATCAGATAGATTTGATTAGATAGATTTATATACACTTAAATAGCCTAAAAGAGTTGATGGGTTAATTTTGATGTCAAATGGAAATGCTCAGAAAGACAGAATTGAAATTATGAAAGTCATTTAGAGATTTCATGACCACAGGACAGAACTGATGAACGGAACTGGACAAGGCAATTTTGGTGCTGAGAGGGCAATGAATTTTTTTGGTGAAATTGATGTAGACATTTAATTGGGCCAATCTGAGCACACACAAATGCCGAGAGAGCCCAGAAAAAAAATAAAAAAAAAAAATAAATGCACATGCCGCATATACATATACATACATACATACATATGTATATATATGTATGTGTATGTGTATATAGAAATTATATACAGCTTTTTGGCTGGAAGGGCATTAAATGATTGATTAGCTTGCAGCAAGAGGAAAAGCGTATGCTTGAAACGTATGAATTATGAAAGATAGAAATGGTTGGAAATATTTTTTAGGAGTAATTTTTTTTTTTTTTTTTTAATATTATTATTTAATTTTATTTTTTTTTTTCTATTCTTGAATCGATTCGAAAATGAGCATTTCATTTCAAAAGAGTTTTGCTTCGGAAAGCAGAGGCAATGCTTAGAAATAGTAGTAGAAATAGTAGTAGAAATAGTAGTAGAAATAGTAACAATAGTTTAGGTAGTTTAGATAGTTTTTACATAGACGTATAATAGACGTATAAGCCCATTTAATTATAAGCGCACAATAGCTTTAATTATTTTTAGTTCTCATATATATATATTTTTTTTTTCATATTTATCCATATAAATAAATAAGACACCATTACATAATTAAAAAAAATATATAATAATAAATAAAGTATTTATATATATATAGATTGAAAGATATATATATATATAGAAATAAGATAAAACATTCAGTTAGAAATAATTACCACCTCTCCCTCGGCTCTCTTTCTTTCCAATTCCTTTTGTTTTTCATGTTCAGCGGCGATACGTTGTTCAATTTGCACCAATGATTCGCGGGTAAAGGGACGGAACAAACTGCGTTCTTCCTCAGATATCGAGTCGGAATCTTCTGTCATTGTCTATGCGGCCAACGATGAGAGCCTTAGATTTCCAAGGCCTACAAAAACCCAAATAGAAAAAAATAAAATTAAAAAAAAAAAAAAAGTTCATCTCTATTTTTTTTTTAGAGATTTATTGGAACTTACATGAGGCACATGGATGTCGCCTGCTACATTAAAGCTACAACTATATCCGAGGCGCCATGATCGAGTAGCGCCCACCGCTTAGCACAATTCTGTGAAAACAAAGTAAAAGTAAGAAAAACACACAAACAAAACAATCCAAATTAAATGGTTAGAATTTTTTTCTTTTTTTTTATACGATTTACGAACATTGAACCCGCTATTTCGACCATTACCCCCATCCGCCTTATCCTCCCCTTTGCCCACACTTTAATTGGATTAGAGATAAGCCTGGGTTGGGTTGAGAGAATGCAAAACAAAAAGTTAAATAAATTGAAATGCAAATAGCCAAAACAATCAATAGACCAAGTGCATTGACACTCAGCAAAATAATTCAAGTCTTGAGCATAAATTAAGAGCAAGCTGAGAAGACTAAATAGATTCAAATTCATAGTGAATTGAGTTGAGGCAGAAGAACAGAAGCATTTTGCTTAGAAATATTTGGAGAATATTTGGAGGATGCTGATTCAAATTCAAAGTTAGCTGGAATGAGAGAACTGAAAAGAACAAGCTGATTCGAATTCATTTTGAGTTGAGGCAGAAGAACAGAACAGAGAAGAAGAGCTTGCTTCAATTTCCATGAAGCCTTGGAAGCTTGGAGAAAAGGAATCAAAGTGAGCTATGGCGAAAGAACTGAAAGTCCTGGGAAGCCTCAAAGAAGAAGCTGATTCGAATTCACCTTGGTTTGAGGCAGAAGAATGGACCCGACTGAAGTTCCCAAGAAGCCTCGAAAAGAAGATTCTAATTCATTTTAAATCGAGGAAGATGAAAAGAATCGAGTAGAAGAGTCTACAGGAATTTTCAAAAAGCCTCGAAAGCCGATTCAAATTCACCTTGGTTCGAGACAAAAGAACAGAAGAAATGACCTAAGAGAAGTTCCCAAAAAGCCTCGAAAAGAAAATTTTAATTCATTTTAAATCGAGGAAGAACAACAGAACCGAGTAGAAGAGTCTACAGAAATTTCCAAAAAGCCTCGAAAGCTGATTCAAATTCAAAGTAAACTGGAACAGAGGAAAGCTGCCAGAAATTTCTGGAGAGCCCCAAAGAAAAAGCTGATTCAAAACGAACTCTAGAAGAAGAATAGAAAAATTAGGCTTGCTGAACTTCCTTGGGAAGCCTCAAAGAAGAAGCCGACTTACATTCAGAAGAACAGAAGAAATAACCTGAGAGAAGTTCCCAAGAAGAAATGGAAGGTAATTCAAATTGAGTTGGGCCAGATAACCTAGCAAGGCAGGAAAAATAAGCTTAGAGAAACTTTCAAGAAGCCTTGAAAGTTTGAAGAAAAGAAAATCGATTAATATTCAAATTGAGTTGAGACAAATAGCAGAGCAAAGCAGAAGAATTGAGCTTCCAAGAAGCCTAGCAAAATGTGAGAAAGGAAATTCTTTTTTGAAATTTCAAATGAGGTGAGACAGGTAGACCAGCAGTAACTTTCATGAAAAGGAAAGATATTATTATTCAAATTGAGTTGAGACAGATAGCAGAGCAAAGCAGAAGAAGCTTCAAAAAGTTTGAGAAAAGAAAGCTGCTTTAAATTCAAATTGAAAAGAATTGAACGTCCCAAAAATTTCCCAGAAGCCCCGAAAAGTGGGAGAGCTACTTCAAATTCAAAGTGAACATTGGCAGACAAACAAGAAAAAATTGAGCTTACAGAAATTCCTGGGAAGCAATGAAAAGGAAGCTGATTTAAATTCAAAGTGAACTCTGGCAGAAGAATCGAAAAATTAGTCTCACAGGAATTTCCAAGTAACCACGAAAGGAGAGAAAAACCACAAGAATTTCTGCGAAGGAGGGCAAAATCTTTAATCAAAAGAACTTGGAAGCCTTTCCAAGAAACGGATTAAGCCAAGAACCCTATAAGTTAATTAAAAAATTAATTCTTCAATAGAAGAAATTAGCCAGTTTTATGTTTTTATTTTTTATTTTGGTTTAGTTTGAATTTTGAAATGAAACCGGCAATTTGCTCTCAATTCGAAAGCATAAATGCCATTCAATTGGTGAGAGAGCTTATCGGATGCAATTAAAGTTATGTTTCGAAGCCCATATTGGATATTCGATAGACCAGTCTGGCGCATTGGCCATTTCAAATATTGTTTCAGTGTCTTGTCTTATATAAGCTAAGGTCAAAGCACTCTTGTCCAGGGAAAGCGTGTGCGCCAGCCTTTCGGGGTAGCTGAGCGCAAAAAAGGCATGGACTTCACACAGACATATATATATCTATATATCTATATATTTATATATACATATATATGGTATATATATATCTATATATTTCCATGTATATGAGAGTGTGCCAGCATAAAAGTAGGTCAGTTCGATATTTCGTTGTGTGTTTGAAATTTATTTTGATTTTTGCAATTTTCCGCAATTTTTCGAATTTAATTAAATTTATATATGTCTCATATGCAAAAATAACTAAGCTGTTTCGGTTAATCATTGATGTGACTCATCGTGTAAGTGGAAAACCCACAGCCTCTCATCATGTAAATCAACAAAGACCTGGAAACACTCACTCATTCACACAATTCGAAAAAAAAGAAAAACAAATTATCCACACACACAAAAAAAAAGAAAAAAGAATAAAATAAAAAATCCTTGACAGTTGGCTATTCTTTTGGCTTGACTGGCCACAATGCGTATACGTTGCCCCAGAGTGCGCTGAAAAGTATGCTAATAAATTTGTACAATGGCCGAGCAATTTAATAAAGTCCTTGCCACAGTCAAAGACATTTTCTTACAATTAATATAGAATATTATAACCAGCATTAACACCACCACCAACAACAACAACAAAAACAAAGAGACAACAAAATTTTTATCTCTTTCAGAGCTGAACGAAAACCACCGTCGCAATGCCCAAGCAGAGTCACTTTATTAGTCAATGAATTTCACATTTTTCAGAGAGCCAAACCAACTCAGAGAAACACACAGTCACACACAGAGAGAGTAAGTGTGTGTGTTTGTTTTAGTGAAGGAGAGAAATTTTCATGGTAAAGGCAAGAGAGAGAGAGAGAGAGAGCGAGTCTACCGGGTCTACCACAGAGCGCCTGGCCGGTGAGCGGGTGCGCAAGTTCTTAGATTTTCACTTGGAACAAACATATTTTAGTTTTATTCAATTCTTTTTCTTTTTTGGCTTGCCATATTATTTTTAACGAAACTGCTGACGTTCTTTGACGTAAAGTGTCCAAACAAAAAAGTTTTCACACACACAATGACACGCTGTCAAAAATGGGACTGTGGAATTGCTTGGTTGGCTTTTTTTTGTGTTTACCCTCCAAATGACCAAAGAGATTTTGCATATACAAAAAGACCACGACAAAGCAAAGGCAAATTAAAAAAGAAATTCTGAAAGGAAACCAAAATCAAAAGATGAACCAATAAAATCCAAAGCAAGGAAGGCTTACATGGGCACAGACAAACCGACCTGGAATATTTGATAAATCTTTAAAAAAATATATGCAAATCCATTAGACAGACACCTGAGAGAAATCCTTACAAGCCTTACCAAGTCTTATGAAATAATCTGTGCCAATGACTTTGGATAAATACAATCTTCTTTGTGATTTTTGCTTATGTGAATTATGGTCAAAGCTTTCCGGGGAAAAGGTCTTTGTCTCTCTTTACTAAACTTAGGAAGTCTCCTAAGAATTAAAATAAGTAAAATCGCCGATATCTTTTGGAAAACTAGACTCAAATATTCTTAAAATCAAGGGAAAGATTTTGAGTACTTTTTTGGGTAGATGAGATTAGGTAATCAGATGATATATCCCAAGTAAGAATTATAATAAGTGGAACCACCGATATCTTTTGGAAATTTAATACAAAGATCCTTTAAATTGCAGGAAAGACTTTGAGTACTTTTTTGGTTAATTGAGATTAGGTAATCAGATGATACAAACCAAGTAAGATGTAACTAAGAAAATATATCACAATATATCACAAGAAGAGTAGAAGTAAAAGTATAAAGACAAGAAGAGTGGAGTGGTTAGAACCTCTGTATCATTACTCCCATCCTGGAAATTCGATAAGACTTTTTATGAAAATATATCATAATCCAAGATAAGAATCATATAAACTTTTCGATCTTGTAAAGTCAACACAAATCTGACTGAGTAAAGACATCATAATGCCAATGAGTTAGAGTGGAATTTTCAGTTTCTATATCATCTGAGGATACAGAGAAAATACATAACAATTCCAGACAACCAGAGTAAAATTTTAGCCAATATATCATTTCTTCAATCTTCCCAGAAGAACAAATCAATTAGCTTTCAAAGTAAATAAAGGTTATCCCAATCTGTTGGAAGCTTTGTGACTAAGGCTGGCAGTAATTCAAGAGCTCTCTTGATCATAAGAAAGGACTTTAATTATTCTGAAAAATATTATAATAAATTAAGTTTCACTTTAATTAAGATTGACTAATTTCCAAAAAGATTTCATTTCCAACAAGATTTGCAGGACTTAACTTTTGTGATGGTTTCCCCGAATGTTTCCAAGAAAGTAAATCCCACTATGGTTAGTTAATTTTAGATCAAATAAACTTAATCTAGACAAATCTAAAATTAAGAGAATTAAAAGCATTTATATCTGATTTGGAAAGACTAATATTCTGAGACCTTCAGGATTACAGAAATTATTCAATTCAAGTCAAGTTTATTCCATAGATTTTGGTTTCTTAAAAAGTTTGGCTTCGATTTCTTTAGGAATAAAAATCTAATCTAATTTTGAAGGAATCCTTCGAGCCGAACTATCTAAAAGGTATTACAAGAAATCAAGTGGATTTCTGAACCTCCAAAATTCTAAATAGATCGAAGAGTAACTTGGGTCTATATGGCAACTTAAGCCTATGAAAATAAATTTGAGGAACCCCCAAAATTCTAAATAGATCGAAGCAGAGCCTTAGTCTATATGGCAACTTAAGCCTATAAAAATTGAATATCTTAAGGGAAACAAATCTCTAGATTAGAGTAAAACCTATGAATAAAATTTTGATCTCAGAAAAATATGGAAATTTTTTCAAAAAAAGGAATTTTCCCCAGCAAACAAAATGGAATAGATGAAAGTATTCCCTGAAGAGCCCCAAAAAGGAAACCCCCCAAATAAAAATAGAAATTTGAAAAAATTATTTTCTGAACTCAAAATTTGTCGGGAAATTCGAAGCTTTCGAAATATTTTTAAAAACTCCCTGGAAAAAGAAAAGGTAAGAAAGAAATATATTCGAGTCGTACTCACCGTGAATCGATGTCAATCGATATTGTGCTTGTTGTTGTTGTTGTTGTAGGCAACTAAACTCTGTTGCTATTTGACTAGATGAATTAATTGTTGTTGCTGTGGTTGTTGCTTTTGTTGCTCTTGATTTGATTAATTTTGGTTTTTTTTTTTGTGTTTTTTGTGCAAATTGAAACTGCCAAAAAAAAAACTTTTTGCTTTTTTCTTTTTTTGTATTTTTTTTTTCTTTTTTTGTTTTCTTTTCTTTTTGGTTTCCTTTTTTTTTTTGTTTTTGTTTCTTTTGTGATTTATTTATTTATTGTTAACTATATTTTTGGTTTTTTTTTTTTGTTGCTGGTGTTGCTGTAGCTGTTTTGTTGTTGCTGGAGTTTCTGTGGCTATTCGAAAACAATAAAAGAAATGGTAGTTGTTTTTGTTGTTATTGAACACACACACCAAGGCACACGCGAGAGCCACACGCACACACACACACACGCACATAGAGAAGGACACGTTTGTATTTATCTTTTTTATTGTGTGTTTTAATCAGACTACAAAAATAAATCGCTCAGGTTCTGTGGCCATTCGGCCTGCCTGTGTGTTGGCCAGGCTAAAAGCATTCTGCTTAGGCCAAAAGCACAGAGACCAAATGGCTAACAGAGCTTGAGTTGCTTTTAAATAATTTTAAAAGTATTTTCTATATTATTTTATTTTTTGAAATTAGTCAGGCCTCTGTGTGGGTGTATGTGTGTGTGCCTGGCTCAAGTCTTTTCGAAATTAATTTTTTTATTTCATTTTTTTTTTTTTGCGAATTTATTATTATTATTATTTTTTGTATTTAATTGATTCCTTTTTTATTTATTGTATTATTTAATATTTTAATTAATTAATTTTTATCTATTTCATTTTTTATTTATTTATTTTTATTTTTATTTATTTATTTATTTTTTCCATTAAAAATTATTTGTCTTAATTTATTTCAATTTTTTTCTATTTTATTTATTTAATTTTTTTTTTTTTCATTTAAAATTATTTGTCTTAATTTATTTCAATTTTTTCTGTTTTATTTTTTTTGCGAATTTATTTTTCTTTTTTTTTTGTATTTAATTGATTCATTTTTTTATTTGTTATTTTAGTTAATAATTTTTTTTATTTAATATTTTAATTAATTAATTTTTTACTTATTTATTTTATATATGTATTTATTTTTATTTATTTATTTATTTATTTATTTTTTTCATTAAAAATAATTTGTCTAAATTTATTTCATTTTTTTCTGTTTTATTTTTATTTTTTTCTTATTTATTTATTTATCTTTATTATTTAGAATTTTTTTAAGTGAGCATAAATATTTTTATTTTATTTTATTTTATTTTTATTTATTATTATTTATTTGAGTTATCATTGTTTTGTTTCTTTTGTTTGCTTTGATTTTAGAGGTTCTTAATAATTTCATAATTTTATTGTCAAAAAAAAATGCACTTTTTTTTAAACACTTAAAAAAAAGGAACAATACAAAAATAAACACTGAAATCAAATATATTCACTCTTAAGACTTTTTACCGATTTGAAAAGGTTTATGCAACATTTGAAACTCTCACATTTTGTTTAAATATTTTTTGGATGACAAAAACCAAGAATTTAGCACACATTTTCGGCTTGCTTCACTTTTATAACAAACGAAGGCTTCTTTCTTTTTTTTTTTTTTTTGTCCTAAGAAACACTCACACACACAAACAAACAAGCAGAGACTAGAAAAAGGCAAAGAATGAAATGGAATCAAAGAAGAACAAAAAAAAAGAAAAAGGCACAAGCAACAGCAAAGCTGGCACAACAAACCGCCAACTTTGACGACGGAGGCGACAGCTTAGAAAATAAAATAAAATAAAAAAAAATTTAAAAAAAAACAAAAAAAAACAAAAGCAAAAAGAAAAACCGAAAAGGCTGCAGCATTTTTGTATTTGCCAAGGCGAAAGCAAATCAATTCGCCGCAAATAAAAGGATACACTCGTTCGGACGGCGCCTCAACCATTTCATTTCACTTCACTTTGTTTCATTCCATTTCAGACCAACACCGTCTCATTCTCTTTCGTTCCATTTCGTTTCATTTCATTTCGTTTCGTTTCGTTTTAGTTCAGCTGGCCTAAGTCACTCGTTGTCAACACAACTTTTGTTGTGCTACTTTTGTTGAGTCGCTCCGTCATTGCCGTTTCGCCGCGTGCCTTTCTGACTTTTGCTATTTTTAGGTCATCAAATTGGTGGCTTTCTCGCTGCTTCTGCCATGTCCCCTGTGTATCGCTCTCTGTCTCTCTCTCTCTCTCTCTCTTTGACTCCCTCTTCCTTTGACACAGTCACACACTCACACACTTTCTGATTGAACTGTCCTTTGTCCAGTTTTGAGCGTGTGTGTGTGTGTGTGTGTGTGTGTGTATTTTTAAGTGGAACGCGAAAGAATAACATTTTGAAATCGGTTTTAAAAACATTTGGCACCAGTCTGACTAGGCCAAAAGCTGAGCCCAATCGGAGCCAATTCACTCAGCCTATTTGGCTCATATTTTTTTTCTTTTTTTATTTATTTATTTTGCCAGCTGCTCAATCAGTAAAATTGTCAAGTCTGCGTGTGTGTGTGTGTGTGAACCAGTTTTTTGCTTTCAGAGAAACTTTAGAAATTTTCCTTTGGCCCAAAAAAAGGACCCTCCCGAAAGACTTCAAAGGCTTGGGAATATTTCAGATCGAACAGATTGGCTTAGGTCTCAGTTATGGTAGGGATTCCCTTCTTCCAACCCATTCATAAGATTCTATATAATCGATTGATATATATCTCGTATACAGCTAAGTTTGTCAGTCCAAGCCAGTCCAAAGTTAAGGAAATTTTCCAACCTGAATCGAGGCTATAATTAAACTTTCTAATTATAGTTTGAACAATGGTTTTCTTTTATTGTCTATTTCAACAAAGAAAATGCCACTCCAAATTTGTCTCCTTTTTAATTCAAACTAAAAACGAAAGTGCCCGAAAGCAAACCAAAAAGTAAAGGCAGAAGACTCCTTTCCGGCTTCGCTGCAGGAGGCGCTGAGGAAGTGTTGGATGAGGGGAAGGAGGGGGGGAGGGTAAGGAAAATTGTTGACTGCTGCTGGACATAAAAGTCAATTGCTTTTATATACATACATACAGCTATATATATATATATATATTACGCATGTCATACATGTCGTATACGTAATGCAAACAGAAGAGCATTGAATACAATTTGTATTTGTATGTGTGTAAGGTTTTTTTTTTTGGGGACGCAGCTGTGGCCAAAAGGCAAACGACACACACACACACACACACCTACTTAATAATTTATTTATGCGGCATTTACGTTATGTAAATTTGTTCAACACAAAAGAAATGTATGAGGAAATGAGCACACACACACACACACACACACACACATATGCACTGAGACACACGCACGCCTGGTTGCCAAGACTTTAGTGGTTTTAGTTTTTTTGGGTATCACTCACTACCCATAAAAATGTTTAACGGATCCGCTTTAGGCCTTGGCCAAAACCATTCCAAGTGAAGCGAATGGAGTCACTTTTTCTACTCCTTTTTTTTTTTTGGCTTGCTCGCTGTTGTTGTTGTTGTTTTTAATGCATATTTTAGCGCCTAAAAAGTATGCGCCTTTGCCCAAGTTGGTTGACACAATGAAAAAAAATCTGCTCTCGATTTTTTTCAGAGAAGTTTTGGAACACTGCAAAAATTTGTAGCCAAAAAAAAAACTCTGAGAAATACTCAAAGCAGAGAATAGATCTGCCTCAAATCAAGGATAGCTTAAGGAAATTAATTTCATATAGCAAGAATCTATTGAATTAAATAAACCTGCTCAGCTGAGGTATAAAAATTTCGACTAAGAAAAAACCCATTCAAATCGGCAATAAATTATTCAATTTATTTGAGAAATCGAACTAACTTTTTGGTAACCTGATTCCTGAGACTTTGAGCCAACTATATGGTAAAATATATCTCCCGATCTGTAAGAATAGAACCTGGCTTCGGACCTTGGCTACCTCCTGATTCCTGAGACTTCGATCCAACTATATGGTAAAATATATCTCCCGATCTGTAAGAATAGAACCTGGCTTCGGACCTGGGCTACTTCCTGATTCCTGAGACTTCGATCCAACTATATGGTAAAATATATCTCCCGATTTATAAGAATAGAACCTGGCTTTGAACTTGGCTACCTCCTGATTCCTGAGACTTTGAGCCAACTATATGGTAAAATATATCTCCCGATCTGTAAGAATAGAACCTGGCTTCGGACCTGGGCTACTTCCTGATTCCTGAGACTTCGATCCAACTATATGGTGAAATATATCTCCCGATCTGTAAGAATAGAACCTGGCTTCGGACCTTGGCTACCTCGACTATCCCAACATTTTCTCCAGGCTTTAGTTGACCTCGACTAGGTCAACAAATTTTTGTCTGAAATAAATAAAAAAAAATCCTGAATAGATTTACTGGTTCCTTCCTAAAAATTCAGTTTTTTTTCTCTTAATTTAGGAAATCCCAAACTTTTGAAAAAGCCTTTAAGTTGTCAAAGGTGTAGTCCAGAGAAATTTTAAGGATTTGTGAAAACTATAGTTTTGATTGCCTTTCGAATTTTGGCCAGCAAATTTGTTGGAATTTTTATTTCGAGACCGCCTAAAAGTAGGCAAAACAAAACGAACCGGGCCACACACACACACACAGGTCTGCTCGAGCCAGGACAAGCCAAAGGAAACGGGGATCAGAGAGGGAAACCCCCTCAAAAAAAAAAAAAAAAATCCAAAAGGGAAGGTCGACAAAAAGGTAGTTTTGGTTTCCGACTCAGCCGCCCCCCGCGGCCCGTTCTCTCGCTTTATCTGGCTCTCTGTTTGCGTTTGCCTTTGCCTTTGGTATTGCCTTTCGTCGTTTTTGTGTTACGTTATTCGTTCGGCTTTTTTGCGCACAATACGAAACGCGATGTGGCACACGCGAATTAAGTGTTTATGTACACGTAGCTCAAAAGATAGATGCAGTACCGAACCCAGAACAAATTCGAGTCCGAGTAGATCGTCTTTAAGTGAGTTTTATTTCCAAACTGAGCCTTATTTCTAAGTTAGATTTCTTTTATGCGATCAATCGCTCTGCCTTAATTCTCTATGGTTAGTTCTTATATCTTGAGTGTTTCTCTGTTTACATTATTGGGGAGTGGTTTCTTCTTAGTTTATCTTAAGTGTATTCTTTGTTTATATAATGTGGTTGCTGCTTTTGGTGGCCAAAGTGTTCTTTGGTCCACTTGACAATTGATATTTTCTTCTTTGCTTATTTTACATTAAAGTGGATCGCAGTCCACGCTGATGTGACAATTGTGAATTATGTGTTATTGGAGATGTGTTGCTTTTAAATGAAGGGGAAGGGGTAAGAGAGAGCAATTGTATAACTCCTCCTCCGCTAGAGTTTGAATTCTCCTGAATTCTGTTTACATTAATATGAATATTTTTATTTTTTAGTTTGCAATATAGGTATACCCCTCCTACTAGCATGATTACTATGAATGTTATTGCCATGCCATAATTGGCTTTTTTATGGAATTGTAGTTCCTTTATTTCTTTTAGATTCTCAAAATTTTCCAGCGTGAATTGTTCAAAGTTTAGAGTGTTTGTGTATGATTGGTTTAACATATTTGTTGGGTAGTAGAATCTTTCAGAAAATTCTATTTGTTTGTTTGAAAATTTTTCGGTTAGTATTTGTATTTTGCAATTTACGAATTGTATTAAGTAATTACCATTTAGTGTGATATCTCTTTTATCACAATCTTGATGTAAAATGTTATTTTTGCTGTTTCTTATGTTTATTATAAATTTGCAATTATTGTATATTGTGCAGCTTTTGCTTAGTTTTAGTTCTCTTAAAATTAAATTTTCTTTATATTCATATATTTTGCCCTGGATCTGGGTAATAAGCAAATTTTCTTGATCAATTTGAATATGGTTTTTGTTAGGAATTGGAGTAATTAATTTTACGTCTGCTTTTATAAAGTTCTTAGGTAATTTGATTGCCATAACTATTTTATCATTTTTGTATTTTAGGATGCCCATTCTTATTAATTTTATTTTGTAAAAATCTATTTCGAATTTAATTATCTCTTCTTGCGTTAGGATTTGTGGTAAGAATATATTATTTTTTGCGGATGCTATATTTTCCTGTATGTAATTAATTTTTTCTTCTATATTTTTTAGTTTCTGCATTTGGTCGTTGTACAGAAGTCTCTTTATTGTTTCTTTGTTTTCCTCCCTCATTCTTGCTGTTGCAATTTGTATAATATTTTTGTCCTGTACTATTGTGTTTGCTAATTTATTTATAGTATCGTTGAAATGAGTGTTGATATGTATTTGTTTGTTTATATTTTGTATAAGTGCATGATTGTTTTTGTCCAGTATGTCCAAGTGATCAATTATACTTTCTCTGTCTTCATTGTCCATTACTCCAAAAAGCCATTTGTACACTGTGCCTACACCATTCACCAGTCCCCTCCGTTCTCTGGTATATGGTGTGATCGATTTAATTTTTGCTCTAATCAAGTTTATTTCGTCCGTGATCAATTCTCTGTCTGCTATTTCTACGTTTTTTATATTATTTTCTACCTTATCCATAATGATAGTGATCTGATTAATATCTATAATATGTAAAATAATTATAGTTTCGTTGACGATTTCCGTTGCATACATGTGTATCGGCACGTATCCTGCTTCTTCCTGTATCGGGACCACTTGTAGTCTAGCATGACCCATTGCCATCATTGTCAGGATAATCATTACAACGCACTGCGAATGTGGAGTTACCATTACTGATATGTTGATTTGTTTGTTTTTTTTTTTTTTTTTTTTTTTTTTTTAATCTTCCCTTTCTTCTTTCTCCTCATTTCTTCTCTTGCTTGTCATTTCCATTTTTAGTGGTCTCTTAATATTGCAAGGGTGAACATTTTCAAGCCCTGCATGTCTGAAGTAAGGTTCGTCCTTATGTCTGAGTCGCTTATAGTTCTTTATTGGACCTACATTTCTTTTTTCTTCATAATTTTCTCTTTTTTCATTTCTTTTGTTTATTGTTTTTTCTTTATATTTATTTATTATTTTATGTAATTCCTCTGCACTTTTTTCGTTTTTTGCCTGTTCTGGTGAACATTGAATTGTCGTATGGTATCTTCTGTTGTATATGCTTATAGCAATCTGAATTTTGGTTTCTATTGAAACATCCTCATCTACCCCGCTTACTATCTCAATTAGAGTTGAATGTAATCTTTCTATGTCAGCATTCCCTGTATGTGCATTTGGCTTTGTCAAATGCACTTCAACATTTTCCTTATTTAAAAAGTTCAATATCTGTTCTGCTCTAAATTCATTGTCCATAATTATTTTGCTGGGTTTACCAAATTTGGCGAATTGGTCTATGATAATTTGAATTTTTGCTCTCCAATTTCTATCTTTTATGTTGTATGCTGTTGCGAACTTAGTTAGCTTGTCTATTATTGTAACAAATGATCTATGCTTGATATGAAAAATGTCTAAATGTATTGTTTGGTTTTTATGTTGTGGTGTTTCTGTAATTATGAATTTGGGTTTTATTGGGTTTCTATCGTATTTTGTTTCTCTACATCTTCTGCAGTTTGATATTACCAAATTAATGTGTTCTCGTAATTTTGGAAAATAAATTTTTCCCTTTAAAGTATAAAACGCTTCATTCATGCCGCTGTGTAGTGATTCTTTTGTGTGATAAAGTGCAATCTGTTTGTGAAGTTCTTCTTCACTTTCTATTTCTACAACTCTTTTTGTGCACTTTATAAATTTGATTTGTTTTGCGTCCCTAAAAAGGTCAATCAAAATGCATTGTATTTTATAATATATCGAGTCTGGTACCTCGGAGTACACTCCGATTTTCCCCTTTCCAATGTTGTTTTGCAATTTTTGCTCAATATCCAATGCTGTGTCTGCTGGGTTTATTTCTATTATTTTTCTACCATGGCTACTGACCACGTCATCCCTTGCCGAATGGGTGACAATAATTTGCGTCTTGTATTTGTTTACAATATCCTCTTTTATAAAGAAATCTATTGGCTCGTTCTCGTCAGCCGAATGAATAGTGTCTGTCATTTCTAAATTTGATTCTTCAGCATTGTCCTTGTTTATCAACGGTGCTGTCTCTTGTCTACTCAGAAAATCTGCGACTTTATTGTCTTTTCCCTTTAAATACTGAATCTCGTAATCGAATTCTTGGAGTTTCAAGATCCATCTCTTATGTTTATCTTTTAAGTCTTTTCCCTTATATTTTCTGCTCAAATAGCTTATTGGTTGATGGTCTGTTATTATTTGGAATTGTGAACCAAACAAATAGTGCCTAAAGTAGTCCACCGCAAAAACGATGGCTAGAAACTCTTTATCTGTTGCACTGTAAAGTCTTTCATGTTTATTAAGGGTTCTTGATACAAAAGCTACTGGGTGGCCCTGTTGTGCCAAAACTGCCCCGACAGCAAAATCACTTGCATCCGTTGTCACACTAAATTTTTTGTCGAATTCCGGGAATTTCAACACTGGGTGTGAACTGACAAGAGCTTTTAAGTTTTCAAATGAATCAATATACTCTGGGTCGTTCTGGTTAATTGGATTTCCTTTTTGTAAATATTTAATCATTGGGTATGCAATTTTTGAGTAGTCTTTAATAAATTTCCTATAGAAGCCGCTCATGCCCAAAAATCCCTTGAGTTGTTTTTCTGTTTTTGGCAATGGAATGGCCAGAATATCTCGTATCTTCTTTGGATTCGGTTTTATGCCCTGTTTTGTAAGAACATGTCCCAAAAACTCTGTTTCCTGTTTCATGAATGAACACTTGCCTGCCTGTATCTTTAAATTGTGTTCCTGGAGTTTCCTAAATATGCTTTCTAAAGCATTCCTGTGCTCGCCCAAGGTTGTCGAAAAGATCAATATATCATCAAGGTACACCACACAAATCTTGTTTATGTAGTCCCTCAAAATATCATTCATTAATCTCTGAAATGTTGCCGGTGCGTTCTTCAATCCGAATGGCATTCTAACGTATTCATATAGTCCCATTGGTGAAACGAATGCTGTCTTTTCAATGTCTTCTTCAGCCATCAAAATCTGATGATACCCTTTTGCCAAATCTATTGTACTAAAATATTGCGCCCTGCCAAGCTTGTCCAATATTGAGTCCATCAATGGCAATGGATACTTGTCAGGAATCGTCACATGATTCAAGCGACGATAGTCTACACAGAGTCTGTACTTTTGCACGCCCGATTTGTCCAATTTTTTTGGTACCAAACATATGGGTGAACTGTACTTGCTTCTGCTTTTTCTTATTATCCCGTTTTTTTCCATTTCTATTATTTGCCTTCTAATTTCTTCCTCATTTTTTGGAGAACACCTATAAATTCTAGAGTTTATTGGTTGCTCTGTTATTGTTCTTATACTATGCACTACTGTGCTTGTGTTTGTCAACTGATCTCCCTCATTATAGAATAATTTTTTAAATTTTTTCTTTAGTGAATTTACTATTTCACTTTCCTCTGTGTTTAATTCTGCTGTATTGAAGTCTTCAATTTCGCTTACTTCCAGTACACAAGCCACCTCTGGGGCCTTAGACAAGAATGGAATTTCGACATCATTTATTAGCTTTATTGTTTTTTCTTTTATGTTTATACTTTTTACATTTCTTTGGATAAAATCCATGCCCAATAGGAAATCGTATGATTTGTCCAAGGGCAAGGCTACCCACCTTGAACGTACTTTTTGTGAATATTGGAATTCACTTGGTGCCTCTGTCATTACCAAGAAGCTGTTGGCTTCAAATTTCGACTTAATGGTATGAATGGTTTTTGTATACTTTTTTATTTTTTTATAAAGGTCTTCTTCTACTTTTTTTGTGTTTACTATGCTAATTGTGGATCCTGTGTCTATTAGAAACAGAAATCTGCGTCCCTCTATGGTTCCCTCTATATACATTTTACGTTCGTCCGAGGCTAGTGGGTAAAAAATGCTTGAGTATCTTCCTCCTCCGTGCCCTCATTATTTTCTTCTATCAAGTTGTCCACACTCATGGCTTGTGGGGGATTGTCGGATCTTATATTTTGGCTTTGGTTCCTATTTATTTGGTTATTACTTGGGTTTCGAGGCTGTTGATAATTATAAAAATATCCTTGGTTCCGTTGTTGGTTGTTGTAATTTTGATTTCGATTTTGGTTCTGTTGTCCGTTACTAGTTTGTCTTGTATTCTGGCTTCGTTGTCTGTTATTGTCTCCGTAGTTATTTCTTGTGACTGTCTGCTGTTGGTTTCCGTTATTTTGTTCAGTGTTATTGCTTGGATTATTGTTGTCTATGTTTTTTCTGATTAATAGTTTCTGGTTTAAATTTCCGAAATTTAGGCCCATGTATTTGGCTATCTCATTCCTAACTGTCTGCACTGTTGTAAGTGGCATTAGCGAAACCGCCATTGGCCCTGCTGCCAATTCCTTAATTCTTTGTATTAGTAAAGAGCTTAAAATGTTAACAAGGCTTTCGTTATTTTCGAAAACCGCAAAATCTGTTATTTCTTCTACGATGAATCTTACTTTTATGTCCAGATCTCTGATGCTAGTGACCCTTAGGTTGTTGATCTTCCTTGTCAGTCCCATTTGATCCAGTCTGGGGCGATAATGGTGTCTCAGCTTCTCCTTGCACTGGTCCCATGTTGCTGGTGTGTTTATGCTGAGAATTGTTCTTGCTTGGCCTTGTATTTTTGTGTTGAACACCACGCTGAAGACTTGGTCTGCGTCGTCTCCATATTCTCTCATCACCTGGTCTACCGAAGCTATGAATCCATGAAGTGTTCCCTCTTGTCCAGTAAAGGTCGGAAGGTAACGAGTTTCTTTTTCAATGTTATTTCTTCTCCTCGTCATAGGGTTGTTGGTGTCTCTCTCCATTTGCTGATTTGTCACAATTTGGGTGAGTGCTTGAATGCACAACTGCATTTGGTTTTCTGTTGCCATCTTTGTACTTTTTTTTTTCTTTTTTGAAATTTTGGTTTTTAATTTTGGGGTTTGTTGTTTTTCGAAATTTTGTTTTTTTTTTTTTAAATTTGGGGTTTTTCGACTATTATTACGGGTTTTTGAATTCCCTGTTTAATTGTCGCACTTCACTATACACACTGTATTGTCTCGACTGGTTTGTGACAATATTACGATTTTCTCTATTTAATGCCACAATCAAAGTTTGTTTCAGGCAGAAAATTTATTGTGCGGAAAAAGTTTTTCTTTTGCACTTATTTATATTTTCCGGCTGAAGGTTTTGATTCGAATACCGACTGCGCCAATTACGTGTTTATGTACACGTAGCTCAAAAGATAGATGCAGTACCGAACCCAGAACAAATTCGAGTCCGAGTAGATCGTCTTTAAGTGAGTTTTATTTCCAAACTGAGCCTTATTTCTAAGTTAGATTTCTTTTATGCGATCAATCGCTCTCCTTAATTCTCTATGGTTAGTTCTTATATCTTGAGTGTTTCTCTGTTTACATTATTGGGGTAATATGAGTGGTTTCTTCTTAGTTTATCTTAAGTGTATTCTTTGTTTATATAATGTGGTTGCTGCTTTTGGTGGCCAAAGTGTTCTTTGGTCCACTTGACAATTGATATTTTCTTCTTTGCTTATTTTACATTAAAGTGGATCGCAGTCCACGCTGATGTGACAATTGTGAATTATGTGTTATTGGAGATGTGTTGCTTTTAAATGAAGGGGAAGGGGTAAGAGAGAGCAATTGTATAACTCGCGCGCGTTTTCTTCCCAACGTTCCGCAGTCATCGTCGTCATTCTCTTCATTGTTCTTGTTGTTCTTGTTGAAATGTGGGAAATTTCTGGGGCGAAATGGACAAGGGTATATAAAATATATATATACATATACATATATATAAGTACATATTTATATATGGTATATATATATGCCTGAGGGTGTTGGTAGGGCAAAGACAGAGGTGCCTCTTTTTGGTGGTTAAATGGGATGGGATGGGTTAACCAGCCAGTTAGCGAGGCGCCAGGCTCTGCCAGTGAATTGACTGACTGACTCAATGACTCAATGACTGAATGACTGAATGACTGAATGACATCGACTTCTTTTGACTGCCACTTCGGCCAGGCGGCTCTTCGTTTCTTTATTCGTTTGGCTTGATTTCCTTTCCTTTCCTTTCCTTTGCTCTTCTTTCATTTCTTAGTTGGGCCATTTTTTTTCTTCTTTTTTTCATTTTCTCTTCATTCGAGTCGCATTGACTTGAATTTCGAGTTGTCTCGGATACATAAAACCCAAGCAATCAGTCAATTATTCCAATCCGAAAACATTCAATCAATTCTTCAATCGAATCTTTTGGCCAGGCCAAGGCAGTCAGTTCATTGGCCATTTAATCAAACCAATAGTCCAGTCACTCCAGTCAGTCAGGCAGTCCGAAAAGAGTTCACTTCTTTTCGAAAAAAATCCTAAAGCTATGACAACAACAACAACAACAACAAGAACAACTATACAAATTTACCAAAGCAATGCGCAGCCAAGTCACGAAAAATCGAAAGTCCCCAAGTTGGAAATGTGTGCGTCTTTTTTTTTTGAAATTCTTAAGCAAACCCAAAAAAAAAATAAAATAATAAATAATTTGGGAGAACAAAAAAAAAAAAAATTGCCTCTAAAAATGAAGGAATTTTTCTTGGTTTTTTTTCATTTTTTTTTTTCGGCCCTGGCTGCGTAACACGTTGTGTGACGCACACACACACACACACATACATACACATAAAAGAAAGTTATAAATGCCACACACACACACACACACACACACACACACATACACAAACAAAGAGAGCCTCCAAAAATGTATTCCATTCATTTGGGCCAACTAGGCGTATACGCAATTCCTTCAAACACCAAAAAAAAAGAAAAAAAATACTAAATTAAATTTACACACACACACACACACACAGACACAAAAGCACATGTAAAAAAGTTTATGTAAAAAAAAAAAAAAAAACATTTTTTTTGATTTGCCCGAATTGAACGGCTCAGTTGGTCTTCTTCTTCTTCTTCTTGTTTTAGTTTTTAATTTTGTTGTTCCTGTTTTTCCTTTTTGCACTCGCGTCATTTTCTCTCTTCTTCTTTGATTACGCCAAACAAACAAGAAAAAAAAATAAGTAAGAATTTTTTCATTTTTTTTTTTTTTTTTTGATTTTACAACAATTTTATTCCCGTTACGTTTTGTGCTGCTTCTTCTTCTTCTTTTTAGATTTGACAATTTTCTTAACTTTTGATTGGTTTTTCAAACTTTTTTTTGCACTTTTTCCAACAAAAACAACAAAAAAAAACAACAACTTGATAATTTCTTCTTCTTCTTCTTCTTCGTTTAACCCAAAAAATACAACAAAAAAAAAAAAAAAAACTTATTTCGGAAAAAAATTATGTAAAGCTTTTGGGTTTCCTTCATGTGTTGTATTTTTTTTTTTCTTTTTTTTTGTACTTTGTCACACGTTGTTTGGTTGTTTCTTTCTCTTTCGCTCTCGTTCTTTCTCTCTTTCTCTCTTTCTCTTCTTAAGCAATTTTTATTTGAACAAATTTATTAAATTTTTGTTTTTTTTTTTTTTTGACAAAATTCTTCAAATTTTTCTTATTTTTTTTGGTCTTGTTTGCTTTTTTTTTTTTCTTTTTTGAATTATTCGCTGGGTTTTTGTGTTTCTCTTTTTTTCATATTTATTTTATTTTTACTTTATTTATTTTTTACTTTTTTTAGATTTATTATTTTTTTTTTTGTGAATATTTTTTGGTGTGTTCTAAGTTACCCGTAATCCGTTCGTCTCCGTGGTTCACTGAAACTGTCAGCTGCCGCAGCGCTTGTGCAGCCGCAGAGTGCGACTTTCGTTGAGTTCGGTGTGCCAAGCACACGAGTCGTGCTTCGGCTCAGCCTTCGGGTGGTTTTTTGTTTTTGTTTTTGTTTTTTGTGTGGCTCGGCTTGTGCCAGTTTTGGTTTAGTTTTGCCCTGGCCTGGCCTGGCCTGGTCTGGTCTGGTCTCGCCTGACTTTGCCTGCCCGAAAAATCAAGCCAGAGCGAGAGAGAGAGAGAGAGAGTGCGACAGAGAGAGGGAGAGAGAGTGTGAGTGCGGCTGAGTGTGTCAGTGAGTAAGTGAGAGTGAAACACTCCACGAAGGAGAGAGATGGCAGCTCTACGTGCTCTACTCGACACTTGGTTATTGGGACAAACACAACAACAACAACAACAACAAAAGCAACAACAACAAAACTGTGGAAATCGTTGGCCACAGCGGCTGCTAGGTTGCTGGCTGGTTGAGTTTTAGGCTGAGGAGGTTCTAACCGTGGCGGTGTGGTGCCGGGGTAGCCAAGGCAGCCAAAGGACAAGACACCAAATTGTTCATCTGTATGTGTGTGTATGTGTGTGTGTGTGTGTGTGTGTGTTTGTGGAGAGCAATTTGGGCATTCTGCTTCCTTCTGGCAGGCTCGAGAATAAAAATACAAAAAAAAAAATGGCATACAAAGTGGCGTTTGGAGGAATCCAATTCAAACACTTTTTGACTTTGCAAAAACAAAAAAAAAAAAAAAAATTTTGTTTTTAGCTTTTTCGTTGAGTGCAACTGCACCCAAATTCTAATAATTTTTATTTCAGATTAGAAAAAAAAAAACAGGGAAAAATTCTTTTAATTAATTTATGGCTTACCTGAGTCTTTAATTAATCTTGAAGCTGAAAACCCCCTCCCCTCCCCCCCCCCCCTCGACCTCTTTGGTTTGATAAATGAGTTGCCATGCAACTGGTGATGGATGCATTTTCAAATAGAATTCTGCTTGCCTTCTTTTGTTTAAACAGGAATGGAAAATATTGACTGAGACCGAGAAGATAAAGAAGAACGTGAAAATGAATATGCAAAAACAACAATGGCAGCCTTCAACTTTAAATTGAGAAAGCTTTTCAATCAAAATCAATTTTTTTTAGGAAAATTCTCAACTCAAATTGACTTGGCTTGGCCAATTAAATTTTAATAAAAAAAAAAATTAATAAGTGAAACTCATTTCTAACAAGCAATAAAAATTTCAAGAAAAATTTTCCTATATTTTTTTTGGCTTTGCATGCAACAGTATGAAAAATTGCATTAAAAAAAAATTGTATAAATTTGCCTGTGCCACTGGCAACTGGCGATGATGACAACTTCAATGTCGACAGCAAAAAAAAACAACAACAACAAGAACAGCAACAATTTTAATGCCGCCCACAAAATTAGCTAATGCGTGACCAACGCGTCGTATGAGCAATGTGAGCCAAACAGGCATTCCCAGTACGTGCAAGCCCACCAGCCAATACATTCTCTTAGGTATTCCAAAAATTACATACTCTTTTCTAACCAACGAGTCATTCAATAACCGAAATACTTTGTACACTTTTTTGGTTGAGTGAAAAGTTGAAAGGGATACTTTGATTTGATCCGGTCAGGGACACTTCTTGGGTGTCTAACATATAAGTCTAGCTAGAGCTAAGGAGTAGATAAGTCTTATATATGACTTGGTCATTTCCTTGGGTATCTACATATAAATCTAAGTAGAGCTAAGGAGTAGCTAGGTCTGGCTGGCTTGACTGAATGTAGATGTGAGACTTGTTGAGTCTCGGATTTGAGTTGATCCGAATTATTCGATCCGAATCAAGCTAGATTTGCATATATATCTTTATCAGATCCCTACTTTATATATATATATAACAGTAATTTAATATATATACTATTTATACCAAAAGTCTTAACAAAAAAGCAAGCCAGTTTTCAGGTCCAAAAAAATCCACTCTAAATTTGTCACTTAAAAAGAGTATTCAAAATTGAGAATATTTTGCCAAATATTAATATATAGAATTTTCATTCCATATAGACACAAATGTGTGTGTGTGTCTGTGTGTGTGTGTGTGTGTGTGTGTGTGTGTGTGTGTGTGTGTGTGTACTGACTGCTTCATCAAGAAAGGCTGAATGATGTCAGCGTACAAATGAAACGAATGAGCTATGAGACTTTTAAATAAATATATATGTGTGTGTATGAGTGTGTGTGTGTCTTGTGAGTGTATGTGTGAGTTGTGTGTATTTTTTTGTTGTGCATATGTAATTTGCTTAGCGATAAGTCTTGTACCAAACAACACACATGCCAAAAGCAAAAAAAAATAGAATTGCCTGCATATAGAAAGATATATATTCATGAATAGTATACATATGGACTGTCTGTGTGTGTGTGTGTGCGTGCGAGTATTTTACTTATATGCAAGTGGCTTGGTGCTATTGTAAATGGCATGCAACAAACCAACGACAACAACAACAACAACAACAGAGAGAGAGAGAGAGAGAGAGAGAGAGAGAGCAGCCCTGTCAAACAAGAAAAACGCACGTACGTCCTCGCAATGTCCTCGCACACACACACACACATACACTGATACATTTACACACACACATTTTTAACACTCCTTTGGCATGCGTTTTAGCTTGGCTCGGCTTCTTCTTCTTCTTCTTCTACTTTTGCTTAGACTATTTCTTTCTTTTCCTCATTTGTTGTTTTTTTTTTTCGTTTTTTTTTTTATATATATTTTTTTTATTTTGTGTCCAAAATAAAAAGAGAGGCACACACATTTCATGAATGGACAATGACGACATTTGTGACAGTAAAACATTTGCAGACCCCCCTCCCCCCTCTCAGCCACCTCCTAAATAAATAAAGGATTCAAGGAAAGAAGGCAAATGCCTTTGGCACAGTTTATTGGGCGTAGGCTGATCCTGGCTCTGGCCAGGAGCATTGCAGCCGAACAGCTCATAAATTAACTAAAATTGTTTTTTTCTTTCTTCTTCTTTTTTTTACCCAAAAGAATGGAAAATATTTTCCACAAGTTTGGAATTTTTTTTTTTTTTGTTTTTTTTTGTTTTTGTTGGTTTGGAAATTTTGTTTTAATTAAATTTTGGGCTGAACAAGCTTTGATCGAGGGCTTAGTGGATTTTTCTGAAAAAAAAAGACTGCAAATATTTTTGGGAATTTTTTTCTAACGTTTCAAGGATTTTTTTTAGAATTATTTCAAAGTGCTTCAACTTTAAAAAGAAACAGACAAGGAATACTTAAGCAGGTTGATCAAATTAAACAAGGTGATCAGCTCAGTCTGCTTCACTCTCTTTCACTCTTTCTCTTTCTCTCCCTGTCTCTCCATCTCTCTCTCCTTCTCTCTCTCTCTTTCTCTCCCTGTCTCCCTATCTCTCTCTCCCTCCCTCTCTCTCTCTTTCACTCTCTATCACTCTCTATCTCTCTCTGTCTATCTCTATCTCTTTCTGTCTCTCTTTTACTCTCTATCTCTCTTTCTGTCTCCCTCTCTCTCTCTTTCACTCTCTCTCACTCTTTCTCTCTGTGTCTCTCTTTCATTCTCTCTCTTTCTCTTTCTCTCTCTCTCTTTCACTCTCTCTCTTTCACTCTCTCTCTCTCGTTCTCTTTCTCTTTCTCTCTCTCTCTCTTTCACTCTCTATCTCTCTCTCTTTCTCTTTCTCTTTCACTCTCTCTCTCTCTCTTACACTCTCTATCTCTCACTCTTTCTTTCTCTCTCCCTCTCTCTCTTTCTCTCTCTATTACTCTTTGTGGCCAGGGTTGCATTTGACTAAGACTAGGTGTACTAAGAAGGGGTGCCCACTCCCCTGCTCAAAAGGTTGAATAGTCCACCCTTTATTCACTCTTCAACTGGTTGCCCCCAGAATAGGTGAATCGATTGCTTTCGTTATTAATTGGAACTATTTCAGGATTGATCTATAACATCTATTAAATTCCTGAGGGTATTTTGATCAATATAGATTCCTGATATTGCTTGACTCATAGCCAAAAGAACCCTTTCATTCAGGGGGAAAGCTATGACTATCCTTTCTTTGGATTCCTTGAGCTCATCTGAGACAACCTAGAAGCTCTCTTTTTTCCAGATAGTCGGTAGGTTTATATAGGACTTGATCCTTAAGATAAAATAAATCAAGAAATGATTGATTGATGTTACCAGAAACCAAAGAATATTTTCTTCATTTTCAATTTGAAATCGTTTAGGAAAATATCGGGGGTATTAATTTTGGAAGATATCTTTTACCTTCAAACTTATATTGAGGGTATTAATTTTGGAAGCTTGAAGCTACCAGGAATGTCAAGAATATTTCCAGAGAATAATTTTTCGAATTCAAAAACAACAAAAAAAATTCACAAATATTTTTACAACTTTTCCATTATTCTTTTTCCAACTTTTAATTCATAAATTGTCCGGGCTATTTGGTTAATTTATTGAATTAATTTCTTTCAAAGCTAAAAAGGAAAAAAAATTCGAAATAAATTTATTCCCTATTAAAATGAAAGTAAGAAAAATTTTCCCTTTTTAGCAATTTAAAAATTTTTTAAGTGCAAATGCACTTTCAGTTTTCCCCGAACAAACTACAAACTTGCTGGGGTATATCCTTTTCTCTGTGTGTGTGTGTGTGTGTGTGTGAGTGTGTTTTTATATATGTTTATTTATAAGCATAGTTATACGCTCTATATGATCTAGGGTTTCATGGGCGAGGGTCTCTCGTAAAGTCCAAAAAGATTTTAATGAATTTTTTTTTTTTTATTTTTTATTTTTTTTTTTAGGTTTTGAAAATGTCTTAAAAATGATATAAATTTTTGAAAATTTCAACTTTTCAACTTTTCAAGTCACCCTTTTTGCATTCAACTGGGCGTTGCTATATCCATTCCAAACAAAAAAAAAAAAAAGAGAGACGTAAAAATAAAATACCAAAACACAAAATACCAACAGACCTACTCGAACCACTGAAGTCCAGGTGAATAAACACACACACACACGCACACAGAGAGAGTGAGAGAGGGAGAGAGAAGAGGGGGGTATGGGAAAAGCATTAACATAACGGTACGTTTGTACGTACATTATTAAAACTGTACTGTGCCCTTTGTGGTTTTGTCCTTGTTTGTGTTGTTGTATGGCAACGCTGGCTGGCGTGGCTTGTCGTTGGGCTGGCGGTAGCTCTGTTTGGTTTGGAGGTGGCGCTGCAAGGAGCACAACTGACGTGGCGAGTCGTTTGCATAAATTTAGACCATCTGGGACAAGCGGGAAGCGTGGCAGCGTCGCCAACAAAAAAAAAGGGAATGCCGCATGTTTCGCTCTGTCTTTTCCTGCATCGTCATCGTTGCGGTTGTCATTTCACAAACTTTCTCCTCTTTTCTAGTTGCTCTTGTTGTTGTTGTTGTTGTTGTTAATGTGACGATGACAGTTAAGGGACAAGAGAAAACAAAGGACTTGCCAAACCCAAAACCATCTAAATCATTGCTTTTTCCACCTGTTTTTTTGTTTTTTGTTTTCAGTTAACAAAAACTATTTTTAGTGTCCTCGTTCGACACACTTAAACTAACAATTGATATAAGCTACTTTCTCTTAGATAGTTTCAAAAATTCCCTAGAAAGTTCTTGAGTTTTAAGAGAGACAATTTCTTGAGAAACTAAGGGAATTTTAAAGGATCAATTTAAATTGGAAAAGTAACTAATAATCTAATTAAATATTCCTCGAGATTTTCTCTAAAATTTCTCTTGAAAGTAATAGCAAAATTATTCGATTAAAACTGACAAAAACTTGGGACAATTTTTCAAGAAAATTTTCAAAAATATTCCCTTGATCTTAAGACCAAAGAACCCTAACTCAGTACCAAAATTATCACTCTCAGATTGACAAGATCTGAAAAGTATTTCTAAGGAAAAAAATCCCCTAACTAATTCAAAAATTTTGATCATTAAACTAGGCAAAATCTTAGGAAGATATTAAATCAAAAGTTCCCTAGCCTAATTCCAAAATTATTCCCTTGATCTTGACAAATTATAGGACAAACTTCAGACCAAAGAACCCTAGCTCAATACCAAAATTATCACTCTCAGATTGACAAGATCTGAGAACAATTTGTAAGGAAAAGATCCCCTAACTAATTCAAAATTTTTGGTCATTCAACTAGGCAAAATCTTAGGACAATATTAAATCAAAAGTTCCTTAGCCTAGTTCCAAAATTATTCCCTTGATCTTGACAAATTATAGGACAAACTTAAAGCCAAGGAACCCTAACTGAATACCAAAATTATCACTTTCAGATTGACAAGACTTGAAAAGTATTTGTAAGGAAGAGATCTCCTAACTATTTCAAGAATTTTGGTCATTAAACTTGTCAAAATCTTAGAAGAATATTAAATCAAAAGTTCCCTAGACTTATTCCAAAATTATTCTATTAAATTTGACAAAAACTTAAGACCATTTTTAAGAAAGAAATTTGGAACATTTCAAAAGAGATTTCAATATTTCAGATATTCCAAAGATCTTGTTCTTTTTAGCCTTAGAAACAAACAGAAACTTGTCGATATCTGGGTAACTATATCTCTGAGAATCTGGAAGATCTGGCTAGCTTTATAGATTCCACAGATTATTTCCGAACCAAGTCGGGTTTCCTAGTAATGGAACCTTAGTTTGCTCAAGTCTCTGAGTTTTAGTTCCCACCAATTTCAGGAGGATAGAACTGAAAGAGTGAACCTCTGATTCCCCTTTGGAAAGTTGGAAAGTTTTGAAACACTTGATAAATTTGTAAATTTTTGCTACCTTAAAATGCAGTTAATCTATTTCAATTTTTAACAAAATTCTAGGGTAAAATTTGAGGGGAAAAAAAGCTACCAATTAAGCTGGAAATTGCACCAAATATTTCCAAAGGAAAGAAGCCTTTTCTTTTGGTAAATTTTGAAAATGAAACTTTGAAAGAATATTTAAAAAAAGTGAGTCCCCCAAAGAGCTAACGAAACTCCCCCAAAATATATATTTAAGACTTCCTTAATGAAAATCTGAGAAACTCAAAAATATGTTTATCTTTAGTTGGAACATTTTTTCGAGTCTTTATTTTAGCCCTGGAAATATTCTTGTTGATATCAAAATAATTCAAATTAAGGCAAATTTTGAGTTGAATAAATAATTTCTCATTAAAACATGTTGCATTCCTTGGCTTAATTTAAAAATTCTTCTGTCATTCCATCATCATCATCGTTGTCGTTGTCATCTTTCTCATCGGCTTACTTTTTTTTTAATTTCCTTAATAAAAATTGTTGACAATAAAATACTCTGGATAATACTTCTAAACTCATTAACAAATGGTAAATAAGTTGACTAGTTTTCTTTTTTCCACTCTTCATAAAAAAAATATATATATATATATATGGATATATTCTTACTTCGATTAAAGTAGAGAAGAGGTCTCCTGGGGGGAATTGGGTAAGCCGAGTCAAGTCAAGCCAAAGCCGGCAAATCGAAATCGAGCGGCCTAAACGATTTACTGTGCCAATCCCAGGTTACCACCCCCCCCCCCCCCTTGTCCGCCCCGATCCCCCCCCCCCCTCTCATGACAGCAATCATCAAAGTGCTCGGCAAAAGAATGGCAAGCATTTTTGCTTTGCTTTTCGTTTCATTTGGTTGCTTTGGCAACCGCCAACCGACGACGACAGGCAATATTCGTGCGACGCCAATGAAACGGCTTTGGCTCCAACTTGCCTTAACTGTGCACGCGATTTAAATCTGTGCAAATGGTGCGGGGGGGGTGGAAGGACTCGGCATAGAAGGACTTTTGTGGAGCTGCAGCTGTGCAGGAAATATGTAGAAATCATCAAAATGCCACGCAAATGCCACGAAACGGGCACCTAAAATGGCTTCAACTAGGTCCCCCCAACACCCTCCCCCACCCCTCCCCACCCCTCCCCATGTCTTTCAGTTCCTTCTTGTTCGAGCAACATGTGCGAGTGCATTTGCACTGAGCCTACAAAAGGCGAAGCAGAAGAAGAAGAAGACTTTGGTAAGAATAAATAAAATCTTTCGGTTTTTGGGGCCATTGTGGCCTAAGGGGGGAAGTTAAGGAAATTGCTCTTCTTCTTCTTCTTCTTGTTATTGTTGTTATTATTGTTTTTCACTTTAGCACGCGATTCTGTCGAAGGCAAGAGAGAGTACATGACTGATTTTTTTTGGCAGACGGAATTCGCTGAACAACCAAAAAAGGGGGAGGAAGGATTCCACAGAACTCCACGGCCAAATGGAGCAACATTCTTACAGGCCCAAGATGTGTGTGTCTGTGTGAAGTTTACACTCAGTGCTACCACTCCTTCACCTCCTCGAAATGAAAAAAATATATAACTCGAGACTGCCTGGCATTGCAATTTTGCCACTTCAATTGCTGCACTTCAGCCCCATTGCTCCATTGTTTTTCGGGGTTAACTGCAATGCGCAATTGAGCCTGGAAACGCTATGAAATTTCAGACCATATCGTGTCGTGGGGGGTGGGGGGAAGCTAGAGTGAAAGAGAGGGACAGAGAGAGAGAGAGGATCAATAGCGCTTAGAAGGCAAAGTAATTGTGCATTTCCAAATAGAGACCCAAATTCATGGGAGGCACTTCGATTTATTGCTTCACAAAATTATCTTATTTTTCACTTACTGAAAAAAAAAACAAAGGGGAAATTCAGGTACTTTGGGACCTGGAATTATTACAATCTCCTAGAGAGAGAAGATGGAAACGAAGATTTCGATTTAAAGGACTTCTTAGGGATCCCAAAATTTAAAGAATTTCCTGGAAATTTCACAGACCTCAAAGCTTTGATTTGACCAAAGTCAGAAGATCTCAAGCTTGAAAGCATATCGAAGATTCCATAAAAGGAAGGTTCCTAACAAGAGAAGATCTCTAGGAGTTCTACTAAGCCAAAGGCTTTGGGATTCCATAAAATTATCAGAGATCTTAAGATGGGAGGAAAGTTCCTAAAGAGAGACGACCAAAGCCTTTGGCTTAGCAAAATTCCTAGAGATCTTATGGTCTGAATTTCCATAGAACTCACAGAGAACTCAAGGTTGAGGAAGAGTTTTAAAAGGTAGAGTGAGGTCTAGGCTTTGATTTAGCAGAACCTTAAGAGGTCTAGCGGAATAAATAATATCTTGAAATTTTTTAGATTCTAAGCTCTTTCTTATAAAATTCCTTTGATTTAACAAAAACTCTAGCTCAAGCTTAAGGGACTTTTACAGGTCACCAGAGAGAACCTAGGTTAAATGGAACTCTCAGATATCTCAAGCTATCATAAAGATCCAAGGCATTTCACTAACCAAATATGTGATTAATTATCCAATGATTAATTACTTTAGATCCTATAAACTCTGGAAACTGATACTCAAATATTTCAACTTACACAAAGAGTAAGAATTCTGATAGATTCAAAATAGTCACTATAAGGAGATTTCAAACTCAAGGAATGAAAGCTTAGAGCTACATTGCAATTCAATTTGTTTCTAGTTCCAAGAATGTATATGAAGAATTTACAGAGTTCCCAGAGCTGAAGTATTTAGATGCTTATAAAGGTAGAAGGAAAGTCTCAGATTTGAAAGAACTCTTTGAGATCTTAGAGCTCCAAAGAATGACCGAAGTTCCAAGTAATTGTCAGAGATCTTAGGATCGAAAGTCCCTAGGAGATTCCAGAGCTTCAGTATATAGATAGAAAGAAAGTCTCAGATTTGAAAGAACTCTTTGAGACCTTAGAGCCCCAAAGAATGACCGAAGTTCCAAGTAATTGTGAGAGCTCTTAGGATCGAAAGTCCCTTGGTCTGACAGAATTCTCAGAGGTCTTAAATGAAAACATATCCTGAAGAGCTAGCTGAAGTTCCCATAAACTGAGAACCCTAAAAGTTTCCAAATTAAAATATATATAAAATTAGATCTGACAAAGCTCTTCATTCCTCAAGAACCAACTCAAACTCTAAGTGATTCAGTATGAATATAAATATTATATTTGCTTCAAGTCTCAAGAATATGTTCGAGGTTAAATTATCTTGGAAATTATTAATCAATTTTATGTGACAAAAAAGAACAAAAATCTTGATAACCCATGAAAACAGAAGGGAAAAAATGATTAAGTTTCTTAATTGAAAATGTTAATTCAATTAAAAATGTTATCAAAACTTGAATGAAAATCGGGGAAAATAATTGGTTTTTTCAATTCTCAGATAAAGAGCTACGATTTGCTGCTGTCAAGTCCATTAACCCAAAATATAGCAATTACGATTAAATATTCTTCAGATATTGATTTGGTTAGCCTTTGAACTTCTCCGATTGACCTTGGTGGTCTCAAGGTCTTTAGATCCAAGAGTCTTGCCAATGAAACAATTAGGCAAGTTTCCCCCATATCGAAAACCTTGGATAATTAATTCGAAATAGGAAAACTATTCAAGGTTCTTAGATAATTTTCAAATATTTAAAGAATTTTTGAGTATAACAAAATGTTCCGATCCATTTAACCCACAAATTGTCATACATTGTTGATTCCAACGATTTGGAATCCTCCAAAAAAAAAAAAAAAAAAAAACTGATGACGAAATTTTATTTTTATTTTTTTTCCCCCCTCTTTAAATGAGGAGCAGCGGAAATGCAATCTTACATCAGAATTTGTAACGCGTGCATGGGTTTCCATCTATACATGTGTGCGTGTGTGTGTGTGTGTGTGTGTGTGTGTGAATGTGTATGTGTGTGTGTTGCTTTTGTGCGTTTGAAGTCGAATTTTGAAGTTGAATTTCTGCACTATAAATGGCGTCATTACGTCCGAACATAAAATGGGTAAATGGGACGGACACAGTACCAACAACAACAACAACAACAACAACTTAAAAGAAATATTCGTTTTATACTATATACTCTATATACATATATATTCTTTTACAAAAATAAAATACTACCAAAAAACTGAGAAACTACAAAAAAAAAATAGAAAATAAGTAAAATAAAATAAGAAGAAAAAAAAAGGAAAAACGCACAGCAAAAGCAAGGACATTGAATAGTGGTTGTTGCTGCTCACGCACACGCACTTTTATCACATATATTATATATCAATGTCGGTACAGTGAGCTCCTAATATAAACACCAACCCAAGCTGAGTTAATTGTTTTGAATTAAATAAAAAATGAAAAAACGCTAAAATTTCAATTCACTTTGTCTTGTCTAAAATGCAAGCCTGGCCGCGTGCTGAAGATTCCGCTAGATGGCGCATTTGCATTGCCTTGCACAATGAGGTGAAGTTTGAGTGAGTAATTACCGGGTTGGGGTTGCCACCTTGTCTCTGCATTAGAATTTGAATTTAAATTAAATTTTCATTTAAACTGATTTTTTTTTTTACTTTCATTTTATTGGTTTCTTTTAAATTTATATTAAATTAAATAAAGTTCAATTTATGTTTTAATTAGTTTTATTTGTTTAATTTTTTTTTTTGTACATTTCTTTAATTTTCCCGTTTTTCTCTTGTCTCCCTTGAATCTTCACTGTACCCACTTCTAATAATATATAAAAAATTCTCCATTTGCCTGTAGATGTGTGTGTGTGTGTGTGTGTGTCGTAATTGCCGGGCTGCGTTGAGCTTGGCTGATGACATCATGCAACGGGCAACGGCTGCTCTATCAAAAAAGAAAACAAAAACAAAAACAAAAGCAACAAACACCACACCAAATGCCACAAAACGAACAGAGCTCCCATCAGAGTTGGCAACAAGCAAGCCAGTCACCCAGTGAGCCAGCTAGCCAGCCAATGGAGCCAACCAACTAGCCCCAATTTGAATTCCATTTCTCATTCCCTGTCAGGCCGCATATGCCTGTGTGAGTGTGTGAAGGGGGTACGGGTGCGTCTCTCTCTCTCTCTCTCTCTCTTTCTCTCCTTCATACTTGTTTCCCCTCTGATGGCCTATGGTCCAATTGCCTGGCTGTCACTGAAACTGGCCAAAAACGAAGAAGAAGAAAAAATATAAATACTACAAAATTTCCTTTTCATTTTTTTTCTTGTTTTTTTTTTTATGGTTCAAAGTTTTTTCTCACAAAAGTTTTTGCTAGTTGTCGTGCGAGTGGGGGGGGGGGGTCTCTCTTTCTGTTTGTAAAGTTGCTTGTGTATTTCTTTTATATGGCGTGACCCATTTGGCTGACGTTTGTTTTTGCTACTTTTGATTTTACCGCAATTTTTTATGATGTATTTTATGTAAATTTTGTTTTATTCAAAATTGCATTATTTTTTTTTTTTTTTTTGAATTGCGCGCGTCGATTAAATAGAAAATGTGGTGATTTTTTGGGGGCGCCCAAAAGTAGGCAATGAAAAATGTCAACTTAACAGACTAAAATATTCTAAGATTTCCGGACTAGGTTAGACTAATCTGTTTGAACACTTTCAACTAAGAATTGCTTCTCATCGAAACTATCCGAATCCTGCTGCACATTCCAGCCCAAACAACGCCGCAGGCCATAGAGTAAGATCATCATGACCAGGGATATCAGGGAAGACAATATGGGCACCACCAGAACCAGATCCAATTGAGGCTGTTCCAAGTCGCTGGCACGCAGCAAAACTATCGGCAGGGTCATATTGAGCACACAAGTCTCCACCGAGAGGGTCAGGGAGTCTGTGGCCGAGCGACAGACCAGCTTGGCCAGTAGATAGGTCAAGAGGTAGCCAGCCAAAGGCAGGCACAGGGCAGCCACCACAACCTAAAAAAAAAAAACATGAGCTACTTAAAATAAGAGAAAAGTTTCAAGACTCACCTGCCAGGTGCATTCCACAAAGACAAAATAGTTTAGGCCCACTGTGCTGGCCACCAGACACAGACTGAGCAGCACTGACAAAGGCTTGAGGAAGCGAAAGATAAAACGCGTGGTCTTCGGTACAAAAGTCCTGAGCAGCAGACCCACAGCCAGGCAGAGCACAAAGGCCACCACACCCACTGTCAACTGGGCAAAGGGCACACCCAAATCCTCATCCTGATAGACCCATCGCCCCAGCAACATAATCCAAAGAGGCAGCAGTCCCAAGGCCAGCAAGCTGTTAATGGTGGTGGTGGCTAGCGATAGATTAATATTGCCCTTCAGAAAGACCGTGCATATATTGGCCAGACCACCACTGGGAGCCAGAGCCGTATAGAACAGGGCCAACTGCAGCGGCATCTGCTCGGGCCAAAGCAACCGCCCCAGCCCCAGACCCAGGCCCGGCATCAACAGATAACGACTGCACAGACCCACCAAGGGACCCACAGGCCGGCAGACAATACTCTTCAGTCTCTCCAGATCCAGCACAGTGCCCAGATTGAGAAACATCAAGAGCATCACACCAGCCGACACATAAGTGGTAATCCTCAAATCCACCGACTTCTCTCGCTCCACAGCCAGGGCCAGACTCTGCGGTGATTCCTCCTTTCCACCCTGATCTTCGCGCAGCTCCACTGTCAATCGGGTGTAGCCCAGTCTCTGTCCCACCACCTCCACCAGGCCCGACCAAGCACCTTCACTGGTGAAAGCCGAGCCCTGCACTCTTCCATTGACCTCAGCCCGTTTGTGGTCTTTGCTTTGAAAGATGAACTCGTATTGGATGGCTTCGCCTGTCCACTGGACATTGGTTATATTGACTGGCAAATTGACAATTTCATTGTCTTTCAGCCTGAGTTCGTCTAGGCCAAAATCCACTTGCCAATTTCCAGCCAATTCACCAAAATCCGCCCTAACCAAAGTCAGCGCAAACCAGAAGAACAAAACACCCAATCGAAGGGCTCTTTCAACCACGACCTTACCCATCTTGAGCTATTGGGCTACTGGTTTCTCTCAATGCCATTTCTGATCCACTTGTTTATTTTTCTTTTCAAATATTTCCTTATCGCTCGTTGGCATTTCGAAAGGCTAAAAATTATAACTGCAGATTAGACTAAAAGTCTTTCTATGAATTTTCAATTCTTTTGTTATTGTTTACCTTTTTCTTTTTTTTTCTCTTGTTTCCTTTCAAAAATTTATGACTCTTTATGACCGCTAATCGTGTCAGGTAATTGATTATATTGAATTGAGGCCCATGAATATTTATCATTAAATGAATCAAGCGGATTTCCTTTGTTCCAAACTTTGAAAGAGCTAATTCTTTTCATATTTTTTATAAAGTTTTTGTTAAATCTTTCAATTTACCACAAATTGGATTCATTTCGAGGAAAGAAAATAAGTTTCGAACTCGAAAACAGTGCAATGGCCTGAGTAAGCCGATAGATGGCGCGCTGCCTTCTTCCTTTTGCTCTGTTGGTTTTGATTGGGCTTGTTTGACCATTCCATTTCTTTCCTTCTTCCAACTATTCTTAGTGTCTCTAAGTGTTTAGAGAGTTGGGCAAGACCCATGAATATATGTTTAGTATAAATCGACTATCGCATAATTCTTATCAAAGATGTTTGTCTGGAAAATTTACTATCAAAGTCAAGTGATCTTTCAAGTCTCCCCTTGATTTATTTATTGTCTGTCTTTTTCAGCTGGCCTGTCTTTGACTTCGGCATAGGTGGGCATACATATATATGGAATACTATTTTAATTTATCAGAAAGATTTACAGAGTATTTAATTGTTTCCATTTAAAAGATCAAAAATATATTTCAAAAAAAACATATAGTTTTTAAGCTCAAAAATAATAAAGGAAAAGGAAAAATATCCAATCCCTTATTTTTTTTTAAATTAATTAAAATTAAAAAATTAATTAATTTTAATAATAACCTAATTTTTATATTAATTAAAAAACTTAAGCAAAAATATATTTTCAAAGACCTCGAAAGAAGGTTCGAAATTAGGTTTGGCTTATCCCAGGGACTCTGAAACGGAGATCGGCTTAAATCTATATAGAAATAGGATAATTATTTTTTTTATACTTTTTTTTTTTGTATTTATTTAATCCTTTATTTAATTTATATAATTCTTTTTTTCTTTTTTTAATAAAAAAAAATGACAAAATCCCATCAGATATCCGATTAAATCTATATAGAAAAAAATAAATAATTCTTAGCTTATATATTTTTTAGTTTTTTTTCTTAATTTAATTTTAATTATTAATAATTTTTTATTTTTTAAGTAAAAAAAATTGAAGCTTACCCAAAAAAATCCCAGAGACCCTGTAACAGAGATCGGATTAATTCTATATAGAAAAATCCCATATATATATTTATATATATTTTTTTATATATTTATTTTTAATTTATGACTTTATTATTTTTTTTGATTTTTTTTTAAATTATTTTTTTTTTTTTTGAAAGTAAAATTTTTTTCCCCACAAAATCCCAGAGACCCTGAATCAAAGATCGGATTAATTATATATTGAAAAAAAAAAATTGTTTTATTTTTTTATTATTATTAATTTAGTTTATTTCTTTATTTATTTGATTTATGTTTTTTATTTAATGTAAAAAATATTAATTGCATTTCAATTTTTTATTCTTAAGTTTCTCCATTTTTTTTTTTCTTATTATTTTTTTCTTTTTAGCATTTTACATATAATTGGCATATACAGTTATTACGTAATATATTTAATTATTACATTAATTATTTGTATATATATAGAATATTTTCACTTAATCTTAATATTAAAAAAAAAAAAAAACGTCCCATTGAAACTAACTAAAGGACAAACAATTCACGAAAGCCCAAAAGTGTCAAAATCGTAAAAAAAAAAATGCAATTAAATTTTTTCTTTCAACATTTCAGAAATGTGCAAAAAGAAAAACAACTCGTTTGACACTTTGGGATCAGTCAAGGCAAAAAACTAAAAAAAACAAACATTTAAATTGGATTTGGAAAGGAGAAAAAAACTATACCCTTCTCTTTCACTCAGACAAACGAAAAAAAAAATTTGAATTTAATTTCTTTAAAAAATGTTTAATACTTTTACTTGTGAATTACAAAAAAAACACACACACACACACACAAAAAAAGCACTACTCATGTGTACAAGAATGTATATAAATTTTTTATATTTAGTTATAAACAAAGGGGGGAGGGGAAAAAATATATATAACAAAATCATAAATAAAATGCGGCTCCAAAGGGGTATGCATGTGTGTGTGTGTGTGTGTGTGTGGGGGTAAACAAAAAAATATATATTTATATAACTAGGCTAGAATTTAGATTTTTCTTCTTCTTTTTTTTTTTGAACCGCCAATTTGATTTTAAATTAAAGACAACACAACATCTGCGGGGAGGGCGGGGAGCCAAGCCCAGACAGGGGGGAAGGGTGAACAAGGTGAACAAAACATCTATGCTAACAGAATTTACAAAGTTCTTGTTGATTTCTTCTTTTTGTTTTTTTGTACCAGCATTTCGTTTTCCTTTTTTTTCTCTTTCTTTTGTTGTTGTAATGTCTTTTTGTTGTTGTTTGTTTTAGTGACTGATCTTTTGGAGTTTCTGCAATACTTTGAGGCCCTGCTCCTGATACTCCTGCTTGGACATCCAGAAGCCATCACGATCTTTTGTCACCTCGGCCAGCACAGCTCCGCCTATGAAGACCATATCCTTGCGCCTCGGCGGATCCTCAATACGTATTTTAAATTTCTAAAATAAAAATACAAATTCCATTAAATCCATTAAATATTCTATTAGATCATTTTTGAAATAATTACCGCCAATTTTTCTGTATCATTTTTGAGTACACGCTCCAAATACAATTGCTTTATTTCGCGCTCGAGGCGACTGGGCAGACCCGGATACATGGTAGAGCCGCCGGATAGGACTATATGCTTATAGAGTTCGGGCCGTATATCAATATCGGCTGCCTGAATTGTATTGAAGGCCAGCTCAGCTATGCCGGCTCCCTCGACATTGATCAAATGCGGTTGGAATAAAGCTTCGGGCGCCTCGAAACGCTCACCGCCCACCTTAATGACTCGACCATCGGGTAACTAGAAAATATCAACAAAAATTTAATCCAAATTAAATAAAAATTAATTCCATTTAAAGCTCACCGTATATGACTCCACCAGCACTGTGGTTTCCAGGGCCAATCTCTGCTCCATTTCGATATCATAGCCGATATAGCAGAGTTTCTCTTTCATAATGCGAACCGTTTCAAAGTCAGCGGAATGATTAAAGGCATAACCACGTAATAAAAGTAACTAAAATGGAATTTTAAATTAAAATCATCAAAATATGTAGACAAAAGTTATTGTGTATACCTTAATCAAATATCGGGTTATATCACGACCTGCTATATCCAGGCGACGTGTTAAATGCGGTAAGGCGTATTCCTCATAGACGGGGCAAATATGCGTCACACCATCGCCGGAATCAATGACCACACCCGATATGAGACCCTGAGCGTATAGAGTGAGCACTGCCTGGATGGCTATATATGTGGAATCGAAACCATATTTCTCAAACATAACCTAAAAAAATGAGAAAAAAAAAATTATTATTTGAATTCCATTTGATTTATTAAAATTACCTCGATCATTTTTTCACGATTCTTTGTGGGATTCATGGGTGGTTCGGTGAGTAATATTTTTGTATTTGTCGGATCGATATCCATTTTCTTGGGACCGAATGTATAATCCCAGACATGACACATATCCTCCCAATTTCGTACTACACCGTTTTCCATTGGATACGAGACCTCCAATAGGGAACGCAATTGTGAAGCCTCATCGCCGACCATCAGATCCTATTTCAATTAAAATTGAATTTTAATTAATTTCAATTTTTACAAAAAGTTTTTTTTGGAAATCTTGTAATTCTTTTACTCAATAAAAGTCAACATGAACTCGTTTTACCACAACGCACAAACAAAATACAAAAACAATTAAAACAAATAAAATCCAAAGAGGATTTCAAAAGGAAAAAAAAAATAATTGAAGGACAAAAAAAAAAAAATGTTGAGGTTAAACAAGCGGTAAAAAATTTCGGACTTTTCGCTTTCAGGTTTTTGCACGTGCTCCAAGCTTTGCCTGGAATTCCGCTAGGTGGCAACACTGAGCAATATCGCACGTGCCTTTTGTTAGGAATTTTTTTTTTCAAGTTGAATATTTTTCTAGACATCATTTTTTTCACTATAAAAATTCTTATTTTTTTTAAATAAAAAAATTAAAATGATCATGCATTTTGTATAATTTTCATGCTTGAGTCTCGGGCGCCATCTAGCGGGTAGGCTCTTGAGGCTGAGCCAATTCAAACCACGGTTGATTTGGAGAGTGGGAATTTTTATTTTTTTTCCTTTTCAAAATAAAAAGAATTTGTTTTAATGTTTTTTTTACTAAACACACAAAATACACACAGAGCACAAAAGACAAACACGAACACAAAGAAGCAAACACACACACACACACACAAATAACACAAATTGGTTAATTTAAACAAATAAAAAAAGGGGGGAAAAAATGCAGTCGCAGTTTTAATTTCTTTTTTTTGGTATTAAAAAAAGAAACAAAGGCATTTCATGCAGCTGTCAACATTTTTTTGGAAAGAAAAAAAAAAAATAAAGCGCAACTCTTTTTTACTAAAATTTGTTAATTTTTAACTACGAAAATTTCGAAACTACAACAAAAACACTGGCAAAAAAATAATTTAGGAAAATCGTTAGAAAAATTGCGAAAACAAATTTAAATACAGGCAAAAAAAAAAGTCAAAATATTTCAAAAAAAAGAAAGAAATCAAAAATCAAATTTATAAAAAAAAAAAAAAATGAAAAATTATTTAAAAGAAAAGGAAATTTCTTGGAGGTTGAGGAGGGGGGAGGGGAATTTCTTTTTTTTTTTTTCTTAAAAAAATTTTGTGAGGGGAAATTTAAAATTTCCTCACAAATGAAATTTATGGGAAATTCTAGAAGTTGTGTGCTTTTTTTTTTTAGAAATTTTTGGATTTTTGATAAAAAAAATTTGTTTTTCTTTTTTTTTTTAAGAAATATTTGATTTTTGTTTTTTGTATTTTTTTTATAAAAATTATAAAATCTGACTTACATCGACATGTAAATCCTGTAAAATATTTGTTTTTTTTTTTTCAAAAAAAGATGTAAAAAAAAGAACAGAAAAATTTATAAGAATATTAAAAAAAGGAAGATAGTTTTTTTTTTTATATTATAAAATTTTTTTTTTTTTTATGAACTATAAAATTTTGATACCTTCAAAGAAAAATAAAAAATAAAACTAAAAGGAAAACACGATCAGACTAAAATTGATATGAAAAAAAAATAAGAATAAATAGAAGAAGAAGAAGAAGAAGCAGGCTTCACCTGAAAATAATTCTACGTAAAAGGAAGAGGTGGGTGAGGGGGAAAACAAAGAGAGAGAGAGAGAGAGGAGAGAGAAATAATAAGAAACGAGGCTACCTTAAACTTTGAAGGCTGATCCCAAGAATACGGAGACATTTTGCTTATATAATCCTATAAAGAATAAATCAAATTGGATTTAACGCAAGACTTGCCCAAACATAAAGCTACTCGATAAGAATTTCAAAGATCGAAGAAAAGATGCAATGAGTTGAAACTTAGGAAAAATTAAAGAAAATTTCTTGAAAGAAAATCCTAGGGTCTTAAGCTGTAAAACATATAGGAGGGCTTTCAGATCCCTAAACAGGGCCTCGGAGATGGAGGGTCTTGAGAAACTTTCAGGATCTGGATGGAGGTCTCAGATATTTTCTAAGAATTTTCAGGGTCTTCATGGGTTCTTTGAGACTTGATAAAGATCTCAGACTTTTTGGGGTTTGATGGGTTCCTTGAGAAGTCAAAGAGATCCCAAAAATTTCCTAGACTCTTTCAGGGTCTTCATGGATCCCCTAAAAAATCTCAAATATTTCCTAGAAGCTTTCTGGGTCTGGTTGGGTTCCTCAGAAAGTCGTAGAGGTCTCAGATATTTTCTAAGAATTTTCAGGGTCTTCATGGGTTCCTTGAGAACTGATAATGGTATCAGATATTTCCAAGAAACTTTTTTGGGGCTTGATGGGTTCCTTGAGAACTCAGAGAAATTTTAAATATTTCCTAGACTCTTTCAGGGTCTTCATGGGTCTTTTAAGAATTTATAGGCATCCCAAATATTTACTAGACTCTTTCAGGGTCTTCATGGGTCCCTTAAAAAATCTTAAATATTTCTTAGAAGCTTCCAGGGATCTTTAAGAATTTATAAAATTCTCAGTAAAAATTCAAAGAGATATAAAATCTTTCCTAGACTCTTTCAGGGTCTTTATGAGATTCTTAAAAATTTATAAAAAAAAAACTATTTCCAATAAACTTTTTTGGGGCTTAATGGGTTCTTTGAAAAGTCAGAGATATCTAAGATATTTTCTAGACTCTTTCAGGGTCTTCATGGGTCCCTTAAGAATTTATAGGCATCCCAAATATTAACTAGACTCTTTCAGGGCCTTCATGGGATTCTTAAGAATTTATAAAGATCTCAAATATTTTCTAGAAACTTTTTTGGAGTTTAACGGGTTCCTTGAGAACTCAGAGAGATCTAAAATATTTCCCAGACTCTTTTAGGGGTTTCAAGGGTCTCTTAAGAATTTCCTAGCAATTTTCTGGCGTCTGCAACTTTCGGGATCTCCCCGGGTTCCCTAAGTGATCAAAGATGTCTTAAATAAATCCTAAGGCCTTGATGAGTTCCTAAAAAAGACAAAGAGATTTTTCCTAGAAACCTCCGAAATTTCAGGATCTTTCTTGGGTGCCTAAAAACTGAAGCCCTCAGATTATTCTGGAATTATCGAAAAACCCTCTCGCAAGAAGAGGCGAACTCGGAAATTTCAGACCTATTTAACGATAGTCTACCAAGATATTAACTATATATAGATATATATTTTTTTACTTAATTTAAGCAGCAAACTCAAGACAAAATGCAATGAAAAAAAAAAAAAGAAATGATGAGAAGAGAAATGATCGACTTGAAGGAAAAACAAAACAAAATCAAAAAAGATAATGTGATGGGTGGAAATAAATGTGAGAGTTTCTTAGCTTATAAAAGGACTAGACAAATGAGCTGATGACGGTCTAAATTCTAGTTTCTTGCTGGGATGGAAAATTAGTAACTTTCAAACTAAGTAAAAACAATTGCAATCAAAATTATTTCACAATTCGATTGCAATCATTTTGATTTTTTTTTTTTTTTGTGAAAAAAAAGCGATCCTAGGCAAAAAAAAAAAATAAATAAATAAAAAATAAAATGATATATATATAAAATATATAGAATATTTATGGGAAAGTTTGTTCGAAAGTACGCATTTTTTACCTTGACTTCGATGTCGCCGATTTTGTTGACTGCCCGAATGATCGGTCTGCCCACCATCGAGGGGAAAATGTGAGCGGGAAAATTGCTGCCGGCATAGCCGCATTTGACAAACTGAAATTGTAAGAATCGAGAATATATATAAATTTTGTTTTTTTTTTCTTCAGATATTTGAAAGAATCCTCCGCCCTTTTGATTGGTCAGCCTCTTGTCGATTTTTGCTCTCGCCTTTCTCTTGATCCGAACCCAAATCGGTTTTGGCTAATACTCCCATCCCACTGAAATTTGGTACTTGGAATTCTTATTTGGTTAACTAAAGGTGTACCAAATTTCAGTTGGATCCGAACCCAAATCGGTTTTAGCTACTACTTCGATATTTATTGACTGATCCCACTGAAATTTGATACTTGGAATGCTTATTTGGTTACCTCAAGTTGGATGATATTTCAGTTGGATCCGAACCCAAATCGGTTTCCTTATTTATTGACTGATCCCACTGAAATTTGATACTTGGAATGCTTATTTGATTACCTAAAGGTGTACGAAATTTCAGTTGGATCCGAACCCAAATCGGTTTCCTTATTTATTGACTAATCCCACTGAAATTTGATACTTGGAATGCTTATTTGGTTACCTAAAGGTTTAGGAAATTGCAGTCAGATCGAACTACTATATAATATATAGAATAAGTCTAATATTTCTGGATTGACCTCATTCCAATTTGTCATACAAAATTTTAATCGGATCGAATAGCTATATTATATAGTAACTATATAATTTACTATATAGTAGAAACTAGCTGATTTTATCAAAAGAGCCAGCTAGCTCTGATATCTTGGTTCGATTTGGATTTGTTTGGCGCACAAAATGCCTTGGGTGCCGATAAGAAATACCTTTAATTTATTTTGGTGTGGTTGTTGTTGTTGTTGTTGCTTGTGTATGGGAGCGATAGAGGTCTGCTTGGCGCGGTGAGTAAGCGATCAACAAATTTTAAAGAAGAAGAAACACTAGCAATAACACAGTCCAATAATTTTGCAACAACAACAACAAGTACAACAAGAACCAAGCGCGAAGTTGGATAAGAAGAAGAAGAAGAAGAAGAAAAGGAAATGCACCGGTTCGAGCACCCCCAGAGCGGCATTATTGGCGACGCCCCAATACGGGTCAAGCCAAACACTGCTGCTTAACCTATAACAAAAACAACCACAACCACAACAACAACAACAATAATAACCGCAGCAGCAGCAGCAGCGACAGCGGCAACAGTAGAAAGAAGCAGACCGAATGACCTAGCATAGGCGGCGCATATGTGTGTCACCGCTTTGGTCACTTGGAAGTAATAAATAATAAATATATAATGTATACATACCCCGGTACCGTTATCACAAACAATTACATTCCGTCCTTTACTATCCATCCTGTTGGCTTTGTATCACGATTGGTGACTAAGTTGAATCCGTCTTTGATTTGAGCGCTTTTTAATTAACTCTTCTTATCCCGGGCCTTTGGTGATGATGATATTAATTATTTGGTAATTGCAATAAATAGCTGGCACTGTAGTTGAGTTAATTCAATTTAAATGGTTGAAATTGGCCCAAGTTATCTGGTCAATAGCACGACTCACTTAATCATACACTTTCCATCCAGAGGCATATACACACACGCACATACAAAAACACGCAGCGCTCTCCCAGAAAAGTGTTACCATTCGATGTTACACTGAAACGTGTTAAAATTGGACAAATTTTTTCCTGCTACTACTAAATTTGAAAATATTTGACTAATAAGTTAAATTGTAGATAATAATGAAACAATTTGTGGATATTTATAGAAATAAAATGAGAAAGCATAAATCGAATTATTTTTTATGAAATATGAGAAATTATTTGTTAAAACAAGACGATTAAGTGCCTACAAATAGGTGGCGCCTTACCAAACCAAGTGGCACGTTTTGTTATATTAAAAAAAAAAAACTTTGCTTTTTACCACTAATTATGAACTGTCAGTTGGGTGCTACTTATATTCTATTTAAATTAAATGTTCGACGGGCAGGAGGCTCTTGAAATCTTCAGATTATGGACACCCAGGGTTGCTGGCTAAAAAATTTGAGTATCGACAGATGGCGCACGAAACAGCGCTTAGGCCATCTGGCAACACCGGAGAACCCTATCCCACTGTCGTACTAGTCGTGGTACGAGTTCGAAACGAGTTGTAATTAATAATGTTTGTTAAAAAAAACAAGACGCGCGCCGCCTGCGTACTTTTCAATTAATGTTGATAAACATTAAATAATAGTGCGTTTGTCAACAATTTTATGCCGATATCAATAAATTGTACGTGAATAACCGAAACAGTGCAATACACAGAAAGTGGGACAATTCTTTTGTGCGTGTGTGTAAGAGAGTGTATGTGTATGTCTGTCTGTGTGCCATCGAATACATGCCAATCGAAGGCATTTACTGCCAATAAACTTCAATATATACCCAAAACAGCTCTAGCCCCAATAAATACAATATTTTCCCCAATCAATTTGAACAAAAATGCCACAAAACTCGACCAACATAATGCAATATATTGCATCGTGGTGAATGAATAGACGTGGTGAGATTCACACCACTAATCACCACGGCACCAATGTGGCGCGGTGTGGTGTATTTGTGTGTTAGTGTGTTGGTGGTGTGTTTACGCGGCATTTCTATAAAAAAAAAATTTTTCTTTTGTTTGTATTTGTACATATAAATAAAAAAAAAAATCCAACACACAAATATTGCAATTGCCAATGTAAATAAATAGTAATTTTCATAAATTAACTTTATTTGCCAGCACATTCAACCAAAATCACTACCAAAATTGAGAAAAAGTGTATAATGTTATGCTCGAAGCGTGTGTCGTCTCTGCCTCTGTATGTGTGCTTAGCATATGTCCGTGTGTGTGTGTGCTTCGAATTTTACAATTTAAGAATTTAGAGAGTGTGCCGTGTGTGGAAAAGAGACAGTGAGCCAGAGTGAAGAGCGGCGTACGCAAACTTTTTTTTTCTCCTTTTCCTTTCGTTTTTTTTTTTTCTTCTTTTTTTTATTATTTATTTTCATTTTGTTGAAATTGTTAAAACGCCGCTCGCTCCACCTCAGCCTGCCTGCCGCCAGCAAATGCCTTTAATCCACTTGAGTCAAAGCATGCAAGCCAATAGTCCATGGCCTAAAGCATTGAATATTCGCTTGCAACTCTACCAACAATTTGGCCGATTCCGTCTGAATGCTTTCCGACAGTCCACAGGGAAAAGTCTTGACACCAACGCCCGGCATATCCATAAAAAGTCTGGCCAAATTGCCCAGCTCATTCCTGCGCAACTGGGCCAATTGCCCTATGGTTATGTCCAGGGAATTGTCGCTGCCCTTCTGCTTCTTCCTGTCCCCGGTCAGGTTATGCCCAATGATCAACTCAGGGTCCATGGCCTCTGGCTTGACCACCCGAAAGACCATCCAGACAGTCACCACCAGCCAAACGAACTTCTCAATGCCAGACAATTGCCAGGAGCGCGTTGCCGGCACCAGAACAGTCTGTGTGCCCGGCAGCCGACCACCCCCGGCCAGGGCCTGGCAAATGCCAAGCTGCTCACCCAAAACATACCACAATGGCGACAGAATTTTTGATAATATGAAAGGCATTGTCTCCGGAAATTTCTCTAAATGAATTTTTGTATTTTTTTTTTTCACCGAACAAAAAAGAAAATCGAAGTGACAAGTTTTTCCTAAAGTTTTTCCTTTTTCTCTTACAGACCGCACTGAACCCCCTCCACCTAATTAAAAAAATATAAAAAAAAAAATATTCAACAAAAAAAAGACAAATAAAGGAAGAAGAAGAAGAAAAGGAGGAGAAAGGAAATTGCTGAAGCGCAGAAAGGATTTGGTCCAGAAGCAATGAATGATCTACGACAACAACAGGTGGTAGCAGCAACATCCTCATCAGTAAATGAAACCCAAACAACCAGCCACAATTTACCAAACAAAACAACAACAACAACAGCAACAACTGGAATAGTTCAACAAAGCGAGGAAGATCAAAGAGTTAGTTCAACTTCATCGCCGGCTCAAAAGGAATTGCCACAAAATCAGCGATTGCAACAGGAGCAGGGAGCAGAGGAGGAAGAAGAAGAAGAAGAGGAGGAGGAAGAAGAAGAAGAGGAGGAGGAGGAAGAGGAATCCATAGAAGGACAAGTCTCACAATTGGCCAGATTGAATGCTGAATTTAGTAATAATCATTTGCCAAGACAAGCCAGCTCCGAGAGAGTTTTGGTCCAGGGAGGAGGCGAGATTATCAAATTGTCATCGTCGCCGGGTCAAATAACCAGCACCACAGCATCGCCGCCGCAGCTCTTGCGAGACGATGAGACACACCGAAACAGGCCAACAAATCGACAAGCACAACAACAACAGCAACAGCAACCACACCAACAACAGAACCAGCAACAGCGGGAAGAGGAGGAGCCGGAGCAGGAGGAATCAAATCAGGAAGAGATTCAACTTGTGGAAACTGGAGTAGTTGCTGGTAGTGTTGGCTTATCGATGGCAGCCACAGCTCTGGATAGCAGTGGTAGTGGCGGCGGCGGCGGCGGTGGTGGTGGTGGTGGCAGCGTCAGCGGTGGTGGTGGCATGGTTGGCAATATTAATGGAGCCACCGAGGGTTCCACAGATCAGGCGAGAATTATTTTAAAATTAAGCAAACATGGCAGCAGCACCACCACCAGCAATACCAACAATCCCGAATCTCAGAGCAATGATGAAAGGCGTGTGGAACCGCTAAGAATACATTTGCCCAGCTCTTCAAATGCTGCCGCCCCAGGCTCTACCTCGTTCTCCTCATCCTCGTCATGCTCATCATCATCATCGTCGTCGATATGCTCGGCCTCGTTCACCACCTCGATGGGTCAGCAGGTGATACCCAAATTGACCATACGCAAACAGACCGATGCCTCGGATGCCTCATCCTGTTCATCCAGCTGTGCCGAAGATGATCAGCTAATGACCAGCCGAGAGACACCGCATATTGTGCCCAAGCTGACCATACGAGCGGCCAATGAAATCACCGGCCATTCGACCAGTGTCGTACCCAAATTGATTATCAAAATGCCCGAGGCAGCCACAGAGAATTGTTTGGGTCAGAGCACACACACAACAACGCCACCGCCGCCTCTGCCCAAGCTGACCATCAAGACCAAATTGGATGGCAAGGGTGATTCGCTGGTGGCGAGTCTTTCGCCGGCTGGCACAGCCTCTGGCAATTCCTGCTCCCTGGATAATCAGGTGCTGCCCAAGCTGACCATCAAGAAAATGGAAGTGTCCAGTCAAAGTGATCAGCTGATGACGCCTCTCAGCCAGGAAAATAAAATACCAAAGTTAACCATCAAAACGGGCCAGGACAAGCGTTCGGTGATCATGTCCCAAAGTATACCCAAGCTAACCATTAAAACCAAATCCACTGAAACGGATGAAGATCAATCCTCTGCACTCTATCAAAATTCCAAATCCCCCGAATCTGGTGGTGGCAACGGCAGCGGTGGTGGAGGAAATGGAAGTCTCAAAATGACCATATCCCGGGATCCGGTAATGGTTAGCATTAAGAATTCCAATAATTTGGATAGCAGCCAAGAGTGCTGGAATACTGCCAACTCTACCAACACCACCACCAACACCTCCAGCTCCTCCTCCTCCTCCTCTTCGAATGCCCTGAACGAGGAGGAGCGCATACCGAAGCTAACGATCAAAACCAGCCAACTGGAAGGCAATATGGAAACGATGCCACCACATGTGCCCAAACTGACCATTAAGAATCTGTGCTCACCCAAGCATAAGGTGCGCGCCGTCCTGGAAGATCATCCTCATCATCCTCATAATAAGAAACTCACAGTCTCCCAGACTGCGCCAACCAATCAGCTGGTCAATGGTGATCATTTGGTCAATGAGAACGAGGATTTGCGTCGCCATTCGGATGACATGGACATTGATGATGCCCTATCCAAAGAGCATGATCCCAAAATGTTTCATAATCTGGGCGCAACCAGTAATGGCCTCACCACCACTCCCCCGGCTACGGGAGCCACGCCAGCTGGGGTGGCCTTGCCAGGAGCAGCAGCCGCGGCAGCAGCCGGTGCCGCCAACGCCTCTGCCGCCGCCTCCCTAAATATATTGGATATGGTGGATTTGACATCGTCACCTTCGCCGGGTTCCTCGCCAGCGCACAATAGCTTTATGCCCGGGAATCTTTTACAGCCGTCCTCGAATATATTGCTCAGCCAGCTGACGGCGCCGCCCAAGAATTTCAATACCTCCGCAGCGGCGTCCAAATATCCCCAGCTGACCGAAAGACTGCTAGCCAATGGTTCAGCCAGTCTGCCAGGCAGTGGTCCTCCAGCTGGAGCCGGCTCTACAGCCAAATTGAATCAGGCCCAGCCCATCATTGATTTGGATACACCCGAGGGCAGTCCCTTGGTGGCCAACTATGAGGCCGAGGATCTGCTAACCAATCAGCAGGATCAGCTGGTGATTTGCCTACAAAATTACACCCAGGAAGTGAATAATCTCAAGCGTCTCTATGAATCTCCCGGCAAAGGGGTAAGTCCAAACATATTTTGTTTAATCCAACAAGAAGAAGAAGAATTAATCATTTGTCTTACTCTATGCCAACAGATGGTGCCAGCGAAACAGCGTCGTCGCGAGAATGAGGAGAACTGCTTGGAAACAGCTGCAAAATCAGCTGGCACCGCCTCGGGCCAGGATCAAGCTGAATCGATAGATTTGGTTGGGCATTTCAAGAGTCTGACCGGTGTCCATCGTTCCCGCAAACAGAAGCATGAGAGAATACTCAATACCGAACTGGAAGATGCCTTGTTTCCAGGCCAGCAGTCCACTGGGATGGGCCTGGATAATACGGAGAGTCTAAATGGCACCACAGCCCAGCCGGCTATGGCTGCCGCAGCGGAGCTCTCCACCTGTTCCAGTCCCACCAAGGAGTCAATGAATCTGGTGGAAACATTGCCTTCATCGACGGGGAAGCGACGTGGTCGACCCAAGCGGCTGCAGAATTCGCAGCCATTTCCCAGTGAAACCAATCCGAACGCCAACACCAATTGGAATCTGGATGAGGGCCTCAACAATACGGCGGCTGCCCAGTCTAGGCGTGTGCAGTTGCTGCGCAAGCGTCTGGCCATTGATATGGTCAGTGCCGAGCAGCCGGCCGATGATGCCGAGGCTCAGGCTATGGAAACCGAACAGGTGGAGGATACAGCTACTCCGCGACGTGGTCGTGCCTCTAGACGTACACACACGCCCTTGAATACACCGGCAGTGACGGCGGCATTGTCAGCAGCTGGCAATACAACCACCGGTTTGGCCAGCAAGAGCGGTCTCAGTCGGAAACGGCAGGCCAAGCCAGCCGAAAATAATGAGGAACTCAGTCAATTTGGCAGCTCAACGGTGCCGGGCAATTTGGATACGGAGACCAATAATAATATGGATTTTGCCTTATCTGCCCAAATCGATTTGACCATGTGCTCATCATCCTCATCCACCAGCAATGGCAGCTCTCTGACAGCTTTGACGGCCACCTCAACTTTGGCCGCTGGTACTCAGGTCAGTGGCAGTGGCGGTAGCACTTCCATGTCGTCATCAATGCTGCCGCCTACCACAATTTTATCTTCCTCGGATCCATTGCCGGATGTGGTCTTCCAGCCGAATGATTTCTCTTCGATAATGGCCACCCAGCAGTTGCGTTCACCCCGAACCTCCAGCATGAGTGGCGGTGACTCTCAGGACGATGAGAACTCACTCAGTGCTCTGGAGAATTCTGGTGGTAATACCAAATTCATTTTTTTTCTTTTTTAATTTTCCCTAATCAAAGTGTTTTCTCTTTCTCCAAATTAGATGAGAGTTTGGTATCAGCGCAGCAACTGATCTTGCCGGGTGCCGCCACGGGCTCGGGACGCGGTCGGAAGCGTGGACGTGGCTCTCGTGGTGGTGGCATGCGCAGTTCTGGCAATGCGGCTACCGGCAATGGTGGCAGCCGCACACCCAATGCCAGCAGCGGGGTGCCGCGTGCACCGCGTATGAGTCGTGGGGCCAGTGCCGTGGCCAAGGCCATTGCCATGAGTAGGCCACGCTGTGTCGGCGGACTCAAGCACACACCGGATCCGGAACGCCTCAAGGGCTTATTTAGTCCGGTAAGTAAACAACAATAACATTTTGTCTATAAAAAAATTCAAATTGCAAGTAGTTTTTGCGCGGGTTACGTAAGTTTGAATTGTCTCACGCACACAGACAAAAGCTGAATTGCAGTTCAATTAAATCAAACAAAAAAAAAAAAAAAGATGAAAAAAAAAAGAAGCAGCACTTTTTTTTCCATTGCATTTTACAAACACATGGACAGGCCGGCCTGTGCCCTGCGGCGAGAAAGAGAGAGCAAGCGTGTAGGCGAGCAAGAAGAAGAAGAAGAAGAGAACATAGACTCAACAGCTGCTCGCTCGTTGTCATGGTGGGCTTGTCTAGGCTAAAGGGAAAATGGCGGGAAGTTCGACTCTCTTGTTTTTTGTTGTTTTCTTTTTTTTTTTTTTTTGTTTTCATAGTTTTTTAGCTGTTCCGTTTTCAAGGTTAGCCGATTTCTAGTCAAACTTGACTGGATTTTTTTGCTCTTATATTTTTGAGTGAAATAAAAATTAATTTGAAAATTAAAAAAAAAAAAATTAATTTGAAAATTACAAAAAAAAAAAAAAATTGAAAATTAAAAAAAAAATTAAAATTATTTGTTTAATTGTTTTTTTTTTAATATGAACAAATTTTTTTAATTATATATTTTTTCTGTTATTTATTTATTTTTGTTTAAGCAAAGTTAAAAAAAAAATCTTATGTATTGATATTTGTTTTTTTTTTTTCAAACAAATTTAACAATTTGAAAAAATATTATTATTATTTTTTATTTAAAATGCATTAGTTTTTTATTTTATTTTTTTATTATTATATTATTTTTTTTAATAATCGAAAATGTATTTTTTATTTTTTTTATCCAAAATTTAATTTTTATATTTTTTGGAAAAATAAATTGTTTATTTATTTATTTCTTTTTTTATATTTTTTGGAATAATTAAAAATATATTTATTTATTATTATTTTTTTTTTTTATAAAATTTTAAATTTTTTATATTTTTTGGAATAATTGAAAATTTAATTATTTTTTCTTATTTTTTATAGTCTCCACAAGTCTTTGAGGAGGACACACGCATGAGTGGTGATCTTAATAATAGCAATCAGTCTTTGACGGGCATGGAGCCACCCTTGACACCACAAAAGTAAGTCAAATTTAACTTTCAATATTTTTTCGAAATTTTCTCAAAATTTTGTTTTATTTTTCTCCCACTTAAGACAACCTGATTTTCTGAACAACGAGGAATCGCAATCATCAATTGTGAGCAGCGTGAGCTTGATGGACTCATCCAATCATGCCCACTCCTTGGACACCATAATTGGCTCGGCCTTCAAGCGGCAAAAGAAAAAGAAGCTCGAAGTTTGTGTGGCCGAAGAGTAAGTTGAATTTTTTCAACACTCGCAAAAAGCAAATCGATTAAAGTTGTTTTTATATTTTTAGTACCGAATTTAATGCCTCCTCGATAGCCGAGTACGATTGGCCGCCACCGAAGGGTTGTTGCCCGTCGAAAAACCGGGATACCTTTATGATCCAAGAGCAGGTGGCCCTCTATTTGGGTATTACCAGCTTTAAGCGTAAATATCCGGATTTGCCACGCCGTGCCGTCGATATGGAGGAAAGGAATTGGCTGCAGGAGAAGGGTCTGGTCTCGGAGAAGATGTGCGATCTGGGCATAACGGCTGTCTGGGCCTCGGATATCTTGGATATTATGTATGCCGATTTCTATGATAAATACGAGGAGTACAAAGAATACATAAGGCGAAAGCATCTACGCGAAATCGAGGCCAAACACAAGGCACTCGGCTTTACCGTGAGCAATGGTCGGGGTCTGCAAGCCCGTGATCGGGCCATGCTATCGGCTAGCAAATGGAATATTTATTTCAATAGGACGTGAGTGATTTCTTTTTTCTTGCTATTTTCGATTTAATTTTAATTTTTTTTTTTTTAATTTTAAAAGGCGCAAAGAGGAGCGCTTGGCCTGTGTGGATTTGCAGACGTTCACCATGAATGTGCCTGTTTCGAGAAAGGAGCCGAGTGCCACCCAGGCCTATCGTTCGATGGCTGAAACTGTGCGCTGTGCTGCTCAGGCTGAGAATATACCAGAGCCACCAACTCTTTGGCCGCCACCATTTGTCGCTGAGAAGCCCTTTGTCCCAGATATGGCCTATCCCGTAGCCCTGGTGCCCAGTCAATATTCGGCTAATTATCGCACCTACACCAGCGAGGAATTAAAGTGAGTCTTGATTGGAATTCGAAACTTTTGAACATTTTCTAAAACTTTTCTTCTTGTTCTTTTCGTTAGGAAATATCCCTTGAACACTAGCTTGGCCCTGTCCAGTAGTGATTCAGTCAAGGCCGATCCGTCCAAATCAGGCCAACCACGTCGCCTTAGAACCCGCACCCGTTGCCTGCAAACCATTAAATCCGAAGGAGAGCATTCCTCAAATCCAAATGCCTGGCTTTCCTCGGGCAGCGACTCCAGCAGCAGCAGTGATACCGTAAGTCTCAACAGCTCTCCCAGCCTTACGAGAATATCTAAATAATTTGTTATTGCTTTCACTTTTATTAAATAGGATAGCGACGACGATAGCGACAGCAGTTCCTCCAGTGACTCAAACAGTTCAACCAGCGACGATGAAGATCAAAATGAGGCTCGTCTCAGCTGTGGCGTCTGTCTGCGCTCTCAGCATCGTAATGCTAACGATTTACCCGAAACATTTATCCGATGCTATACCTGCCGACGCAATGGTAAATTCCTCACAAAAGTAGAAATATTCTTTAAAATTGTACAAGTTTCTTCTTAATCTTTTGCCCAAACAGTTCATCCCAGTTGCATAGAAATGCCGTATCGCATGGTTAATCGCGTCCGGAACTACAATTGGCAATGTGCTGAATGCAAATGCTGCATCAAATGTCGTCGCCAACAGCAATCCGGTAAAATGCTCTATTGCGAGCAGTGCGATCGAGGCTATCACATATACTGTCTAGGAGTTAAAACTGTGCCAGACGGTAAGTCTCAAGGATATATCCGAACCACCCAGAATTCACAAGATCTGAAGCGCTCTACGGAACTTTGGATACAAGTTCTTGAGAGCTAGAACCATCATTTTTAATATAAAGCTTTCTCTGTATAAGCTGATCTGTTGACCCATCCAACTATCTGTATGTAACTCCAAGATCTGAAGAATTAGAGACCTTACATTTTATATATAGCTTCCTTTGTATGAGCTGATCTATTGACCCATTTAGCTATCTGTGTGTAACTCCAAGATCTGAAGAATTAGAGACCTTACATTTCATATATAGCTTTCTCTGTATAAGCTGATCTGTTGACCCATTCAACTATCTCTGTGTAACTCCAAACATTAGAGAGCTAGAACCTTCACATTTGATATATGAGCTGACCCTTTGTATGAGCTGATCTATTGACCCATTTAACTATCTGTGTGTAACTCCAAGATCTGAAAAATTAGAGACCTTACATTTTATATATAGCTTTCTCTGTATAAGCTAAGCTGTTCTCTAGAGCCCGAGCCTTTAGATTTCATATATAGCTACCTCTGGTACTCTGACCTAATATATAGATTCTTTGTGATCAAGAGATCTTAAGAGCTGGAACCTCTAGTTTCCTAAAGCATATTGATCCAGCCACCTATCTGTAACTCGTTAACCTCGAGAGCTAGAACTCTCACATTTCATATATAGCTTCCTCTAGATAAGCAGAGTAGAAAAGTGGAAGAAAATCCCATTAATTTTAAGAAACCTCAAGTTTATGCAATTTCTAATCCATACTTTGTTTTCCCAATCTTTTAGGCCGCTGGAGCTGTGAACGCTGTAGCATTTGTATGCGCTGTGGAGCCACCAAGCCAGAGGGCCATCCTCAGGGTAGTAGTAGCAATCAGCTAGCGGCAACCGGAAGCAGCGCCTCCTCCGGCGCCGCTGCCGCCTCACCGAACGGCGAGAAGCCTGTGAAACCTGTCAAGCATAAAAAAGTCAAATGGATAAATGAATATCGGATTGATCATATCACCAAATTGCGGGAACACTGCGCCATGCTCTGTGTGCCCTGTGCCCGGGTCAAGCCACCGAAACGAGCACCCAATCAGGCGGCCGTGGTAGCAGCAGCTGCTGCCACGGCCGGAGGAGCCATCAGTCCCGCCAGTCCTCGAACAAATAGTGGCAGCAGCACCACCACCACAACCACAATCATCACCAGCAGCACGAACAGCCACAATACCAATACAACCACCACCACCATTGCAGCCACACCCCCTGCCGCTGTAGCCAATGCCTCGGCCGCCAGACTGATGGCGGCCCCAGCACCGCCACCACCCGCAGCCACAACAATCGTAGCCCCAACAGCAGCGGCAGCAGTAGTGGGGACCACAGAGATTTTCAATCCAGCCTCTAGCCTGGTGCAGCGTGTGCTCACATCCACCTCCGCATGTCCGGCTGCCTTGAATCCGGCTGCACCCACTCAGACCTACTTCAAAACCAGCATTGATGAGCCACGAACAACAACAGCAACAACAACAACAACGACGTCGTCTGCCAGCACCGAAATTGTGTTGGCCTCCCCCGCAATCTCGGCCCCGACAACGGCCAATGCTGCGGCGGCTGCAGCTACAGCCACAGCCACAGCTCCACCACCCCCACCGCCAGCACCGCCCATGGGCATAGCACCGCCGCCGGTTGTTGCCTGAGTGGGGGTGATACGTTATTGTGCCAAAGCTCTGCGCACTTTAACGAATTTGTAGTAAAAGTCGAAAGGACATAGGAGTAACCACCCACCCCGCTTTTGGGGGCTGGTCGATGGTGGTGTTTAGGGTGATGGTGGCAAAAGTATTACAACCTCAAAACTACTTATGAAAAAAACAAAACAAAAAAAGAAAATCACTTTTTTTTTATATAAGAATTTCTATATATAATATATATTTTTTTTTATCATATTATGTAACTTTCGTTTTCTCACTCACTCAGCCAAGTTTTTTCGAGTATTTCTTGTAAATTGAAAAAAAAAAAACAAAAAAAAAATGTTACTTAAAAAAGAAGAAGAAAGAAACAGATTTTTTTTTTTTTACACATGACAAAAAACAACACATTAAAATTAATTATAAATTTTAAAATATTTAGAAAATAATTGATAATATGTATTTTATTTTATTTTATTTTTTTTTTTTAGTATTTAAGTTTTTGCAAAAGTGAAAGGAAAGCAAAAGAAAAAAATTAATTAATTTAGATTTAATTGAATTTATATGTTTACAGTAATAAGAATAACAAATTTTTGTGTACTATTAAAGTTTAATTTTAATATTAATATAATTAATTAATTTTTTTTTTTTATTTGTTTGGTCAAGTTTTGCGTGTAATTTTAAAATGAAAACATAAATGCAAGCAAGGCGGCCAAAGTGAGTGAGAGCGAGCGAGAAAGAGACAGAGCAAAAGAAGAAAAATATATGTGTTTATTTTTTTCTCTGGTCTGGCAATGCTGCATTTAGCTGACCATCGTCCACTGAATCATTGATGAACGGTAAATGTCAAGCCGGCCAGAGAGTGTGTATAGAGCGTTTTTTTTTTTTGTTTGTTTTTGTGTTTGTAATACCGTTACTTTTGTTCAAAGCATTCAAAGAAAAAGAATTACACTTGAAAGAAAAAAGAGGTTTGCTTATTTTTGTTTTTAGTTTATTTTTTATTTTCTTTGTTGTAAGTAGAAATTTCTTGATAGTTTTTATATATATATATATATATATATATGTAGTCTATTATTATTATTTCTTTGCAATAAGAATTTAAGTTAAATGAAAAGTAACTGTTCTAAGCGCTAAGTAAGAAACAAAAACAAAATGAATTGTATTATAAATGTAATTACCTATAAAAGCTAACAAAATGTTCACACACAAAAGGATGAGAGTATATAGAAGAAGAAAAGTAAACACACACACACACATACGAAGCAGATATAAATACAAATCTATATATATATATGTTAGTTATTTAGGTTAAAAGGGTTAACAAATTAAGCACAAAACAAAAGCTGGAAGGATTTAACGAAGAAATTAGTTACTTTTTTTTTGTGAGGTTAGATTGAATAATTTCCTACACAAAACCTTAAAAATTATATATATATATATATATATAAATATATACTTTATAAGCCTGTGTGTCTACTTAATCAAAGTTTGTTTTCTTTTTTTATTTTAATTTTAATTTCACAAAGAAGAGAGAAAACACGCTTTGTTCCATTAAAAAAAGAAAAAAAAAAGAGAAAAATTTATTTTATTTAATTTTATTGAAATTTTTTTTTTTTTTTCGATAAACAGAAATTATATATATATTATATATGTAAACATACAAATAAAATGATTAATTTTTAAGGCCTAAATAAGTCGAATAAAACCAGCAGCATTCATACATTTTTTCCAGTGTATCAGAAATTTCTTTTGTTCCGCCAAAAAAAGAAAATGGCCGAAATGAAATGTTTTTTTCTTTCAATTGAGAATTCTGGGCAAAAGTTTATCAATCAGCTCATGGCCATCCTTCCAAAGTAGAATTTCCGATTTGATGCAATGTTGGTGACCCTTCAGTTTGCCATGGAGCTGAAAGCCGCGACGCAGACAGCCAAAGTCCTGATCGCCCAGGCCCAAAATGGGGCACAAGTCGTTGCAGCTATCGCCAATAAAGACCACACGCCTGTACCGCTCACTCTCATTGAGCTTGGCCAGAATGGAGCCCTTGCAGAGATTGCCCGGACAGCGTGTGCAATTCTTCTGCTCCTGCAGGGGCAGGAGCATTAGCCGTCCATCGGGCTGGGGTATGGCCGGATTGCTAAAGACACCGAGAAAGAGTTCCTTGATCTGGTACGTATAGAGCCACTGATAGATGAAAAAAGTGTTGGCATCGCTGATAATGCACAGATCCACCAGGGGCTGGCGTTCGAGCTGGCGCACCAGACGCAGCATGCCCGGCACAGCTGGCATGGCGCCCAAGGCCTTGGCAATTTCGGGGCAAAGGATCTGGTGTTCCACGTGTAGCAGGCGCAGCACTTTCTGCATGAACAACGTCCACTGGCCCGTCGTGGTCAGGTCCAGCAGCTCTGGGGTGAGCTGCTCCGGCGGCAGCAGACCACTGACCACCATATAGGAGTCCACATCCACCAGAGTCTTGTCAAAGTCCAAGGCCACCAATATGCGCTTGGTGGGCGCCGGTTCAGTTGCTATTGCTGCTGCCGCCGAGCAGGTGGCTGCCTTCTCTGCCGCTGTGTGGGCTCGACGCATCTGCGCATACACTGAACAAAATTTCCAGAATTTCATAATTTTTGTAATTTTTTGAATTTTATTTTGTAAAACGAATTTGATTTTGTTGCTTTCAATTTGGAACCATAAACATATTTTTTTTTACAATCAGAGCGGAAAATTTATTCGGAAAACACTTGCCAAAGGAAATGAATTTTCTTTTTTAATTTATAGGAACTTTTCTTCTTTTTTTTTTTGAGCTAAAATATCACAATTGATAAGGGGAAAAGGGGGAAGATCGGTTAACCTAAAAAAAAAAAAAAACAAAATAAATCTGTGAAAATCGGACTAATCACAACCATGAAAAGGTTTAGCTAATAACTTCTCCTTGGCAAGTGTTTATCCAATTCGGCTTTAAGCCGAATATATCGATTTATCATATATATATATATATATAAACTTTTTTATTTTTCGATTTTTAAATTAAATTTTTTTGTTGTTGGAAAAGTTGAAAAATGTTTTTTTTTCAAGCCGGAAGAAATCACAACATTTATAGCCATAGATATATATATGTCTGATCAAAGAGAGCATTAGCAACGTGTCGACATATATAAATATTTGTATATTAATTATTAGAATTCATTTTAATATTGTCACAGAAAATCCATTTGCATATTCTTTCCAAAAAAGAAAACCTTGCACAATTTTTAACAATTTCTGATAAATTCCTAATTTTTTTTTTTTTACAATTATTTTTACCGTTATTTTTTACAGGTCATAACAAGTTTAACCTAACCAAAAAAAAAAAAAAACGCCAAGCAATTTGGAAGACTCTTTCAAAAGGTTTCTCTCTCTTCTCCATTTGAAAGAGTAATTTTTGGGGCCAGTCGAAGAGATCTGTGGGAAGCCTCGTTTAGACGGTGGTCTGCACATTTTGCACAGCCTTGGAGAGTTCCACCTTGGAAGGTATCAAATAAAAGGCCGGAGTCATTGTCTCGCCGCAGGGACACTGACAGGCTGTGGGATAAAAATAAAAAAAACTAAGTGTTTTGGTTTGGTATTTCTGGCTGGGATTGACTCACCATTGATCCAGCTGAAATTGCCCAGCTTCTGTTCGCATTTGGGGCAATACAGGCGACCCTGGGTATTGAGCATGATGCGGTGCATCCAGGCTATGGGTTCAACGAACAAGATGCTGCGGCAATGATTTGGTCCAGCCTCGCGGCTGGGTGAGCCCAGTGAGGCCTGACAGATGCGGGCAGCCAGTTGCTCTAGCATACGAGATCCCTGTAGATTTTCAGTGGGTGCAGTTTCCGGCTTGGCCGGTGCTGCCGGTGGCTCCTCTAAAGTGGGCTGGCGACTGCGTGGCTTGTGCTCGAGGACATGGGATTTGGAGGCCAGGACACGTCGGCATTTGCGACAACGGAATACAATGGGTTCGGGATTCTCTCGAGCTATGTCCGGATCCGGGCGCACTACGCTGTGGAAATTTTGTGGCAGAATTTTAGCCTTGCGCATCTGCTCGCCGGCCAGACGCAGTCTGTGCATCTTATAGCGCTGATAGCTGGGATCGATTTTACAGCCCATGCGACGGAATAGCTTTAGCTGGATGACAAAACCGGGATTTGGATGGACAAAACGGCGCTTGGCCTTGACTAGTTCGTAGGCGGGCTCGTAGTCCAGATTATGACGCTTCATAATAAAGGCAATCACAGCTGAAGAGCTCCGACTCACACCAAAGTAGCTGGACACGAAGTGATAAAGTAAATTAAAAGAAAAGCCAAAACGGCTAGTGGAGAGACTTACCAATGGACTAAGACATTGCCCGGTTCGGGCTGGTCAACTGCCGAGGTGATGAATTCTACGCAGCTCTCCAGATGCTGCAGGATATCCTCACGTGGCATGTCGGAAACTGCCCAGGGAAAAAATCATGAAATATGTCAGGTCTTGCTTGGGCAGTCAAACTTACTCTGTACATATTTGGTGGTGAGAAAGCTGGCCTCTAGAATGTGTTGGGGCAGTGGCACCGAGTCCAAGGTCAAGACGTGCGTGATTTTGAAGGAGCGCAAAGTTTCCATATGTGTGGCTGCCGTCAGGTTACCTAGGCAAAGGATTGATTTAGAGTTTAATTTTTTTGTTTATTTGGGCAGAGATTTTAGTGTATTTTTTACCCAGAAAGAGACCTGGCTCGATTTCATCTATGCTGACAGGACCACCATCAAAATCCTCACGCGTGAGTGTGCCCGTATCATGTTTTTTGCCCGGAGCCGCAGCCATTGTCGTCTTGGGGCGTGTGTGTGTGTGTGTTTGGCAACTGTTGCGTCCAGTTTCAGCGTGGCCCAGAAGATGATATGATGGTCCACTGAGCACCACACCCACCGCCCGCCAATCTTGTTGACACACGACAATTCGATAGACCTACTTAAAAGGACGACCCTATGTTATCGATATAAATAGTTTCCCTTTTATAAATCGATAATAGAATATTTTTTACATATTTATTTTTAATCCTTAATTAAATAGATTGGGAAGCTTATTTTGAAATAAAAATGTAAAAACATAAAATTATATCTCGAATTTTACTTATTGCACCGAGCATTTTCTGTTCATTTTTGTTCGTTCCGACTGGATTTCTGCCAATCGATAACAAAGTCACCAAAATAAAATGAAAATATTCAGGCAATTTTAGGAGTAAAAAAGTATTATTATTTGTTTTTTTTTTTTGACAGAAAATATTCAAATCTTTAGAATTACATTTGTTAAATAGTAGAAAAATTTTCAATGACTACACTACGACCCTTCACTTGTGACGATCTCTTCAAATTTAATAATGTGTAAGTTAAATCTTCGGAATGCTTTCTATTTTGAGATATTTAAAAATAAAATTTTCAGTAATTTCGATCCACTAACGGAGACATATGGACTCTCCTTCTACACGCTATATCTGGCACGTTGGCCCGAATATTTTCAGCTGGCTGAATCGCCCAATGGCCAGATTATGGGCTACATAATGGGCAAAGTCGAGGGCCACAATGAAAATTGGCATGGCCATGTGACGGCTCTAACCGTATCGCCCGATTATCGCCGGCTAGGTCTAGCTGCCCTATTGATGAACTTCCTCGAGGACATCTCAGAAAAGTACATAACTAGACTCTCTCTAAATGCCTTTTGTTATTCCATTTATTTGTGTTCTTGCAGAAAGCGGGCGTATTTTGTGGACTTGTTTGTACGCAAGAGCAATGCAGTGGCCATCAATATGTATAAAAACTTAGGCTATATCATCTACCGAACGATATTAGAATATTATTCCGGCGATCAGGATGAAGATGCCTATGGTAAGACCACAACGGAGACACAAGCAAAATATAATTTAAGTTTTCTTTTATTATTTTTTTTTTTTTTTTGTCAGATATGAGAAAAGCGTTGTCGCGGGATGTGAAAAAGAAATCGGTTATACCGCTGCCGCAACCTGTACGCTTGGATGATATAGATATGAACTGACCCTCAGCCAACCTTCCCCGCATACGCATTTATGTCTAACAGTTCCAGATCCTCCTCCAACTCCATATCTATTGATTTTGATTTTGAATGGCTATGCAGTTTTTTTTTCCTAGCACGACTCCAAACGAACCAGACAAATTTTACTAAAAATATCCTCAAACAAATTTTAAAAATTCTTTGAAACAACTTTTCTCGTTAATAATCTTGAAATTTTCAGTTTGCCATTTGCTTTTTATGATAATTTTTTTGTACCATTCAAAGATTCTGAATGATAATGCAAGTGATGAAGCCTGCCTAGAACTAAAGTAAATAACAGTTAAAAAAAAAAAACAAAAAAAAAGAGAATGTCAGGTAAATAACTTGAGATAATCAGTTTAAGATTTATGTGTACCATTTGCCAAAGTTTGTCTAAGAAGTGAAGGAATCTGAGTTAAGATCCTCAAAAAAAAAAAAAACTTTGGCAGATTGTAGCTAACATGTTCTTTGCTGTTCTGGCCCAAAAGGCTATATACTTTGTATGACGTGATTTACGATAAGTATCTAAAACAAAATAAGAAGAAAAAACAGTGAATTTATTCATTATATTGATGTCAATCTGAGTGTATGTAACTTTGTAAAATATTTTTAAGGCCAACACATTTCATTCGAAGCGTGCAGATCTGCACGAGAACATTCAATATTGTGTCCTTATCACTGGTTTTGTGTGGAACACTGAAAATTTCGTAAATTCTAATAATAATAATTCTTATCCACTTGCGTTTTTCACAGATCACATTGCGCGAACTGCGCCATTATATGAATCAAACTCAATATCAATAGAAAATAAGTGAGTTATGGCAAGCCAGAGTTTGCGGGAGACAAAAATATCCTGATAATTTGATGTAATAAAGTAGAAAAGCTTTGCCAAAATAAATGTATTTTCTTGTTTGAAAAATAAAACACAATCGATACCAAGCCTATCGACATTTTATTCCGGCACAGTGAATTGTTCACTCCCCGAATGAATCGGAACCACTTGGTGCTCTTGCGGTTGCAGTGGCAAAAAAAATTCAGTTCGCATTTAGTTCTGGTGTGGCACACAGTATAAAAACTGCAAAAAAAAAAGGAAAACATAATAGAAAAACAAACACACACACATACACCTAGAGAAAAAAAATAATTGCTTAAAAATTTTTTTTGTTATTGTTGGATAAGCAAGAAGTGAAACTGCGTTTTTTATTAAATTACTTAAATCTCACAATCATGAAGTTCCAATACAAAGAGGAGCACGCATTCGAAAAGCGTCGTGCTGAAGGCGATAAAATCCGTCGTAAATATCCCGATCGTGTGCCTGTAAGTATATATAAATATGTATATGTATTTTCTTTTCTTTTTTTTTTATATTTATATTTTCAATTCCCCCCTTTGGCTTCAGCACACTTGAAAATGAAATTGAAAAAATGACTGTATGTGTGTGCGTGTGTGTGTGAGTGAATTGTTTTGCGTCGTTCTTTTATATATTATTTTGTTGTTGAGTGTTGCTAAGAAAATCAATAATGCGCATTTTGGGCTACTGGCAAATGTTGAAATATTTTCTCAACTTTGCCAAATGAAAAGTGAAATTTTGCTGGGCAAATTGAAAAATGCAATAATAATGAAATCATTTTTTTTTTTTGCATAAGCAAAAACCGAGAGAAACAATTCAAATGAAAATCAAACCAAATTGACCATCTCCCACACACACACATACAGGCTAACGGGGGCTTTGTTCCTTTTCTAGCAACTCTGTGCATATGCGTATGTGTGTGTGCGTGTGTGAGTGTTTGCTTTGCTAGCTGCCTCACTCTAGCTCAGCTGTTGTTTTTGTCCCTCAAAAAAAAAAAAAAGACGGTTGTTCCTTACCCCACACACCTACCTCACCCCATATACTTTTATTTATGATCATTTGCTCATTTTTTTTTTGTTATTGTTTTTGTTTTTTTTTTGCAAACAAAGAAAAACAAAAACAAGAAAAGAGTATTTCAAGTTCGTCTTCGTTTTTATTGTATTATTTTTGGTAACAATTTAGTCTGTTTTGTTTTTTTTTATTGCGCACAAAACTTGTTGAAAAATTATACCTGCTTTTATTATAGTTTTTATAAAGCACTTGTTTTTTTTGCACGTATGCGTGTGTCCGTGTGTGTATGTGTGTGTGTGTTAGTTGTTGCTGTAAAATTAGTCATAGGCAATTATTTAGTTTGTTGTTTTCGCTATTTTAGCAATTTCCATATTGTTTGACTGATTTCACCATTGCCAGCAATATTGAATTTGCCAGCAATTGTTTTGTTTATTTGTATGCGTGTCTGCATATTTGTGTGTGTGTGTATGTTATCAGCGTTTCCCCGACTTGAAGGTGCCCCAAAAGCAAAAAAAGAAATAATTTCTACACACTTGTTTAGCTTTTTTGTATATAAACAAAACATTTGATTTTATTTATTTAACGAAAACAAAATTCGAATACATATTTTTTTTTTTTCGAAAAAAAAACTTTTTTTTTTGGCAATCTTACAAATCACATAACAGCTGACTAGAAATTTGCTGTGACATCCCCCTCCCCCAACCGTCACCCCCGCGGCAGAAACAAGGCAAGGCCAGCTGTGTTCTCTTTCACCCTTGAGCACGGCCAATGACGCCAATCGACCAATCTATACACTTTTGTCCATATTAATTAATTAATACAAAAAAAAATACTCGTCTTTCTTCCTAGTCAAAAAAAACTAAGCAAGTTGGACTTGTTTTTTTTCCCCCTCCCCCTTTTGTTTTAATTGGCAAACTACAAAAATGCAATTTACACAAAAATATTTTGCAAAAAAAAAAAGTAAAAGCACGTAGCAAAATTTTTATAATAATTTTTTGATTCTTTTTAGGTGATCGTTGAGAAGGCACCAAAGGCCCGGATTGGTGATTTGGATAAGAAGAAATATTTGGTGCCATCCGATTTGACAGTGGGGCAATTTTACTTCCTTATCCGCAAGCGCATCCATCTCCGTCCCGAGGATGCACTCTTCTTCTTCGTCAATAATGTCATTCCACCAACATCGGCCACAATGGGTTCCTTATATCAGGTAAAAACATAATACATATATATATATATATATTTTTCTTTTAATTAATCATATTATTTTTATACTTTTTAGGAACACCATGAGGAGGATTACTTTCTTTATATAGCCTATTCCGATGAGAATGTCTATGGTGGTGAAAATTAGGACGGGCTGCTTTTGATATGCGGCTCGTTTCTCGAGTGTTTTGGCAAAAACCTATAGAAAAAAACAAACAAAAAAGAAAAAAATCTTAAAAAAAATTTATATTTAACGTTTTAGCCTGCAGCTTAAAATATAACTTTTTTTTGTGGTATTTTGAGAAGAGGCAGAGAAAAGGGAATAATTTAAAGTGCAAGTTTTAAACGATCTAAAAAAAAAAATAATAAAAAAAATCAAAAAAAAAAAAAGATCTAAAAAAAAAACAACTATATGATATATCTTACGTTTACTAAACGAAAACAACAAAACAAACAACAAAAAAATTACAAAACTATATAAGAAAATGTAATAAAAACTTAAAAAAAAAATGTAGTTATATATATATATATATATTTTAGTTATGTATTTTACAAAATTTACGCGCTAGTATTTCAAATTAACTTTTGCTTTAAATTCTTTTTTTTTTCCTTCTTGGCAAATTAATTTTCTTTGTTAGAAATTCTCTTTTTTTTATTTTTGTGAATTTTTGTGTATGATTTGATTTATTCTTTTGTGTGTATGGTTATGAATAGGAATTTTCTTGTTTAAGCGTACAGTAATTAATCTATTATATATAATAAATGAAAAAAAAAAATTACGACTTAAAAAAATACAAAAAAAAATTGTATTGTCATTTTTATTTTTGTTGTTATCTGAAAATTTGCAGCGCAGCTTGTGTGAAATGCCGCGGAACTGTTCCGATAGCCAACCGAGTGGTTCCAAAAGAACACCAGGGCTATTGGGTCTGCTTCAAACCTATCGAGTTATCGGAATTACTTTTTTTTTCTCTCAGCCCTAATAAATTTATTAGCAACAAAATCAACACAAGAGTAAAGTGAATTATTCCAGATGACAACGGTCAGAACTAAATTAAATTTATTGAATTTGTAATTCATTGAAATCTGGCTCATTACCAATACAATACCAAGGTAATAAATCTGCAATTACAAAAGTAAAAACAAAAATTAAAAGCTACAAGAAAAATTCACATAAATTAACTGAAAACTTTATAAGGGTAACAGTTATAAAACAGGCGCCGCAGCGGCTACACAAGACGTTATTCTCATTAAAATTGGGTAAGACTTGTGGCCTGCTAAAAAATCTTCAAATTATTTCATATTTTATGTGAAAAAGAAAACAAAAACCGCAACGCAAAAGCCAGTGAAAAGTGTAGTGCAAAAAGTGCAATTGATTTTAACCGAGTTTCTTTGTGTACGTGTTCCTCTCTCTCTCCTACTGGGTGTTTTGGTGTGTGTGTGTGTGTGTATGTGTGTGCTATATTTTTGTTGTTGCTATTTTTTTTTTAGTTACTTGTGACAAGGTTCTTTGTCGTCAGTTATTTCTTTGTTTTTACTCGGCGACTCCAAAACAATAAGAAAAAAAAAAATGACTAAAAGAATTGCAATCCAATACTTTCCGGATTTGAGAAATTTCTGTGTCAATGCTGCACTGCCCTGATGTCTTGTGGCCAAGGCTGACCCAAAAGAACCACCACCACCGCTAGCCACCCCCAAAGAAACAGCTGTATCAATTACCACGTTTCTTTATTAAATTATATGTGTGTCCATTCCTATGGGGAATGTCAAGTGCCCTGGTCTAACAACAACAACAACACGAACAAGAATAAGCAGAACGCGCCTAAGAACAGCTGAGCCAGTCTCTCTGTCTCGCTTGCACGCGGCTTTGCCTTTTGTCATGACTAAGTGAAGTCAAAGCAATTTGTTTTTATTTACAAATTGGACAAGCCAAGTCGGATCGGACTTTTATTGAAACAAGCAAATCGATTCTAACCTATAAAACAAAAAAGTAATTCAAAAATAGTAAACAAATTTCGGTGCTTTTCAACTGATGAATGCTCTCTTGTTTTTCCTCCTCCTCGTTGTTGTTGTTGTTGTTATTGACACCACTCAACATTAGCTGTAGCTGTTAAAGCCAGCATTGTTGTTGTTGTTGTTTGTCAGCCACGCTTAAAATTTATTTAGTGTCGTTATTTATTGTTGTTGTTGTTGTTGTTGTTGTTTAGTCGCGGCACATGTGGATTCATTTTATTGGTGCACAAATATCGCATGATTCTCACCTTTTGAGTTGTTGTTGTTGTTGTGCTTTTCCGCGCGCGTTTAGTAACAGTTTCACACACACACACACACATGTATGTCAGTATATGTGTATTTTTAGTTGCTGCATTGCCAACTTAGCTAAAAAAGATAAAAAAAAAAATTAAAATCAGCCACAATTAGATAGAACTAAGTGCGATTGTGCGTGTGTGTGTGTGTGACTATTTTTTCAGAAAATTTTGTGCTTCACATAATTTAATTCGATAATTGAACGCAATGGGCAAAAAGGTATACAAAACAAACACCCGCATAAACACACACACACACGCATAGACACATGCATGCTGATTCACTCACACAAAGTCAACTCCTTGCCCGGGCCGTGCCGTGCCGGGGCTGATCTATAGAAACAAATCACAGTTCGTTGACACCCGAATCAGTTGGGGCCACATCGACATAATCCCACAGAAAACAGAAGCAACAAAAAAAAACTTAGTTCAAAAGCAAAAACAATTGAAAGTATTTAATTTCGTCTGTTTTGCACTTTGTACCATCAGGCGGGTCTGGCCTTCTGTTTTCACAGGGCTTATCAAATTGGGTCTTTTGAATTGCTGTTAAAAATGCCTTGGCTTTGTCTTATTCAACATTCGATCTATAAAAATTTACAAAAGAAAAAGAAAACGACAAAACGTATTTGTTTTATTGATAAAACTCTTTTGTTTCAAACATAACGGCTGTGCTAAGTAGCTTTTGTAATCTGGCAGCACTTTGAGTCATCGGCTGAGTAGCGTTGCCACTTTCATGTTATCGATTTTTGTTTTGCTCAGAGCTGCCATTCAAAATATTTGAATAAATTCAAATTTTTTATTTCTATCAAAAAGAAAGTTAAACAAAAATATATATTTTTTCTGTTTAATTTATTTATTATATTTTTTATTTTTATTTATTTATTTTGTTTTTGTAGTAACTTGGGTGCAAACTGCTTAAATGTCACAACACACGAAAAAGGACACATCCAGCCATGCCAATAGCACACGCCAACGCAAACACGACGTTGAGCACCATCACAACAACAGCAGCAGCAGCAGCAACAACAGCGGCAATGGCAGCAATAATAAATCCCATAAAAAGCATGCATCCAATGGCAGCCTAAAGAATAACAATACCAACAACAGCAGCACCAGTTTGCCCAACAATAAAATGCAACAGTCAGGCGGAAATTTGCCACATGCCAAATCCATAAATAAATCTCAACAAAATAAAAAGGATAAAAATCAAAAGAATCAAGAACGGGCCGAACGCGAACAGCTGGTACTCTGGCGTCGTCCCTGGCAGACCACAAAATACTGTGCGCTGGAACTGATTGCCCTATTGCGCACTTGGACCAGCAGGTAAGCTCAACTCATTTCCACTATTTCAACTTCTAATCATTTTGATTTTCGATTTCAGTTTACTGCAACAGAAGTTCCTGCTGGCCATGTTAATAGTATTAGGCATTGTATTTAGTATATTATATAAATTGAATGGACCCCATCAGGTGGTCATTGAGCTAGTGCGTCAAAATACCTGGTTCTTTGTCTACTGGATTGGACTGGGTGTGCTCTCCTCCGTGGGACTGGGTACTGGTCTTCACACTTTTCTATTATATCTTGGCCCCCATATAGCCAGTGTCACCCTGGCGGCCTATGAGTGCAATTCCCTCAAATTTCCACAGCCACCCTATCCCGATGAGTAAGACCAAATGGAATTTATTGATTTTTTTGGTAAATTTATTTCAATTTCTTCTTATTTGTCTTTATAGAATTATCTGTCCAGATGAACCTTATGAGAAGAGGTTGCCAAATCTCTGGACCATTATGAGCAAAGTGCGCGTGGAGGCATTCCTTTGGGGTCTGGGCACGGCTCTGGGTGAACTGCCACCCTATTTTATGGCCAAGGCTGCCCGACTCTCTGGCTATGATCCCGACGATGCCGAGGAGTTGGCCGAATTCGAGGCTCTCAATGCCAAACGCAATTCAAAGAACCTCAGCCTCATGGACAAGGGCAAATTGTTTATGGAACGCGTGGTGGAACGCGTTGGATTCTTCGGCATTTTGGCCTGTGCTAGCGTGAGTCTTTCCTTATTTTATTTATGAGAAATATTTAAATTATTTTTATCTTTAGATTCCCAATCCTTTATTTGACTTGGCTGGAATAACTTGCGGCCACTTCCTGGTGCCATTCTGGACATTTTTCGGTGCCACAGTCATAGGCAAGGCGGTGATCAAAATGCACATCCAAAAAATATTTGTAATCATTGCCTTCAATGAGTCTCTGATTGAGAGGGCCGTGGATCTACTGGCCACCTTGCCCATAGCCGGACCCAAGCTCCAGCAGCCCTTTAAATCCTTTTTGGAAAATCAAAAGCAGCGACTCCATCGTCATCAGCGGGGCAAAAAAGGTGCCGCCAGCGGCTCCGATTCGGGCAATCTACTATCAAAGATTTTCGAGACTTTTGTCATTGCCATGGTCTGTTACTTTGTGGTCTCCATTGTCAACTCTCTAGCCCAGAGCTATCACAAGCGCCTCCACAAGAAGCCACTCCCAGCCGCTGCCCGTCAGACCACACCCACTGGCAGCCTCAAAAAGCAGACCAAGCACAAGGCTCTCAAGGATTAGGCCAAACATAGCTTCAACTAGGAAAGCAAACTCGAAAAAAAAACATGAAACAGAGAGAGCGAGAGAAAGCGAGCGAGAGAGAGGAAGTAGCGATATTTTGGGTTGGGTTGGGAGTTCCTTTTTGCTTTTGAGAAATTCCCTGTTGTGTATAATTCCTTCTGAAATTTTGAATTTCTTTTTGTTTTCTTTAATTTTCAAAACTTCTTTGATTCCTATTTCCAATTTATGCTTAAATTATTTGCTTGGCTAATTTTTGGCAAGCGTGTGTGAAAGTTTTAGAATTAATTGATCCGATTTTAAATTAAGACCATAAAGAGTTATATATATATATAAATAATTTATATACCTCTTTATTATTATTATTATTTTTTTTTTTGCATGTGTTGAGACAGCTAGTCCTGAATTAAGCAATTAAATAAATAAAAAAAAAAATAGTTAAAAAAAAGAAAACAAAAAAAAATGTGTGTGAAAATTATAAGAATAAATTACAAAAAAAAAGCCAAGATAAAAAAAATTTAGACTAAGAAAATTAATAAAAAAAAGAACAATAGCTAAAATTCAAAAAAGACAAAATAAAAAAAAAATAATTGTAATACAAATTTCATAAATAAATCAAATAAAATAATTGATGTATTAAAAAATTAGAGAAAGAAAGAAAAAAAAAACAATGCTGAAAATAATTAAAAAAAAAAATATAGTAAAATATACAAAATAATAAAAAAAATTAATTAATAAAAAAAAATGGAATTTTTTAATTTCAATTTAAACCAAGTTTCTGCTTCTTCTTCTTCTTACTTGTAATTTCCTGGTAATTGAAAATGTAAAGGTCAAGTCCATTTGGTCTTAAGGCTGGCAGAAAATTTTCGCCTTAATTAAAATTTCAAATCGAATTAACCCGTTCTCCCTTTCAATGCAATTCTCCCCCTCCCCTTCCACCCCCTCCCCCCACGACCTGAGTTGAGGCCTGTAAATGTCTGACACACACACACACACACACATACATAAATATGCATATTTATTTTTTGCCTAAAGCATTGCCCAGCCAAGGATTTGCTACCAAGGACAAATGCTGCCAGGCAGAATGGGCAGGGCAGGGCGGGGCGGGACCAATCTTAATCCAAATAATACAAAAAAAAAGAAGGGAATAAATAAAATAAACGAGAAAGTCAACTAAAAAGCAAATAGCTGGCCGAGCTGCGACTTGGACATGAATGGACAAGCGGCTGACAGACAAACTAAATGTCACTTCAAGTCGGAAACTTTTGCACGTACGTTAAATATTTTCATTTAGCTGTCAGCATTTATTCAAAAACACAAAGAACAGATGAGAGAAAAGGACACACACACACAGACACACACGCAGACATACACGTAGGCTAGCAAATATACAGTGACCAATGGCTAAGAAGGCCAAATAAGGCAGTGGGCATAAAAAGTCAAGGTTCAATAACTCAAAAACCTTCAAAACCAAAAAAAAAAGGAAGAAAAAAAATTTCCAAAAAAAAAATGAAAGGTTTTAGCTTTTGAATTTTTGGTTTAGCTTGGCTTGCTTCGTACAGCATAAATTCCACATGAATGCATAAAAGCAGCGTACGGCCGCACCCACACAAGCATACACACACGCGTGTGTGTCTGTGTGTGTGTACTCTGCCCTCTGCCGGCTTTGCACCGAACTTTGCTACGCCACGCTCGCGCAAGCATTCCTGCCCCCCCGCACGAGTGGCCGACTAACGGGCGACATAAGTTGACATAGGACAACAACAACAACATTTAAACTAGACAAGACCAGAGGGGGGCTCGGGGTCGGGGTATGTCGTAAAACACTAACTAATGCGTTTATACATAAACGTTTTATACATATTTACATCATTACATACCCGCAAGAATGTCCAAGTGTGTAAGCTCTTCAAATTTTGCATATTTCGACAACTGAAAATGAAGCAACTACGAAAAAGAAACACAAAAAAAAAAGAAAATAACGGGACTAGAAACACACACAAACTGTGTGAGACGAATTTTATTCACCAAAAAAGCATGCAATGAATTTCATGCGGGAAGACGGAGAGAGAGAGAGAGAGTAAGCAAGCAAGCGAGCAAGCGAGCGAGCCTAACCAAGCAGGCAAGAAGAGCGAGCAGCGAGAGAACTTTTGCCTTTGCCTGTGCCTTTGCCTGCTTTGCGCAAACGAGAGCATGCCGTGCGTGCTCAAGTGCCAAGCTTTGGCGTGTAAATATGCCAAAAAAAAAATGAAGCAAAATACCAAGGAAAACATTCTGGTGAGCACACAAAGACACACACACACACACATACACATACACACTGTGTCAGAGCAGAAAAATAATAGAAGAAAAAAAAATAAAAATATATACAACCAGACACAGCCTGCAGCCATAGACCTCAAACGTGTTGACCAAGCAAGCCAAGCCCTCCCACCCCCTCTGCCCACCCTCTACGCATTGCCTGCGCACTCTAAGCAACCACTTGAACAGCTTCCTGTGCGCACATTGTGCCATATGGTAAGGCTGCAAAAATGCCAACAAAAAAATTGAATACTTTCAGCCCAGTGTGCAGCTGACGCTGCCACTGGCGCTGTCGGGGCCGCCATTTTCATAGTGAATTGTCGTGATCAACGCTGTGCAACAGGCAAACCAGCCAATTCACTTGACAAGAGTCTACTTGCCGCTTGCCAGCTTTCAACTCCCCAAACATAAATTCAGTTTTGTTTTCGCTGCGGCCGCCAACAGAAGCGCACCGACTGCGTGCGCATTTAGACGTGTTTTGCGGCAAAAAGGAACCAACAAAAAACAAAAAAAAAAAAACACAACATCAAAAATTTTACACCAAAACTAAAATAATACAATTCGTTTTTTTTTTTTTTATCAAAAAAAGAAAAGCAGAAATAATAAAATTTGTGCGTGTGTGCAAACGTTTCAATTTTTGTGCTCGCATTTTTTTGTTTTTTTTTTGGTGTGATTTTCGGCATGTTTTGCTATTTGGTTTGGTGGTTGTGTTTGTTTTACCGTTGCCTTTTTTTATGCTAATGCCGAGTGCGCCGCCCAGCAAATGATGGATTTTCAAAATCGCAATAATACGGCAAATAAATTTGTCTGCCCCAGCGATAGGCAACTGGCCTTGCGTGCCAAGTAAGTACAACAAATTATTTCATATAAAAAAAAAAAAAACAAGAAAAAAAATAAACAACAGGCGGCGCTCTTTTAAATAGGCAATAAAAACCAATGCAACAATTGGGCGCGTCATTCAAAGTGTGTGTCAGAGTGTTAGTGTGTTTATGTGTGTGTGTGTGTGTTGAAAGAGTAAAGTTAGTTAAATAAAGTAAGCGCTATGAAAACAAAATGAGCTCCTGACTGACTGAGCAAATTTTTTTTTTTTACTTTTTTTTTTTTTTGTCATTGCCATTCTCCCTTACTCGGCAACAGCAATAACAACAACAACAACAACACTGAGAGTAGCAGCAGCAACAGCAGCAGCAAGCAGGGTCATTGTTAGTGCCTGGGCAGTGTTGGTGTTGTTATAGTTTTAGCTGATAAGCTGTAGTTGTATTGTGTGCGCAACAGTTACCGTTAGGATAGGAGAAAAGCTTTACTCATAATTTAATTAATTTTGCTGAAGTATTTTTGCTCTTGCTTTCTTTTTTTTTTTTGTTTTTTGCTAAAAACGCACTAAATTGTCAAGCTTAATCAAACTCAAATAAAAAACTAACAGACAGACAGACAGACATTGTCTCTTTCTCTGTGTGTTTGTGTGTGTGTTTGCTTCTGGCATTGAATTGTCAGCAAACTGTCAGGGTCTGTCAGAAAGAGATGGAAGTAATATGAAAGTTCCGTTATGACTTTGCCTGCATAGATTATTAGTTTTTCTTTTTGTTAGCTAAATAAACACACACACACATACACACATATGTATATATGTATAAATAAATATTATCATAATTATTGGAAGCCGCTGGCTGTTTTAGCCCCACCGCTGGCAGATTAATTCACTTTTAATCATCTTCAATTTTATTTATGACATGGCCAATGAGAGCCACTTGGTTATAGTTTATATATATATATGTATGTATGTGTGTGTGTGTGTGTGTGTGTGTGTACTTGGGTTTGTAGAGTCTCCCACAGCGTAAATGATAGACAAGAAAACCCCACCCAATCAGTTTATTATGCCATTAGAAATTGGCCCTGGACATGGACATGGACCATGGACCCATGGACATGGGCATGAATATGAAAATGCGTTGCCCTGTCTAGCGGAACCTAATGCCTTGATGGAGTGTCCAATGGTCGTGGGGGAGGTGCGGTAGCGTTGGGTTAGTGCTTACTGTTTTGTGCAGTAATTCGAAATATTGCACCACGCCCATTTAAGGCTCTGCCCCCCCCATTCACCTCTTCTAACTTAACTCATCAACCAGGCATATGCTGGTGGAGTTGTGTCTGTTGCCCAGACCAAATCAATCCCAGCTGACTGCTGCGTGTGTGTGTGTGTGTGAGGTGGCGCATTAAATATACAAAAGCAGCCACCCACCCCCCGTCACACACACACACACACACACTGGTACACCCGCCTGCGTCAGGCGCCTACTTCGTTGGAAGTTGCCTGCCGCCCCCTGCTGCCCCTGCTGCCACAACTGTCCCCATCGAGCCAACTAATCTCTGTGCTGGCTTATTCTATCCTTTGCCAAAGCTTGAAGTGTGCAATTTACACTTCCGTTCGCTTTGCCAGCCGTTCGTTTATTTGTTCATCCGTTCGTTTCTTTTTTTTTTTTTTTCTTCCTTTTCCTGGCTTACACATAAAAACAGAACAGAAGACGAAGCAAAGAGAAACAACAATAGCAACAACATAGAAAACAAAGAAACCAGACCCGTTAGTCTGTGCGAGGCACGTGGAAAAGTGCAGGCGTAGCAAGCCAAGCCAAGGCAAAGGGCGGCAAGAGTGTGGCAAAAGGGAGAGGGAGCAATGGGGGAGACAGCCAGAGAGTGGTGGTGGTTGGGGTGGCAAGGACCGTACTTGAAATTCAAATTATAACTCAAGGGAAATGCCACAGCCACAACGACAGCGGCAGTGGCTGTGGCAGTGCCAGCTTTGCCGCATCAAGTTATGAAAGCTTCTTGTCATTAACACCGAACCCGGCATACGCTCTATGGCACACATTGTGCTACTAGAGGGGTAGAGGGGTAGGGGTAGTCAGTTCCTGAAGGTCTGCCATCTTCAAGGATTCCCCTCAAACCTTAATCAAACTGGGATGCCTTGGATAACTCGAGATACTCAAGACCCTCAGGCGTTCCAGCAAAAGCTAAAACCATAATTCCCACATTGTTGGGAAGTTTCTCCAGTTAATCAAGCTGGGAAAAGCATACCTGAGCATCCCATAAATCCCATCATATTTTAATCCAGGGAAAACTTGAAAATCTCAAGTTCATTTCAGCTTGGAAAGACTCAATTGGTCACAGAGCCGAAGAGTGTATTTTTTTTTATGATAAACTGAAATTTACCGTTACCGTCTTTCATTAAAATTTTCCGCTACAAAATTCCGTGTTTCGTAATGAATTTTCACGGCATATTTCCTATGTTAAAAAAATGTTATGAGTAATTAAAATAAAATGAGCAAATCTACAATTTTTTTTTATTTTGAAAATGTTGTAAATTTGAAATCGGTTTTTTTGAGGGTCTGCAAATTGTTGATGATATTGTTTTTTAAATTGTAATTAATTCTTTCTAAAGAAAATGCTTTTTTTATACTCTTTTGGCTGGCAAAGAGAGTAGACTTCCTTGCCGGAATCTGCGGGAAATTTTTGCAAATATAATCTGAGCATAACTTTGTCATCTTTTGATAAATCTTAATCAAATTTAATATCATAAATATTTTGAGAGTGTCTAATATATATACCAAGTTTCATCTTGATCCGATTATTATATCATGAATATATCTTGGGAATAACTTAGTCATCTTTTGATTAATCCTAATCAAACTTAATATCTCGAATACCTTGATAGAGCCTAATATATATACCAAGTTTCATCTTGATCTGAATATTATATCATAGTCATGTCTTGGGAATAACTTAGTCTTCTTTTGATAAATCTTAATCCAACTTAATATCTCGAATAACTTGATAGAGTCTAATATATATACCAAGTTTCATCTTGATATGATCAAAGAGTTTTGATTATGAATATTTTTAAATTTATCATATAGAATGGAATCGGTTTGAAGCTCCTGAAAAGGGTTTATGCACTTCGGCTTGCGAGAGTCTGCAGTTCATTTAAATCAATTTGGAGAAATGTTTCCAATTTTCTTGGAACTCATCTTACAAAGATGTAGTCAATAACTTTTTCAATAAATTGTGCTGAGGTTGGCGAAAGGGTTTCCCAGCAAATTGGTTACTAATTGTTTCTTAGCTCTTTTCCATCCACTTTTGTTTGCATACAATTTCCTGGAATTTCAAAATGAGTTCAATTTCTGACTCAAAGAGAAATTCTCCACAATTAAATTGAAATACAAAATTGTTTAGTTCGGTTTCATTGTGCCCAAGTAATGAAATATTATTGGCCCATAGAAAATGATGAAAAGCAATTTTTGGAAACGTCTACAAAATTAAATTCAATCAGATTTGGCCAGTCTCAAAGAGGAGACAGAGAGAAAGAGAGAGAGAGAAGAGCGACCGGCTTCAGGGCTACTTGGGCGGCTCGAACATATGGCCCAAATGCAAGTCAACAAACTCGAGCCAATAAAGACACGGACAACACACACGATGTTGTTCAACAAGCAAAACATATCACAGATTTGCATTTCAGCTACCCACACTGAAAGTGCCCCTATAGATGACTCTATAGAGAATGCCACAAGGGGCCACAACTGGGTGCTCAAATAGTGTTGTCAATTCGTCTATTTTCTAGCTAAATTCCTAAGGGCTTTGGCTACTTTCTGGCTATCTAGTTTAGGGGCCTTGCAGATTGGATTAATCTGCTGAGAACTGAATTTGAAGAGGTCATTCTTTAGATGGTTCAACTCTTAAGAAATTGATGGATTGTTTGGATCTGGATTGTTGATCTCCAACAGCCAATAGACCTCTCATAATTCTGATTATCAATTTCTAATCGTGCTGAATTGCTTGAGATATCATAATCTCTATCCATAAGCCAATAGCCTTCTTCTAGGTCTGATTATAATTCTTTCCAGGCTATGAAATGCTTATAGCTTGAGACATCATAGACCTCTCATAATTCTGATCATAAATCTGTTTAGGTCCTGAATTGCTTAAGACATCATACTCTCCCCCCATAGACCTCTCATAGTTCTGATCATAAATCTATTTAGGTTTCGAATTGCTTGAGACATCATACCCTCTCCCCGTTCTGATCATTAATCTCTCCAGGTTCTGAAATGTTTGAGATATCATAAGATCTGGTTCAGATATATGTACCTATATTTCAACTTTATAAGGAAAGAAGCTAGCAATTGAAGAGTTCGGAAAATGTTGCTGGTTTGACTATATCAAGGTTCCACTAAGACCCCTCAAAGAACAAGCTTAAATATACCTAAGGCATCAGGCTTCCAAGCCAGGTCAAGGTTGAGGACAACCTTTTGAGACTATGATATATCTGCCAGAAGTTAGTCATAGATATAACCATAATTTATTTCCCTCGAAGTACTTTAAAGCCAGGGTAAAGTTCTGGATAAACTCTGGGGATTTCTATCGTGCAAGAAACGACCGATTTATGGGAACTCAGTTGATGATAAGTCTGAATATATCAAACAATGTATACAATGATTTGGTAAGAATATTTACTGCCCTTTTCATCTTAAGATTCTCAAGGAATTGGAGAGGGCTTTTCATAAATTTTAGATTCGTTGTGCTGCTGCTTCTTTGTCTCTCCCCTTCCTCTGTCTTTAAACGGGTCCCTGAGTGTTTTCAGCTAGAAAAAAGTCAAAAGCCAACACTGCCACAGAGAGGGCTGAATTATTGAGAGGCCGCCAGTCAGGTGCCTGGGGGGGTGGGTAACAGTGCCATTGCCATTGCCAGTGCCATTTAATGTGTTTGCTCGTGTTGGTGTGGCCATAAAACAAGCAGGCGCTTCCAGTGCGAACACTGTCTTTGGCAATCCCTTTGCTTTTTACCAGCACTCTTGTAGCCCCTGCCCAGCCCCGTCGACTGGTCGAGCAACCACAAAGCTTTGAGCTCTCCATTAGCATGAGTTAGAGCTTTTAGAGCCAGGGCCAAGTTAATTAGCCTTTGAACTTGACATTTGTGCCAACAAGCAACACGAAAACCACATTAGACCCGGCTAAATGGCAACTAATTTTGAAGCATTTTCACGCTCTTCTTTCCTTTTTAGATTAAAGGCCGGCTGGAGCAGTTCAAAGACCAATGAACCCCTAAGGCCCGACGAACAGGAGGCCATCATATCCGTGATACGACGCAATGAGGAGATCGAAATAGCCGAACGCCAGCGTGTCGGTCGTCTCGTCGAGCGCGTGGAGAAGATCAAGCAGCATGCCGTCGAGGGTGGTCCCAATTGTTGTCGCCTCTGCGGTGATGCCTTTGGTCTGCTGCGACAGCATCGCATCATCTGCGAGGACTGCCGCAAGGCTGTCTGCACCACCAAATGCAGTGTGGACATCAATATACGTTATCATACCACAGAGCGGACGCGAGAGATCTGGTTGTGCCGGATCTGCTCGGAGACCCGCGAGATGTGGAAGAAGTCGGGGGCCTGGTTCTTCAAAGGCCTGCCCAATTATGATATGCCGCGTAGTGCTAGTGCCACGCCCACTCATGCCTTGGCCGGGTCGGGCAGTGGCGTTGGAGTTCAGGACTCTCGGGTGGTCCAGAGCTGTCATGGCACACCCACGCGTAGCGCGCGGCTGAAGAAGATGTGCGTGAATGACAGCAGCAGCAGCGAGCAGTCCGAGGAGGATGTGGCCACGGCTGGCCCCAATCCGAACCCGAAGCTGCAGCGGGAAAATAGTTTTAGGTTGCGTGCCTATGGCTCCATAAGGAGCTTCATTGATGGCGGTGAACGCAAATTGTCCAATTCCTTCTTTTTCGGCCGGCCCCAGCAGATGGAAGCCCAGCGTCGGGCTCAGGAGGGTCAGGACTATGACACAATTTCCAATGCCTCGACAATAGCCACAGCCCAATTGAATGCCACGGTGCCGCTCCAGCGCGAAGGTAGTTTCCTTCGACGCGGCTCGGTCTCTTCTTCCTGGTCCATTAGCGATAGCTCCGGCTCTGGCAATTCCGGCTCGCAGTCGCAACAGCTTCAACAACAACAACAACAACAGCAGCAGCACTGCCGGGATCCACTTCTGGGCTGGCTGGAGGTGGGCATTAGCTATCGTGAGAATCTGCATAGCCTGGACTGTACCATGGTGAGGGCCCGCGACCTGCCGGCCATGGATGCAGCCGGTCTGACCGATCCCTATTGCAAGCTCAATATTGTCACACCCGAGGGACACACCAAATATACACGCTGGCAACGCACCAAGACCGTGCACAAGACCCGTAATCCCGAATTCAATGAGACCCTCCAATTCGTGGGCGTCGAACCGGAGGAGCTGGGCAATTCCCTGCTCTATGTGGTACTTTTCGATGATGACAAATATGGACATGATTTTCTTGGGGCAGCCAAGGTTTGCCTCTCCACGGTGAGTTCAATTGAAATAGTCAAGAATTTTATCTAATTTGATCCTATCGATTGATCAGGTTCATAGCACAACACAGTATCGGATATCGGTGCCTCTGGGCGTGGAGGATCAGTATAGCAATGAGGCGGAGAGCTCCCAGAATTGGCCAAATGGCAAAATGCTACTCTCGCTCTGCTACAATACCAAGCGACGTGCCCTGGTGGTCAATGTGAAGCAGTGCATCAATCTGATGGCCATGGACAACAATGGCAGCTCCGATCCCTTTGTCAAACTGTAAGTTTCTCAATATTTCCGAAACCAACGAATTTAAAAATTTCTTTTTTCTTTTGCTTTTCCCCAGGCAACTCAAACCGGATGCTCATAAAAATAAGAAGCACAAGACGAGCGTCAAATGGCGCACACTGAATCCCATTTTCAATGAGGAATTCTATTTCGAGGCCAGTCCACATGATCTCAACAAGGAGATGCTAATTCTCACCGTCTGGGACAAGGATCTCGGCAAGAGTAACGATTTCCTAGGCAGCCTACAATTGGGCTCCCAAAGCAAGGGCGAACGTCTCCAGCAGTGGCTCGACTGCATCCGTCTGCCGGATCATTTTCATGAAAAATGGCATTGCCTTGCCCCCGATAATCCCACGCATTAAACATATATTTCAGATTTGTGTATATATATTTTTGATATGAGTATGAGTGCGGGCATGTGTGCGAGTGTGTGTGTGTGTGTGTTTAGTTGTATGAGAGCCTAATGCTTTCCATATCCTCCATATGCTCCAAATTGAATGCGGCCAAAAGTCACACCAAAAAAAAAGAAAAGAAAAACACAATTACTTTTATTTGCTTAGGCGGCAGCACAGACCAAACAAAAGATCTGATTTATCAAGGCCTCAAGGGCCTCCCCGGGGGTCTCACCCTGTCTAACCCAAACCCAAACTATCTGACTGTGGGTCAAGCTTTATTTCTGTTGGTTAAACTAGCTTTTGCCCGGAGTAACCAAGGAGCTTCAGTATATCTGATTAATCAGGCTATATATATATATAGTTATAGATTCCAAGAGCTTAAAATCTGAAATCGGCTTAAATTAAATTTTGAGAGAATCCTTAAAAACCTTTTGTTTTCCCTCCCTCAGACCCATAGACGTGCCAACTAACCCAATATGATAATATCAAGTGGGATATATATATATTTATATATATTTATTTTATTTTTGACTAGCTTATTTTAAGTGTCCTTAAAAGGGTTTATTCATATATTATCTAAAAAAATATATATTTAAGAAAACAAAAGAAATTACAAATATATCAAAAAATATATAGTAAATATTTTTTTAAAATCAAATTATCAAATTTTTTTCTCTTTCTAAATAAATAAAAACATAAATTGTAATAAGCTTAAATATAAACAGAAATGCAACTACAAAACTTAAACTATATAATAAAAATAAACAAAAAAATAAATCGGATAAATAAAAAAAAAATGTATAATTTTTCTTTTAAGTTTCAAAGGAAACTGCAGGCATTTTTTTATAGGTTAGGGTGAACCAACATGTTCGCGTTGAGCAGGAAAACTAAAAGGACCTATTCAGATTTGTTATATATATATCAATTTTGATTATTTCTCAAAAAAAGTGGATGCGCATTGTTAAAGCTAATTCATTTTTCAGTAACTCATAAAAACGATACTTTTTAACAGGAAAACCTTTCATCCCATTCTAAGAGACGAAATAAATAAAGTTCTTTCCAATTTCAACAAGTATTCCAATGATATTGATTCTATTAGTCACAGATTTTGAAATAACTCAATTTTGAGACAGCAAAAATAGTCAAATCAGATTAGATTATTTTCACATTAAAGCAAAGAAAATGTGAAAATGCGCATCAAAAACATGGGACAACGCTTCCAATAAAGTAGATTAAGAAGAAGAAGTTTCTCATTAAATACTTTGTGGTGTGTGTGGCAACAAATTGTGAGCTTTATCAATTTATATTAAAACTGACGATATTTTTGTTTTTTGTGCAAAAGAATACGCCAGCCCATTTATCGATAAATACCACAAAATATCGTTTTGCCACGCCATCTAGGGGAATTGCTTGAGTCGGCTTAACATGTGCTCGAAAGACTGCGAAATTCACTTCCACACATCTTCTCGGAAGAGGACGTAATTGTATTCGCAAAGAGCAAAAAAAGCTTACAGAAAAAAAAGGAAAAAAGAATTGCAAAAAAAAATAAAATAATAGAAATTCAATTGTGCCGTCGGCTGTCGCCTCACGCTTCTTGCCAATCGCGCGCACCTATTAAAGAAAAGACAAATATTTGCCAAAAGAAATAAAAAATAAATAATAAGAATAACAAAAACAACAATTCAATTGAACCGGCGTTGCAATTGTTGTTGTTGTTGTTGCCCTGCGGGTTTATTCCTTGTTTATTCATTTGTTAATTGCAATATTTGAGCAATTTTTTTTTTGCTTTGCTTTTTGTCTGATTCAACGTAAAAAAAAAAAAACAAGAAGAAAAAAGTTGAACGTTCGCAATATGGCCAGCCCGTCGAGCATTCCGACCCCAGTATCAGGCAACGTGGACAAACAACAGAAGGTCAATGGCAGGCCCAATGGCTATCTCGACTCTGCCGACGATTTCCAAGATCTACAGGATGGCCTCTCCATACAGGAGCTCCTCAACAATGGCGAGGGTCTCACCTACAAGTAAGTGGGAATTGGGGGAGAATAAAAAAACAAAAAATTACTAACACCAGATCATTCATAATTATCACCTTGTCCCAATCTTAACCGTGTCGCACAACCTTCAGTGATTTTCTCATATTACCTGGCTATATCGATTTCACCGCCGAGGAGGTTGACTTGAGTTCACTCCTGACGAAAAACATAACACTGCGCGCCCCCCTGGTCTCATCGCCCATGGACACGGTAACCGAATCGGAAATGGCCATTGCCATGGCGGTAAGTATACAATTGCGATTATCAGCACATCGCCGTACGGTCTAAAGTCGGCGGCTGGCTATATAGTCGCTATAGTTGTGGTTGTAATTGACAAGAGACTTTATGCGCCCACCTCTATTTTGCGTATGTTGTTGTTGTTGCCACAGCTTTGTGGTGGTATTGGCATAATCCACCACAACTGCTCGCCGGAATATCAAGCGATGGAGGTGCACAAGGTTAAGAAGTACAAACATGGCTTTATGCGTGATCCGTCGGTCATGTCGCCGACGAATACCGTTGGCGATGTGCTAGATGCTCGTCGTCGAAATGGTTTCACCGGTTATCCAGTTACCGAGAATGGCAAGCTAGGTGGCCGTCTCCTGGGCATGGTCACCTCCCGTGACATTGACTTTCGTGAGAATCAGCCGGACATCCTGCTGCAGGACATCATGACCACCGATCTGGTGACAGCACCCAATGGCATCACCCTACCCACGGCCAATGCTATACTGGAGAAGAGCAAAAAGGGCAAGCTGCCCATTGTGAATGAGGCTGGCGAGCTGGTGGCCATGATAGCTCGAACGGATCTGAAGAAGGCACGCTCCTATCCGAATGCCTCGAAGGATAGCAACAAGCAGTTGCTGGTTGGCGCTGCCATAGGCACACGCCAGGAGGACAAGGCCCGTCTCCAATTGCTGGTGGCGAATGGTGTCGATGTAATCATATTGGACTCTTCCCAGGGCAATTCCATATATCAGATCGAGATGATCAGGTACATCAAGGAAACCTATCCCGATCTCCAGGTGATCGGCGGCAATGGTAAGTCCACTCTCGCTCTCCCTCTCTGTCTGTTTCATTGCCCCAAGAGTCCGACTAACCAGACATTCTAACCCATCTCCTCAGTGGTCACACGGGCTCAGGCCAAGAATCTAATCGACGCTGGTGTAGATGGCCTACGCGTGGGCATGGGCTCGGGCTCGATTTGCATTACCCAGGAGGTGATGGCCTGCGGCTGCCCCCAGGCCACCGCCGTCTACCAGGTCTCCATGTATGCCAAGCAATTCGGAGTGCCTGTTATAGCCGATGGCGGCATACAATCCATTGGACATATTGTCAAGGCCTTGGCCCTGGGCGCCAGTGCCGTGATGATGGGCTCTCTGCTGGCCGGCACCTCAGAGGCACCCGGTGAGTATTTCTTTTCCGATGGCGTGCGGCTCAAGAAATACCGCGGCATGGGCTCCCTCGAGGCCATGGAGCGGGGCGATGCCAAGGGGGCTGCCATGTCCCGTTATTATCACAACGAAATGGACAAGATGAAGGTGGCCCAGGGTGTCAGCGGCAGTATTGTGGACAAGGGCTCCGTCCTACGCTATCTGCCCTATCTCGAGTGCGGCCTCCAGCACAGCTGCCAAGACATTGGAGCCAATTCTCTCCAGACACTAAGGTGAGTCAGTCCCTCAAATGTCAAAGCTCAATTGACTTTAATTTGTTGTCCTCGTCTTGTTTAGAAAAATGATTTACACGGGTCAATTGCGTTTTATGAAGCGCACTCATTCGGCCCAAGTGGAGGGCAATGTTCACGGTCTCTTTAGCTATGAGAAGCGTCTCTTCTAACATATGCCCACTCAGGCTCAGGCATCTGGTAGCAGCGGCAGCAGCGTCAGAGCGAGCTTGACAAATAATTATCAGACAGATCGAACAGGTTATGCGCCAGCTCATGATTTTCAAAGGACTTACAAAAGTAATTAAACCAACGCAACACACACATCCTGGATTATATATATATATATATATTTTTTTTTTTTCAATTGTATACGAAAACAATCCAAGCAATTTTTAAAAATTTTCCACACCCCATAATTCCTAGTTTCGAATTGGCAACCAATCGTACAAATAGATAAATCTCAGCTTAACAAAAAAAAAAAATTGAATATACAAATGCATATATATATATATAGATATATACGAAATATATATCCAAAAATTTAAAATTAGGAAATATTCAAAATATATCCAAATCATTGTATATAAAAAGAATTGTTGAATTTCCTGTTGAAAACGAAAAAAATCATTTTTCCATTCTTTTGTGTGGAAAATTTTCTTAAAACAAACAAAAAAAAGCGTACTTAATTTTGTTCAATCAAAATAAAATTCCTTAGTCTTTATAAAAAAAAAAAACCATAAAAGTCTAAAATATATGCCAAACCTATTTCAATGTAAAAATACTCTGCACTTTTCTTTCGATTCTTTTTTGTTAAAAGTGAGCTGAAATTTAAAGTTTATCAAATTTCTTAGAATTTAAGGCAAAAATTGAAATTATCAGAACTGTTTTATTTTTGATAAATTCCTTAAACAGATAAAAAGCACTTTTCTTTATATTCTTTTTAAAAGTGAGCTGAAATTTAAAGTTTATCAAATTTCTTAGAATTTAAGGCAAAAATTGAAATTATCAGAACTGTTTTATTTTTTTCTTTGGTAAATTTCCCTCATTTCTAGATTTAGACTATATTTTCCTGCTTGAGCAGTTAAAAAGCTTGAGCAAAATAAATGTATACCTTTTTTATTTGGACATAATTCATTTAATTAAATATTCTTTGATTTTCTCTTGACAATTTTAATTATAAATTTAATGATTTCTTTGAATTTAAATAAAAAGGGTGAGCTGATTCCGTGAGCGCACCTAGTTCCGCCCACTGAGTAGTTCAGCTGAGTATCGAAGACGTTAGACTTTTCCGCTAGATGGCGCTGTTCAAGCAAAGACGCATTTTTCAACACTGACCTTGCCACCCGCAAATATTTGAAATTTTCAAACTCTTTTGTTTATTTTGTTATTTGGTAGCAGTTTTATTTAAAAGGTTTTGTTGTTGTTGTTCTTTTTTTTCATATATAACAATATATAGAATATATATATAGTATTTGTGTGTGTGTATATATATACAAGATAAACAATTTTTTGTTTTTTTTTTTGTGTTTTTGTGTTTTGTTTTTCGTTTTTGTTTTTCATTAAAATTAAAAACTACATTTGTTTATATAGAATTATTATTATAACTACGGTTTCGTCACACATAAGATTTTCCAAGCCTTTGGAATAAATTAAACGACTAAAATGTACACATTATGAAGACAAACAAATATATGAAAGAAGAAGAAGACAGACAGACAGACAAATTGAAAGGTGAAATCAATTAGAAAGAGATGGACAGAGAGAGAGAGAGAGAGAGAGAGTGTGAAAAAGTTAGATGAATGTCTAATATAAATATGCTTAAGAGGAGTGTGTGGTAGGGGTCGTGGGCGAGGGGCGGGGGAGGGGCAGGTGTAACGGAGTGTGCGAAATGTAGAAATTTTAAGGATATAAATGATTTGAGTGTGTATATATGTATGTGTGAGTGTGTGTATGTGTGGTCTTTTGTTTATATAAATAGGAATGACAAAGTGAAAGAGAGCGCGAGAGCGAGACACAGGTAGAAAGAGACGGAGTATTTGAGCAAATCAGGCTAGACGTTTCTTTCGACTAGGCGACAAGATTTTCAGCATGGTAACAACGGGCGCCTCAAATGACATCGACACCACAAAGGATAGAAAATATGAGGCCACCGTCAGACCAAAGAACATGACCACCTGGAAAAGATCAAGAAAGCTTAAAAAGTTTTTCTCTAGAGAAAAGTTAGTTAAACTCACCATTAGATCGCCGCCCAAATGCAAGGGGGCATCCGAGTTGAGGGCCATGGAACGTATCACTATGGGATGCACCAGATAGGCGCAGTAGGTGACCCGCGAGAAGGGATAGAGACAGGGAGCCGAGAGTAAAGAGTTGATATACCCGCCATAGCCGGTCGAGCAGGCAATGGTGATCCAGGCCAGAGACAAGGCCCAGGCTGAATGACTCAGCGAGCTGTAGGCAGCCGCCGTGAACTGTGACAGATCCGCCCGATACAGACCAAAGACCAAGAACAACAGATTCAACATGGCCAGTGACCAGGCCAGAGCCACGGTCAGCTTGGGCAGGCGTATCTTGCAGTTGGTACGGAAGAGTATCCAGCCCACGGCCATGCCTATGAGATAGGGACCGAGGCGGGTCCAGGGCTTGTCGTAGATCTTGTCGAAGAGAGCCAGGGGATCATCGGTATTGGGTCGATGATTGTTGGTAAAGGCAATCACCGCTGTGGTTATCCAGGACAAGACCAAAAAGACCAGCGTGGTGATGGCCGACAGCTTGAAATGCCTTACGCCCACTATCAAAATGATGGCTCCAATCATATAGAACTGCGAGTCATTGGCCAGATACCAACTCCAGAGCATGCACTGAAAATTTGAAGATATGAAAATGAGATAATCTTTTGAAGCAAATCAGATCAGACTTACCATTTCGTCGACGGGGAAGAGGGTGTTTATGTAGAGTATATTGCGCCACCAGTAGTCGGGGCAGGTGATGTGATCCATGGTGGGGGGATCAAAGATGGAATAGGCAGCCAGATATTTCATGGTGACCTGCACCACGCCGAGGACAAAGAGATAGGGGGCTGTCAATCTCATAAAACGATAGGCCACCAGGCCAAAGAAATGGGCTGTGCCGGCTGTGAACTCATTGGCCCCCTTGCTCAGCTTGTTCAGCTTGCCCTTGGCATTGGTGCGAAAATAGAGATAGGAAATGAGGAAGCCACTGATAAAGAAGAAAGTGTCCACACTGAACGGTCCATTGGTGATGGCCTGGAAGAAGAAGTTCTGCTCCACCTCCTTGCGCATTTCCATATTGTCGGAGTACTTGAAGACCACAATGCAGGTGTGGCCCAGGATCACCCAGGCCATGCTGAAGGCTCTCAGGCCATGGATGCAGGGTATGGTATCGGCACCCACATTCCTATCGCAGATGGCATTGAAATTCGTGATGGCCGAGAAGGAGAGCAGCAGCTCTGCATAGACGCTCAGCTTCTCCGGCTCATGGAGATGCCCCTCGAGATGCTCATCCGAGTTGTTGCTATGTCCATGATGATGCAGATGATGATGATGATGATGGTGGTGGTGGTGATGATGGTGCTCATCATCCTGCTCTGTGCTCTCGCCGCAAGTCGTTGGGGGGAGATTGAGGACCAGCTGGTCGAGCTGCTTCAGCGATGAGCTGGGCGATTGGGTGGTCTGCTTGAGATTGCCTTCCTCGTGGGCAGTCATGGTGTCACTGTAGTCGGAGGAGGCACAGCCTATGCCCGAGGAGGTCTCGCTGTTGTTCATCATCTCCTTGTCCTGCTGGCGCAGAGCCTCCTGGAGGCGGCGTGTCAGATAGATGTCGTAGAGGGTGCCAAAGCATATCAGAGTCAAAACTATCGAGGAGACAATGCTGAAAGCCAAAGAAAACAAAATGAATTCATAGTTTGTTAATGCCCAAATCAAATATGCAATATGGTTTGCTATCTTTTTTGGGCTTGGTCTCTGGGTGGGCGGACCAAGAAGAAGAGGAAACAATTTCACACTTCTTTTTTTTTTTTTGCTTCTTCAAAAAAAAATATGAAATGCTAATGGGAAATGACAACTGAACAAGCCCAGCGATTTTGGCCTGGTCAATTGGCTAAATCGAAGTGACTTTTGGCTATTTGCTTTGCCCATTAACAAAGTGGGAAGTATTTTTTTGAAAGTGAATATTATTAGCAAAAAATAAATCGGAGGTTAAATAAGCTCGTCTTTTTTTTTTTGGGGAGGAACTTAACCTCACTTTTGTTACTGACCATAACCAAGCAGAGATAAGGTCGAACTTGAGGTATTTCCAGGCAGATGAACTGGGTATTCTGAGTTCTTCTTGGAATTGAGCAAGGAAAGAGTTTGACCTAAGACTGCTTTTAGGATTTAAGGAATTTTGAGAAACCCTCGAAATTCTCAGGGAGTAATGAATCTGGGTTCCCTGACTTCTCGGTCTCAGATTCTTTAGCCTCACATCAAGCTATCTAGGCACTTAGCAGAGGAAGATCTTACCGTCCACCTGGAACCTTCAGGGATTTGAGAAGACTTTGAACTTTTTAGAAATCCAAGGGGAACCCAGAAAATTCCCAAATATATAGGGGAACCTTGAGGCTTAATCGAAGCTTTAAGATTCCAAATAGAATCCCTGATTTCTTTACTAAAATCTTAAAAGGTTCAGCTCAAGGGCTTCCGTTGTCTTTAGGGTTATTTTTTGTAATCTTAAGGAAACCCAAGGCGTCTCCAAAGAATTCTGGGTATTCTCAAGGTCCCACGGAGAACCCACAACCACAGAATCATAACCAAATTCCGATCACATATATCTGAGCCAGAGTATAAATTCAAGAAATTGTCGGGTTTCTTAGATATTTTCTCTGATGTCATTGAGGCTTTCTACAGATAAGTTAGGAAGTGCCTCAGGCTTCTGAGATTTTCTCGAAATTCTGAGACTCCCTAAAATGTGACAGAGTCTCTTACTCAAAGTTCTTTAATTTCCTTGAAGTTACTCTGAGCATCCGAAGTCCCAGCTTAAACTGAATTGGATCTATTTTCAAGATCTCCCTCAGATATCTCCGATCTATCCGATCTACTCACATTAAAAGCCAGAAGGTCTTGTCCGACCAAATATTGAATTCCTTGTCTGTGGGCATGCGTATATCGAGGACCTTGAGTTCTCGGCTGGGCAGCTCGGCATGAGCCCGGGAACTGAGCAGGCGTACATCGGGTATGCTGCAGCTAGAAGGCAGACAAAGACCCACATAAATTGTTCGTAGCTAAAAGAGTGAGAGAGAGATCAAATAGAATTAAAAGCATCTTAAAACAGAAATGATTTGATTGAAATTACCACTTGGGTGGGCTGCGTTTCGTTCAATTGTATTTTGACCACATAGAAGCCGGGCAGAAAGGGCGGTTGCTCGTTATAGACTCGATTGTAGGCCTGAGTGTGGGCCGAGGCAAAGGGCAGGCCCGAATTCTTCTGAGCCGAATTGATGGAGCCACTGATGCTGTCTGTCTCACTGCTGCTGTTATTTTTGATGTTATTGGCATTGGTGTCCTTGTCAATGTCAGAGGAATGGTAAATGGCTTCGCAGAGGGCCAACGAACCCATCCAGTAATTGTTGCCATAAAAGAAACCGGATGTGTAGTGACCGGAAGCATCGTCCACTGAAAGAGAGGGGAGAGCGAGTTTAGTTTTTGCAATAAAACAGAGAAAACCTGATCGGGCCAACATAACTCCGAGTTGGCCTACTCATTATGCAACTGCAAATATCCAATCATTTTTGAGATGGCTCAAACTGCGAGAGACTCAGTTGGGCTAAGGGACTGGTCAGGTATTGCTTTTTTTATTTTTTTTATGCCCGAGCCGACCTTGTTTCATAGTTTTCCAAAATTATTTGCAATTCTCTTTTATGTTTTTCGAATTATTTTTTTCAGGAATTCCAGAAAATCCCAGAAATGAAGAAGATTTGAAGAAAAGGAAAGGTTCCTTACTTTTTTTTAGATATCCTCAAAAGTTAACTCAGTTTGACTAGACAAATCTCTGGAGCCATCTATTCCTTGACCCGTCTGCAAGCACGTCTCTGGTTTTTTGGAACCAAACGGATCGGAGCACTATATCATTTAGCTATGGGAATCAGCTTAGCTATAGCTTCCATAATACAGAACGTTCCCTTTCAAATCTGACTTACATATTTTTATATAGGATAACATGTTTATTCGTATCAGACTACTATATCTTTCAGCTCTTATATAGAACCAAATCAGGTTAATATCATTCATATTTTGATATGTTGAAACATATTTCTATCGCTTCAATCGGCCTGAACCAACTGTCAGGCGGAACCAAGTCGGTCTTATGGATACCAAGGAACTGATATATACCCAATTTCTTATTCAAGTTTTCTATATATTAAATGGATCCACTCTTTCTAGAGGTGCCTAGGAAAGCTGATATATTCAGCCTTCTTTAACCCTCTCACCCTTTACCTTATTCCGGAACCCAAAAAACCTTCGTTTGATCTTGAATTCTTATTAGCCAAATTCTTAGGGAAAAATCCTCATTATAATGAGGAATGTGAGGGGGAACTTTGCTGAATTAGGATTACTTTTACAATTTGGATAATTTTTATAATTTTTTTCAAATAATTTTAATTATTTTTTGAGACCAAATTTTATTTTTTTTCCTAGAAATTTGCTCTGATTTTCCTAGAAATTTCCAGGGCAAGCCCCGCCTTGCCTGGTTGAGGAAAAGCCTTTGGGAAAATCCCCCAAAAAATACTGGTCTCGCTTAGCCTTGAGTGGATTAAAGATTTCAACAAAAGTAAAGAAACAGATGATGCAAAATTATATAAAAAAAAAAAATAAACACATTATTGGTAATTAAAAAAGGCCTAAGATGATTAATTTTTTTAAATTTGTCACTAATTTTTTTTTGTGTGTTAGTTTTTTTTTTTTTTTAGTGCGCTTGCACAATTGCAACAGCAGCAACAATAAATAATAATAAATTTTTGTTAATTGCTTAAGAAATAAAAAAAATTTAACCAAAAAGAAGAAGAAGAAGAGAAAAATGAAACAATAAAAAAATAAAAGTGTTAACAAAAAACAACAACAACAACAAAAATGCGCAAAGTGTTGACCCATTTTATTTTTGGCTTGTATATTTTTTGGTTGTTGTTGTTGTTATAAACCTTTTCTTGTTGTTGTTGTTTCTTGTAGTTTGTTTGTTGTTGTTGTTGTTTGGTTGGTGGCGCTTTCAGCTTTCAATGAAACAATTACCCCGTCATGAGCTGAGCTGAGCTGCATTTGCCCAAGTCTCTCTGTCTGTCTCTCTGTCCGTGTGTGTGTGTGTGTGTATGTGTGTGTGTGTGTGTAAAACATGTTTTCAATTTAATTTGCGATTGAGGTCGTTTGATTTTTTTATTTTTATTTAAAATTTTTTTTCTCTCTTTTTTTCTTTTTTTTTTTTTTGATTTCTTTGGTTTGGTTTTTATTTCATTTTTTTTTCTTTTTTTAAATTTTATTTTTATGTAATTGTTAGGCCACCAGTTAGGCAAATCAAAATTGTTTGACTAACCAAAAAAAAAAAAAAACAAAAAATTACTTGATCATATTTACCTATTTTTTTTTTTTTACATAATTTTTGAAAAGTTTTTAGCTTAAAATTTTAATGAGCTTTGAAATTGATTTAAAATTTCGGAAGCAGTCAAAATAATTTTTGAACTTACTTTAAAATATTTCAAAAAAAAAAAAAAATACATAAAAATTTTTATGTTTTTTTGAAGTGAAAAAATTTATTTTATTTTTTTTAAAGAGTTTTTTTTTTTTAATTTGAAAATTGTTTGAGTAATAAGAAAAAATATATTTTCCCTAAGGGTTATTTTTTTATTTTTTTAAAATTATATTTCAAAAAATTTTTTTTTACTATTTTTTACAATAATAAAAAAGAAAAACATTTTTCTTAAGATTCTTTTCCTTACTTTTATTTTTTATTTTTTGAAGACAAAACATTTTAAAATAAATTTCAAAGTTTTTTCTTTTCTTAATATTTTTTGTTTTTAAATATTTTTTTTATTACAAAACAGAAACATTTTTTTAAGTGTTCTTTTTTCTCATTTTTTTTAGCACAAAACTTGTTAAAATTATGTTTCATTATTTTTTATTTTTATTTATTGCGTTTTTGTTTTCATAAATTTTAATCTCATTTCATTTTTTTTTTCAAAATTTTCTGATTTATTTATTTTTTTTTCGTTTCTAAATTATCTGATTTAATTTAATTTAATTTTTTTTTTTCGTTTCAAAATTTTCAGATTTTTTTATTGTTTTTCTTCAAATCTTTTTTTTTCTCATATTTTTTTTTTTTAATTTCAAAATTTTCTGATTTTTTTTTATTGTTTTTCCTCAAATTTTTTATTTTCAAAAAATTCAAATTTTCTTTATCATTTTTTTCACAATTTTTTTTTTTTTATTTCAAAATTTTCTGATTTTTTATTGTTTTTCCTCAAATATTTTATTTTCGAAAAATTCAAAATTTCTTATTTATTTATTTTCGCAATTTTTTTTTCAAAATTTTCTGATTTTTTTTATTGTTTTTCCTCACATTTTTTATTTTCGAAAAATTCAAATTTTCTTATCCATTTTTTTCGCAATTTTTTTTTTTTTTGTATTAATTTCAAAATTTTCTGATTTTCGAAAAATTCAAATTTTCTTTTTCACATTTTTTCCCCATATTTTTTTTTTTTTAATTAATAAAAGAATTTATTAATTTTTTTCTAAGTATTTTTTTTTAGTATTTTTTATTTCTATTTTTTTCAACAATTTCTTCCGACTGCTTTCTAAAATTCTCGAAACAAAAAAAAAAAAAAAAGAATCTTTGTCTTGGCTCACTTTCGATTTTACTAAAGAAATGCACGCTTTTGTGTATCTCAAAGATACTTTTGCTTTCTTCGGCTTTCGTTTTTTTTTTTGTAATTTAAAATTGAAACAATTTTGCATGTTTTTTGGTGGCTGTCAACGCTTTGTCTTGTCGTGTTGTCAACTTGTCGAGTTGTCGAATTGTCGACTTGTTGTTGATTATGATTTTGATTTCATATTTTGATTCGATTGAACGTGTCATTCAAGCGATGAACGAAAAAACTTGGTAAATTGGAAGCTGAAAAGACAAAAACAGACAAACAGACCGAAACTGTCCAATGTTTTCAAGGTTTCCCCTGCTTGTTTTTTTTTGGTTTCTTCTTCTGTCTATTTTTTTTTTGGACCAGCAACGCACATGACAAAAGCTTCGAACGGAGCGGACGGAGCGGACAGTTTGGTATTTTCCCCAAGTGAACTTGGCGCTGCATTTAAATAAAACCAATTTGATCACGTGTTATGGTTGTTGTTGTTGTTGTTCTGAAGGTCATTGCAGACGACAAACTTGGTTAGACCAAATGCAGTCCGAAACCATTAAAAAAAAAGACAAAAAAAAAAAAAAACACACACACCAAAGAATGTTGATCTCCAAAAACCAAACGAGGCTTCTGAAACTAGAAAGGTGTGCGTGTGTCTGTGTGTGTGTGTGTGTGTGTGTGTGTGTGTGTGTTTTAATGAACCAGATCGCTTACAGCTCAAGGCCCGCCTTGGAGCCATTGATCTGGTCAGAAATTGTTCAGTCCGATCAGCTGGAATGGTTTCAGTTTGGCCAAGCTGAATCAGGCTAAGATCGAAGCTAATTTCTGCCCATATTATATACTTTAGGAATCTCATAATCTTATCTGACCTCCACCTCTATGGGTCTATAGTGAAAAGGGCCCGGCCGAGGCTTACACCGAATGACGTAAAAAGACCCAAAAAAAAAAAAAAAAAAAACAAATTATTTCAAAATAGCAAAATGCGCAGAAAAAAAAAATTATTTATTATTTTCTCCGTTTTAAAAAAATATATAATTTTTTTTTTATTTAAACGGAAAACACAGACAAAAACAAAACCAGAAAAAACAACGACGACAAAAATAAAAATAAATTAAAAAATTTCTGATACGCGTTTTAAATGTAAACTACGCTTATTAAAATTTATAAACAACAACAACAACAACAACAATAACAATGTGCAAATAATTAAACAACATTTCAGAACTATGAAAAAAAAAAAAATGTAAATAAATCTTTTTCTGTGTTTGATTCGTTTTGATTTGTTTGATTCTAAAAAGCAATTAACAATTTTATCAGGTAGAATTTTGTTTGTTTTTGTTGTTGTTGTTGTTGTTGTTCTTAATGCAATTTAATAATTTTAATAATGAAAAATAAAATATTTTTTCTTTACGGTTTGACAAGCCTTAAGTCAACTGATTCGATACGAAATTTATCGCCTCACCTATTCAGTTATATATCCGAGTTCTGATTGGTTCGATCAAAGTGAAATATGGTATATCTATGTGGCTCTATATAAGTAGTCCAGGCATACAATTTGAAGGCCTGAGATCAAAAGAGGCCGGGGATATTCATAAGACCCATTTGGTTTGGTTATCCCAATTTGATCAGGGTGAAACTTATAAACCTGATATATCTGAACCTATGAGGGTGATCCATATAGCTTATGATATATATTTAATAATCTCATCAGGATAAAACTAATTCGAATGAGATATCTGACCCTATAAGAGTAATCTATATAACTTTTCATATATATAGAATCTCATTAAGATAAAACTAATTCGACTGATATACCTGGTCCCATAAAGGTAGTCCATATAACTAATGGAAGCTTATATGATATCTAGGAGTATTAGTATCATATATATATATATCATAATCTGAACAAAATGGAACTTATGAAGCTTATATAGCTGAACCCATAAAGATATTCCATTTACCTAATTGATGAGTTCCATTAGATTCCCTCTGTATAGCCCATTTTATACAATGATCCGATCAAGGTATAGGCATATATAACCAGACCTAAATAAGTAACTTCGATATCAAATTGCCTTAGGTTCTAAAGATATATTGGCTTAGGTTCAAAAGGTTTCAAAAGTTATAGGAAATAACCTCGGTATCTATGAGATATCGGTTATAGTGATCTGATCAGGCAAAGTCTAACTATGATTGGCGTTAACTTTTGGGGGCTAATTTTTATTAATTTCGTAGACAATTTATTTAATAAGCTTCATTTACTGACTTTCGTACTTTTGTTAAATTATTTTTTGTTTTTGTTTTTTTTCTGTTTAACCAAATAAAGTTTCTGCTAATGGGCAACACATTAAAAACTTGTGTTCTCCATTTAGAATTTGTGTAGGGAAATGAACTTTCATTATTATGTCATAATTTGTTTTTTTTTCTCTTAAAGTGAAACTATCTGACAAGAAATAAGGAAGGGTATAATAAGTTGATAGGAGCCATAAATCTGTCTGGATCTAAGGTTCAAATGGCTCGTAATGATTTAGACTAGAAGAACTGAAAGTTGGGGTTCAAAGTCATAAGAAATATTTGAAGCTATCCATATATCGACTGACTATATCTCCATGCAGAGCTATCTGAACTGGGAGACTTACAAATTCTCTGTATGTTCAGAACTGACTGAAAGACAATGGAATCTTTGTTGGAGAACCTGGAAACCATAGATCTCTAACATAGCTTCGAGATCATATATATATATATACAGATCTATATCATATATATTTTCTAAGGCCTTAAAGACCTGAGTAGCCGACTCTGTAAGTTCAGGAGAGAACCGAGAGAACCGAAAACCAGATCGTCAGAATTTTTCTTTAGGAATTTTTCTTCTTCAAAGACTTCCCGATCCCCTCATATCTCTAGTTCTAGATCTCTGTTTAGGATAATCTGACTAATCGGAAATTTGGTATAGAGAATCTTCGGCTCTCCCCGCTTATTTTTACAGAGCATTGCAAATTCTTGGCAGCTCATTTTGACAATATCTATGAACACGCTTGTCTTTATAGTTAGATTTTTTATTTATGTTTTTGCTTTTGTTGTTGTTGTGTTAATTGCGTAGCTTCTCTGTCGTATGTGTCCTATGCCATAATCATTTAATTGGCTCACATAAAACCCCAACTGCGGTGTGGTAATTTTATGCTCAGAGGGGCACGAAAACTAAAAAAAATGATCTGTGAATAATGATAAAAATAAATAAAAAAAATTGTATAAAATCAAGTAAAGGTGGGGTTTGATTTCGACTTCCTGAATTGATGGAATGCCTCAAGTGAAATGCTTGGCTTGTTTTGTTTTTCGAGAGATTACCGAGTTGCGATCTTTTCAATGTCAATGCTGGCCTCAGCTTTGGGTTCAAGTGCGTCTCCGGCTTTAAGCCAAGTCAGTGCCAAAGACAGAGGCAGACTCGGAGCCAGAGGCGACATTGAATTTGAATTTTTGGCCAAAACAATTGTGGAAGCGACCGCCGCTTTCATTGACTGCCTGATCCACTTGGCTTGGCCAAAAGCCCAAACAGTCAACGCCAACGCTAACGCCGGCGTCAACGACGAAGCCAACGCCAACGCCAACACAAAGTGAGAGTGTCAATGGTTGGTTGTGATTTTGGTTTGGTTTGTCTATGTGTTTATCTGTGGCTTTGTGCTTGATTCAGCACAAGGTCAGCTGCATCTTCGGCCAAAGAGACGACCCGTTTTTTTTTTCGGACCAGCCGCTTCGACTATTTCAAAGAGAAAAGAAACCAAACTCAAATCACTTGTTGGCGTGCGTTTCGGTTTGCGTAATAGCCAAATCGACGCTCCATTTAATTATCAAAGTCCATCGATGGCTCTATTTTTTGCATGCCTATCGCAGCTGTCTCAGGGCTAAAAGCAAAAATGACTCAACAGAAAATATCAAATATGAAATTTCTGGCCTTACCCAAGTATTTGGAAATATCTCAGGTTTCAAGATCTAACCAAAAAATTTCCAAGACAAAAAGAAGCGGGCTCAAAAGTTTGCATCAGTCTGATAATTTGAAAAAAATACTTGGCTGGGTAAGCCCAAGGAATCATAGTTGAAGGTCTTGAGATCTCCAAACCTAGGAAATTCGATCTTTACTAGGTTAGCTTTGACTTGGAAAATTCCTTGAAATTCCCAAAGATTTCGAGGTACTCAAAACAAAGCAATTCAATGAGAGAGCCAGATTAATTGTTCACACAGAAATTTCTCAAGTTGGAAAGGAAAGAAATTTATTGAGGCTTTACTCTATTTACCGACTCAAGGGTTGCGGGAAAATTTGATAAAAATCTTTGGAATAAGTATTAAAAATGAAACCCTAGAAATACCCCCAACTCTTAGCAACTCTAAAAACCCGAGAAACTCTTCTTAGCTCAGATATTTTATGAGGCTTGAAGGAGGATTTGGTAACGACTTCAAGATATTCTCCAAGCCTTTACAGATCGAAGAAGTCTCTGTCAACCCAGAAATTCCTTAAGTTCAAGAAATTCCCTAAGCTTTTACAGATCGAAGAAAATTATACCTTTTTTAATTACCCAGAATTTCAGAGAGTCGAAAGACTCTGGGAATGAAATTTTGGAAGTGACCCAAGTCTTACAATGTGAAATACCCCCCAACTTTTATTAACTCAAAAACCCTAGAATCCCCTCTTGACTCAGAAGAGACTTCAAGATATTCCCTAAGTTTTGACAGATCTCCCAACTAATCACAAGTTTCAAAGAGTCGAAAGTCTCAGCTACTTCTGTGAACCCAGAAATTCCTTAAGTTTTGAAAGAAGTTTTTAAGGGGAAATTATGGGAATGGAATTTTGAAAGGGACCCAAGTCTTACAATGTTAAACACCCCCAACTTTTATTAACTCAAAAACCGTAGAATCCCCTCTTGACTCATAAGAGACTTCAAGATATTCCCTAAGCTTTGACAGATCTCCAAACTAATCACAAGTTTCAGAGGGTCGAAAGTCTCAGCTATTTCTGTGAACCCAGAAATTCCTCTAGTTTTGAAAGAGGACTTTGGGAATGGAATTTTGGAAGGGACCCAAAAGTCTAAAAATGTGAAATAATTTGTAAAATGAACTCCCAGTTTCTCATGAAATATTCGAAAAAAAAAAAATCGAATCCCAACCCAAAAGGCGGAACCGAAATTAACATAACTTTTAATATTTTTTTTTTTTTTTTTATTGCCAACTGACAACGCCTTCAATGCGCAATAGATAAATCTCGATTGACTATTGTAAAATGCAATTATGGTCAATAACCCCAAATTAAGACACATGCAAATTATTGTGGGCTTCAACAGAAACAACAGAAACAAAACAAAAAAAAATACGTAGCTGATTTCATAATCATTTTGTAGGTGATCGTGTGGCCAAGTTGATTATGCCTGGCACGTCTCCGGCCCAGTCTCTCCAGCACAGAGTCACAGAGCCACAGAGCTATAGTCATAGTCATAGCCATTGACTTTTACCTAACGGAAGTGGTTTTACTTTTACCGGCAACTTGGCAAGTTGGCCAGTTGGCTGGTCTGGTGGGTTTTTGGTTTGCCTTTGGCTTGGCCGTTATGTAGCTCAGTGTCAAATGCAAATGGGCCAGAGTCGAGCTCTTGGCTGGCTGGACCCGTTATGAGGTTTATTTATTTCATTTTTTATTTTGACTGAACCGGCATCTGTCCGTTGCAAGACATTGAAAACTATTTAATTTCGAGGCGTGGGCTGCAGCTGGGTCGGCTGTGTGTGCCGATTCAATTTTGAAGACTGAAAACCGAAGACCACCTTCGAAATAATCTTGGGCAAACAAATGCATTAGGGGCCAAAAACATTGAGTCAATCATAGAAATCGTTTGATTAAAACAATAAAGCAAACAAGCCAAGACCGAGCGGCATATTAAACTTGAGACACCACTCGCCTTTTTGGTATGTCAATAATGCCAAAACAATTTGCTTTGACACTGAATGAGACTGCAAATAGTTAACTTTGCTTTCAAATTCTCTCGGCTCGGGTATGGGGTAAACAAGGGGACACTTCACTGGTAATTTCAGCTGGGAATCTGAGGGACTAGCAAAATGAAAAACGACAGCTTCTCAGTCAAAGATTATGAACGAAATCAAAGGGGGAGAGGGAGGTGAAGAGGTCTTGAAAATGTTATAGACTTTCTATATAGAAAGATTTCTAGGGACTCAATGAGATAGACAAAATGAGAAAGGAAACTCAAAGGGGAATCGAAAAAATGAATATTTCGGGAATTAAAGTTGAGGGAATCCGGAGATCTGAATGGTCTAGATAACGGGGTATCTCGAGGTATCTGGGAAATTATCAGATAGTGAGTCAGACAAGGATTCACGTGAAAATTGAGACAGAGAGACGGAGGCTTCGACAGAGAGACGAAGACTTAGACAGAGCTTGAGGCAGGATCTCAGTTAGTGAGCCAGGCGGAGATATGAAGGGGTATCTTGAGGTATCTGGGAAATTATGGAAAAGTGAGTCAGACAGAGATGGAGCGGAGATTTGTTGGAGATTGATTGAGACAGAGAGACGGAGACTTAGACAGAGCTTCAGGCAGGGTCTCAGTTAGTGAGTCAGGCGGAGATCTGAAGGACTAGATATAGGGGTATCTTGAGGTATCGGATAGAATATGGGACAGTGAGTCAGACAGAGATGGAGCAAAGTTTTGTTGAGACAGAGAGTCGAACACTTAGACAGAGCTTGAGTCAGGGTCTCAGTTAGTGAGCCAGGCGGATATTGGTATAAAGATTCAAAAGGAGAGTCAGATAAAGCTTGATCCAGAGAGTTAGTCAGATAAAGCTTGATTCAAAGATTCGTTTAAATAAAGAGAAGAAGTGGTAAGTCAGTGATTCAGTTGAGTGACTAAGCTAAACAGTTAGACCCTTAAGTGGTTGTAGAAGGTCAGAGAGATTGACGGGGCTGACAAAATTTACATATAAGAAGAAAAGAGTCTGAAATTATTAGACTAGAAAAGAGAGAAGTTTGAATGGGTAGGCCAAGATTGAAGTGACAAAAGGGTCTTGAGATTTCGTAAGGTTAAAAATTTCTAGAAATTTGTTGAAAGGCTTCAGAATTATTTTTAAAAAAGTTCCCCAAAAATGTGAAAACCAAAGGAAAATTTATACAAAATTTCTCAAAATCATTAAAAATAATAAAAAAAAAATTTAGTGCTTGCTCATGATGATCTTTGTTAAAAATAAATAATTTCAAAGACGGTGATTTTGTTAATATATTTTTTATTTTAGAGGGATTCCCCCCCTTCCCCCCCTTCGCGGTAGTCAATGAAATCTCATATCGTTAGGATTTGATATGTTTTTGTTTTTAATTGTGTGTGTGTTGGCTTGTGGTATTTGTCACTGTATTTATTATTTTATTTGTTGTATTTCGTTGTTGTTGTTGTCATTGTTGTTGTTTTGTATAATTTCGCTTATTGCATAAAGTTGGCAATTAGTTGGCTAATTTCCATTGCGTTAGTCAGCTCATTGTAAATGTTTATGGTCTACCAAAGTGCGTTGAAACAGGGGCCACAAAATAAAATAAAAAAAAATAAAAAAAAACAAAACAGAAACAAAAACAAAAATGTGGTTGGCAAATTGCTGAAATGAGTTAACTTGAAGGGCCCCAAAAAATGCTGGCAAATTTTAATGGAAATTATTTATGATGGTGTCTTTGTTGTGCGCGAGCAGCCAAAAAGGGTAAATTTTACATTTTTAATGATAAATGATTTTTATCATTTTGATTTGGTTTTGAAATTGACTTGAATTTGTTAAAAACCAAATGAATTGCAACATTTGCCAAAGTGACTCAGCAACCTTTGCTTTTGAGCTTCATTTGGTTAGCAACATTCTGGCAAGGCAGCAGTTAAAGTGTTGCTGGTGGGAAGATCAGCAAAATGCTGATCAGCAACATTCTAAACAGTTACAGACTGAGTGGAAACATTCTAATTTGCAACATTTCGAGCAGCAACATTCTAGGCAGCCTCATGCAGAGCAGCAACATTCTTAGTAAGAGCAAGCCAGGTGGCAACATTCTAGCTAGCAACTTTTCGAGCAGCTAGACTCTGACAAGCAGCAACATTTGGCCTATGTCAAGCAGCAACATTCTAACTAGAAACATTTCGAGCAGCAACATTCTAAGCAGCTGGACTCTGCCAAGCAGCAACATTTGGCTTATGTCAAGCAGCAACATTCTAACTAGCAACTTTTCCAGCAACATCATTCTTAGCAACAGCAAGCCAGGTGGCAACATTCTAGCTAGCAACAATTCGAGCAGCAACATTCTAAGTAGCTAGAAACATGCCCAGCAGCAACATTTGGTTTATGTCAAGCAGCAACATTCTAATTAGCAACACTAGGAGTAGAAACATGCCAGACAGCAACATTCTGAATATCAGCAAATTAAGCAATGCCTCAAGCAATATAAAATAGAAAGAAATAGCTAAATCTTAATTTTTTAAGATTTAATAAACTTGGAAAGCATGTATTTTTTTTTTGAAAATATCACTTAGCTGTCTGAATAATTCAAAACAGCCAAGCTCGAGAAGGCAACACTTGAGATGGCAACCTTTTGCGAAGCAACACTTCGAACAGTTTGGTGGGCAACATTCTGAACGGCAACATTTTAGAAAGCAACACTTTGGGCAGCAACACTGTAGATCACAAGACCAGAGTCATTGTTGTCTTTCTTATTAGAGTTTCATAATTTTCCAAAACAAAAAAAAAAAAGAATTTTTTTTAAATTTTCTAAGGAATTTTTTTTTTTTTTTATTTTCAAGTGAATTAAATTAGCCATGGCTTACCCCAGCCCGGTTAAATTCAAATCAAGAGGAGGCTAGCAAGAATTCTAGGCCGTGGCTGAAAGATTTATCAATCAATTCAACTGGCGATTTGCACAGACACTCTAGACTCACTTTGAGTCAAGTCATCTAAGCTTGAATAAATAAGCAAGTTTTGTTTATTTTTTTTTTTCAAGAGCAAAAAATCACTGAAACGAGGCGTTGGTGGCGGCTTAGTAAAATTGTTGATTTTTATTAAATGATTTTTATTTTCTTGGCTTGTAAGAAAAAAAAGATTGGCTTGGATGTTTTTTTTTTTTTTTTTGAGCAAGATTTTTATTATTTTATGTGTTTTATTTTTAGTTTTTTTTTTTTCAAGTTTTAATTGCAAGCAATTATACAAACAAGTTCGTTGCTTAAGTCTTTTGAATTTGATAGTCAAAGTGAATTAGTATAAAGCCTGCGCAGCTCTCGTATGTGTGTGTGTGTATGTGTGTGTTTGAAGTGCAATAAACAAAATCTCGGTCAAAGTTGAAAGTATTTACATATGACCAGCAATAACAACAACAACAACAATAACAACCAAAACGGAGCAACTCTGTTTCTGGCAAGGTTTCACGCATTTTTCTTCTTCTTCTTCTTCTTCTTTAATTTGTTTGTCTTGTGAATGGATGATTTTAGCCGCAAGTCTAGCCAAGAAACTGCAAGCCAAGATTGCAACAATCAAATTAAAATTTTCTTACATAACCTCAAAGCCAAGTAACACCCCAAATTACAACAACAACAACAACAACAACAACAACAACAACAACAACAACAACAACAAAAGCCACGCTGCTTGACCAGCTGACTGGCAGGCAGGCAGGCAGGCAAAAGTTTTAGGCATTTATTTCTTCTGCTTCTTCTTACTCGACTTTTTCATTGTTATTGTTGTTGTTGTTGTTGTAAGCAAATGAATGACAGAATGATGGGCAGACTCACTAATAGGCTGAATGATGTGGCCCACTGGGCTCAAGGGAGACCAAGGAAACAAACACACACACAGACACACCCAGACACACACACACCTACACACACCTACACACACCTACACATACAGAGTAGAGCGCGTGCCAGACCAACTATTTCATTGACTTGATTTTTCTCTATTTTGTTGTTGTTGTTGTTGTACATTTCTTGTTGTGCAATTTTTCATAATGGCAATTGCTGTTGTTGTTGTTGTAATTGCTTTTCTTTTGTGCTTTTAATACGGCTATTTAAACCATACAATGAGGAACTGGCAGGCAGGCCAGTCCATCGCTTGGTTGCTTGGTCTGAAAAAAAAACAACAAAAACAACAACAAAAACAACAAAATATGGGAAAGCGGTAGAAATTATGTTGCGTGACGTTTCATTTCGCACAGAGACTGTAATTGGGTTGGCATTTTTTGTTTTTTTGCTATTGCTGTTGTTGTTGTTGTTGTTATTTGCAGCTGCATTGTGACAGCCGAAACTAAACAGACCAAAAGGCCCAGGAGCACCAAGCAAGAGAGAGGGGGATGGGGTGGGGTGCGAGAGAGAGAGAGATAGAGAGAGAGAGAGAGAGAGAGAGAGAGAGAGTGAGGTGAGCAGCCAGAAAGTCCGTTTGAAATGGTTAAGCAAATTGTCCAAGTGGCTTACAAAAACTTGGCTAATGACAACAACAACAATAACAATTACAACAACAACAACAACATTTGCCCGCAACTATTTGATGTCTCTGTCAGTCTGTCAAACCGTGCTGATTTGGTTACCCAATTTTCATTTTTCTTTTTGGTGTAATTTTTTCCTCGTTTTTTTTTTTTTGGCTTTTGCAATTCGATTTGATTTTGATGAAAATGCAAGCGGACAGAAAGTGAATCGAGTGAAATGCTCAAAAGCAGCTTATGCAGCATTGCGTGGCCAGTCAGCTCACCAGTCTGCCAGTCAGTCAGTCAGTCAGTCAGCTCACCAGTCAGTCTGTCAGTCAGTCAGTCAGTCAGTCAGTCAGTCAGTCGGTCAGTCAGCCTGTCCGTCAGTCAGGCGAGGCTAATTACCAAAAAGACCGAGACATAACTTCCTGGAAAACCATTAATTGCCTTGAAATTGATTGATATCTTAATCAAGTCATTTTGATTTCCTTTTCTATTGGCTTGAATGTTATCGATATGTATCGATAATACTATCGAAATCCCCTTGGTATCTTCGTCATTATAAAAATACATCCATATCTGTCTTTGACATTTTTCAACTTATCCAAGAGTTAACCAAATCTGATGGAATACCAAAATCCTCATATTCAAATGTATCGATAATTGTTTATATCGATGTATCTGTTTCAGATATATCGGCTCTTTGGCATTATCCAAATATTTTGAAACTTTATTTTTCTCTTAACTAATGAAAATTTTATTGACAAATTTTGTTAAAATTTGTAAAAATCTATCCAACAATTGCCTAGGAAATTTTATCTCACTATCGATAGTTTTTTTTTTGAGAACTTCAACATTCTTTCGACACTAATTAAATGCAGAAGCTAAAAGCTATAAAAAATTCTACAGATACTCTTGAAAGTTTTAGCCTTCCCGAAATTGTTTAGACAATTAAAAAAAAAAGAAGAAGATTTAAGATTTATCGATGTTTTTCACGAGACTGTACTTTGCTCAAAATGTAACAAACTGAAGAAATTCCTAAAAGACTAAAAATAAAAGATGACTTCAATAGTTTCCACTCTCTTTAAACTCCCCAAAAAAATCTCATCAAAACTTATCGTTATCGATAACTTCAAAGTCCTCAAAGCTCCATAAGAAAGACTCATCATTAGCCTGGCAATTTCCCCAAAAAAACTGAAGTATTTTTTTCAACAAAATTAGCGAAACTTTTAAGCAAATCTTCCAGACTTATGGACAACTTCATCTAAGGTTTCGACTCCAACTTGATGCAACTCTTCCTGCTGCAATGTTGACTTCCCATTTCTCTCGAAATTTGAATGATCATGATGATTTTTTTAAAGACAAATTGCTGGTTATTCCGCAAGTTAAGCTCAAATTGACCCCAGTGATCGGTGCCAAAGTCTTTCCCGGAATCTGTTTGGCGACTGTGAAAGCTTCGTTTGTAACTTTGAGGAAGTTTGCCCAACCGCGCCCAAAATGATGAGCAAACTTCAAAAAAATAAAAATAATAAAAAAGAAAGATAACAATTTAAAGAGGAGAGGGGGAGGGGGATACTACGTACGAGAGAGAGAGAGAGAGAGAGGGGAGGGGGGGGGGGGGGGGGTTGGATGCTGTAAGATGCTGTGTGAAAAAGTTAAGCTTTTCGGACCTCGTTTTTTTTTTTTTTTTTGGTGGATGACGAAAACTTTGATTAAACAAAACAACCAAACAACAAAATTGTTGGGTAAATAAAAATAAATAGTTTTTTTTTTTTTTTTTTTTTTTGGGAATAACAAATTGGTCAAAACTGAAAGCAAACAATCAAAATGAGTTAAGTAAAAGGAAGACGAAAAAGACAAAAAAAAAAGAAGCCACACAAATTGAAGATCAAAGAAGGCTCAAACATTTTTTTTTTTTTTTGTTGGCCAATTTTTTTTTTTGAGAATTTTTGTGAATTTTTTTTTTTTTGTTGGCCAAATTTTTTTTGAGAATTTTTGTGAATTATTTTTTTTTGTTTTTGGCCAATTTTTTTTTTGAGAATTTTTGTGAATTATTTTTTTTTTGGTCAAATTTTTTTTTTTTTTTTTTTTTGAGAATTTTTGTGAATTTTTTTTTTTCGGTTCTCAGAAAAATTGGAATATTCAGATTAATGTTAATTTTACACTTTGAATTATTGCTTAGCCAAGAATCGACACAAATAGCCTTCAACTTAGCCCCCAACAACAACAAAAACAACTCTCGGCCAGTCTGACCAATCTGACCAGGCCAATCAGGCAAACCAAAGCCAAAACCAACGAAGCGTAACTGCCACCAGCAAACGTGGCAAGCACAAAAAAAAAAAAACACAGAAACTCTGAAAAAAAAGTAACGAGAAACAAAAAAAAACTTGGCCACATTTATTAGCCATTGATCTTGGCCACCAAGTCCGGCCTACCGGACGGACATGGACTCGGGCATGTTCATGGGTAAAAACAAAAAAAAAAAAAAAGAAACTTGCGAAAAAAAACAACCTCAATTAAAGCGTGCAAACAAAATATTACAACAACAATTGAAAAACTATAACAAAATTACAACAACAAGCAAAAACCATAACAACAACAACAACAGCAACAAGCGAAAAAAAAAGTGAAACATGCAATTCCGGTTTGCCGCTTGGAATGGATTCGGTGACGGGGACAAAATTGACATACTCAGGAATGAAAATAATAAAAGCGAAGAGTGCAATAAACCGACTCAATAAAAATGAAGAAGAAGAAGAAGACAAAAGCAAGAAAGGGGGGAAAAGCAGGAAGAAGTGCAAAAAGAGACGGAAAATATTATAAAAGAGGAAGTCAACTTGGCGAGAGGTGAGGATCAGCTTTCTTGGAAATCATCCGAGTCCCCCAAGCAATTCGAATATTTTCGATTCAGCGAAAATTTTTTGGAAATTTTGAATTTTAGCAAATTAAATTTTTCGAAATTTTTATTCGTTAAATTTTTCAAAAATTTTGAAGACTTTTATTTTTTCCTGGGCTCAACTTAATTTTGGAATATTTTATTTTTTGAGTATTGTTTTCTCCGCTTATATTCCAACAGAAAATTTCTTAGGAATCAAAGAAAAAATTCCTAAGAAATTTTCTAAATTAAAATTGCACAATTTGGAATATTTTCTTTTTCCAACATTTTTTTTTTTTTTGATTCCTGAAAATTTTTCAAAATAACATTTTTTACAATTTGGAATATTTTTATTTTTGAGCATTTTTTTCACTTATATTCCAACATTTATTTTTTTTTTTTGATTCCCAAAAAATATTCTAAATTAAATTTTGCACAATTTGGAATGTTTTCATTTTCCAACATTTTTTTTTTTGATTCCTAAAAAAATTTCTAAATTAAATTTTTCATAATTTGGAATATTTTATTTTTGAAAACTTTTTTCCACTTAAATTCCAACATTCTTTCTCAAAAAATTTTCTAAATTAAATTTTCCACAATTTGGAATATTTTATTTTTTGAGATTTTTTTTTCACTTATATTCCAACATTTTTTTTTTTTGATTCCTAAAAATTTTCACAATTTTTTTGCCTAAAAAAATTTTCACAATTTTCTTTTTATCCAAATCTTCTTTTTTTCAGATTCCAATTAATTTTGGAATATATTATTTTTGAGATTTTTTTCCAAATATTTTTTCTTATTTAATTCACATAAAATTCTCAAAATTTTTGAAATTAAATTTTTCACAACGTTTTTAATTTTCTTCGGATTTTGATTGGCATAAAAGACAAATTTTAAAAATATTCAAAACTTTCCAATTTTAGGAGTTAAAATTTTTCCAAAGTTTTATTTTCAAAATTTTCATATATCAACATCTTTATTTTTTTTTTAGATTTAACTTCATTTTGATAATTATTTTTCCCGAGAATTTGTTTTTTTCAAAAAATTTCGAAAATTTCCTTATTTTACTTTAATATCAAAAAGAAAATGTTCAAAATTTCAAGACCTTTATTTTTCGTTTGATTCAACTTAATTTTGGAATTTTTTTTTTTCAAAAATTTTCGAAAATATTCAAAATATTTTTGAAATTTTTATTTGAATATTTTTTTTTTTGAAAATTTTTATATATTAAACTGAGTAATAAGTGCAAATTTCAAAATCAAAAATTGGTTTTACATTTTTGAGAAATGATTCAGAAACCTAAAAAAAAAAAAAAATGTAGCCCAAAATTAAATCAATTTAATATATTTTTTTTTATTTTTGCAATTTCAATTTAGCCTAAAAAAATAAAATTGTATTTTTTGTTTTTTTTTTTTGTGGTTTATTCGACTAACCCAATTTCGGTTGTATGTTTTTTGGGCTTGTCCGCTTTGTTAGTTGGAAGAAGAAGAAGAAGAAGAAAAAAGAAATAAAAGAAACTTTGAAAAGCATTACAAAAAAAAGAGTTAAACAAACCAATAAAAAAAAGAGGCAAAAAAAAAAAATTACAAAAACAAAATTCACTTTTAATTTTGGTATTTTTTTTTTTTGTTCATTTTCTTTCTTCTTTTTTTTTTGGATTCGTCTTTGCACCAGCATTTGTGTCAATTGATTACATAACCAGAGAGCTTCACTCAGTCGCTCAGTCAGTCAGTCAGTTAGTCAGTCAGTTGGTCAGTTGGTCATTCATGCATTTATTCATTCATTAAACGGCCAAAGCGGTTAGCCAGGCTTAAATTATGCTCAACAAAAACTGAAACAAGTCTCACGAGCAAATTTTTTAATAATCAAATTGGCTGGCATAGAATTTGCTAAACAATTTGCATGGAGCTGAGGGAGGGCCCCCCCCCTCCACACCCCGCCTGCCCAGGGCGCTACCATCCAATTGTCAGATTTCATTATCCATCGGCCAATCTGTCAGTCAAAAGCGCACCTATTCGGTGGTCGGTGGTCATTTGGGGGCACCTCAAACCATTCATCTGACATAATGACCAAACAATTTGCCAAAATCGAATACAAAATCCGAAACATAATTCCAAAGTAATTGTAAGATCTTTTTTTCTCTCTCTCTCTCTCTCTCTCTCTCTCTCTTTCTATAGAATCTGATAATTGGTCTATACTCTTTTTCGGTGGAGAACTCAAGAATTAAGAATATTTTTTGGAAATTCCAAAGGATTTGAAAACTCCAAGTCCAAGCAGATTAATGAATTTAAGAAGCTTGGAAATTTTTCGGAATTTCAGGAACTCAAAATCTTCCTTCATTTTCCAAAAATTTATAAAAAAAAAATATTTCAATTTTTTTTAAATTTCCTTGAAAAAGCCAGACCAAGACTTTATGGGGTTTCTCGGAATGTTTGAGGGAGTAATGAAAGTTGAGAAGTTAGGAAATTTTTGGGAATTTCAGGAACTCAAAATCTTCCTGCATTTTCCAAAATTTCTAAGAAAATTCCTTTCTTTAATTTTCCTTGAAAAAAAACAGGTCAAGATTCTATTGGGTTTCTCGGAACCCTTCAGAGAAAAATGAAAGTTGAGAAGCTTGGTAATTTTTAGGAATTTCAAGAACAAAAAATCTTCCTTCGTCTTCCAAAAATTTACAAAAAAAAATTATTCCAAATTTTCTTTAATTTTCCTTGAAAAAGGCAGTCCAAGACTCTATTGGGTTTCTCAGAATTTTTGAGCGAAAAATGAAAGTTGAGAAGTTAGGAAATTTTAGGGAATTTCAGGAACTTAAAATCTTCCTTCGTCTTTCAAAATTTAATAAAAAAAATTATTAAATTAAAATTTTCCTTAAAAAAAAAAACACTAATATTTTTTTTCGATTTCTCGGGAATCCTTGAGAGTTTCACCAATTTGAGAAATAAAGAAATATTTAGAAATTTCAAGAACTCAAAGACTTTCTTCAAAATTTCCAAAAGGAATTAATAAAAAAACATTCCAATTTACCTGAGTTAATATATGAAAATTTCAAGAAGCCTTTTGGGTATATTTTTAGCTTCGATTCATTTCTCCAGACTCTCAAGAAATTTTATAAAAAAAAAATATTTAGAGTTTACTTTAAGTTTCCTTTGGAAGAAAGTTCAAGAAGTTCAAGTTCATTTGAGAAATTTAATAAAAACCCCAAAAAAAATTTCGAAATATTGAAAATTTCTTAAAAATTTTTCCCAATCCTTTAGAAGCAGTTTGCTATATCTTTCTCACACTTGAAAAGATCATCAAACCAAAAACAAAATGATTAAGAATCACTCAAAAAAATCTCCGAAAAATTGCAAATTGGAAAATGGATCTCTTTCCTTTTGTTTCTCTTTTTAAGTTTTGAAAAAATTCCAACATTTTCCAGATTTCCAATAAAAAGAGTATCTACAATTTGTCTAACAAAAAAGAAAAATATATATCGGCTTAGTTCAGATTGAGTTGTGTGTGGCTGCCACTGTCATTGTTGTTATTGTTACAGTTTTATTTATTTATTTTTTTCCAAGCCAAGTAGAACTCATGTCGACCTTGGACCACAACAACAACAACAACAAGAGCAACAACGACAAGAGCAAAGCATGCATTTGTGACGATTTGGTGGTCGAGTCGTGGCCAAGTTTGTTTTGGGGTTGGGGCATGCGCCAAGTCAAATCCGAGAATATTGCACGTAAGATGAGCAATGGCATAATCCAAGCTATGTGTTAGTTGATTTCCGGATAAGTTGGTACTTACTCTTCACTGCCCACATGTCGAGGTCGGCCAGACCCTGGAAATAGCTGAGCATGTCCTGGCTGCAGTTGCGGGACAATTGACCGAGAGCCTGGACCTGGGGCCAGTGCTGGCCCAGCTGGCCCAGATCGAAGACATTGAGGACATCCCGAAGTCGTTGGCTCTGCAGCAGATCGATAAGGGGAACGGGATTCGGTGTGGTGTTGGGATTCTCATCGTTGGGGAGTTTTAGATTGATTTGATTGTGCTGGTCGGCTGTGAGATTTTGGTTGAGAGAGCGCAGGGGGCTGGTGGTTTTATTGTTGTCCTGATCGATGGCTGCCTGGACGGTGTCCAGGGGGCTGAGGAGGGCTGTGGCCGCCAGTAGCAAGACCAGCGGTAAATGCTGGACGCGCATCTTTCAAATTGACCGGGCACGATTCGCACACACACACACACACACACGCACGCACCGAATTGGCCTGCTTCACTTTCACTCAAAAAAAAAAAAAAAAAAATAACGCAAAAAAAAAATACGCACAACAAATTTAAAATCAATTTTATAAGAAGAAGAAGAAGAAGAGCAGAAAATAATCAATAAAAACTGTGTCAGATTTTTTTCGCAGTCGCTTTTAATTTGATTTGTTGGGATTTGTTGTATTTATTGTTGTTGTTGTTTTCCTTTTTGTTTTCTCAAAACATTTTCACACACGATCAAAAAACCAAAAAAAAAAAAAAAGTGATAAAACAAATCAAGTTGACACATCCAAAAAATATAAAAAAAGAAGAAATAATAAAAATGCACAAATTATTATTTTATTTTTGTTTCTTTTGCTTCTTTTGTTGTTGTTGTTGTTGTGTGTTGTGCGCTCGTCGCGAAAGTTGTGTAATCAACGCGACGACAGCGCAGGCGCAGACGAAGAAGAAGAAAAAACAACCGTTAGAATCTCTGGACACTTTTACTTTCAATTGGGCCGAGTGGGCAGAGCGCGCGCATGTGCTTTGTGTTCGACGACTTTTTGTTGACTGCTATGAAACTCTTACAAAATTCGTTTCTTGCTCGATTTGATTTATTTAAAAATTTTTTTTTGTTTGTGATTTTTTTTTTTTTTTTTTGTTAATATTTTCTTTAAATATAGATTTTTTTTTTTAGTCGTTGGCGGTAGGGTTTTCTGGATAGTTGTGATTTTTTTGTTGTTGTTGTTTGTTGTTGTAGTTTAGCTTGTTAGGGTAACAGCGATAACCGAACGACGACCGCTTGGCGTGAACGCACGTCTACGAATTGCGGCTGCGCGTCTTGGGCAGTTGTAAAAATATGCTAACAATTTCAAAAACGCAGCTGCGCTGCCGAAAAATACACACACATACACTAAGCGAAGCGACGAACTTGCACACACACACACACGGGCATACGAAGCAGCCGAAAACGAAAAAAAAATGCCCACCAGACCCCAAGTCAAGTGAACAAAAGTTTTGGTGCTGTGCTGCTGCTGCTGCTGCTGCCTTGGCTGCGACGTCGGCATTTCATTCGGCTGCTGCAAAATCTACCGTTGTTGTTATTGTTATTGTTTTGTTGGTGCTGCCGCGCAACGAAAGTCTTGCAGACATTAAAGAAATGAGAGAGCGAGAGGGAGAGTGCATTTCAGGAGAGCAGTCGCTTTGGCTTTCCGACAGTCTCACCGATTGACTGACCGACCGAGTGAGTGAGTGAGTGAGTGAGTGAGCGAGTGGCCAGTTCAAAATAAAATAAAAAGCCCTGCGTCATCGGCTATGTTGTAATATTTTGTTAACAAACGAATGTCGCTGTGTTGCTGTCTCTGCCTGTTGGCTTTTGCTGCTTTTGCTGCTGCGGCTGGCCGCGTGTATTTTGTGTTGGTTGCAAAAGTTGCCGCGCACATTGGCCCATAAAACTAAATGGTCATCTAGGTATGCCGATTTTGGCCCTATAAAAAAATTAAAAAAAAATTTATTTAAAACGATTTCGAGGAATGCACTCAAAATGAAATAGGGCAAAACCAAAATTTTCAAAAAAAATATATAAAAATATTTTCGATTCAAAAATTCGAAGGATAATCAAAGACTCCAGATTTTGACATATGAAATTGATTGAGTCTATTAAAAACGAATAAATCATTTTTGACAGTTACCAAATTTTTTTATAATTTTTTTTCAATTTATTTTTTTATGGGCCTTGTCATTCTCACTTTGGTCTGAAGGGGGGAGGGGGAGTTGAGCAATCTGCCACTAATTGTGAAAAGTGGTAAAACTGTTTGGGGAAAACCCCCACAAAAAAATAAAGAAAAAGAAAAACCAAAACCAAAACGAAACCAATTCGAAAACAATTCCATTCAGGTGACAGGAACGAGAAATATAAACCAAAAATGAGGCAACAGGCTGCCTCTCTACGTATTGGTGACCTGTTTACACACACACACACACACATACACACACGCACCTGTACGTGACTGAAGCTGAGCGGTGAGCGCAGCCGCCGCCGCCGCCTGGCACAGTTCCAGAGTTGAATTTATCTTGACAGCTGAAAGCTGCATCAATAACAACAACAATGGTAATTGCAACAAATACAACAACACAACAACAAGTTGCTTGTTTTTTATTGTCTTTTTGTTGTTATTGTTGATATTGTGCAATCATCATCAAACATCGTCGTGCAATGTTTTTTTCCAACATAAAACAAAATAAAAAGTTGGGAACAACTCGGCTGTCTCAGCAGATTCGTTGGAAGACGAAGAAGAAGAAGAAGAAGAAGAAAAAAGCCACCCCAGCTGCATATGACAGAGCTTTGGAATATCAGTGTACATTTACCGTTAGCTGAGTTAAATGTGCTTTGTTTGGCACTCCAAATCTCAAACCTGTTCTTAAGTGCAGGCAAGCGTTGGTGGCAAAAGAAGAAGAAGAAGAAAAAAACTATAGAAAGCTCAAGCTCAACCAAAAGGGCAAACGAAAAGAAGATGAAGAAGAAGAAGCAGAAAAATTGCAGTTGCACAGAGATTTCAGATCATTAATGGAAGATGCAAAAAATTAAAACTTGTTTTCCCAAAAAACAAAAGGCCAAAGAGGACAATCCAAAAAAAGAGCCACCATTCCATCAGGAGAGAAACCGGTACTAGCAACGTTTTGACCTTAAAGCCCAGACAAGCTGGAAAAAGTTATTGGGTCATTTTAATTATTTTTTTTCTCGAATTAGACTCCAAATTAAATTAAATTAAATTAAGTAGAAATAAATCAATTTATTCATTCTATCAAGTGTTTACTGTACCTTAGATTGGGTAAATATATATATATCATTTCTTTGAATAATCTTTGTTGGCTTTGCACAAAGGCAAAAAGAGATCAGGTAGACAATTTTTTTTTTCACCCTGTTGCTTTGGATTTGAACATGAATGAAGATGTAAATGAAATGTTCAAATGAATGAGGTGGGTCGGGGTGATGTTTCATTGTTGGATTATTGGTAGTATTTCCAAAATGCTTTGGTTGTTTATCACTTGTTTGGTGTGGCTGTCAACGCTTTTGGCTAAAAGCGATTGCCCTATACTGTGTGTGTTTGTGTGTGTGTGTGTGGAGCGTTTAGGTCGGCTCGATCGAGCTCATATTTTAATGAGAAAAGTGAAAGTGTCAAGAAAAAGCAAAAGCCGCAAATTACAACAAAAATATAACAGCAATAACAACAGCAACAACAACATCTTTGGCGAGCTACAAAAATTAAGTTAACAGTGAATAAATAAATACAACAAAAACAAACACAAAAGCAAAGCACATACACAAAAGGTAATATGTGCCAGCAGCCTTAGCCGAGACACAAACCACTCAGACCAGCTCAACGATACTCTGGTTTCTGGATAAATTAGCACAAGAAATTTGATTCTATTCTGACTGGACATGGCTATATCGACTTCTCTAGTGATTCTAAGTATTCTAGATGCTCAGAGCAAAATGAATATACTCTTCTGCTAAAAGAGTAAAACAAAATAAATTTAATAAAATATTTTCTTGCTGCTTAATTTTGCACTTGGCGCCATCTAGAGGCACAAGCGGAACTCAACGGCTAAGGTACGAAATGCAAATAAAAGTCGTCCTGGCACACTCACACTTTCGCCCATTCTCTGTCTGGCTCTTTCGTACTCATAGGCATAGGCTTAGGCTTAGGCAAGCAAGACTCACACGATCACGTGTTGTCTGAGATGTTGTGTAATTTTACCTTTTCTTTTATTAAACGCCGCTTTAATATTATTTTCCTAGCATTTTAATTGACAACAAAATATGTTTATGTAAAAAAAAAATCAAGTTGCGCTTGATGAAACCAATCACCACTATAACATGCCTTTTTTCCTTACATATTAAAAAAAAAACAAACATTTTAATTACAAAAATGTTCACTATTATTTTTATAAATTTGAAATATTTTAATTACAAGGCTTCAAAAGTAAATTTTATCACGATTAAATGCATTTTCAAAAGACAAAAGTAACCAGCGCGAGTCAGAGTCAAAGAATAAAATTAAGAGCAAAAAATCTTGTCTGTATGTGTGTGTGTGCTTTTGCTAGCTCTAAGGAAATTGCAAGTGAGAGGAAAAGAGATAGAGGTCAAGGTTGGGATAACTGTGCTGTTTGACTGCTGCGCAGTAGCAAATGTTCTTTTTACTTTTGATGTAACTCTCGTTCTCGCTCTTACTCAAAGGCCTTGCCTATGCCAGCGAAAGTACTTGCGTGTGTAGTGCAAAAGCAAGGCAAAAGAGAATTTCACAAGAATAAAATGTTTGTGGTTTTTGTTTGATTTTTATTATCTTAGAATTCTTACAACAGTTTTAAATTTTTAAAAATGTATTATTTTTATTTATTAAGATATTAGTAATAAAAGTAATTAGTAAAAAAAAAATTATGATTATATTAAAATTATTTAAATGCATTTAAAATATTTCTTAGATTTTTCTTTCTAAGCATAAAAAAAAAAACTTACAAAAAATGTTGGCTTCTTTTTTTTTTTGTAAAACAAATTAACGCTTGACTTCCCGGCAATTTGAGGTTCATTATGAACAAAAAAAAAAAAACAGTAAAAATTATTTTGAAAATATTTTAATTTTTTGATCAACAAGTTTGATTATTTGAGCCATTGTTGAGTTAACGGATGGTTGGCGGGAAGAGAGGTTGCTTGCCCATTGCGTTATGTCGTTTGCTCTGATATCAAATGACCATGAACGCATTTCTCATATGTCTAGAGGAAGAAACAACAATAACAACAACAACAACAACAACAACAGTAATAATAATGCCAATGGCCACAAATGAAATTGAACTAAAAAAAAAGTGGCTCTTGTTGTTGCTGTTGATTTGTTGTAACTCTTTAGGTTTGAAGTTTTTTTTTATTTATTTATTTTTTTTTTATTTATTAATTATTTCATTTGCAATCTTTCATGAAGCAATAGAAGTCGCCGTCGTTAATTAAAAACGCAAACGCACAGAGGCAAAAATGAGCTCGGATTGCGTGGCTCGCGCGGCCCGCTGATCAACTGGTCGGCCGGGGGTGGCCAGTCGATTGTGTGGGGAATTTGGGGTATGGGTGGCATGGAGGGGGGCATGAAGGGCGGATGCGATGGGCTTAGGTTTTATAACAACGGCGCCGCCAAAATATTTTCACCTGAGAGTTTCTTATTTTTATGGCCGTGCGAAGTTCACACAGTGGGCAAATGCATTGGCGATTGGTAGAGATTTATTGCCAAAAAGAAAAGCACTTGAAGATCTGCCTGGCCACGAGGGGGGGGGGCAGGGCAGGGCTGGAATAGCTTGTAATAGGGCCAGAGGTTGTTTTAGGCCGCCATGATGTAACAAAGAGAAAATCCACAAAAGCTCTACCAAAAAAAAAAAAAAAAAAAAATCAAAACAAAAACAATAAAATAAAGCTAAGCAAATAAACAGAAAGAGATAGAGAAAAAAGAGAGAAAGAGAAATTAAAAAAAAAAAATGCAATGTCACTTACCCATTAATAAACTCACATAAACTGCCAGTCACGCGCCCAGGCGACATTAAAAAAAAAAAAAAATATATTATTCACTTGTTCCCTCGCACTTTAGTTCAACTCATCTCCGGCTGACACTATCTCTCCCGCTCTCTCTCTCCCTCTCTCTGTGTACCTTGCCCTCGAATGCTTTCTCACTCAGCTGACAATGAGACTTGCGCTTGCTTTTGTTGTTGCTGTTGTTGTTGTTGTTGTCTTTGCTGCTTCACCTGAGTCAGCTGGTCGATCACAGCCTCCAAGGGGGCCGTCAGTAGCAAATACATGAGACCTCCACAGATATAAGTCAGAATGTTCAAGGCTAGCCAGAGAAAGAGCTGTAAACAATAAGAGGAAATAGTTTGACTATTGCCTTGGCATCTATCAAGATCTCAAAAATAATTTGTTAAGGTTGACAGAAATTTTCCTTCTTCTTCTTTATAATTTTGAAGACCTCATTATATTTATCTGTTTCTGATAAATCCTACTATAATTCCTCTGAAGAAAGTTTCGTTAGTTATTAAAAGATTTTCAATTAAGATTTCCAGATGTCTTCGAATCAATATATTAAACTTGGGAAGGAATGATCTATATTTTCGTATCAAGTCGGTCTGTCTCAGGAATATCCTCTGCAAATTTAAGAAACAAAAGACTTATTGATTGAGAGTTGTATTCCTGATTAGTTCCCGTTTTTCTACGAAGAATAATCCCTTTCATTATTGAATCGGCCTGTTTTACATTATCAGAAGTATTCCCTGCACATTTCCTTGACTTCTCCCCTTCATTAAGTCTACTAACCAATTGTATCAGATTTGAATCCATGGCTCCACCGCTTAGTCTCGTGTCTGGGGCATAAATGAAAACTCGGATCAGCAGGGGTCCGAGGAGCACAGAGGCAGGCGTGAGCTTTGAGGCGGCATTGATCAGCTTGCCATGGCTACTGCGCCGCCAGGTGAGTAGCAACCAGAAGAGCAGCAAAATGGCATAGGTGTGAGCTGCCACTAGGCAGATCGAGCGCAGCAGAGGTGACAACAGGGGCTGGATTTGCCTATAGCTCACCAGGGCTATAAAGGCCAGCAGGGCGGCAGCTAGCCAACCTAAGGTGTAGGCAAGAGCTAAAGTCAGATACAATTAGGATTGGCTTTGTCTTTAGTCACTTACCACTGGCCACGAGATAGCCATTGAGGGGCAAAGTGAAGTTGCCTTTGGAACGCTGAAGTAGATAGCCCAGACACAGGCCCAGCAGGTAGGCAGCCACGGGCAGGCAAATATTGCCCAAGATCAGGTTCTGGGCTATCAACTGTTCCTCCAGAGTTTCTGGGCCGGCAGATTTGGTTTGCCAAAGCGTAGCTGCCACCAGGGAGAGAGCATAGAGCACACTGCCTATGAGGCAGGCGAAACGAGGCTGGACTGCAGCCAGGAGTAGAAGCAGACAGGAAACGGCATACAGCTGAAGTTCCAGGGCCAGAGGCCAGGACCAGGGCATACAGCGTTCCTTTAGGGTCAGATAGGAGTCGGCCAAGAGCAGCTGCCAGAGTCTCTGTTGCCGGCAGTTGAGATAGTCCAGAGAAGGTGGAGCCAGCAAAACATTTCTCTGCAAATACAAGTCGAGTAGGGCAGCCAGATGCATGGAGCAGATGTAGAAGGGCATCCAGCTGTGGGTGGAGTTGTTGAAGTGAAACTGGTGACTCATTGTACCGGCTTACCCACCAGAGCACACGTTGGGCCAACATGACTAGCAGATGTGTTAGTTGAGCCCGCACAGCCAAGGGCTCTGGCGGCAGGGAGCTGAGAAATTGCCCAGCCAGCTGTGAGCCTTGGAGCAGGAAGAAAATATCCAGGACAAAGCCAATGGGAGTCGAACTGCTCGGTGTTGGACCAGGGGCTCTCAACTGGGCCTGCAGCTGGGCCAGCGACCAGATTAGTGACCAAATCCAAAGCAGCAAGTCTGGCGGGCCATTGGAATCTTGGCCAAGTCTGCGCCAGGTCTGGACTAGTCTATGTTGACGACTAAATTGTGGCCAAAAGTCTTCTAGCGAAGTTTTCACTGGGTGACTAATCACTGACTCCTCTGAAGGTGTGGAACGCAAAAGGAACTTGCTTTGCCATAAATGGGCCAGATGCTGGGACAAACGGCGCAGGGTCTTCACCTCTTGAGGGCTGCCGAATTGCCTGCTGTAGATCAGTTGGACCAAGGCAAAGTAGCCCAGGCCCAGACTTATGCAGACCAAGACCAAATGGAAATGTGGAGAACGCCAGGCCACAAAGTTATCGCTGATCTGGCGATGTCTCAGCAGGCGTTGACCACGCACCAAGTGATTCCGGGCAAAGGCCACCGGCTCGAGAATTTGCAGCAGTTCCTCCTCACTGCGGCAGCTGCGGGGCAGGCAGAGTTGCTGCTGGACCAGCACAGACTGATGGTTGATCAGATCCAGTTGATAGTCCGCCAGAACTAAGAGGAGAGCAAAGGGTGGTGTGAAATTACTGATGGGAGCATCCCTGAGATCTCGACAAAGTCGAGCACTCTGGACTCTTAGATTTCGAGCCGTCTTGTCATAGATTCCTCCGGCATAATAGGCACTGGCATCGTACACTGCAAAGTTGATACAAATTCTCTGGTAGAGTTAGGCTATCGGATAATATTTTCACTTACATCTCACGGCCCAGATCTGTACAAAGCGCAGGCCCTGCAAATAGGCATACATATCCCTGAGACAGGCTGTACTGATGTTCCAGCCACGATCGCTGAACTCGAAGAATCTCTGCAGGACAAAGGGTGTGTGGGTCTCGAAAATGTAGCCAAAACTATGAAAATGATTGGCCGAGTCGCCGTTTTCGGGTCCCAGAGTGGCTCCAGTGGCGCCCACCAGGCTGATCAGAGAGCTTATCACCAGAATGCTCAGTGATCGTGAAAGAGATCTTGGTGGTGGCATTGCGCGTGCCTTTCGGTTAGATGGTTGCACTTCAACTACTTGCAACTGGGCTTGCCAAGACAAAGAAGAAATTGCCAGACTCTATGAAAATTAGCTGATCGTTTGTTTATTGTTGCTACCATTGCTTTTGTTATTGTTTGTTGGCCATGGAGAGACCGATCTGCTTGGCCACCCCGAGATGTTCAGCATATGTTTTGCATGTTGAGGCATAATTGGTTTCCATTTCGTTCGATTCATTGCTCAGTGACCCACTTTCTCGAGCGGCACAGGTCAACTTTGACGTGCCTCAGCACTTGGCATTCATTCATATTTTTCCACAATCTCACAACATCAACTGGCAAATCTTTATTACATTACATTTATGGTTAATGTATCTTGGCAATTTATCAAAGCTTCACTTATATGCGTATTTTTTTAGACTTACTCTTACCCAATTTCTAAGGGCTTGAAACTAATTCACAGCATATCTATAAATCTCAGGCTTGTTTTGAATGGAACACTTCTGATAGACCCGAAAGTCTATCTAACAGGTTTCGAGTTCCCAGAACTTACCAAGGCAGAGATATTTAATCTTTGCTTGGTTACTCTCGACATTGAAGCTTTTGTCCATTAAACATCTAAATAATGTTTCGATCGGGTATATATATTTCAGGAGATTCCTTATTTTCCTATTGACTTAATTCGTTTCTAATATTAACGAAACCGTTGATTGTTATAGGTCAACATGGCTAATGCAGAAATATGGTAATATTTCGACTATCATTGGGTGAAATCAAAAGGTAAGAGCTTGTAATATTGAGCTCCCTGGGTAGTCCCCTACCAAGGTCCCTACCTTTTCTCTCGTTAACTCTGAGATCTTTCCTTGTTTCTGTTTAAAGCTACTCTAAATAATATATGCTGATTCTAGTTAATAGATTCTAGAGTCTCTTAAATGATACACTTTCACGAGGTTGCCCGAAATTCTAGGATATCTCGAAAATATACTTACCAGACTTTCTGATTTTGTTACAAGATATATTTCATTTTATTCGAGTTTCAAAGAAGAAACTATTCAGTCCTTAAAATCTAATGCCCTGCTATCAAATCTCTGAGGTTATTCCACATCTTTAACTCTTGGTTTTCAGAAAAGACAGTTTAGGTCAATTTTATTCTTGTCGTATAAAAATGTACTAATCTTAAGGGCTTTGTTCCAAGGTTCCTGTCACTATGATCCTGAGGCCTTTAACCCAAGATTTTTTTTAGTCAAACTGCATGAGTAACTGGTAAGTCTAAAAACATATTCCTCTATCAGCTTGAACCTATTCCTTTATATCAATTTCTTCAGAAAACTAAAAGGTTAGGGTTAATAGGCTTTCATTGATGTAGTTAGAGGTATTCTATAATTCTTAGCTTAAAAGAAGTCCTGGAAATTTAGTTTTCATTGAGATTTATCCGAATGGAAAATTCTGAAGCTGCCGAGATCTTTAAAGATATATTTAGGTCTCTATAAAATATGCAATTTACCAGACTGGGAAATCTCAATTCATTGCTGAGGTTCTGAGAATGCTCTAGGCCAAAAAGCCTAGGTCCTAACTGATCTCGGAAACATAGAGAACAGTCTTGGAAATCCGATAGGTTGACTTGTTTATAGAGCCGTAAAAAAAACTATGTGACAGATCGCGCTCAAATTTGACATGTAAACATATAACAGTCCTGCCAACCTAAGCAAAAAAAAGTATGGCCATATGTCATGTCCTTGTCGAGTTATGGATAAAGTCTCTTTTATATTTGAGCAGAAGGTATAGAGTAGTCTTGAAAACCCGATAGGTTTAACTTCGCTGTTCATGAGAATCCGAAAGGCTTATCCACTAACCTGTCTCGCCTGCGGAAACCAAATCTTCCCCTGAAAATTGTATAACAAATTTTGGAGTATTTTTTTTTTTTTTTTCAAATTTCATTGTTTTTTATTTATAACGCTCTGGTTTGCTTACATTTAGCAAGGTTTACGGTAATTCAATCTATTTTAATATTTTGTTTTTCTCATTTCTCTTAGGTTTTGTTTTTTTGGTTTTCAAATGGCTTGGTTTTTCTTTTATGGTTTTCATCAAATTTAACTTGTCTATTGTTATTTTATTTTTTTTTTTGGTAGCGAGGAGGGGGGTGGTTTGGGTGTTTGCTTTGTTTTGCTTTGCTTTCATTTTTATCAATGGTTATTCTTTAGATCTATTGGCTAAGAGCGTTATAGCCAGAGAGTCAGCAAGTGACAGAGAGAGGGACAGAGTGAGAGAGAGAGAGAGTGAGATAAAGAGATAGAGAGAGAGAGGGGACAGTCTGAAGTAGTGCTCAATTTTTGTGTACTTAAATAACAATGTTTTTTTTTTTTTTTTACTTAGTTTTTTTTTTAAATTTTTTTCGTGTGGTTTTGCAATTGAATATTTTGATGAAAAATTTCTTTTTTGTTTGTTAATTCGTTTGGTGTACACAACAATTTTTTTCTTTGTGTTTAATTTTTTTTTTTTTTGTTTCTTCTCATAATTTTTTTCAGCTTTTTTTTTGAAATGTCTAATTTTTCACTTGCTGCTTTGTAACTAATTTTTTTGTTTGTTTTCGAAATTACCTAATTATTAATCAACAAGAAAAACGCAGTTTTTTTTTGCTTTTTTTGTATTAAAAAAGTTGTTTTTTTTTATATATTCCAAGCTATAAATAAATTCAAAACTGCTACCGACTAACCTAAAAAAAAATATATATATATGTATATATATTTTTCATTATAGGCCCAATTAATTGTAACGGTTGTTTAAAATCTCTCTAATTATGTTTTTTTTTTCATTTTTTGTCTAGCCTTGAAAATTAGTTAGGTTAAATTAGTTTAGCATATGGAGAGCCCTCGATCTGAGCTATCGAGCTTATTTCGATTCTGACCGAATTCAGCTTTTTGTGTGTGTGTGTGTGTGTGTGTGTCTCAAGTAGTGGAAAAATGTGTATATATCGATTTTGTATATATATAAATATATATATTTATTTGTATTCATTTATTCATAGAGAAAAGGCACAGATGAAATTATTAAATAAATTTTGTTTTCTTTTTCATTTTTTAAAGTTTATCTAAACTGTGAAAGAGTTTTCCTTTTGCTAACTTCCTACAAAGAGTGTAAAAATTTGTTCTTTTCCGTTTTTTTTTTTTTTTTTTTTTCTTAACTGGAGAATAAGTTCAGATCATGTTGAAAAATTGACAGTGTTTTGTTTGTGTTGTCTGGTTTTTTTTTTTTTTATTTTTATTTTAATTTTTTTTTCTTATTAAATTTTATTTTTATATATTTTGTGTGCCAAGCCTAAAAAGTGTAGCATACAAATTAATCTCTCAATAGATTTATATATATATATATATATACCATATAATTCGTTTCATATACAATTTATATACACTAGTATAAATATATATATATATATATATATTTTTTTTTTTAATTCTTTTGAATTTATTTTATTCAAATTTTTGACTATTTTAAATGCTACTTTTTTAGGGCTTTCCCAGAATTTCCAAAAAAAAAAAATTTTATATATATAGTTTTCATTATTTACTTAGGCTTAGTTTTATATAATGTTTTCATTTTCTACACAAAAAAAAAAAAATTGAACTCTTTGCTTAGCCTAATTTTTTTCTACTACAAATCAAATCTTTCAAAATTTGCCTAATTCTGTGACTTTCAAAAAATCCTCAAGGCTTTTGCGGAAAATCTAATCTACTCTTGGAAATTTTTTTTAAGTAAAATTCTTTCGTAGAAAATTTTTGTTTAGTTTTTTTTTTTGGCACACTTTTAGGAAAAATGAAAATCGAGTGAGTGTGGAAGACTGCCAAGAACCTAAGAGATCCGATTCGATTACCCAAAAATCTGAAAGATTGTCTAGTATTTTTTTTTGGTATTTTATTTTTCACTAAGAGTGTCTGTGTGCGTGTGTGTGTGTGCCTAATAAGTAAATTCGTTTTCATAAAGTTTCCTCTGTTCTGGCTGGCAGCACGACTATGAAAAGGGAAATTCTCAATTTTTAGGTTAGGTACGAAACTTAACGGTCTACTAACTTTACTATTGCTTATACATATATAATTTTTCGTTTTCTTTTCTATATCTTTTTGTATATATATATAGTTTTCAGGAAATACTGCGTTATTATTTCTAGGGTACAACACATACGCACATACATACACTCATATACATATACACACATATATATCGAACTGTCTGTATACATATATATATATATATATATTTATATAGGGATATTATTTTGGTTTTGGTATATACTCACATACATATAGGTATATATGTATATGCTTATATAAATGTTTAAACTTTTCGAGCTAATCACAGAGTTGATGATTTTTTTTTTTTATTTCTTCAATTATTTTTATTGCTTTTTTTTTTTTTTGGTTTTCTTTAAGTTTTTTTTTTTTTGTTCACATTTTGGGGTGCATATATATTAGGGTGGCCCTATTTCTTTCAAACTCTCAAAATATCTAAAAAATCTTCTGTCCTAAAAGAAGAAATCCTCTTGGCTCCGAAACTTACTGATGCTCTCTTATCCTCTTTGATTCTATTAGGTTTGAGCTATATAATTCTGGTTCCTAAAATTTCAGAGTCTTAAGACTCACCCAAGTGATTCCGAAAGGGGATATAACAATTATGAATAAGAGTTTACAACCTGTTCGATTGACTCTGAAGGAAAGCTGAATGCTTCCTAAGATATTTCTGGAACTTCTAATTGTCAGGGTCTCACATAGCTCAAGAGCAGAAAGTAACAAAGTCTAACCTAACTTAAAATTCATTGAAAGGTCTGAGAATGTCTCTTCTAAGGTTTTCGCTTCAATATTTTCCAAAGGCATTTAAAATAAAGAGAAGATTTCCTAGTGCCATCCTAAAGATAACTTTGGATCCTAATAACTTCAGGGTCTGACATAGAACAAGAACAGAAAACACAAGAAGTCCTCAAAGTCTCTTATAACCTTAAATTTAGTCAAGGCTCTCAGAAGTTCCAAAAGAAATGGTAGATTTTCTAGGTCCGCCCTAATGTATATACACTCCCATATATACAAACATATATGCATATATGTATATATATATATATATATTTGTAACATAACGGTATATGTTGTATATCGTATGGTATATTGTACATAACCTCACTAAATATAAGTTTTGTTTTCTGTTGAGTTCTGAAACGGAAAAACGCTCTAAGCAACATTTATCATTTATAATTATACAGAGTTTTTCCTTTTTTAATATAGTATATATATATATATATTTTTTTTTATTCCTCCTTTAACATTATTTTTATAGTGTTTTTGTTGTTTTTAATTATAATTTTATTTTTTTGTATTTTTGTATTTTTATTTTTGTTTGAAAGACTAAGCTTATGAAAACCGTAGATTGCACTAAAAACAGTTGACAATTGTTTAATTTTTTAATTTAATTATTTTGTTTTTGTTTTACAGAACGCTCTATGAGTAGTAATTATCGATTAATTCTAAGACTATCGATTTGTATGTTTAGATATTTATAAGTATAGTTTAATCGTTAATCGTTATTGCTATCGATTCATTTCATTTCATTTAGTTTAAAACTGAGCACTTAGAAAAATTCCCTAAAGTCTTGCACAGGCTACAGTTAATAGTTAGACAGAGATAGTTAGTTACCAAGAAAGAGAGAGAGAGAGTGAGAGAGGAATAGAGATAGGGTCAGGTAGACTCTCGTCTATGACTGAGAGTGAGAGAGTATGAGAGCGTTGTACAAAAGAGAGAGAGAGAGAGTGAGAGTGAGTGAGAAGTGAGTACATCGAATTGACAGAAAGAGTAGAAAGTTTACAATTTTAATTTTCTTTATAATTTTTCTAGTTTCTCATTATTTGTTTTGTTAAAGAAGCTCTTGAGTTTTACATGTCTCTTAATGTCTAGCCGTCTGTGGAGGACTGCGGCGATTTGACCAGCAGCAGTTCATTATAGTCGCTGTCCTCGTTGCCGCACTGATCCCTCTGATCCATGCGTCGGCGTTCGCTGATGATGCGCAGAATGTCGGCTGAGTCGGACTTGCTCAGGTTGGGACATTCGGCGCCTGAGTGGGGGCCAGTGCTAGTGCCGCCGACGCTAGTGCCACTGCCGGTGCCAGTGCTGGGACCAGAGCTACGGGGCTCCTCGTCTGAATTGGGTTGGTTGGGTAGGCGCACTGGGGCCTGAGTGACTGGTAGGAGCAGGGAGTTTTCGTCCATGTCGGCATCTTCGTCGAGGGCTTGTTGCTTGAAGAGTTGCTTGGTGCTGCTGCTGCGACTGCGCGGCGGCATGGCACGTGGCACGGAGAGCAGCAGGCTGTTGCGTCCGGGCGGACCTAGTAGACAGCCCTGATCCACTGACTGGGACCAGCCGAAGGGACGACGTGGATGGGTGGACAGGGCTGCGGGTGTGGTGGTCACCACTCCGCCTGCTGCCTCGGCTGGACTTAGTGGCACCGTGGGTGTGGCCGGTAGCGTGTTGATGGTGAGCAGGCTGCCCGCCGAAGTGGCCGGTTGGGCGGGCGGCTCGGAGCCTATGAGGGCGCTCACCACAGCCACGGTGTCGGTGCGAGGCACGTCGGCGCTCCGTACACTGCGTATGTCGTAGCTGGATGAGGGGCTGCCGTCGGACTCGAGGCTCTCGAAGATGGTGCCGCGGCGGTAGTCAATGGCATCGCCACCCCAGGGCAGGGAATCGCAGCTGGTGCGTTTGGCCTCGAGATTGCGGCGCCGGATGGCCTGTTCGTCGAGAGAGCGCTCCTTGGCGAGGATGCCGCGCTTGCGGAAACCGGCGGCTGAGGCCCGACGTCCCCGTCGCCCTAGGACGGGTAGCTGGGTCTTGGGATCGATGAGTTCGGAGCCAGAGCCGGCGCCGATGACGGTGAGGGGTTCGTTGAGGCGGGCGCTGAGCGCTTGCGGTGTGAGAGGGGTAGCGCCCATTTCGGCCAGCCCCAGGCCGTTCTGTTGATTGAAGTACTGCACGGTTTGGCGGCGCCCACCCGCGCCCAAGCCCAGGCCCAGGCCGGTGGCCGCACTGCTCGCAATGCTCGGGAACTTCTTGTCCAGGGAGGGGGTGCTGTAGGTGAAGTTCTTGGGCAGCGATTTGACCTTGGCTAGGGGGCGTGGTGGCGCCACCGCCTTACTCTGCGCCTCCGCCAACTGCTGGCAAAGCTTCTGCTCCTGCGCGAACTCTTGTTCACGCACCAGCTCACGCTCGAGCTCCACCTCCATGTCAAGCTCATCCTCCATTTGCTTGTGGCTCTCCTCTAGGTGTTTCATCAATACAGCCACGACGACGTTCACTAAAACGAATTGCGCCATTAGCACGAATATCACAAAGAATATGGGAGCAATAACCGAGCTGACGCAGCAATTGCGCACGCAATCAGCCGCGTCATCGCAGTTATCCCTCAGCGTGTCCTTCATGATGCCGTTCCAATTATCGCCAGTCGCTACGCGAAACAATGTGAGGAAAGCCATGCCAAAGTTGGCGAAGTGCGCATGCTCCCCGAGTCCCTGGCAGGGTATCTCGTCGGAGCATTCGAGGCGGCCGAACAGCTCTACGCCCAGCGCCGCAAATATGAAGAACAGCAGAAAGAATAGCAATCCGAGATTGCCCACCTGTGGCAATGCCTGCATCACCGTATCCAACAGGGCCCTAATGCCTTTGGCCATTTTCAATAGCTTCAGCACTCGGGCGATTCTCAGGACCCTCATCACCCGTATAATTGTCGGATTGATTGGTATAATATTCGTTTCCAGCTCTTCCAGAACAATGCCCACTATCGAGAGCAAGACAATGCCCACATCTAGCTGGTTCCAGCGATCCTTCAGGTACAGCTTCCAGCCCAGGGCCACCAGCTTCATATTCGCCTCCAGAATGAAGACGGCCGTAAAGAAGTAGTTGAATATCTTCAAGGCATATTGCAACGGGGCTGGCATCATGTAGTACTCCATGGCCATGGTTACCACATTCAGGCCAATCACAGCCGCAATGGCCAAGTCGAAATACTTGGAGGTCACCACATTATGGACGAACATACGTGTGGGTGAGTAGTTCGTGTAATACGGAGGCTCGTGCATACGTCGACGTTTCTTCTCCATTTGCAGGGCCCTCTTGGCTGCCCGTCGTATCTTCTCCTCCTTCTCCTGCTCCTCGCGACACCGGTGGAAATTCTCCACCACCACGCCGACAAACATGTTGAGCACGAAGAAGCCCACCAGCAGAATGAAGGCTATGAAGTAGAGCAGACGCCACTCGTTGTAGTTGACAATGGGCTGCTGGTCGACGCCCACGGCATCCAGGCCGGTGTACATGATGTTGACCCAACCGTCCCGCGAACTAAGCACAAAGAGCGACATCAGAGCTTTGCCCAGATCATCGAAGTTGTATTTGCGATTGGTCCAGACATTGCCCGGTATATTGCGGCACTCGTCCCGGTTTCTCACGTTCTTGATGTTCTCACCCTCGCAGTAGTAGAAGGTGCCCTTGAATAGCTGCACGCCCAGTATGCCAAAGATGATGAAGAAGGTGCAGCAGATCAGCACTATGTTGCCGATGGGACGCAGGGACGATAAGAGCGTTTGCACGACTAGTTTCAGACCCGGGGCGCGGTTGATCACACGCAGCGGCCGTAGGGAACGAAGTAGTCGAAACACCTGGGATGAAAATCAAACAAAATCAGAGATTAGACCCGAGGTAATTCGAAGGGTTTCTACAACAAAGGCCTAGGGCTTAGGCCAGCCGTCTGATGAACGAACCAACGAACGAACGAATTTGATTTAACGATTTACATCAAAACAATAAGCAAAGCCATAAATGGTAGGAGGTTGATCTGGGTAGAGGTTAGACTTGGTTGAGATCAGCCTACCTAAGGCTAGGCTAGATTGAGGTAAGGTTAGCTTGGAGCCATAAATGGTAGGAGGTTGATCTGGGTAGAGGTTAGACTTGGTTGAGATCAGCCTGCCTGAAGGCTAGGCTAGATTGAGGTAAGGTTAGCTTGGAGAGAAACTGCCTTGGACTGGAATAAGTGTGGCTGAGGTCTGGGAGGACTGGGATAGTTTGGAGTTGGGATGAATTGGGTAAAAGCTGACAACAGATGGAAGCTAAGCAGAGCGGAAGCTTGAACTGAAGTTTGCTTGGATTGGAGAAAAGTTTGAGATCAACTTGGCTTAGGCTGGATTAAGATTGAAGCTAAGCAGAGCAGGAGTATGTGTGGTTTGGAGCTAGGTTAGCTTAGGTTAGCTTGGAATAGGACTGCGATGGCATTGGGGTTAGGTTGAAGCTGACACTAGCCAGTAATGCCTTGGGATCTTGGTAATCTTATGTTTTTGTCTAGGAAATGATAAAGCTAGACTTACAAGTGCCTAAGTATGGATTGACTTTGGGCTTGTTTAGGATTTCGGGATAAATATAGGACTTATTTGCTAGATATTGTCTTAGAATTGTTTGAGGTTGATTTGGTTTGGATAGACTAATTAGAAATAGCTTAGAATTGCTAGAGGTTCCGTAAGTATGAGGTTAGGTTATATGGAATCAAATAAGATACTCTTGAGGAAGGATAAAGCTAGATGGCTTAGGATTCGGTTAGGTCAGTTTGAGGGAATATTTAAGCTTTGTTCAGGATTATGTTGAGGTTAGTTTACATATGATACAACTAAGTCAAGAGTCAAGCTTATACTGAAGCTCAGTTGTTGGATAAAGCTAGATGGATTGGGATTCGGTGAGGTCAGCTTGAGGGAATATTTAAGCTTTGTTCGGGATTATGTTGAGGTTAGTTTACATATGATACAACTAAATCAAGAGTCAAGCTTATACTGAAGCTCAGTTCTTGGCTGGTTTGGGGTAAAATTAGTCAAAGCTGGGTAATATTTCATAGGATCAGCTTGGTTCTTAGTTTGGCATATTAAAAGCGGCTCTACACATACAGGACAAAAATTCAACTCAAGAAAATCAATCCAGAGTGGACATGAATAATTCAATTAATCTTTTGGTTAGATCTTTTTTTTTTACAATTTTTAAATTATTGATGACCACTTGGAGCATTTTTTTTTAGTGCAAAAAAGTTTCTTTCTTTGAGTGGAATAATAAGTTTTGGGTTTCTTTTTTCTTGGTGAGGAAGTGCAAAGTTGATGAAAACGAATTAGCAGTGAGGTGATTGGATTATATACAAAGTGTTTGGCTTAATGTAAATGATATCAAAATTTTTGAACTTATATCTTAATAGATTATAGTATTTTTTTTTTTTTTTTTTTGAACTACATAAAAGCGCATATCATAATTTTGCCATTTATAAATTGAAATTTAAAGCAGCGATAATGAATTTACCTGCAAATTGTGAGTAATACCCGATTAAACAACAGATTATGAATATTATATTATAGACAATTTATATATGGGTCAACTGCGGTTTTTACTTTCGAAAATTTGGTTCAAAACTGAATTTTCATTTTTGGTATTTTTTTTTTGCGAAAATCGTGAAATTGTTGGAATTTCGAGAAAATATAAACCGCAACGAACTTGTTTCAAGAGAAATATTGTGAAAGAAGCTGTGAGGCACAATCAGGGCTGCCAACTCGTCTAGAATTGGAATTTGGGTTAGATCAGTTTCTCATAAGAAGTATTTCCCATATCGAGCCAGTTGGCAGCCCGTTGAGTCCCTTTCTGAGTGTTTGTCAAAACAGAGGGCAAATTTTTGATCAAGTCTTAAGCAATTCGCCAAATTCTTTCTTGCTCAAAAATCTGTCAACTGTCTCAAGGCAAGAGAGCCAGAGAGAGAGAGAGAGAGAGAGAGTGTGTGTCTGAGTGAGAGAAAGCTTGTGTTGTGACCGAGCCTGAGAGCGAGCGAGAGAGATATTGTGTATAGGAAAGCATGTCTGTGTGTGTGTGTGTGTGTGAAAGAGAGCGATAGCTTTTTTTTTGTTTTTTTTTTTTGAGCGCAGAAGCTAGCAAGAGCGAGCGAGCGAGCTTTTTGATCCGCGTGCTTAAACAGCAGCCAAAATGTACGCAGTGCCGTTATTTTTTGTTTTTTTTTTTTAATTTTGGTGGGCGTGGTCGTGAACACATGGACGTCATAACGGTATTAGTTTTTGTTTAGAATTTAAAGTTGCTGTTGTTGTTGTCGTAGTAGTTGTTGTTGTTGTTGTAGTGGCCTGTTTGCTGAGATTGCCGCCATTTACGCACTTACCCTTAAAATCCCAAATATCCTGGGGCTCGAATCACTAATCAAGGACATTAACAAATCAATTATCGAAATGGTAACCAAAGATCCATCCATAATATTCCAACCGGATGTGAAATAAGCATCCGGACCATAAAACATTCCAGTCGCCACCACCTAAAAAAAATCAAATCAAATGAGTGCAAACATTCTCACAAAAATCCTTCTTCCAATTCAAAGTCAATTAGAGTGCTTCAGCTCTCCCTCCTTTTTTTTTCTTTCTTTCTTTTCACTTGGCAAGGCGTAAGTTCTTTGTTGCTTTTCGTTTTTGGAACTCACCTTAATGAACATTTCGACAGTGAAAACAACGGTGAACACGTAATTGGCTGTTGACAGGAACAATCTTTCGGTGCTGTCTGGAGGGATGTTTGGTCTTTCCATGGCCAGTGTAATGCAATTGAGCGCTATGAAAAGCAGGACAACGTTATCGAACCATTTTTGGTTCACAAACCACGTGCAGATTTGCCGGAATCTGAAAAAAAAATCAGAAATGTAGAAAACATAACCAAAAATGTTTGGTCAAAAAAAAAAAAAAGAGGGGAGAAAGAGAGACCAAAAAAAAAAAGGGAAAAAAACTCAGCGAAATTCAATAGTGTATTTCCGTTTGGGTACTTTCTGCCAGGGGCGAAAAAGTCATCAAATGCGGTTAACGTGCTGGTTAGGTTTTCATTTAGACAAGCTGTCACTTGGCTAACGGACATTTTCGCTTGCCACCGAAAGAGAATGGAAACTTCAACTAATTAAATACAATTTGGCAGTTTACAGATTTTCCTCCTTTTTTTTTTTTGGTTTTGAAAGGGGTTTCTAGGGTTTGAAAGGAACATGCCAGCTAATTGGATTGGTTTATTATTTTTCACTTTCTTGTTTTTCGAAAAAGTTACTAAAGTGCTTAGAAATGTTTGGAATGAAATGTTTGAGAGTCTTAAAAAGTTCTTGAAATTCTTTTGGAGCTTTGAGTTTTTATTTATTTGTAAACTTTTGCAGACTTTCCACTTCTAAGATTTGGATACTTTGATAATTTATTTTGAGACTTGTCCTGACATTCCAGACTTAGTCTCTTGGCAATCCTGAGATATTTTCTGTAATACTTCGGAAGCTTTGTAGACTTTGGAATTTCTTTACTTATTTGTTAACTTTTACAGACCTCCTAGTCCTAAGAGGCTTAAGGGCTTCTTGAAATATTTTTGATAGCCCTGAAAAAAAATTCATATAATTTTTTTCGAGACTTATCCGGACTTGGCGATATTCAAAGCTTAAAATATACCAAAAATATTTGTCGACATTGGAAAATCTTTTAGGAGTTTGAAAAATTTTGCAGACTTATTCTTCAGACTCTCAGAATTTCACCTAAGATATTTGGATGGTGATGAACTTTGATCTTTCCTGAATTTATTCTCAAGGTTAGACGGAGAGCTTGAAGAATTTTTTGGAATATATAAAAACTTTTTCAGATAATCCTGTAAGGTATATAGCACAAGATTTTCAGAGGCCCTTTGATTCTTAGAATTTGAAAAAGGAGTTGGTCCAATCCAAAAGTTGTTCCGCCTTTTTTTATAGTTCTGAAAGATTTTGAATAGATTCTCAGAGATCTTAAGATTCTTAGATATTAAGAAGGAAGTTGCTCTTGTTTAGCTTTTTGGGATCCCTAAAAATTAGAAAAATCTTGGGTATTCAAAGAATTTACAATTCCCTCCAAATATTCTCTTTTCTATCTTCGAAAAGTAATTAGACCTGGGACCCTTTAACTATTTGGAAAAGTGTATATATACCTCTATATTTTAGACCTGAAAACTCTCCCAAGTCTTTGGGGTGCTGAAACTCACCCATTCTCTTCCGGAAAGATGTACATTGAATAGGATTCCCGTTCGACGGTGAAATTTTTCGGTGTCAAACGGTTGATGAGTATCTTCAGCTTGGAGACGCGCTCTGCACTGGGTACCATGGAATGTGGTTGTGTCTGGGCCTGATGCTGGTAGTGCTGCAACTCCTTGGACATGTGCCGCCTTGGCTGGGCCTGGAGTGGGGAGTCCTGCAGTTGCAGCTGCTGTTGTTGTTGCTGCTGCTGATGCAATTGTTGCAATTGCTGCAGTTCCTTCTCCTCGAGTCGTTTCTTGAGATTGTAGTGGCTGATGGAGTTCTTGCGCTTGTCGCGGGCCTCCATATACTGCTGGAGCATGTCGGGCTCATTGAGATTGGTGTAGGACTTTTGCCATTTGTCCAGATCGATTTTGGAATTGGTGTAGGAGAGGGACTTGCGATTGGCCTCCAGATTGTGTAGATTGAGATGTGAGGTCTTGCTGAAGGCCAGTTCAATGGAGGACATGCGTCGCTGGCCAGCTCCCGGTCTCAGTTTGGGCGGCTGGTTCAGATTCTGATAGACCTGAGAGTTGAAAATGCAGGCGGAGGCCCGGCGACTGCCGGGGCCACTGCCTATGCTCAGGGTGTTCGAGAGCCTTCTGATTGAATTCTGTGGACTCAGTCGATTGGTGTCCTTGTGCCGGGAGACATTGCCTCCCTCAAGGCGCAGCAGGCTGGAGCCCACACCCAGCAGACAGGAGTTGTCATTGCCATTGTTGTTCAGCTGCTGCTCCTCATCGTCCAGAGCACTGACACTGTCATCGGCCGCAGTGGCGCCTGGCGAAGACGAGGGCTTGAGGCTGGGACGCTTCTTGGAGCTCGAGCGGCGGAAGCGCTGCTTGAAGCTGCCACGACTGGTGGTAGTAGCTTGGGGCAGGGGCTGGCGCTCGCTGGAGGAGCTGCCACTGGTGGAGGCGGCACTGGGCGGACCCACACTGGCCACCGCTCCACTGGGACTGCCTGCGGCTGTCAACGGGCACAGCTCATTGGAGCTCTCCGTTGTGGCCGAGGATATAGTGGGCACAAAGATGGGCGTGGCTGTGGCCGTGGCATTGGAATTCTTGGAGATATCATCGATAATGACGCTATGCAGGGGCAGAGCACTCGGCATGAAATTGCTCAGCTGATTGAGCGTTCCGACTGTGGCGGAGCCTGTGGTTCCCGTGGTGGTATTGCTGGTGCTCGCATTGTTGTTGTTGTTGTTGTTGTTGCTGTGACCATTGATTTGGCCCTGTTGCAACTGGCCGGCATTGAGTATGTTGAGCGGCTTGTGGGCCAGCACCGGTGAGGGCGGTATGAGATCTATCGATGGTATACCCTCATCCAATGAACGAGGACCACTGAAAATGTTCGGCGGCTTCAGCAACGAAGGCGAACTCGGCGGCTGATCGATTTCAGAGAGCAAAAAAAATTATAGCATTTTTAATGGTTTCTTTTTTTTCTCCGTTGGAGAGAAGAAGAAGCAAAGAGATTGAATGATAGTTTTGTTTATCAACTGGCTTACCTCAAGCTCGCCCCACTGGCGGAAACTCATGCCCGGCTCCAGTGTGGTACTTGGTGAGTCCTGTGGTGTGGCCGCCGTGGTGGTGATTATCGGCGGCTCTCTCATGAGTCGTATTTTGGAAAGACGCGGCGCCTCGCTGCGTCTATCCTTGATTGAATATGTCTGTGTGCGAGTTTGGTATTTTTTTGGTATTTTTGGTATTTCAAGTTCTTTTTGGCTTGATTGGTATTTTTTTTTTTTGTGGTTTCTACATACAGTGAAGTGTTTGGTCGGGGCGGGGCGGGGCAGGGTAGGTGGCTGGGCCATATGGGACTTACCTTTTTGAGGCCACCGCGGGTGGGCTTGTCGTCGTCGGGTAAGAGTTTGCCGGTCTCTCTGTCGATGCCAGGGCCAGCGCCAGGGCTGCTGCCTCCCGGCAGCTCATTGATCTGATAGTCTTGGGTGGGCTGGAGCAGACGTTGCCGATGCATATTGCTCTTGGCCTCGATGATCAGCTCGGCCGAGTCCTGCAGCTGAGGGGAGTGCGAGACAGAGACGTTCATGCTTGATAGCCCAGAGCAACTCATACACACACACACACACACACACACACATACTCTTTCAAATATTTACATGCCATTTTTTTTTTGTTTTGTTTTTTTCGAATAAAATAAAAAAAAGTGGGTAGAAAAAAAAAATGTTGGATAATTCAGTCTTACCTTGCGTACGTCTTCGGCACTGCGCCAACGATTTCGTACCTCGTAGTAACTATCGTTTGTGGTTGATGAATCCGCTTCGCTGCGTGATTCATCGTACATACCATCGCTATAATTTTCGGCCATTGTCTCTTCGCGTAGCTTTTTGACCAATTCGCGTTGTTCGCGCTCGCGACGTTCATTTCGCTGAGGGAATCAAAATTTCAAAATTAGACTTTTTTTTTTTTTTGCTTTTTTTGCTATTCGCTTTTTGTTTTTGTTGGCTCAACAGGAGGTTCATTCTATTTATCGATATGTGTAGAATTCAGCTGGCGTCTGTGAATGGATCGATAGCTTTTTGGGAATTTTTGGTAAGGCTCTGAATTTTATCGAAATGATAAGAAATCTTTTTATTAATCAAAATCGATTATTAATATCACCCAACAATGCTTTCGATATGAGAGAGCTTTGGTGAGAGCCTCAGCTTAATCGGTTATCGAAATGGCAAAGGAGAGCTACAGATTCCTATTCTTCCATTTATCAAATTCTATTTTCTCTTCATTGAATTTTGAGTGCTTTGACATATCGATGAATTCTATCGATAAACGATTACTTACAAAGACTTAAATTTCCGGTAGTTTTAACTTTTGTCAGAGAGGTAGAAATAACTGACAGTCTCAATTTATTTCAAAGATCTAGCAAATTTGCATTTCACTTAAATTTTTATAGGCAAATAATGATTATCGATTATCGATTATTTTTTGCCAATAATTTTATGATTGATTCGGCTACTGAAAATTTCTTTAATTATGCCGGAATGACTATATATTGATATATATTCCAAGATGACTTGGGTTGAATAGGGCAGTCTTAACTAATTTTGAAGAGCTAACCGATTTTTATCGAATTTCATTTTTAAAGGGCCTTCAATTTTTTTTTATCGAAGATCTAAATATTATTTTATATTATCTATATTTTTTTTTTGTCAATTCGCCTAATTGGCTTTCTGGGTCATTTCTAGATTTCGATCTACTAGAGAGAATTTCGTTGCTCAAGCCAGATATATCGACTATCGATAAACGATTTTTTCTGAATCCCCTGAATCTTTCATATAGTCTCCAACTTAGCTAACGATCAAATGCACTCGGCCATCCTGGAATCCACAGATATCAATTGCCAGCCAAAATTTGTTCAATTTTATTGAATCTTAGATAATTTCAAATTTTTTATCAATAAATTTTTCAAATAATTTTTATATTTTTTTTTCAAAGAAATTGAACAATTGATTTGGACATTTTTTTTTTTTTTGTAATTTCATAGAGATTATTTTGTTGATTTAGATAGTTTGAATGTTTGACAAAACTCTACCTCTGAACTGAATCCCTCAACCAAAATGGCCACTAATAAATTAAAGAGCACATAATTGCCGAACGTCATTAGCGCCACAAAATATAAAGCGGCCCAATGACTTGTCTTTTCCATGCCATTGAATAACACCACGTTCCAATCCTCTTGCGTGAGTATCTAAAAACATGTTTCGTTGTTGTTGTTGTTGTTGTTGGGAATTTTTTTTTTTTTTTTTTTTGCGATAGTTCGGTTTTTTTTTATTTGTTGGTGATTTGGTGATTTTGTTGCAGGTTGCAATTTGGCGGCAAACGTGGTGCAGTTTATATAGATTATAATTTGTTGTTGTTGTTTTTTTTTTTTTTTATTTAAAAAGCGAAAAAAAACATCATGAACATTTGTGGGAGTAAAAAAAAAAAAAGAAAAAGAAAAAAATCAGAAAAAAGAGAGCACAAAGAAACGTTGTTGTTTTTTTTTTTTTTTTTGGAGAAGCAAACGGGAACGTGTTAGATATATATATTTTTTTTAAGGTTATACAGATATATATATTGGTTTATATATATATATATATATATATATGTATCGAATATATATATATATAAAGAGTTAAGAAGAGAGTATATATATAACTTTTGGTTTTTTTTTTCACTTAATCAGCTTAAATTAATTTATTCAAAGTTTACATGAAATCAACGAGAACAAAACAAAATAATACAAAGATTAAAAAAGAAGAAAAACAAAACAAACAAATGCGAAAATATAGCAAGTTGGTTAATTTGTATTACATCAAGATTATAAATTTAGACTTGCTGCATTTTTTTTGTTTTTTTTTTTTCGTTTTCAATCTTTTGGCAGGGCAAGCATAAACTCAGTCAGCCTAAGTTGATTAAACACAATTTAAAATTAAAATGTAGACAATAAATTAAATAATCGCAGCGGCAGCGCAATTAAATCAACAGGCAAACAAAATCAAAAATTATTATAAACAAATTAAAGCGAGTGGCAAAGTAGGGAAATTTCACAAAAAAAAAACAAAACAAATTGTTTCACTCTGTGTCTGTGCGTGTGTGTGGGTGTGTGTGTGTGTGTTTCTGTGGAAGATTCAAGAATTTCTGCGACAAGCCGAAAAGTATGCTAACAAAAGAAATTACAATTTAAAATTCACCAATAAGTATGCTACAAAATAAATAAAAGCAGTCTCCCTTTTGGCTTGTGTCTTTGCTAAGGCTGTGCCCTAGCCCAGACTCGAACCACTTTTTCTTTTTTGCGAAATCTTCAAGTGAGATCTCAAGAGCGAGCTCTTTCTCCATTTTCTCTACTTGCGTACCCAACAAGAGAGTAAAACAAAAAGCCACAGCTCTGCTCAAAATTAATAGCCTGGCAAGGAGTTTGGCTAGTTAGCCATCACTGTGGAGGCTGAAAGGACCTGCTAGACTGGCCAAAAAAAATTATAATAAAAAATAAGCTGCATTTTTTCTTTTCACCAAATGCCAATGCACCTTGGGTATATTTTTTCTGTACATAAAATTAATTATTTTTTTGGTATTTGGGTAAATATAAAAATCTAGTTAAAATTTTGCTTAGCTGTATTTTTATTTTTGAAGCACAAAAAGCAGCAAATGAGAATTTTTTTCGCTATTTAGAGTAAAACAAACAAACTGAAATTTAAATAAATTGAAATTGTTTTTTTTTTTTTTTTAACGAGAAATTAAAATTTTTTGTAGCAGCAGCATTGAAAAACGAGCGAACAATCCAACAAACAAAGCATTTTTGTTTTTTTTTTTTTAATTTTCAAAAAAAAAAACTAAAAAAAAATATTTTCTCTTTATTGTTAAGTCATATACATATGTATATATATACATATATGAAATATATACAATTATATACATATGCATATTCTTAGGTACATATATATATGTATATAAATTTACATATATACCTATAATATTTATATATATATAATTTGTGTAAAAGAAACTTGAACTTTTTGGTTTTGGGTTTTCGTTTTTATTTTTTTAAATTTGAAACGCATATAAATATTTTGGATAGATAATAAGTTTTGCTGGCGTTGCATACGGCATTAGACAAAATGATAATTTATTATTTCGAAAGCCAAAAAACAAAACAAAGAACACAAGAAGAAACAAGGCAGTGATTGGCAGTGGTGGGGCGGAGGGGAAAGAATCATGCCATCAAAATTTAGCAAAAACAAACTCTTTTTTTGGGTTATGTTTCATGTATGGCAAGTGAGCGATACAGAGAGTGGAGAAAGAGAGAGAGAATAAGAAAGAGAGAGAGACATAGAGAGAAAGAAAAAGAGGGAGAGTAGAGAGAAGAAAAGAAGAGAGAGAGAAAGAGAAAGCATGTAAGAGCAACAAATTCACAGACAGAGAGAAAGAGGCGAAGACCTCAGCGTTTCTTACGCTTTGCTTACTCCATTTTTTTTGTTTTTGAGGTCCTTCCGAAATCTGTCCAAACTTAAAATTTCAATCTAACAAATTCATCTCTGATTTTACTCACAGATCCCTTGGCTTCTCAAGTCTAACGAATCACTTTACTATTTCTTCGAAACTGCCTTTGGGTATTTCTCTGATATTTCCCCATTACTCCTTTTCAGATTTGATATTTGACACGATTGAAGACATTATATAATGTATAATGAATTCATTTGATCCTAGTTTGCTTGGCTTAAAAGAATCGTTCTTTCAAAATTGATTGTGCCTAGAAGCCCTCACATGAATCAGTTGCATCTTCCCGCAAAACCTGAGTGTTTATTTATGACCAAGTCAGACCAATCCAGACCAAGTCAGACCAAGTCAGACCAAGCCAGACCAAGCCAGACCAAGTCAGAACCAAGTCAGAACCAAGTCAGAACCAAGTCAGAACCAAGTCAGAACCAAGTCAGAACCAAGTCAGAACCAAATCAGACCAAGCCAGACCAAGTCGGACCAAGTCAGACCAAGTCAGACCAAGTCAGACCAAGTCAGACCAAGTCAGACCAAGTCGGACCAAGTCAGACCAAGTCAGACCAAGTCAGACCCAGTCAGACCCAGTCAGACCCAGTCAGACCCAGTCAGACCCAGTCAGACCCAGTCAGACCGAGTCAGACCGAGTCAGCCCCTTTAGACCAAGCCAGACCAAGCCAGACCAAGCCAGACCAAGCCAGACCAAGCCAGACCAAGTCAGACCAAGTCAAACCCAGTCAGACCTAGTCAGACCGAGTCAGCCCCTTTAGACCAAGTCAGACCAAGTCAGACCAAGTCAGACCAAGTCAGACCCAGTCAGACCCAGTCAGACCTAGTCAGACCTAGTCAGACCAGGTCAGACCAAGCCAGACCAAGTCAGACCAAGTCAGACCCAGTCAGACCCAGTCGGACCCAGTCAGACATAGTCAGACCCAGTCAGACCTAGTCAAACCGAGTCAGACCCAGTCAGACCAAGTCATACCAGGTCAGTCGAAGCCAGACCAAGCGAGACCAAGCCAAACAAAGCCAGATCAAGTCAGACCAAGTCAGAGCCCTTTAGGACCAAACCAGAGTAAGCCTGACCACTACAGCCATATAACTCTAGCCTGACTTTTTCTATAGTTCTTTTAAGCTAAAATATATTTTTACTAAATTCAAAATATCCTGAAACTATAACCAGAAACCTGTATCAAATTTGGATTGAGAATATCTGAAGATACTAAAGAAAGATCTTAATCAGATCTCATAGCCCAGTCGAAGCTAGATCAATCTATATCTATATCTCTGCTATCAGACCTCAGATCAGTGGTCTATATGATTCGATTGTTCCTTGACAAAGACTCCCCGGTGGAATCAGCCAATTGAAATACCCATTTGATTTGTATGGATTGTTGGTTTGGTGTTTTGTATTTTGAAAGAATTGGAAAAGAAGAAGACCAAAGGGGAAAGAGCTTAAAAAAATATATATATTCTATATAGTATATATGAAACTTTGAACTTTTTGCTTTTGGGGAAATTCTCTGTACAAACTTTTGCCAAAAGATTTGAAAATATTTACATGGCTTCATCAAGATTCTAAATTACTTTTCGGTATACATTTTTTTTATTTCTGGGATTTTCTGACTGATCAAAGAGCGTAGGCAGGAATGAATATATATGTGTGTGTGTATGTGTATCTGTGTGTGTATAGGTGTGACTTTTGTTTGTGTGGATACTTTTTTTTTTTGGGCGGGGGAAAAAAGTCTACAAAACTACTTGCTGGGGTCTTGAAAAAAAAAACTCAAAAAAAAATAAGAATATATATTTTTTTTCTAAGCTAAAAATTTTAAATTTTTTCTTATACTTTTTTTTTTGTTAAATATAAAAAAATATATATTTGATAAATTCAAAAAATAATAAATAACTAGACGCTTTGATATACTTTTTAAAGACTAAAATTAAATAAATAAATTCTTGACTATTTTTTAGGTTTTAATTTTTTTTTTTTTTTTGTAACAAAAATTGTGTTGGTTTTTTTTGTGTTTCAATTTTTTTTTTTAGATAAGAAATTTTTTTTTTTTGTTTTGTTTTTGGTATTTTTTTGGTATATTGTTCTTACTTGAAAGACTGTGACAGTGGCCCATAAAATGTTGTTGAAGTGTTTGCGATCGCATTCACATTGCGGATGTCGGCTGATTATTTCGGGACATGTGCACTCACGTTCGAGTCCGGATTCGTCCAAAAATTTACAAAACTTACCGCCAAACAGATACATGCCGAGTATGCTGTAGGTTTATATATATTTGGTTTTTTTTTATATATATATATAGATTTTCTTATGTTTGTTTTTATATTTTTTTGGTTTTGTTTTTAAGAAAAAAAATTTCTTCTTTTTTTTTTTTTATACATAAAGAACCCGATATATATATACATATATGGTATATATAGAGCGATATGTATATATATATGGAGTTGATAATATTTAAAATAACTAGAGATAGATAGAGGCAGACAGAGAGAGACAGAGAGAGAGAGAGAGCTGATAAAATAAAATCTGAAAATTGTTGGGTTTGAGGGAGTTCTTCTTCTTCTTCTTCTTCTTTTTTTCATGGAATAATTTGAAAAACAAAAAATAAAAAAAATCATAAAGAGAAATGAAGATTTGAATTTATATAAACTATGGCATATATATAGAAAGAGATAGATAGACAGAGAGTTATAAAGAGAGACAGAGAGAGAGAGCAAGTTTTCAGTGTTGATTTTTTTTTTTTCATTTACAAAATTTTCGGAGCCTTGGAAATTTTTTTTTTTTTACCTAGTCTGTGTTGACTGTACAGTGGAGATTTGGCTGGGACACTGTGTGTGCTTGTTGGTTTTTACTGTACAGTGGAACTAATTAATTTTTTTTTTTGGTTGATTTTATTTTACATTTTGGACCTAATTTTTTATGTTTCTTTTTTTTTTTCTGAGACTCAATAAAAAATTATTTTTATTTTTTGGGTTGAGTGATTTCTGTGTGAGTGTGAAGAGTTCAGAGAGAGAGAGAGAGAGAGGAAGACAGAGTCAGTGAGAGAGAGTTGGGCTTGGAGTCTTTTTGGTTTCTTCGGGCTTTGATATGATTTTGTTCGAGTGTAGTTGTGTGTGTGTGTGTGTGTGTCTGGCAGGGGTCTCGGGTGGGGGGTTTCTATACAATTTGATTACTTATTATTTAGCATAGAAAATTTTTAACTAATAAAGTTCAAAATTTTATAATAATAAAGATAGAGAAAAAGGAGATACTTATATGACATTGAGTAAAAATAGACACAAAGAGTAAAAAAGTATTTTGGTATTCAAATGTGAAGGTGTGTGAGTGTGTGCGTGTGTGGTGAAATGCCAGAAAAAAAAACGAGTATTCGCAAGCTTCCAAAAAAAGACAAAAGTCGGTGTAGATCAAAATAGAGTGAAAAAGACAGACAGAGAGAAAGAGATGGATATATATATATATATTTATAGGTGTCTCTTTGAGTGTTAAGTGTTGGGTGGCAGCATGCAACGTCAACAATTTTCATAAAAATATTTACAGGAAAACCACTTAGGCATGCTCAGGCAGGCAACAAACCAAAGAAGGCCAAAAGGTGAGCTGGACAGTTCAGTGAAATGGGACGGAGAGAGCGAGACAGAGAGATAGACTACAGCTTAGTTATAGACCAGAGAGAGAGAGAGACATAGAGTGAGAGAGAGAAAGCCCCATCTTTAGTTTCAGGCTCAAGTCGAAATTTTCAAATGCTTACCTGTGCTTTTTTTTCTTTCTATTAATTTAATTTTTTTTATTTATTAAAAATTCTCTAAAATTTTTATATTTATTTTATTTTTTATTTTTTTTTTTTTGACTTTTTGAAATAAATATTTGTTGGCTTTGTTTTTGGGTAGTTAATAAAAAGAATTCTTTGGGTTTTAATTATAAATCTAGATTATTGCTTTTTATATTTTGGTTTATATATATAGATATTTACATATTAACTTGTTTCAAATTGGCAACTCGATAACATTTTTTGGCAACAATTCAACTAAACTTAATTTGGCATGCAAATGCGCGCTGCTTGCTATCAACGAGAAAACTCAACGAAAACGAAAACAAAAAAAAACTCGCATGCAACTTTTTGTACGCATCAAATTTTTGATATTTCTTTTCTTTTTTTTTTGTTGTTGTAATTTTTTTTTTTTCAACTAATTAATTGTTGTTGTTTGGTATTGTTATTTCTTCAGCTTTTTCATTTGGTCATTGTGTTTGGATATTATTTGTTTGGTTAGTGTAATGGCGCAATTGGGTTCGGTTCGCTAATTGCCGGCAAACAAATCAAATCAAATAAAATTAAATAAATAATCAAAGGAATCGAATTGAATCGACCAACAAAAAAAAAGAGGCAAAAACAAAATCGAATCCATAAACAATAAAGCATAATTAAATCAATATATTTACACACACACACACACACATACATACATACGCATGGCACAAATTTGAGCCAAAATGGCCCCAGGCAAGCACAAAGGAACACACACACACACATAAACAAAAACACACACACACACAGGCACACACACACAAAGAAGCTCTTTAAATAAATATTAAAAATAACAAAAATATTTTGACTTGTTTTTTTTTTTTTTTATTTACTCCGAAACTGAATTGGTTCAGACAAATCGACCATTTTTTTCTGAGTTTTTTTAGAGGAAAAAAAATTTGAAAAAATTCTTTATCAAAATGATATATTTCTAGGGTTTGGAATCAGTTTCATATTTTTTCTTAGCAAAACGAACAATTTTGGAAATTTAAATTTGATAAATTTATTTTCAATTTAAAAAATCCAGAAAATGCCTTGGGATTTTTTTTTAGTCTCAAAATCCTTGAAATTTGCTATTAAAAAGTGCCTAGAAAGTCTCGAAAAAGAATTGTTTAAAAAGAAAATATTTAAGCCCATTTAAGACAGTTTAAGTTCCGGTGTGTTTTTCTTTGGAAAATCAAAAAAAATTTCATTTCAAATTAAGTTTTTATCTAAAAAGATTTCTGTGACTTCAGTCAAGTTCAGTTTAGATTTTCGCATATTTTGAAATGAGAACTTTTATTCAAATCTTTTGTGAATAAAATTTTGGAAATATTTCAAATTAATTCCAATTAAAATTTCAGAATATTTTTAAGTAAGCAAAAGGCTTCTCCGATAAGGGGAAATTCAGGCCTAAAACTCTTGGAAAAGGCTTGACTGAAATATATTAAAAATATTTAGAAGGAAATTTCAAAATATAAAACATTTTTTAAAAATATTTCCCGGCTTGAGAAGGGGCTTGAAAATGTTTTTAAGGAAATTTCAAATTTCCAAATAATTTCTTATTTATTTTAAAAAATATTTCCCGGGCCTTGAAAATGTTTTTAAGGAAATTTCGAATTCCTAAATAATTTCTTATTTATTTTGAAAAATATTTCCCGGTTTGAGAAGAGCCTTGAAAATGTTTGTAATGAAATTTCAAATTCCCAAATAATTCCTTATTTATTTTGAAAAATATTTCCCGGTTTGAGAAGGGGCTTGAAAATGTTTTCAAGGAAATTTCAAATTCCTAAATAATTGCTTATTTATTTTGATTCCAATTCAGAGTATAATTTTTTCAAAAATCATAAGAAAATCTTAAAAAAAAAATCAAATCGAAAAAAGAATTGAATAATTCTAGGAAGCGCAACTTGTGGAGGCAGAGTAGGAATAAGTGAGAGTTTATCATTTCATTTGTACAAAATTTGATCTGTTTGGGTTAGTTGAAAATCAAAAGAACACAAAAAAAAAAAAATTATAAAAATAAATCGAAAAAAAACTGAAAAATTCAAAAAACTTGGTTAACTCAAACACAATGCTTTTTACTAAGTTTTCTTGGACAATTATCATAAATTATATTATATATATATATGTTTTTTGTTTTGGTTATATTAAAATTATTAGTAGGGTACATACATAGATATATACTATATATAGATATATATATATATATATATATATTTTTTTTTTTTGATTATATTTATTTATATATATATAATTGATATATACTGATTCTCTTTCTATATATTTATATATATATAAATAATTATAAGTATATATATATATGGTTTTATATGCGTAGCAGAGAATTAATAAAAAAAAAAAAACAATAGAGTATATATATATATATATATGTATATATGGAAAAAGGGAATATATAATTTTTTTGTTTGTCTACCTGAAACACTGTGACGAGCGCCCAAAGAAGGCTGTCGAAATTTTTACGATCGCAAATCTTCTCTCCTTTAACTTTCTCGCAGAATTTACATCCGAACAGATTCATGCCGAGTATACTAAAGTGATGGTTTGGTTTTGGTATTTATTTTTGGTATATATAAAATTTTTTTTTTTTTTTTTTTTTTGGTATAATATAATATTTAATTTATTATAATAGGTTTTTGTTTTTTTGTGGTATTTTTTAGTTTGAAATTATTTGGGTTGTTTTGGTATTTTTTTTTTAAATATTAATAATAATGTAGGTATAAATATATTTTTAATTTTTAATTAATTTTTGTGTTTTTTGTTAGGGGTTTTTTTTTTGGTGTATTTTTTTTTTTTTTAGTATTTTTTTTTATGGTATTTTTTTTTGTTTTTGGTTTTATTAAATCAATTTAGTTAGTTAGTATTTGTTTAAGCAAGAAAAGAGAGAAAGAGAGAGAGAGAGAGAGAGAGGAGAGACAAAATAGACAGATAGTTAAGAGGCAGAAAGTGATAGAGCATGGGGACGTGTGAGCGAGTGAGACAAGAGTATAGAGCAAAGTGAAAAGTACAGAGAGAGAGAGAGCGAGCGAGCGAGCGAGCGAGCAGGTGTGTCAGTGAGCTTTGAGCAAATCTTCGAAACAAGCTCGGCAAAAGCTTTAAGCATAACTTGTGTCTTAAGAGAACAAGAGCGAAAGCTCTGTGAAGAGCTTCAAGGGAATCGCTTCTATTGAAAGCTTTCTTTTGGCAGCCAATACACCCACACTTTCAAATCAAAAAAGAAAACAAACAATAAAAAAATGGGGGAAAAAACCGAAATCATTTTGAAAATAAGAGAAAAGTTTAGTAGACCAGAGTTTATTTGATTTATCATAAATAATTTTGTTTTTTTTTTTTTTTAGATTTAGTTTAGATTTTGTTTTTATTTTTATTTTATTTTTTTTTTGAGGGACTTTTTTTTTTTTTTTTGCTTGTTTAAATTAGCTAAAGTGTTGCTTGGACGAGGTTATCCTGGGTGGGGGACCTGTGGGAGTCCAGGTCAGTTGGGTCAGTTCGGTGTTGTTGTTGTTGTTGTTATTAACTACACATACAGTTACTTTTTCAAATAGATCAACTAATCTAGCTAAACTTTTGTAGTTTTCAATTTTTTAGTAGTTGCTTTTTTTTTTGCTTTGGAAAATTTAATTTAATTTTGTTAAAGCAAATGTATATATGTATATGTATTTTTATATATAGAATAATACGAATAATTTATATATATTTAGTATGTGTTTTTTTTTTTTGGTATTTTTTTTAGTATTAAACTAGATCGACTGCAACTACACAATAAAGCGTACGATTTGTAATTATTTTTTGATTACTTTTGTTGCTGTTGTTGTTGTTGTGGCTAATTGTTTTTATTGTTTGTCTAAGTGTGCTTGTATTGGTGTGAGTTACTAAACTAATTGGTTTTTGATTGAAATTAAAAATTTGGAGAACAAAAAAAAAAAATAAATAAATAAATGGAAAATATTTTTTGGTTTGAAAATTTTATTCAAAAAGTTTTCAAAGTGTTTTGTATTTATTTTTGTTGTTGTTGTTGTTGTTGTTAGTTTCAAACTCTAAAAAAAAAGCTAAGACACATATTATTATTATTATTATTTAGTTAATTTAATTGTATGAAGCTTTGGCGAACTAACTAATTGGAGATTTTTTGTTTTTTTTTTTCGATTTTTGTTTTTTTTTTGTTTTTGTTGTGAAAAACTAATGCAATTTTGATTAAAATAAATGAAATGTTCTTGTTATTGAAAAATAAGAGAGCGAGAGAGAAAGAGAGAGAAAACAATACTTAATAGTGTGAGTGTGTAGGTGTGTGACAGTGTGTGCGTGTGTGAAGGAAAAATTTGAAAAAAAATTTGAATTTTTCTTAGGAAAAACTTGGCAACGACTTTGGTGGAAAATCAAAAAAAAAAGGAAAATTACATAAAAATTTTTATCGAAAAAAAAAAAACAAAAATGAAAAATATGAGAAAAGAGCTTGAAAGAGTTAGAGAAAAAAGAGAGTCACTCGGTTACGGTGTTTAATGGCCTTGAGTGTTTTTTTTTTTTTTGTGAATCGAGAGAGAGCGAGAGAGAGAGAGAGAGGGGAAATGCAAAAAGTGAGCGAGCGATTCAAAGTGTATGGCAACTTGGAGCTTTTCTTAACAAAAAAAAAAAAAAGTCGAGAGTTATTTGTAGTAAGAAAGGGAGAGTACATTGATTGTGGGCTCTAAGACTTAAAAGAGTCAGACAGAGAAAGAGAGAGCGAGAGAGAGAGAGAGAGTGAGTGGGGGGAAAGAGCAATTTTTCGTACGATTTTATGGTAAAAGTTTCTAACTACTTTTCTGTTTTACAAAGTTTAAGAAACAGAGACAGACAAAGACAAAGAGAGAGACAAAGACAGAGAGAGAGAGAGAGAGAAAAAGAGAGCTTGGGTAAAAGTGTAAAAAGAAGAGAGAGAGAGAGAGAGAGACACTCAGTTTCTAACTTCAAAAGATTTACGCAAATTTTTACTCAAATACTCAATTAGTTTACGTAGAATTAGCTTAGAATGAGTAGAAGTGTAGAAGCATAAAAACAAGTACAGTTATTACCAAAAGCAAATTTGCTTGATTTCTATTTAATTGTTTGTTTTTTTTCGGGATTTCGGGGGGAAGAGACCAAAGAGCGCAAAAAACAGAGACATGTTTCTGTGTCTGTGTGTGGGTGTGTGGGTGTGGGTGTGTGAGTGCCTTATATGAAAAAGAAAGCTTTTAAGAAAGCTTAGGTGAAAGTGTATAAAGATTTGATTAAACAATCAAGAGAGAAAGAGAAAGGGAATAAATGAGTAAAATTGAGAGAAAGTTGTGATTGTTCTTATTTTTTTTTTCTCTTTTATTATAAGTGTCAGGACTTTTAAGAGAGAGAGAGAGAAATAGAGAAAGAGATAGAGAGAGAGTGTGTGTTGGCATCAGGTATCGTTTCGACTTGATTGTCTATCGACTATCGATGCTCTACTGGAACTGAAAGTACTCAAAATTAGCAGAGAGATTCGTTTAAGCTTGAGCGCTTTTTTTTTTACTCAGCTTTTAAACCGATTTCAATAGTTTTAGATAATTAAAAGTTATGGAGATAAATATACAATTGATAAGTTCAATTAAAATGGAGAGTCCAAAAGATTCCAGGACTCTTCAATCTATAAAATGTTTAAAGTTTATCGAAGCATAACTTAGTTTTGACTGATCATATATCTGATCTTTAGAGAACAGATCTTATATAGAAATTTCTCGATTTCCGATAGCGAATAAATCGAAACTTTATCTCATGTGAATTCTGTATTGTTTTTGGGCTTGACTTTTCTTTTGTTCGTGTGTGTAGGGTGGGGGGGAGGTGGGTCTGGGGGGGGGGTCTTGACTAAACTCTAATTGAGTATATATATATATATTTGTCTAGATTAAGGAATACACATCAAGTATACTAACAATTGGTAAGGCCAAAGCTCTAAGCATCAATTTAGTCTAAAAATATTTTGCAACTTTTTTGTTTTTTTTTTTTTTATTTTTTTTCTAAGATTTTTTTTTTGTAGTTTAAAAGAAATTATTATATATGGATATATATATATATATATAACTGTCTCAAGTCGCGATCTAAGACTGAAATGGCTCACTTGGCGGAGAGAAAGAGAGCGAGAGCGAGTGAGTAAGAGAGAGAGAGAGAATGGGAAAGAAAAGGTGAGAGACTTTTCTCTGGGGGGGCTTTTCCTCGTTTGGACTAAAATTTTCTTATTTGTTTTCGTTGCTTTTTTGGATTTTGTTTTTTTTTTGACGTAGAATTTTTTTCCTTGTTATTGTTGTTGTTGTTTTTTTTTTTTGGTATTGTTGTTGTCTTGGTGTATGTGTGTGTGTGTGTGTGTGTGTGTGTGTGTGTGGCTTAGTGGTTAGGGAAATTTTGATTTGATTTGTTTAGGTTTAAAAGTTGGCCCAAGTCAAACTCACCTGAATATGAAAATGAAGAGAACCAAAAGTGAAAAAAACACGGCCACATTGTCCATGGTGCGCAGCATGACAAATAATTGGCGTCGCAAATTGGGCATAAATCGAACCAGCTTCAGTATGCGCAGCAGGCGAAAAGTTCTCAATACGGAAAGGCCCGAGCCGCCACCTCCGGTTCCATTGCCCAGAAATTGCTGGCATATCTCAATGGCGCTGGATTTATATGTTGAAAATGTCAATGTGGTGGGGTGGTGGGATGGGGAGGGGATACTTACCTGAGTATGACAATGATGCCGTCGAAGACATTGAAGCCATTGGCTATATAGCGAAAGGGTCCCTCGGCAATCACCTTGAGGAGCATTTCGACGGCGAAAATGCCGGAGAAGACAACATTGCTGGTCTCGACGATGGCGGTGAGTTCTTCTGGTTGGTTGTGGTATTCAATGCCCATGGAGAGGGTATTGATTAGTATGGCCAGGAGTATGCCCTGCTGGAAGTATTTGTGCTCCACCAGGCGTCGTATGTAGCGGCGGATCACGCTGCAGACACGGCTGAGGCAGCGGTAGACGGCTATGAGGCCGCGCATGGCTGGCGAGTGCTGGCGTGGCTGTTCCTCCAGCGGGGAGAGGGCGTTCTGGTAGAGATCATAGCAGCAGGCATAGTCCTCCATATAGTTGCCGGTCTGGCCGGGCATGGGACCGGGGCGGGATTTGCCGCCGCCGGCACCGCTGCCGCGTCGGTGGTGGTGATGCGATTGGCTCTGGTGGCCATTGTTGTTGCGGCTGTGGCTGTTGTTGTTGTTGTTGTGGTGGTGCTGGTTGGTCTCCTTGCGACGGCCTAGGGTCTGGGTCTCAACGGCCAGGCTGGCCGGCTCCACGGTGGCCACCACAGTGGTGGTGATGGGTGTGGTGCCGATTGTCTCGGCTTGGGCCGTGGACTGGGGCGGCTGGGGCGGTGGATCGAGGGCGCGCTTGTGCTGGGTCTTTAGGGCCTCGGCCGTGTGGGGATCACAGCGTGCCAGGGATGAGTAAAATGACTCTAGTGTGCTTTGACCCGTCGGCAATGCCGCTGAAAAGGCCACAGAAAATGCTAAGAGCTCTTGACAAGTCATCGCGTCGTGTATACCCAATTCAGAGCAATCTGCATATGGATTGGCAATGGTGCCAATTGTCTGTGGTAGATTCACCTGAAATCAAAACAACCAAATCAAACTCAAAGTCATCTCGAAAATTGTATACACTCTGGCACAGAGCTAGTTGACCCAGTTAGAGCCGTAAAAGGTCCAAAGTGTATACAGATGAAACTGTTGGATGAAACTCACCTGCCAAATGCTGCCATCACCGGCCTGGGTCATTTTCTCTGTGGAGAAGATATTGTTTTTTTCGTTGACATTACTGGCGCTGCCAGTGTTGTTGGTGGCGCTGTTGTTGTTGTTGTTGTTGTTGCTGCTGCTGCTGGTGGTCGCCATCGTTGTGACAGGATTGGTAATGGTGTTCGGAGTGCCCTGGGCCATACCAGCTGTGGTTGGCTCGGCCGAGATGGCTGGTGGGGTATGCAGGAGGACATACTCATTGAACATCACCGAGGGTCGACGACTCGCCGATGTGGGCGGACTGAGGAAGCCCGAGGTGCACGGATGGCTCTGTGGATTGGATGGGCGATGTCGGCAGACAAGCACACAGAAACAATGTCAGCGTATTAGCAGCAGAACGATTCATCAATTTAAAGGGCTCATGTCAATTTGATCAAATCAACGAATTTAAAACGAAACAAAAAAAACGAAAACAGCAAAAAAGCTAAAGACCTTTTCAGGACCTGACATAGTTATCTATATCTAGTTGGGTCTTTTGTTCTGAATGAAATCTGGGCTACTGGAAAGTTTTTCTCTAAGATTCCATCTTATTGGGAAATACTGAGAATTTCTTAAAGATTCTTAGCAACAACAAGATTTAAAGAGCTTAGGACTTTCTTGAGGGAGGTTCTTTCTGTAGGGTTCTGAAAATACCTTTATCTGTGTGGAATCTTTACTTCAAGGCCCTCTGCTATATCTTTATAATTCCTCCGTCTTGAGTCTCAAATTAAAGGGTCCTTTTGTTAATAGGCTTTTGACTTATGCTGACTTATGCTTCTATGTTTGAGGAGTCTTATTGACAAGGGTCTACCTGAATTGGAGGATCTCTCCTTATGGAGCTTTTGATTACTTAGTTCCTGTTAGGCCTTGGCATTTGAGAAATCTCATATATGAAAACCTTAATCTGCATATATTCCATTTATCAGGCCTTAGCTTACTTGGTCAATAAGGCGCCGGGTCTTAAGACGAGTTGAACATTAAGGTACTATCGGGCTTAGGCTTAATGGACTCTTCTCAGAGTAGTCCTGAGTTAAGGTATCATTCCCAGTGTCATTTCAATTATAACTTGGAATATGCCTTGGCTTCAAAAGAATTTTGAGCTAAAGGATCTGCCTGAATTTGAGGGTCTTTACTATCGGGCTTAGGCTTACTGGACTCTTGTCAGAGTAGTCCTGAGCTAAGGTATCAATCCCAATGTCATTGGCTTCAAAAGAATTTTGAGCTAAAGGATCTGGCTGAATTTGAGGGTCGTTCTGATATATTATACAACTTATATATAGGCTCTGGAAATGCCCTCATCTGAGGGAATCTTTGAATCCAAGGATTCTCATTTCATTCTCATTTTAATCTTATCAAGTTTTCGAGTAGTTGGCTCCTGATATATCTTCTTCTCTGAGAAAGCTTGATTTTAAGGCTTTGCCTTGTGGCATTATTGGCTCTTAGAGCTGAGAAGTCTCAAGCTACTTGGTCTTTTGGTGGGAGAGCATTCCACTTTTGTTTCCTTTCCTTTTTCCTAATTAGTCCAACTATTTTATTTACTTTTTTTTTTTTGATCAGTTAAGTCTTCTTATTGATGGCAACATAAATGTTTTGATAAATTATTAAGGCAAAATCAATATTGTATATTTATGGGATTATAAGAAAATAATAGATATATGGTTGTAGGTATTATGTTCTTTGCGTTTATTTACAAAGCTGAGTTTTGCTTTTTGCAACTCTTTCAAATTGAATGCATATTTACATTTATTCTAGGCAAATAAATCTCTTGATATTGATCAATTTACTCAAAAAAGAATTACAATTAAATAAAAAATTAAATGAAATAGTAAAATTTGTTGGTGGACTTTTGCTGTGTGCTTGGTTGGTTGTTCTGGTTGGTTGGTTGGTTGGTTGGTTCAACTTGAATTTGATTGTTCATTTGTTTGTTGGTCTTTTTGAGTTTGAGTTTGAGTTTTAATTAATTGCAAGAGTGATTTATTTATTTGATTAGTTTTCATTGTTCTTGGCATAAATATTTAATACCTTGCCTAAATTTCCCAACTGCAGCTACAAGATTTTCCATTATTCATGGGGGTGTGGGGGGATTACATTTTTGGGTATAATAAATATTAAAGATGATTATTAGAAATTAATCCGAGTTCATTCAATATTATCAGAATTGTTATCATTATTATTATTATTATTTTGATTATTATTTCGATTTGTAATTGGAATTGTTTTTTTGACTTTTGATTGTATTTTATTGTTGCTGTTGTTATTGTTATGGTTGAAGCTGTTTTTTGTCTGATATTTTACGATAATTTCAATTTGTCTAGCTAATTTGGATTTCCTATATATATTTTTTTTGATTTCTTCAATTTTATCTTGTGTCTTGGAGATGTTTCTGTTTGTATATATGTCTATGATGTATATCGTAAGTATTGGTAAATTTTGTAAATGAATTTCAATAGTTTTTATTAGGCCAATAAATGAGTTAAATATTGCTGGCCTTTCGCTTAGAGTTAGGCAATATCAAAAGCGAATATTGCAAGTCCATATTGAATATCGTAAGCCAGACTCATTGAAAAAATACTGGTGGCAATTCCAAGTGAATGGAATATTTTGAGTGACTGTCCAAGCGAGATTCGAATGTCGTAAATCCCACTCATTCTCAAATATTGCTGGCCATAGCTTTAAGCAAAATAACTGATGAATATCGTAAATGAATAACGTATTTGAAAAAGGTTAAGTAAATACTGTTCTATACCGTTCCTTGAAAAAAATTCACATCTAAATTCGAGGCTCAAAAAGTCATGGAACTGCAAGCCAATATCGTAAGAAAATAGGTGTGGGATTTTTAATACCCTGAGAACTGCTAGGCAAATGATTATGCAAAATATTGTTTGGTTGCTTGCTTTTATCGTAAATGATGTTTTTTTTTTTTGGTCAATATCTACAGTGAATATCGTAAAGTATTTTTGAATAAGTAAAACAAAGACGATATTTAAAACCTTCTTTATGCATATCGTATTTGAATTCTTGGTTTGGTAAAATATTACAATTGCAAAACGAATATCGTAGGTGAATTTGTGTACAAACAAATTAGAAGCATATTACAAGTGATATATAATATCGTAAGTGAATTTGTGTGTAAACAAATTTCGATATCACATCAAAAATATCTTTAATGAATCGCGTAAGTGACTTTGGCTTAGTTTGCATATTCAATGAATATCGTAAACAATGTTTTGTCTAAAAGCTTCACTTTGAATTGTCAAATGCTAAAAGTAAATATCGTAAACAAATTCTCTACAAATAGCTTTCATTTTCAATATGCCATGATACATCAAGTGAATATCGTAATTGAATAACACAAGTGAATATCGTAAATGAAGTCATTGAACATCTCTACCGAATTCTCAAATAGCCTTCATTTTCAATATGGCATGATAGATCAAGTGAATATCGTAAATGAATAAAACAAGTGAATATCGTATAGTTGAATATCGTAAATGAAGTCTCTGAACATCTCTACCGAATTCTCAAATAGCCTTCATTTTCAATATGCCTTGATACATCAAGTGAATATCGTATAGTTGAATATCGTAAATGAAGTCATTGAACATTTCAACCGCAATTAAATACCATAAGCTATATAAACGTTTCGCCAGCTTTTGAAGGTGAATTTGTACAAAATTTTTTGCACTTTTGTTTTTGGCATCATTTACAAAATCTGACCAGAGATTCCGTGTGTTAATCGTAAATGAATGGCACAAGTGTTTGGGTATAGTTTCGATTACAATTTGCATCGCAATACTCACAATTAGTTGCTCCGAATCAATCATTTGCTGTGGAAATTTCAGCAAAATGGTTTTCTGCTCGCCCCCGCTACCCTCCGGCTTGAGTTGATGGTTGTGGGTGCTGCTGCCAGAAGTGCTGGCGATGGTGGTATTGGTAACAGTATTGGCGGCACTGGTGAGGGCGCTAGGCTTTTTCAACGATGAGCCGCGTATACCCAATATGCCGCTACCTCCTGGACATTCCAATGACTGCTCGGTGTTCTCCGATGACGAGTGCTGGCCCAAGCCATACGCATGGGCATGGAGATTCGTGTGTGGATTATAGTGACTGGCATTTGCATACCCACTGCCTCCAGATGCGGTGGCCACACTTGCTCCACTGCCATTGATGCCATTCACCAGGGCCACTGTGGTGTTGGTGGTGGTGGTGGTGGCGGCATGAGCCAGCGGTGGCTGTGATGGTGTAACTGGTGCTGGGCTGCCAATTATGGCCGGAGCTCGGCTGCCGTTGCCGCTGCTGCCGTTGTGGCTGTTGCCATTGTTGTTATTGTTGTTGTTGTTGTTGTTGGAATTCAATGGCACCATCACGGTAATCATTTGATCCTGCATGCTGGACGGGTTGCGATTACTAAACTTGGGGCACTTGGGATGATGGCATTTGATCCTTGATGGCGAGAAGGTCAAGTTATCGGCATTCGGCAGGAGACCCTCCTTCCGCTGCTGCCGCTGATACCTGTCATATATTGTTGGGTGGGATTGTCGGCGGGAGTGTGTCGAGTGTGTCGAGGGGTGGTTGGATTAAGAGAACAATCGATTTGATTAGTTTCCATGTCGCAGCTGGCGCACAAAAATTCTGCACACACACAGACACAAGCAGAGCAGAGCAGAGCAGAGCAAAGCAGGGCAGAGCAGGGCAGAACAGCAAAGAGATATTTTGCGTGTATATATGTGTGTGTGTGTGTGTGTGTGAGGGAGACAGGGGGTGTGGGCTTGGTTGTCATTAGTGGCGCTGTTTGTGTGTGCTTCTCTTTCTGTTCGCCTGCTTAAACATTTAACAATTAAATGACAACAAACAACAACAAGAACAACAAGAACAATTACGGTTACACAACTCAATCAAATAAACAACAACAAAAACAAAAAGAAAAAAAAAAGACAAAATGAAAAAGACAAGGCCAAAACAACATTTTCAAACAACTAATTTCAAATTTGCAAAATGATTCGAGAAATTAACATATTTTCATCATTCATGTGTTCGTTGTGTTTTTTTTTGTAATCTTTTTTTATGCTAATTGCTCATCATCATCAGGGCGCTGGGGAGAAAGGGAGGGGGTTGAGCTTCTTTGTTGGGAATGAAGGAAAGCAGTCGGCGCTAGTTTGGCTACTCGTGGGAATCCAATACAATTACATTTTCATTTATTTGCCTGGTGGACTACTCAGCCAACTAAAGGGACTTGCTAATATAATCAATTACAAGCAAAACACACACACACACACAGGGACACGGAGGAAAATTTCTGGGAAATTAATTCTGGTTCTTTAGACTTTATGGGAAAAATATTTAAATATTTCTGAGGGTTTCTACAAATTTAAAGGTTCTCCTCTTAGGTTGTCCAAGTCTTTCTGATTCTTTCTATAATATATCGAATTGCCAGTTGGATCAAAGATCCTGAGAACTTCTTGAAGAATAAAGTTTTCAAAATGTATTTCATCTGGCATTGAAATAACTGAGAAAGCCTTGAATAGTTCTGCGAATTACTTATGGAAGGCAAATTCCTGAAATTATCTCGAAAACATTTTGATTTGCTCTTGCCAATTTATTGAAAGAATCTTAAGCTGAGGGTTTCAAAAAGTCCTTGAAATTACCTTATTGAAATATCTTAAATTTTCTTTTGAAAATTCCTAGAAAGAAGCTTGAGTAAAGATTTTCGAAAACTTCTGGAAAATCGCTATTTAAGCTGTTTGGATTTGGCCTTGTGAAGTCTTTGAAATAAATCTTGAAAAATTTCCAGGCATCTTTTGTGAATGAATCTCTTGCAGAATATTAAAGACTTCTTGAATGAAACTTGAGAAGTATGTTTGAAAATATTGAAAACTATCTACTTAAAAGGTTTTGATCTCGTCTTGAGAGTTACTTGAAAAAGTTCTACAAAAGTCTTAGGAAGTTTCTGAAATTATCTTGAAAGCATCTTTAAAAGGAGACTTATCCGGTCCTTAAAATTTCTTGAAAAACTCTTAGAAACTTCTTGTAATTCTCTGAAGAATTCTGTGTATTGAAAAAATCCTGAAATTTTATCTAAAACGTTTTACTTTGGTCTTGGAAATTTCTTGAAAGAATCTTGAGAAGTACTTTTGAAAAAGGTTCTAAGAAGTTCCTAATTTGCCTTACCAAATCTATGGAAATTAGTTAGATGAATTATGCCTAATTTGCCTTACCAAATCTATAGAAATTAGTTAGATGAATTATGCAAAATATTTTTCAAATTATTCAAGTAGCCTTAAAAAGGCCTTGAAATGGTTTTGAAATCTACTCAAAAAATAGTGAAATATTTTTTTTTAGCTCATTCCAATTCCTATAGGATTCTGAAGTCCTTTTGAATTCTGAAAGACTTGCTCATTTAATTTTTGCAACCAAAAAAATCATTTTCGTTTTTTTGGAATTTCAATAATATTTTTCCATATTTCTCCTTTTTTTTCAATTCTGAGCTGATGCAAATATTTTGTTTCTATAACTAGACAATGCCTTTATATCATATGGAAGAAGCGGGAAATTGAAATGCTTTTTGGGTTGGCAGTTTTTTTTTTTTCTCTCTCTATTTTTGTGAGCACTTGGCGAGAACACACGATATTCATGTTCAGACAATTGAAAACTAAAAGCCATAAAAAATGCAACACAAAATACCTGACAACCGTAAATGTAAAGAGAAGAAGAAGAAGAAGAAATGGAAGAATAGGAATTCTATAACTAAAAAATTGAAATAAAAAAAAAAAATAGGCCAGAGGACAGAGGGGACAGTGTGAGCAGTGAGAGAGACACCGAGGAGGCCAAAGAGAAGCGAGAACGCGCAACACGCATGCTAAATGAATTTTTAATAAATAAAACAAAAAACAAAGAAATAAAAAATAATAAAAAAAAAAAAAAACAATAATAAAAAAAAACATAACACAGACACACACATTGATTTTTTTTGAACAAAACAAAAATGAAACAAACGAACGAAGGAACTCAAGTGTCATAAATAAAATGCCATGAAAATAAAATTGAAAGTCAACTGGTGGGTTTGGTTGGGTTGTTTGGGAGCGAGTTGATCGAAAAACTTGTCGCCTTGCCCAACCGGGCGGAAATGGGCAACAAGTTTTTATTCTGACACAAAAAAAAAGAAGAGAAATAACAAATTTATGCTCAAATGAAATATTCGTTGCACATTTTCGCAAGACTAAAAACAAACCGCAACCCAAACCGCGCCAGTGACCAAAACAAAGAACTTTGCAATTTAATTAAGAATTTTGTTTTTTTTTTTTAATAATAAAATATACTTTTCCCAGGACTTGAAGGACTAGAATATTAAGTTTTTTTCCTTTAAAAAAAAAATAAGTTAAATGAAAGGGCGAAGACTTGTTTCCATTTACCAACAGGTGGCAACCCTGGCCAAGCTAACTGTGATTCCAAAATTACTCTTGAAAATAACAGACCAGACTCAATAATTCATAAAGATAAATCTAGCAAAGTATTCATTTGACTCCCTGGCTGCCTGCCATCTAGCGGACTGTTTAGGCAACTGAAGCCTGGCGAACTGTCATATCGTCTCCTAGATCTTGCCTTACTCATATCTCTTGTTATAATGAACCGATTTGGGTCTTGTTTGGTATTAATCGAAAGATTTTTGGATTTCCAATATTTTTCTGATGGAAATTAAGGTCATAATTTTAAGGCTTTGGGAAATACAGGCCTTTGAAATTTTGATGAGCCGTGGAGCGGGGTGCAGGGAGCTCAAACTTTGTTTTCTATACAAAATTCTTAGATCAGTACTCCAAGTCCAAAGTTTGTTGGAGATAACTTTTATGGTGGCAAAGATCTTCCTCATGTCTTCTTTCATTCGGTTTATACTCAAAAGGGGTTCCGATATGGGCTGAACTAACTTGCTCAGACTTGCCTAGAAGTAAACTACAGGTTCGGTTCATAGTCAAAAGGGGTTCCGATATCGGCTGAACTAACTTGCTCAGACTTGTCTAGGAGTAATTTACAGGTTCGGTTCACAGTCAAAAGGGGCTCCGATATGGGCTGAACTAACTTGCTGAGGCTTGACTAGGAGTAATTTAATTTTGAGCTTGAAAATATTGTGGAATCTTAAAAACAAATTTTGTTATTTTCAAAAATATTTCGCTCAATGGAAGAAATCTGAGAAAAGTCTGAGAGAACTGTGAGAAAAATCTGAGGAAAATCAGATTATTTGAGCTCACCCGGGAAAGAGTATATTGACTTTGGCAGGCCAAAGATTTGGTTAGGAAAATAATAAAGATTTCCTCTTGGCTTGGAATTTCCTCTCTGCTTAAAAAAGGGGGGAGGCTTTTCAAATTTTTGGCTCGACTGATTTGGAATATTTTTGAAATTTTCTTGTTTTTCTTTTTTTGTTAGTTTCTATTTACATTTTTTTGATTTTTGGATTAGACAATTTCTACGCCTTTTTGGGCAACGCAACGTAATGCAAATTGTTAGTTTTACTTTATATTTTTTTTTTTGCTTTTCAATTGGGAATTAGTGAAAATCAAACGACGAACGGAAAAGATCAAAAGTTTTTTGAAACAAGAAACATGAACAAATCAGAAAACAAATCAAAACAGAATTGAATGAAATAAAAACTACAAACAGCATACTTATATAATCTGTACTTCTTTAACATTCGTCTTTTGAAGCGGCGCCACAAATGTGCAATATATTTGACAATTTCGGCATAGCAGGTGGCCGGTTCGGAGTTGTTTGTGCTGGAGGCGAGAGTGGAGGTGGATGTGTAGCGGGCTCGCTCCTGTCGCATGCGTTCCATTTCGCGTTTCTTGGTCTCCGAAAACTGTGTGGCAATGACGACCAGGCACAGGTTGATCATGAAGAAGGAACCAATCTGAAAGAGTGAGAAAGCGAAGAAAAGTTTGAGAATTTCCGTAGCTGGGTGGGTGGGACTGTACTTTTTGGGTATGTTTAGCTACTAATATGCTTGATTGCGGCTTAACTTGTTGGGAAGGACAATTTGAAAAGGGAATGCGTTGGCAGCTGCAACCAAAACGAAGGCAACAGGCAGACCGGAAACAGCCAACTGGCTTAAGTGACTTTTTTTCTCTCGTCCTACCCAAGAAGAAGAAGAAGAAGACCAAGTTAGCAGGTGGCAAAAGGCGTTCAAGTGCAAAGAAAGACTTGGAAATTTGTTGAAGCATCACAAAAAAAGAAAAAGAATCGTGGAGTGGCAAAAGTTTTCCTTTTTAGTTTCGCTTAGTTTTGTTTTGTTTTGTTTTGCCAACTCAAACTGAAAATAATCAGGCGAGTCGTGAGCGGCGTGAGTGAGGAGGCGGGGGGGTGGGGCGAGAGTGATAAATCAATTTTGAAAATGGCCCCAGACAGATAAATGCCAAAGCAGAAATAGGACAACATAAAAATGTTGCAACTACATTAGCAAAATTCTGGCCAAAATGGCTGAACAAAAAAAAAATGGAAAGAAAGAAAGAGAAAAAAAAAATTGGAACGGAAACAAGGCAAACAAATTTGCCAAGTTTAAATTGAAAACATATTTCATAAGCCTGGAAGAGGTGAGCGAAACGTCAGCGGCAATATTTCTAATTTATATGGCATAGTAAGAGCGAGAGAGATAGATACATAGAGAGAGAGTGACAGGGAGAGTAGGTAAAAAGTCAGCATAAATATGCAATTTCCTTGTTACGAGTTGTTCTACCAGAGCTCATTCAAAGTTGCCTCCTGCCACATTGACTACCTGCAACATGGCATTTAACTTGCCACACACACACACACGCATGTACAATATATGAGTACACCCATAAAGTCGGGCGCCCCAGCAGACAAAGCAACCAGTGAGAATAGCCTTTTTCTTTTTGGTTGGGGAAAGAGAAAAGAAACTATTTGCATAACAAAAGCTATAGCTGTGTGTGTGAATGTGTGTGTGTGTGTGTGTGTGGAAAATCATAAAAATTTACAACAACAACACTGACAAGTCCTTGTCCTACAAAAAAAAAATGCTAGCTGCTTTTGGCAGGGCAAGGAATCGCTTCCTTTCAGCTGATCCCCGAGACCCAATAAATAGAAGAAGAAGAAGACAAAATAGCTGAGTTAGCCAAACAGAAAACCAAATAATAACGCAAAAAAAAAACAAAAAAAAAGAATTTACTATTTTCTCAAAAATATTTTTCCTCAAAATTGTAAATTTTTGGCAATTTCTCTTTTTTTTTTTTTTGTGAAAAACAAAAAAATTCTTTTTATTTGTTTTAATCAAATCGTTTTGCAATTTTTATTAAATAAATCAGAGCATGAAGCCAACCAACTAATGAAAATTAAATATTCCTCGGCAAATTTACTTTATTCTAGCTTGGCTTATTTATTTTTGTTTTGAAAATTTTCTTTTTTTTGACTAAATATTTAAACAGTTGAAGAGCAAAAATTTAATTAAATTATTTTCTGAATTCTCAAAAACTTATAAAAAAAAAGAATTTCATGGAAATTATAGCAAAGATTTTGGGAAATATTTAAAAACGATTTTGATTGAAACTGGGAGTAGTTTTTGAGAGAACTGAATATATTTTCAAAGAGTTTTGAAGAGTCCCAGAAAAACCTACGAAGTTTTCAATTTTGAATATTTTGAAGACAAATTTGAATCACAAAGCAAACTGAAATATCTCCAGTGTTTCCTTCTAAAGATCTGAAAATCCTCAGAAAAATAGAAGAGCTTATAAGCTCTGCATAGTCTCAAGTTCTTTGTTCATTTGTTACTGAAATTTTAAATGATCTTAATATTTTCTCGGGTCCCGAAAAATATATTTTTCGAGCTTTTAAGTACCTTAATTTTTTCTGTAAATTTATAGAGACTCTCAGGTCCTCATCATCAATCTGAATTTATTTTCTAAATACTTTTTTCTTTAGCAATTTTAAAAACTTAAAGAAAATGAAATTGCCTTGAGACTTGGGAATAATCGAGTTGAATTTATTTGTTATTGAAACTTGGAATGATTCCAATAATTTACTTAGAATAATTTCAGAGCTATCTAGGTCTTGGTACCCTCAAAATTTTCAAGTTCATTTTATACTAAATAACCTCAATATATTCTTTAAGAAGTTCTCGAATATATTGAGGTCCTGAGATCTTGAAATTTAGCTTAAAAATGTTGAGTAATTTTTTCAAAATTTATCATAGTTCGGAAAAAATATAACCTTGGTAGAATGGAGATCTTAAGATCGTCTTTATTTCTAGGCCCAACTTGTTTCTTTAATAATTTCAAAGCTTGAAAGATTTTGGAAAGACGCAAATCTTTGGAAATGTTGAAGCCTTTTTGAGACCTTAAATTTCAATATTCTCTTCTCTTCTTCTTTCTTGCAAAATCGAAAGACCTTTAAAATGTTCAAAGTCTCGAGGTTTTGGTATCAAACCAAACTGAATTTATTTCCCATTGAATCGAACGTTGATGATTTTCCAATAAAAGCAGATTTTTGCTTTTTGCTCAAGAATGCTTTTTTTGTTTGGTCTTTTCGATTTTGGTTTTATTTTTAGTTGTGCTAAGCCAAAAATCATATAAAATTGGTTTCATTTCGAGCTACGAAATGGCCAAAGCCTTTTAGACCAAATTAAGATTCGTTCATTTGAATAAAATCCCATGGACATTTCGAAAGGCTTTGCCAAAGTATTTGCAAGAGTCTGATAAAATGAATTTATATCTTTTTAATTTGTTAGCCATTTTTTTTTCTTCTACTCTCTCTCTGTCGGTTTGGTTTGGTCAAAACTGTCAGTGTGTGTGTGTGTGATTGGGTGAGTCTCTCGAGGGGGTGTTGGGGGGTGGCTGAGTTTATTTACATTGAAAGGCTTTTAATTAGTCCAAGGACACATGTTTGGTTCAAATATCTTTCCATTTTGAGTTTCTTGTTTTTACGTTTTTGCCACACTCACACACACACACACACACACACACACACACACATTTGCAGCTGCCATTTTTGGCCAAAAAGATACATATGTGAATTTAACACAGTCGAAATGTGTGTGTGTGTGTGTGTGTGCTGCCATTAGTCGACTGCTCAAACTTTTCGAGTTTTAGAAAATTGCTTTGGCCAAATTGGCAACTTGTGCAAAAATGCAAATGATTCTGCAGTTAGCCACGCCCCGTTTGCCCACACAGTGGAAGCTTTGCGTTTGTTTTATTTAGTCGGAAAACTGAAATGTTTTAGTCTCGGTCAAATGTTAATAACTTTTTATTGGGGCCTAAAATGTTACTTAAACTTTTGACTAAAATTTATTTCAAATTTAATTTGAAAAGAGCTTAAGCCATTTGGAATCATTAAAAGCCACTTCTCAAATGCCATCAAATGAAAGTGTCTGCTGATTTGCTAATTTCATGGAATCAGCTTGATGCCAGCAGAATGTATTTTCATATTTTCAATATTTCAATTTGACCAATCTAAGCCCTTTGGAATTCGCCCGAGACTTGCATATTTAATTAGTCAGACACAGTGAGAGAGAGGAGGAAAAGGAGGGACCTCACTCCAGGACTCAATTGGAACTCCTTACCAAAGGGAATTGAATATGCCAAAGAAGAGATAAGAAGCTCTCGGATTTGTTGCTAGGCAAGCGGATCAAGAGGGCTCAATAATTTTAAACTAAAATTCTTATACTCTTTATAAAAAGTTCTACTAAGGTTATAGACATCCGATCCAGCTGAAATTTGTTAGATATAAGAATTATTTACTATGCTCTGGGCATACCAATTTTTAGCTTGATTTATTTATTACTTACGGTGAAATTCAGATATAATACACAGGGAAGAAGTACTTTTATTTTGATGAAGAAAATAAATAAATATTATGAATCCATCTCCAATGAGATTCTGGATTAATCGGGGATCAATTTGGGTTAGTTCCCAACATAATGATGGATTCTTAGTTGAATAAGGGTTATAGGCCTGGGGAGGTTTTGATTGAAGTGGTTTGAGCTAGGAGATGTGTCTTCGGGCTCTCTGATTCCCGAGTTTCTCAGAATTCAGATAGGCTCTTCACACTACCAGAAACCCTGTCTTCCATTACCCAGAGCCCTGGGCTTCTTCTTCTTATTCAATAAATGTGTAGCCTGGACCTGGAAGGAAGTAAGCCAGCAGCGTCTTTGGTCTCTTCGGCTTGAGTCTAAGTAAATAAGAGTTTCCCAGGCTCTCGAATTCCCTGAGCTCAAAAAAAAAATTTCCCAGCCTGTTTCACTTTGTATTCAAGTCGATGGCAGGGGGAGTAAATTTATTAAGTATCTCTTCTTCTTCTTCTTCTTCTTGATTCCTTTTGGCAAATTGCCGTTAGATACTCACAACAATTAGCAGGACAAAGTATATCCAATCCCAGAAACTGTGAGCATCTTGCACGTAATACATTATGTCCGTCCAGCCTTCCAACGAGATGACCTGTAATAATAACAAAAAGCCAAAGAAAAGGAAACCAAGTCAAAAAATTAATACAATAAATATCAAGATGGCTCACTGGGGAGTGGGTGTCTCTGACAGTGACTGCCTGCCTGTGTCTGTGTGTGTGTGTGAAAAGTGTAGTGTAATTAGTTTTGTGTGTATGTGAAATTTTGTTGGCCTGGAGGACTCGGCTGGATTTGAGCCTGACCAGGTTTGGCAATCAGTGTCAATTTTTGTAACACGTCACGTATGCGTAATTTTTTCCATCTTCTTCTTCTTCTTCCTTTTGTCTCCTTTCTTTATTGTTATTGTTTTTTTTTTTTTTTTTTTTTTGTATTTTTGGTTAGTGCAGCATTTGTGTGTGTGTGTTGTGGCACGTGAGTCGCGTTATGGGCAAGCTGTTGGCCTCGTGCATTTTTATGCGATTCTGCTTATTTAATGGCCATTTAATTTGTATTTAATTGCAATTTGAATGAAAAGGTCAAACACACACACACACACACACACAAGCCCAACAAGGCCAGCCAAATGGACTGACTAACAATGAAAGAGAGAGAGAGGGGGGTAACTGGTAATAAAAACTTTTCGAAACAAGCAATGTCATCCATTTAGATTCGCACATTACGTATACGCCAATTGGGCTGTGAATAGTTATGAGCTAATTTAGATAAAGTTTTCATTATTTTGCTGTCAGCAAACTTAAAATTTTCTTTTTTTTTTTTGCCCCAGTCTAGCTCATTAGATGCTCTCCATATACTCTGAGTCTCTCCTAAGCCAAAAAGAGAGAGAGAGAGGGAGGCAGATTTTGTGGCTGGTATCAACTTTCAGAACCTCGATTTCAGCTTTGATTTGAATTACTTATTGACTGTTTGAATCTTGCACTCTGAGATCAACGGATTCGTGTTGACTTGGCTTCTGTGTTTTTTTGTTGACTCAAAGGCAGCGATACAAAATTAACATAAAAAGTTTCGACGTTTTCTTTTGACTTTCACCAACCGCCTCCTCCATTTGTCTGAATTGTTCTTCTTGTTCTTGTTCTTGTTTTTGTTGTTGTTGTTGTTGTTGTTGTGTGTTATTTGAGTTAACAAAGTTGAGCGCTAATTGGAAGCCAGGAAGCAGTAAATGGCAAACGCCATCAACACCAAAGCCAAAACCGAAAGGAGGAAGCCTCTCTGAGAGGCCCCCAAAGACAAGTCAATTCAGCGTCGAGTTGCCAAGGCCACCATCAAGTCCCCACCCGTCATTAACATGGCCAAGACCATCAAGACCATCAAGACCATCAAGACCATGAACATCATCATCATCATCATTATCAAGAGCAACGCATTTGGCATTGAGTTAAGCATGGCTGACTGGCTGACTTGGTAGAGAGATGCAAATTTATGCATTAGGTTAGTTTGTAATTACTCACCAGAAATATGGCCACCCAGGCCATGCCAATGTTGTCGAAGGATATTGTGCCCTGAAATGGATTCTCTCCGCTTTGTTTGCACATTGTGTAATACTGATTCCAATTTACGCACGACGTATTCGTTGGCTCATTGAAGTCGTATGGCTTCGCGTCCGCTATAAAAATTATCCCATGCAATTACATCAAAATGGAGTACGAACAAGAGACAGAGAGAGAGAGAGAGAGAGAGAGAGGGAGAGAGATAAGTTGAGTCAGTGTCAAATTGCTAAAGATGTCGTGTAATTAAAAAGCTCATTAAATTGGATTACTAAAGCAATTAAGGCCTTATTAACTTTTGCGTTGATCAAAATTGTTCAAAAAGACCAAAAGACTCGTAGCCTTTTCCTTTGAGCTTATCGATTAACGATTAATAATTAAGCATCGATACTTAAGACTTAACAATTTGTATCTCAGAAATACATAGGTCATATGAGAGCTTAATTAATTGATTCGGGTTGGTCTTAAAACTTCCCAAGGTTTTTTCTGGAATTTTGTGATGCTCTATTAGCTTATCTTCTATCAATAGTCAAGTAGCCAAATATCGATAGTCAAGTAGCCAAGTATCGATAGTCAAGTACTAAGAGGCTTTAAGATAAATGCATATGAGAGTTCTGCCCAGAACTGAAGCTTAACAAGAGAAGACGAGAATCATTTATATTCGAGTTTTTCCTAAGACTTCGGAGGGTTCCTAGATAAGAGACCAAGTCTCTCCAGATTGCTTCACTTGATGTCAGCATCAGCTGAGGTTTCCGGTAACCCTCCAAAATGAGGAATTTGGGAAGTCGTTTCAGCTTCTTTTAAATTGGGATTTTGGAGGGGAAATTTATTTTTAATCTTGATCAAAGACTCCTCAGGATCAGCGCTAATGCCATGACTGATTCTATCGGCATATATTTGCCAAAAGACTTCAGAGGTTTCCCAAAGAGGAGACCAAGTTTCTCCAGAAGCTTAAGGAGATCCGTCAGGCTTTCTAGGCTATCAGCTAAGCTTATCGATAAGTCACTAAAATTGGGAAAATGGAAAGCCCTTGAAGCTTCCCAATATTCTGCATTTTGAGAGGAATTATGAAGTATATGATCAAAGCCCTCTTAGAGAATGTCCATACTGTCTTTATAGACTTATTTCGCAACTCTCAATAAATTGAAAAATTGTTTTTTTTTAAGAATTTCACTTACCATTGCAGACCAGGGCACCAATCCGGTAGGGCGGGAAATTGGCACACAAATGCATGCCGGAATCGTCTGGTGTGGAGCATATATAATCCTGATCCTTGGAGAACTCATAATAATGTGAAACGCTAAGCAAAAAATTTGTCAAGCATTTCGATTTGTTTTTTTTTTTTTTCGAAAAATGAGATTTTTTTTTTTTTTTTTTTTGAAGAAAGAGAGAAACATTTTTGTGTGCATTTTTTTTGTGTGTGTGTGTAAGTAAGGGGGAAGGGGGGATTTAATCAGAGACAATCGTAGCAAAATATTTTGTTGAAATGTAGAGAGAGAGCGAGAGAAAAAGAAACAGAGAGAGAGAGAGAAAGAAAGAGAAAGAAAGATAAAACAAACAAGTTTCAACAATTTTCGATATTCAATTAATGTTTTTTTTTTTTTAGACATAATAATACGATATATGCCTTGAGAGGACATATATACATATATAAATATATGATTTTTTTTTTTTTTGTTTAACATTTACATGGATATTTCGAGTGTGAGAAAAAGAAAACAAAAGGCTTAAAATTTTGAATTTTTTTTTTTTTGATGTGCAGGTTTTTTTTGGGTGAGATTGTTCTTTTTATGTTATTCTAGTTTTTTTCATTTGAGGAAATTTGAAGACAGAGACACTAAGACAGAGTGAGTGACAGAGTGAGTGAGAGAGTGAGTGAAGTTTTTTGCCAATATTGAGAAATACAAAATAAAACCAAATGGAAATCATAAAGTATTATTGAATGAGCGAGTGATATACTTAGGCTTAAAAATATTTATTATGCAGACGGAAAGATGCTTTTAGCGAGTACACAAAGAGCGAGTGAATGGGGCGAGTAGCTCGAGAGAGCCAACGAGCTCGCCTCTAGACAGTGAAGCAGACAGTGAGCGAGCGCCTGGCCTTGACCAGTCAAGTGTGCAAAGAGAGAGAGAGAGCGAGAGAGCGAGCAAGCGAGCGAGCATGTAAGCCAGTGTAGGCGCAGCAGTAAAGTGCTTAAAGCTCAAGCCAGGCAAAGCACACAAATGCATCACCACCACCATTACCACCGTCACTAGCATCACAGGCAAGACACACCGAGCAAGAGCAAGAGAGAGAGAGTGAGTTAGTGAGTGAGATAGAGAGAGAGAGCGAAAGTGAGGCCTCATTAAGCCATCAAAAGCACAGTTAAGGCAGAGCATTTAAATGTAATTTACTTTTACTCAACTACGACAACACTTGACTGACGCCATAAAAAAAGTGACAAAAAAAAAAAAAACAGAACAGAACACTTAAAAGTACAGTGAGACAAATACACATAAAAAACAATTCAAATTAAAAGCAATAAAAATAAATTATTTATCCAAGGAGAGAGAGAGAGAGGGGGGATTGAAATTGTTCTGTCTGTAAATTGTGGGCAAAACCACGGCTCCTAGGAATCTTAAAAAGACAAAAAAATAAATAAGTAAAAATAACAAAAAAGACATACACACACACAGACAGAGAGAGACAGAGACAGAGAGACAACATACAATAATGTCAACATTTATGTGAATGTGTAGGTGAGTTGCTGAGTTGTTGAGGCCTTTCTGGGAGAATCTCTCAATTTGCTCTATAAAAATTCTAACTGCCTTGGTTACTTCTTCTTTGAAATGTCTTGATTTGCGTGTGTGTGTGTATGTGTATGTATGTGTGTGTGAATGTGTGTTTCCCCAAATTCCTGAGGAATTCCCCTTTTTGATAAATGTATTATTTTTGTGTTGGTAGCATACTTATTTGGGGCAGCTTTAAATACCTTTCCAATAGAAACTGATGGTTTTTCCTGTAAAAAGAATTTGGCTTACAAATTTATTTACTTTTCTTTAGTTTCGCTTCAATCTATTCTTGTATAGATTTGCTTGTTGCTATAGTTTTTTTTTTTTTGTTTAAGTGCTATTGTGCCCAAGTGTGTGTGTGTGTGTGTGTGTGAGTATATTTGGAATTTTGTTTAAATCAAAGAAATCAAGAAATCATAGCTTGCCAGGGAACTGCTTGATGGTTTTCACAGGCATTTTTTTTTTCAATATTTCTGAAGTGTTTTGAGTTCACTCAAAGCTTGAAATATTTCAATTCAGATTTAGTCTGGCATTGAAAATGCTTGCAAGCCTTGAGATTAATTATGTTGTGCTTGTGTGTGTGGGAGTGTGTGTGTCTGTGTAGACTGAGTGAGTGCTTTTTAAGATTCAAATTGACTACACCAATTGCACAACATCAAAGCTAAACACAAGTACAAATACAAACAAATCAAGTGTAACCGAAACCGAAATGATAAAGCTCGTGAATAAAGAAACGGAAAAAGCTTTTAACCAAGACAAACAGAGACAGAGAGAGAGAGAGAGAGCAAAGAAAAACAATTAAGTCAAACAAAAGAAGAAACCATAAACTACTTTCGAGTGTGAGTATAAAAACATTTAAGGAGTTGGCAGCTCTCCGAGCTTACGGGATCGGCACAGAGAGAGTGAGTGAGTGAACTTGGGAGAGAGGGAGAGGTAAACAGTGCAAGCTTTCTTTTTTTTGCAGGGTGAGAGAAAGTTTTGGTGGTGGTGTAACTTTTTTTTTTGGTTTGTTGTTGTTTTCTACTTTTCCAGTGATTGCAGCTTGGCTAAACAGTTAGACAACGAAACTTGAAAGCATGTGTAATAGAGACAGAGAGAGAGAGCGAGAGAGAGAGAGAGCAAACAGCCATCGAGTGTGAGAGAGCTAAGCTTTCTGTCATCAGTGTTGCCTGACCACTAAAGTGTTTTTTTTTGTTTTGTTATTCTTTTTGTATGTATTTATTTAAACATATATATAATTTGTTAATAAGGTTATCGATAAACGATAACCGATTTGTTTTTGCATAGTTGAGATAAACATTTATATATTCATATTAAAAACTGAGTTTCGAGTTTCAACTTTTACTTATTACGTGTACTAGGCAAATGCAGAGAGACACAGAGACATGAGATATATATTTATATATATATATGTATAGATATAGAATTACAGAGAGCTAGAGAGACAGAGATATATATATATATATATATGTATAGAGAGAGAGAGAGAGAGAGAGTTAGAGAGCGTAGTATGTTTAGCATTACTCTTACGCATACGGACAATTATATAGAAAACTATGTGTGTGTGTGTGTGTGTGTGTTGGTGTAATATTTGTATACTTGTTTGAGTGTTGCACTAAATTGGTGGGAGCAATTGGGAGCTAGAAAGGGTCTAATAAAAAAAAAATATTGACTATGGCCTTGTTCAAGATATTCTGGGGGGTTGGGTCCCATATTGTGGTTAAGAGTCTTATCGACATCCTTCTCACATGGAGTTTTAAGTTTTTTGAGGTTAGCATAATTTCTCAAGGAACTGGGTGATATTGAGCTTAAGATCTCGATATTAATTTTGAAGAGGATTTGGGGGCTCTCAAGATATTTTTAGGGATAATGAATTTCACTTAGATTCTTAGCAGTTATTGGCTCTATATTATTTTAAGCCAGGAAATAGTAATGAAGCTGTTTCTTTTTAAATAAATTTTTAAAGATCAACAAAGTAAGAGAGTAGTTGTTAGGCCTTCGCAGACCTTTTTGAGGTTAGTCAGTAAGATAAACAAAGATCGAGGTTATGGTAGAAATAATCAAAGACGAATTGAAGTTTATGGTTCCTTGAGAGGACTTGAGGAGACTAGAGAAAAGACAAGGATATCATGATCCATTCTATTCTATTCATGGTTCCTTGAGAGGACTTGAGGAGACTGGAGGAAAGACAAAGGTTTCATGATCTATTCTGAGTCCTGAGAATTTAAAAATACTTGAGCTTACAGCAGCTTAGGCTGGGCTTGGGTGGAGCTTCTTAAGTTTCAAGTGAAATGAAAATATATATATTCTTTATATCTTCTTTTAGCTCCGAAGAGAAAGGAAGGATTAAACCTTGTCAGATTTCCTCTGAAAGCTTGAAGGAATGACTTGATCTTGAGAGAGTCCTTCGAGTCGATTCGAAGATCTTGACTTGAAAGCAGGACCATAGCTATGGGTATTCAGGGTGTGGAGGATGGAATAAAGTTGGAACAACAAGTCAGCTACTCCTGTTGTCCTTGTGTGGGGAGAAATAGGTGTGGTGTTTTGATTATTTTGTCATAAAATAGTTGTTTGTTTTTTTTTTACGTGTTTCGATTTGAAAATTCAAACGTGTGGCTTTTGTTTATTTAGTTTTTACGGTGTATTTGTGTGTGTGTGTGTGTGTGTGTGTGTGTTTTGTGTGTGTGTGTTAAGTAGAAAGGGGGAAAATAAATGATTTTATCTTACGAGTTAACACGGACTCGAACTCTGTACTCATCAGGTAGTACCCTGTAAACAAAAAATTTGTTCCCGGTATATGATTTTTGTTTTGGATTCTCTAAGCAAGTTGTTGTTGTTTTGTTTTTTTTTTTTTTGTAGTTGCAACAAAACAAATAAAAAAGAAATTGTATTAGATAAATAAATCAAGAGAAGCAATATTTACTTGGTTGCTCACCGATTATTATTTTTTTTTGGCAGTTTTGAATTGATTAAATTGTTTGTTTTATTGTTAAACAATGGCAAAAATAAATAATAAAATCAATAAGAAATGCTTAAAACAAATTAAAAAAAAATAAAGCAATAAGAAGAAGAAGAAGAAGAATATTTTATTTGAATTGTCTTGTTTAGTTTGCTTTCGTTGTTATTGTTGTGGTTTCCTTGTTGTTATCACTTCTGTCTTAATTCTTTTTTTTTTTATTATTCCTTTTTGAGGGGAAGAGGGTCGGGTAGAGGGGGGGAGACTGGACAAGTCAAGACATAGCCTTGGCTTGGCAAAAGCGGCTTAAGAGAATTAAAGAAAACTGGCGGGCTACGTTTCCTTACGGTTTTTGTGTTTCGTTCAAATGCAAGTACAGTTGTGTACGGTTGGAGTACAGTTGTGTACAGTGGGTGTATATACAAAATTGATGGGCTTTCGACAAAACTTTACAAATTAGCTCAATTCTATTTATATATTTATTTTTTTTTTCTTCTTCTTTGTAATTTTTTTTTACTGTACAATTTGTGGCTTTGTGCTATGGAAAAATGTACAAAAAGCACTAGCATTTCTGGCCAAGGACAAAATACATGAGATTCAAAAGAAAATTAAAAATCGTTAAGAAACAAAAAAAATATATATTTATTTTTTATATACAAAAAAAGCACACATCTGTGTGTGTTTCGGTGTGTGTGTGTGATTGGGGCAGAGCTCATTAGATCAAATAAAAAAAATATATTTACACACACATACAAATACTTAGGCAAAAATTAAAAGAAAAAAATTATTAAAAAAAAATCTTCAACTCAAAAAAAAGAAGAAAAAGACAAAAATCAAAACACCAAAAAAAAAAGAACACGGAGGGAAATGAAAGTGTTGCTTAGACAACCAAAGAGAAAGAAAGAGAAAGAGAGAGAAGTAAAGGAAAAAAAAGAAAGAGAAGGAGAAGGAGGAGGAGTTGCCCCCGGCAGCGTCTTCATATAGGAGTGAGCTATCTCTGTGTGTGTGTGTGTGAGCTGTTCGTGACTGGACTTGAGGGCATATCAGTTTCCTTGTTCGCTCTGCTCTCGCCAGACATATAGTCTCACACACACACACACAGACACACACACTTGGAAGCTGCTTGGATCCTTGATAAATGATTGTTTTTGCAAGTTTAAAATCTTTCATTTTTTTTTTGGTTTCGGCCAGCCTGGTTTGGGTTTGGTCGACTGTCAGGGCCATAAAGCGCGCCACTTGCCTCGTTATGGGCTACCGCAGCGCGGCATGTGGCGGCACGTGCTGCTTGCTGCTTCTTATATTGCCATTTGGTATATGGCATGTGGCAAGTGCCACTGACAGTGGGCAGTCGGCTTTTTCTTTTTTTTTGTTTTGGTAGAGTCTTTGGTTTACCAGGATCTGGATAAGGACCTTGGCTGGAACCAACTTCATATTATCAAATTGACAAGCAAGCTGGTCCTTGCTGCATTTCATATGCAAATTGCACAGCACTTACCAGTTGACTCAGCCGAGAGATACTCTTCACACGAGGAGACGAGTCTCTTGGCAAAAAGTTGTGGAGTTTTTCATTAACTTTGGAAAAATTTAACAGATTGAAACGTATAGCTTTTTTATCGGATTTGATCTCTATAATATTTCCAGAAAATCAAGGAACAGAAATATTTATCTAAGAATATATCGATAACATTGTTGGTAGAGTAATTTCCAGAAATAACCTTCATGGGTTCCATATTGATAGATGATAATGGCTAGTTCATTATCCTTCGATTAATTATCGAATGAGCAATGCCACTGGGTTCAATCAAAAGGATATTTCCAGATTTTAGATGATATTTAATATTTCTTAGTCATTATATCTTTCAGGAATATTGATGAATATAACCAATAACGATAAACAAATCAAATTATTATTTATCGATCTATAGAATCAGCAGGTTCATGGGATATGGTATGATCTCCCAAGGATGCATTAAATTGAAATTTTTTTGCTCCAAGTTCAAAGATATAATTCTCAGAAATCTAAAAATGTTATCGATAAATAATTTGAAGAAGTCAAATGGAGGTCTCTCGAGATTCGCGAGCTACGGAAACTATTCCAGTTAGGATGTATCAGAGCTCTTCTTGATACACTAACCTATCGATAAGTTATCTATCTAAATTATTTTTGAAAGTTAAAATATCCAACTCATTGTCAAATAATCTCTCGAAAAAAAGAGTGTACAGATTTTAAGCTTGCAAAAGACTTTTGGGGTGGTCCACTTGATTTTACTGCCTCGATGATTGTGGTCTTTGTTTGCTTGTGTTTTCAGTATTTTCTTGTGGATATTTCAGTGGCTTGAATGGACAAAAACAAATAAACAAAACCAAGCCGAAACAAACCGAAACAAAAAGAAAGTATTTATTTATATACATTAAATTAATAAAAAGAAATAACTTTGAGCGTTGAAAGGAAAGCGCTTCAGCAGCTGAGCTCATCGCCACACAAAAACTCACACACAAAAATAAAAAAAAACAAACAATAAAAAAATAGAGTGAAAAAATAAAAATAATAATAAAAAAAAGAGGATGGATGGTAAAATAAATGTGAAAATCAAGTCAGAGTAGAGAAGAGCAGCCACACGCCTTAAGCCTTATACGATATACAAAACAGATAAAGTATACTTTATGATTATATAGGGGATATCGTATATATTTTGATATATGTAGGTATAGGTAATTTATATATAGTATTTATTATAATTTCGCATTTCGCACACAACTCAAAGCCTGGACAAAAAACTTAAAAATCAAATTTAAAAAAATTTCAAAACACAAAAAATAAATCAAATCAAATCAAATGAAATCAAAAACTGATAAGATTTCAAGAGAGCAGGAAAAAAATTATTCTTGTTATTTTATTTTCATAATAAAAAAAAAGTAACGGTAGATATATTCTTTTGTTAGTGATAAAAAGTTGAGGTCTCAAGGGAAAACATAAAACCAAAAGTTCACTGGGTTCGGGGGGATTTCCTTTCGATGGTTTCTTTTTTTTTTTGGGTAGCCTTGGGAATTGTGCTAACCAGTACTTACGTTTCGGGATAGACCACACCGGGTGGTGTGACTAGAGCGCAGCGTTGCCTCAGTATGCCCTCCCAGAGTTGCACTCCGATAATGCCAAAGATGAAGAAGACAAAGAAGCAGAGAAGCAACACATTCCCCAGCATGGGCAAAGTATCCAGCAAGAGCATCACCAAAATACGCATGCCTAACCAAATTAATCGTTTATTTCTGATAATGAGGGATTTTGATTTTTTCTTTTCGTAATACTCACTGGGTATACGATTGATGGCACGCAGGGGACGTAGCACTCGTATGGTACGTATGGCTGTCAGGTTGAGGTTCTTCACCTGCATCACGTATTCGAGTAGACCGGCCAGGACAATGAAGAAGTCGAGCCGGTTCCAGGAATCGGCCAAATAGGTGTTCTTGCCAAACATGCCCATGGCCACCATTTTGATGGTCATTTCCAGGGCAAAGAAGGCAAAGATGATGTCATCGAAAATCTTTCCCAGAAAAAGAAAAAGAGAGAAACAAAAATTTATTGTAAAGCATCAGACAAATCGAGGGTCTTTCTCACTGGCTTAGTCAGATTTAAAGTGTTGAGACTTTTCTTTTTGCCAGTCAATTTAAAGACTTAAGGCCCTCCCCTTTCCCCACTCCGGACTGAGTCTGTTTTGGTTAACCACCACCAAAGCCGTTTAGAGCGTTTCGCACCTTGCGATAAATAAAACCTGGCAGAGCGTTCACAGTGTGTAAGGTTGTCTCTGTAATTGCCCTAAAGAACTCAGGGCTCACCCTCCCCGGCAGTCTTTGCCAAAAAACCTGGGCTGTCTAATGAGCCGAAGTGCCTGTTTGATGTCATCAGGCAAACCATCAAGCCAGCCAGCCAGCCAGGCAGCCAACGAGACTGGCAGCCCGATACGCCTGGCTGCGCTGCCAGGAAGTGGAGCAAAAAATTGCCTAAATAAATGACATTTAATGTGACACTCACACACACACACACACATACACAGATACACTCATTTATAGTCTCGCTCAAAATATATCCGCTCTGTTGAATAATGTGACCTGTGATTTTCGAACAGTTTTCCCCCCCAAAAAAAAAAGAAAAAAAAAAATTAAGGGTTTCTTTTTTTTTTACTCACCTGTAAAATTTTACAACGATTCGATACACAACCATCATCCACGCAGGGTTGATACATTCCCAGGGTAATGCAATTAAGCAGAATCACCAAAATCGAAACACGCTCGAACCATGTACTCGACACAGAATGGCAATGGAATTGGCCCCGTCGGGTCCAGTTAACTGTGACAGTTAAGTTCGAACCAACATCAAATAAATTTTCATTTCTTTTTTTTGCTATTGCCTTGGAAATTAAATATATAAACATTCATTGTAATGCTTTAACAAGAAACTCTTAGGTTGAGAGGATTATTGGGTGTCTCTTAGGTCTGAAGGGAATTGTGGTTATCATAAGAAACTGATGGCTCTCTCACAAATTGGGGATTTTTCCTAGTAGAATCGAATCAACGATTATATTTTCTAGGTTCTGGATAAGTTTTTTGAGTAAAACTCAGGATCCTTTTAACTAAAATACCATGGGGGAAATTATACTTAGAAGGCATGATGGTTCTCTCTTAGGTCTGAAGGAATCGTGATTAGGATTCCCTTAAAAAAATCGAATGGGTAAAAATAACCATCAAGCTTATCAAGGTGATATTTCAGACTAGAGGAAAGTCAGGATACGTGGGAAAGAAAATGTATGTTTTCTCTAAGACTGAAGGAACCCGTAGTCAGAAATCTAGTAAAACAAATGAAGGAGTATGAATGAGATAAAACATATTTGATATACTTTAAGGGCCTCCCTCGAGGTAGAAGGAATCGAAGTATGGATTGGGTGTTCATGCTTGAACCTATCGAGAAATCTCTCTGAGGCCTAAAGAAATCAAAGTCAAAATTCCTCGAACCAAAATCAAAAGAGAGAAAATAGACTTGAGTCTCGGCTTGATGAGACCTTAGAATCTTCGAAGAATTCCACATAACAAGCTCAAGCTTCTTAAATTAAATTTTGGAAATAAATAAAACCTGAAACTGCCAAAGGCTTATTTGTTTCAGTTCCAATCAAATTTTACCACTTTCAGCTTTTTGTTGAGAGAATTTGTGGTCTTAGTTCTGACTTGACTGGTTAATGTGAATGTGGCAAAATTGTAATTTTCGAAATTCTCTCATTGAAGTGTTTCCAAACTGCTTTGATCTTTATTAGGGAATTTTGTAAATTTCAGTAGATTAAAATGTGAGTCTCAGAATGTGTTCCATATGCTCAAGGAATTCGAATTGAATTTTGAAATAAAGTGTGAACTACAAAGAGCACGACTAGCCCCATACCACCCGCACCTCTGCCCTTAATTTGCACAACTGTTGCCAAACTTGGGACTCGTTTAGAAAATCAAATAAGCCAGTGCAAAGGGCTTGGAGAGAAGAACAGAAACCAGACAAAGGGATTCACTAGGGCAGAAATTGGTGTAGTGATGAAGGACGGTGGGAGGGGTGTGGGGGGTGTGGGTCGTGGGAAGATATTATTTGCCAGATAGTGAGACGAGGAAACCAGTGAATCCGCTTAGTGGAGGCCAACATTACAACTGCCACGCCTCTTTCACCAAATGTCTCCAAACCACCCCCTAACCGAGCCAACGCCCCGTCCACCGCCACGACTAAGCTATTTGCTGTTGTCGTTACCGTCATCTTTAGTTGCCTCTAATGCGCCCTCAAGTGCTTGTCAACTTGGTTGCATTTTGTTGGCGCATCGTTAGTCGACTTACACCCTTCCCCCTCCCCCTCCCCTTTTCCTCTTGCGGTTTGGTTGCGGTTACGCCTCCAGCGAAATGCCAAAGAAATAGCGCAAATTGATGACAGTGAATCGTCAGAATACACTGGCTTCTCCTTCATTCGCCACCTCCCACCCCCCCCTTTTGCCCTACTCCACCCTCTCCTTCTTCTTCTTGTTCTTCTTCTAGTCAAGAACATCAACGCTTACACGTTGAGTTCTCAGCATCAACATCAACAGAGGCACGTAATTGTAATACTGCCACAGCTGCTGTGGCATTGTAAATATTTCAACCCACTCTTACCCCTCCTCTCTCCGCACTCCTGCCTTGGCCTGCCCGGCTGCCCCGAGGGCTTTGTCTGATAGACCCAAGTTGTAAGCCTTTTATCAGTGCACTTGGCAAATGTCTGAGCGAATATCTTCGAGACTTTAAACGGGACTTGGGCACTGGACATTCTTACCCCCTTCCCTCCTCACTCCCTCTCTCTCTCTCTGTCTCTCTTTCTTTCGAGAGGTATTTGTCTTTCATTGTTTGGGCCAGATATTTTGGCAAATATCTAAGCTGGGAATTTGTATAGTTTCGGCCAAGGCTGGCCGAGATGAAATGGCCAAAACAATTGCGGCTGTCAGGGCTGGAAATATTTACGCTATTAACGCACAATTAAAGATAAAACCAACAAGCAACAATAACAACAACAGCTATAGCCGAGTTACAAAAACATTACAATTGGCAGGCCATGCAATTCATTAGGAGGCCAACAACAAAGAGGCTGAGAGCAAGGCTCCACACTCGGCATATGCAGGTCAGGTCGCTGTCATAAAAACAAATGTGCCAAAAGGGGGTTGGTGGAGGGGGAGGGGGGGGGGTGTATAAGAGCGATGGTGGTCTGGTCCCTCGGCCCTGAGCTGGCCGCGGCCTGGCATAAATATTGCAATAAGAGCAGCATCACCGACAAAAAGAGACAGACAGGACGACTGAGACAGAGAGAGTGAGAAAGGGAGAGGGAGAGAGCGGCGGAGAGAGGGAGAGAGCAGCTGCCTATTCGCATTTGTTTCACTCAGTTTGTCCTGGGAAAAAAAAGGGGCCAGCGTATTATTTTTGATTTGGTGCGGCCGAGCAGTTCCACCCAGTCGCCCAGTACCGCACCGCACCGTACCGCAGCAGTCCATCTTGGGCCATGGGCAGAGAGCCCACAGTAAACAAATTAAGTCGAGCGTAAAGTCGACCAAGGGAGCGGCCAGTGCCACTGCCACTGGCCACGTCAAGGATGCAGGCAAGCGTGCAGGCAAAAATAACAAAAATAAATGAAGGCAACAAAGGCAACAACAATAACAAGCGCGACACACACAAATGGCCGCAAAGGGGAATAACAAAGAAACAAAAAAAAAAACATGCAACAAATTAAAATACAAACAAAACAAAATGAAAAAATAAGCAAAAAAAAAAAAAAAATGAATAATAAAAACTAAAGAATAAAAATAAATTAAAATAAAATAAAATAAAATAAAATAAATAAAATAAATAAAATAAATAAAATAAATAAAATAAATAAAATAAATAAAATAAATAAAATAAATAAAATAAATAAAATAAATAAAATAAATAAAATAAATAAAATAAATAAAATAAATAAAATAAATAAATAAAATAAATAAAATAAATAAAATAAATAAAATAAATAAAATAAATAAAATAAATAAAATAAATAAAATAAATAAAATAAATAAAATAAATAAAATAAATAAAATAAATAAAATAAATAAAATAAATAAAATAAATAAAATAAATAAAATAAATAAAATAAATAAAATAAATAAAATAAATAAAATAAATAAAATAAATAAAATAAATAAAATAAATAAAATAAATAAAATAATCAAAAATTGGAAAGTATGGAAAAAATCAGAAAACCCAAAAAAAAAAAAAAAAAATTAAAAAATAAAAATTATTAAAAATAAATAAATAAATAAATGAGAAAACTTAAGAATTTCAAGAAGAGAAAAAAACTATAATAAAATTAAGGAAACCCAAAAAAATAAGTAAAGCAAGAAGACAAGAGTGAACCAACCGAGGCAGGCCAGCCAGTCTGTTGGCCAACTAACTAATTGGCTGAGACAAAGACAAACCCTTAACCTTTTGTGGGAATTCTTCAATTTTCTTTGCTTTGCAATTTTCTTTTTAATTGGTGCATTTTTTCTTAGTGGAAGAAAAAGAAAAACTTGCTTACCCAGACACTAGTTCGACGACTACTTCTTGGGTAAGCAAAAGCCGAAAGTCTCTTCTTCACTTCCCCGGTAATTAGTTCGGCAACTAGTTCTTCTTTCATTTATTATTCAAGCAAATAATTTATTGCTCAAGCAGGTAGATAATTTTCAAGAACTCTTGGAATAAATGAGCAAAGATTCGCCATTTTCTGAGCTGAATTCCGCTCAGCACTTAACTGCCTGCCAGGCCATCAATTATTGAATTGAAACTGAAAAGCATTACATGATAAATGAGTAAAAGCACTTTACCATTTCTTAACAATTTTTTCGTTTCTTTTTATTTTTGTTTTACTTTAGCCAAAGGCCAAGCTGGCTAGTGGCTGACTCGGTGGGGTCCTTCTTTCTGATGGAGAGATTGGCTAATGGCTGAACAATTTGTCGCCTCCAAGTCCTGGTTACCTCTTGGCCAGCTAATTACGAGCAGAGCAATAAGTAAATTACCCGCCCACAGAATCACAGAATTACAGAAAATTTCGATTGACTTGATCGACTCTCCAGTTAACCTGTTGGTGGACTCCTGATTTGAGGGAAAAGTCAGACCACAATCAAATAAATTCAGACTAATCAAAGCCTAATGGGCCAATCAGGCATGTGAACTTCGGAGACCTTGTTGAAGTCTTTGTTGCAATTTTTGTTGCCATAAAATTGTCGTGGCTGAGAGAAATTTCAAGCAGGTAACTGACACCTTGACTGTCTGGTTGAGTGAGTTTGACTGGTTGACTGACAAGCAAAGCTTAAACTGACACCCGAAGAGTTACATTCTTTCCAAAGATACTAAAACATATTCCACAGGTACGAGCAGGATAGAGTTCCTCTGTGTATGTGAGAATGTGCTTGACTTTACCTTTCACTTGATAAATGTGTCAACCAGGCACCTGAGTATGATATATTTTTACCAAACAGTAAAGACTACTTTCTTGGGACAAAAACAGTAAAAAGTTGAGAGACAGTTTTGGTTTGATTACGAAAGAGAAAGGAACCTGAATCTGGTATAAGTTTTTCGGAACTCTGGAGATCTCTGAAGTTCTTGGAAATCCCAAAAAACTACTGGTTCCTACTTGATTTGAGGAATCCCAAAGAATCATGAGACGATGCTTAAGGATTTCTTTCGGAGAGAGTTTTGGGTATATTGGGAAACTCTTAAGGTCACAGAGGAATCGGAACTTGCTTTAGTTTTTTCGGAGCTTTGGAGATCTCTGAAGTTCTTGGGAATCCCAAAAAAGCAACTGTTCTGAACTTGGCTTGAGGAAGCCCAAAGAATCATGAGACGATGTTTAAGCATTTCTCTCGGAGAGAGTTTTGGATTTATTGGGAAATTCTTAAGGCCACAAAGTAACTATAATCTGGTATAGCTTGTTCGGAACTTTGGAGATCTCTGAAGTACTTCGGAATCCCAAAAGATAGTTGGTCTCGTCTTAGGTTGGGGAATCTCAAACGATAAAGAGAAGATGTCTCAAAAGAACTCTCATAAAGTCGAAAGAAACGAAGGCAAGAGTCCTTGGGAGTAAAAAGCCTTATTTAGCTCCTTTGAAATATCCTTGCCAGGCTAGTTCACTGTACCATATTTGCCAGCTAGGATAAAAAGCGTAGCATATTTTTTGGCATGTGCTAAAGCACTTTAAGCTGATAGTTCTTCTTTTTTTTTTTTGGGAGGGTTGAAGCTTACTCATGCCTGGTTGGTCTGTCGTCTCTCCGGGTTGCTGGCTGTTGCCTCGGTAAGTGGAAAAAATAATGCAATAATGCGCTGTTTTCAGTTTGACTTCACCTGTCAGTTGGCTGGAGTTGTCAGTTGTGTTATCTGCATGTGCATATTAAATGCATTTGCCATGGATAGTTAAGTTGAGTAGTGCCTGGTCTAGGACATATTCAGACCCAGACCAAGCTCCTCTAAAGTAAATTGCAATCTAAGAGAGACTGACAGAGAGAAAGAGGGAGTTCTCTGACAGTCACGGTATTTTGGAGTACTTTATTTGCCAAAACCAAAGAAGAAAGGGGAAAGGGAGAAGGGCAATCCTTGGCGTCACTTTGGCACCAGTCAACGGCTGTTTAACTGGCAACTCGTTTTTATATTGCACTGACTCGGCTGAACTTTCTGCCTGCATCGAAAGCGAAAAACTTAAAACGGAAAATGACAATTGCTGGGGTCTCGGATTGGAGCAAACTTTGGCATTGATGCCAAGACATTGGCAAACAACTTAAATTAGTTTAGCTAAGCATTTGGCAATGCCCGAACTGGGGCCAGGAAATCTAGCCAGAGTAATGGCCCCAAAAGTTTACTTGGCTGACAGCGTTGGCCGCAACGATGTCTCCACAGTTGCCACTCAATTCTATCAATCCATGACCTTCTCTTTCCTTGCCTCATTCAGTCATCTTTATCAAGTCAATTTGTGCTGAACTTTTTGAAGATACTTGCTGAATATTTATCTATGTCGTAGGAATTGGACGATTTGTTCAGGAACTTGGAAAATCTGTCTTCAGTTTTTATCAAATTTCTTATGAGAAATAAATATTTTCAGGTACGCAAATCTCTCAAGTTTAAATGGGATCGAAAAATTTTGTCATATATTTCTTTAATGGGGTAAATAGGTCAGATTTGAACGACTATATGCTTAAGTTTCTTGAGAGATTGATATCGTTGAATAAGTCAGGACGACAAAGCTCCATAGTTTCTTGATGGATCAAAATGTCTAAGTCCGTCAGGATCGGATGAATATATCCTTTATTATACCCTGTACCTAAAAAGGTACAAGGGTATATTAAGTTTGTGCAAATGTATGTAACATAGAGAAGGAGACGTCGGAGACCCCCCAAAGTTACCCACAATATGATCAGGGTGACTAGAGAAATTGATATAGCCATGTCCGTCCGTCTGTCCGTCTGTCCGCGCGTACGCCTAGATCTTAGAGACTATAAGAGCTAGGATAACCAAACTTGGGATTCGGACTCCTTATGTGTGTACGCTGGTCAAGTTTATTTTTTTCTCCCCCCGCCCCCCCTTCCACCCCCTCATTTTTTCAAAGCCACATAATTTCTAAAGCTTTCGGATTTAAGTATTAGTTGCTTCTGAAAAGTTGTTAGGAATCTAAAAATCTTTCGATTGATATCAAACATGACTAAAATTGGACCATATTTACTCGAAATATACAAAAAACAAATTTTGAGGGTCAAGATTTTGATTCCCCTTGCGTAACCAGCAATCCGCCAAATGAGCAGTCCGATAGATGGCGTGCTTGCAATATTGTGAACAATATGTTTTTGGATTCAAAGGAATATTAAGACCAGAGGATTTATGTGAATGAAGGCGACCAGGGTTACCACCCGACTAGGGTTGCCACTTTTTTTTTTTTAATTCCGTCCACTAGGTACAGGGTATCCCAAACTCGGCCGCGCCCGAGTTTAACGTTCGGCTTCATTTTTTTGATGGATTTTAGGATATAATTCAAGTCTATATAGTTATTATATTTTAGTTGGTTATTCATATGTTTGGATCATACATATCATGTATTATATAGTCGAATTGACTTCTCCATTATTTTGGAATTATCCTATATCAAATTTGTTAAGAGTTATAACTATTTCTAACTGAGCCTTTGCCAGATCGAACTTCTATAGGGACAAACTAGGTCTTCTTCATAGTTCCTTCCTTCCGTATCAAATCACCTCTTCCAGGATCGAACTAAATTATCTCTATAGCTCCCAAGAAACCTCTCAAATAACTCAGGAATTCAAGTTTTTCCTGACCAAAAGAGTGTGGGATCTGCAGCAATGTGGAGCTGGCATTCTTCTCTAGTTTTTCTTTTATTATTTTTGCTGTCAATTGAATTGCGCTGACTAGGATGACTGTGTGGGGCCTTGGAAATTGTCTGACAAACGTTGCACACGATAAACAATAATTGTCGAGACAAGCCACCACAGCTTCGCAGATTCGCTCATCTCGCCCCCAAAAGTCAACGAAGGAATGACTGAAACAAAAGCTACAAAATTGCAAAGATATTGAAAACAACAACGGGTAGACAATGCCAAAGGATAACTATCGCTATGAAAAGGGAGAGACCATTTCAAAAGGTGTGCAGCCCCCTTCCCCCCCTCTTGGTGGTGGGTCGAGTGCCAGGGGACATTCAGCGAACAATAGAAAATCAAAATTTATGGCAAACAATTAAGCTCGAGTGTCTGGAGAGCGATTATACTGCGGCCATATGGGAGGTGAATGAGACACAATAAGCAGAAAGCACCAAAAGATACAATACAAATAATAGAGACAAAAACCAAAAGAATAACAAGAAGAAGAAGAAGACGTTGGCTTAGCCAAAAGATGATTTGGCTAAAATCGGTGAAACAGATTTGAATTGGAAATTCAAGGGAAAATGATATGCAGAAAATGCAGAGAAAATTGAGTCAGCAATATTTTTTTTTTTTTTTTTGGCAATAAACTGAAAATTTAATTTGATTAATGTTATAGTTTGTGGAGTCTTTTAATTAATTAAATTTGAGGAATTTATTTTTTTTTTTTCAACATAATCAAACTTTTTGAGTTATTCGAAAAAATCCGAAGAGCCGACAGATCCATAAAAATGTAACTTTCTCCTAACTGTAGTGCTTTTGGGCCATCATAAAAAGACGTAACCATAAAATATTTAATTTGGTCTTAAAAAAAAAATTCTTTGTAAACTTTGGCTTGAAATTTTAAATTTCCTTCTTCTTCTTCTTCTTCTTCTTCTTCTTCTTCTTCTTCTTCTCTCTCTCTTTTTAGTCACCCAATAAAAAATTTAATTTTAAATAAAATTCCAGCATTTTCATATGTGAAAACGAACTGCCTATAAAATGAAAAATTCACCTCTCCCCGGCCACCGACCATCCACTGGGCCAGCTCGTCTTGAGCTGAAGTCTCCTTCCATTGTCTGAGATAATTTTAATTTTTAAACGCATATGTGTATGTAAATGTCAGTCAATTTTCATTTCACCTTAAATTAATTGTGAAGTGTGCAAAAAAAAAAAAAAACAAAAAAATAAGCGATTTTTCATGCAACTGCCAAACTGAATGAGCAAAGGCGGCAACAACTTTAAGAGGCAACGGCGTTGCCAGCTCACCGCAGTCCACAGCTGAGTATCGTCATCAGGTTGGCAGTTTGGCAGGCAGAAATAAGCTGCGAGCTGGGGAGCCCTGGATTTACCGCATATCAGAAAAGTCCAGGAATGAGAACACTGGACACCTGATGGCTGACTGAAGTCGGAACGGCGGAATGCTGGGGATGCGGGAGCCAGCTGAGTGACAGCCAACAATTTGGCTTGATGTGGCCGCGGTGGAGCGGTGGGCTCTCCAGCCACCCTTGCAGATATTTATTTAAAAGGCACTCTACACTCACACTCACACACACACACACAGCGGACACAAATACGCTTTCAACCACACTCCTAAGCTCCGAGACCGGAAATTGCTTCTGCTGTCGAAGAGGCAGGGCTCCAATTGATGGATAGTTGGAGAAACCAATAGAGACTATTCCGGCCAGAAAAAGTTAGCCAAACCAATTAAAAAAAAAATAATAATAAAAAGCAGTCAGACAATAATAAATATTATTTACATGACCTCTCCTCACAAAAGGGTCAAAGGAATTCCTTAGTTTCGCTTTCACTCATGCATAAGCTGAGTAAAAAAAAAATATATTTAAATTCACTCACTCGCAGAAAAAAAAAATAACTGAATAGTTCATCCGTTGGAGCGCAGTGAACCGTTGCGTAGCAACGCAGAACTCCAGTCAGAGCCTTTTAGCGTAAAATGAATCACCCGTTTGCACATTCATCTTGATTGTCTTTAAAGTGACAAATGAACAAACGAGACTTAACAATCTGCAAACTTTTCCTGAACAAAATCGAAAACTCCAAACAACTGCTAAGCGATGACTTTACTTAAAAGATTGTCAAGGAATTCATTCTATTTGTTTAGTTTGCTTTAAATCAGAAAATTTTTATATTTTAATTTGCCGCATCACCTGTTTGACTCTCTCATCAAGTAAAACCAAGGCAGTGAGTGTGTGCTTTGGGAGAGAGCTTGGGAGTGAGAGTAAAAGAAATAGACTACAGGCGCTGAGCAGCCTTGCTTAGTGATCAGTGCAGCTGCTTGTGCTTGTTCTTGCTCTCGTGAGAGTTGCTAGGCAACGGCACACATACACATGCATAATTTGAGTTGAATTTTTCAGTTGTGATTTTTTTCTTTAAAGCGACGGACGCGTGCTGCTTTTTTAATCATGCAGAAAATCCACACTGCTTTAACAAATAAATAAAATAACAAAAGCCATAGCTGTTTTAATTAAATAAAAACAGAAAATTTTTTGTTATTAATTCGAGTGGCCATGCTGTCAATCAATTCATTTCAATTTTTTCACTGCGATCATTAAAATGAACTCCTTTCTTTTCGCGGTGAACCTTTTGCTCTTTTTTGTGAGAGGAATCAATCATTGTAGAACTCAAATGTAGATGGCGTGTTTGTCTTTTGCAAAAAAAAAAAAAAAAAAATTGAAAATGGAAAAAACGTAATCCTAAAAATGATATGCAAAATTTGCTGGTGTCTGAAATTTAAAACCGAAAAGTTTTTTTGTGTGTGAAAAACCCTCAACTCATCATAAAAATCAATAGAATGAAATTTAAAACCCTCAAAAAAAAGAAGAAGAAGAAGAAGAAAAACGAGCAAAAGAACAATTCCCACCAAGGGTGTGGCGAATATGTAACAAGGACTCGCCTTGGACTAGCCCATTGACAATATCCCTGGGCAGGTTTTTGGCACAAAAGGGAAAGCAGAAATTTAAAAATTTACATGGCGGTGACGGCAGCTGCAAACCAAATTAAGGTCCACCCAAACCAACGAAACACTGAGTGAGAAAGAGAGAGAGAGAGAGCGAAACAGCGCGTGGGAGAGACATATGGAAATGAGCATAAAGTTGACAATGATGAAAGGATTTTCTCAATTAATCTGAACGAAAAGAGAGAGATAGCAATATTTGTTGTTGTTGTAAAAAAAAGGATATGGATTGGTGATGAGCATCAGGCACCAATTACGCGGCCTTGTGTCCTGGGTGAGGGCCTTCATCACAATTTCAGGAAACCCGGGATAGGGTAGATTGGGCTCGCCCGACGACGACGACGAGGAGGTATGCGTTGAGTCGCCATCATCGGAACTGCAGCTGCCATTACAGCTGGAGGCTGTGGATGAGCTGGCTGCCGATAGCGGGGCCAGGCCGCCCTTGCCTCCACGGCTCAGGCCACTGCGTCCGGTGCCGTCGGCACCACCCATTCCGCTCATCGAGGAGGCTCCGCTATGGCGCCGTGAGGTACGACGTCTACGCTGCTGCAAGCCTCCCGACTCCGCCTGTTTGCCCGAACCCTCCGACCCCGGGCCATACCGACGCTTCTGCTGCTGCTGCTGCTGCTGTTGTTGTTGTTGTTGTGGACTCCTGGTCGGCTGGGCCGAGTCGGTGGCATTTGTGGATGATTGACGTGCTCGTGGACGCGGGGTGCCACTGCGACTGCTGGGCTGAGGTGTGGGCAGGGGTGTGATTGTGGGCGTGCCGGAGTTTTTCATAGACGAGGAACTCGTCTTGCGCAGCCTTTGGTTGGTGGAGGAGGCCGCCGAGGCCGAGGCAGACGCTGAGCCGCTGCGCCTTAATTTCTGCTGCTGACCGGATTCGACCACCACCGTCATCGGTGGCTCTTCGATGGAATGCATTTTGTTCAGATGTTTGATTCTATTCTGGTTACTTTTGTTGCTGTTGTTGTTGTTGTTGTTGTGGCTGCTGGCAATGTTGCTTGGGACAAGATTGCTTCTTTTTGCTGGCTCTTTGTGGTTTTGGTTGCTGTTGTTGTTGTTGTTGTGATTGCCGTTATTGTTGCTGTTGCTGTTGTTGTTGTTGCAGCCTTCCTTTGCTGCCAGACGATGTGGCTGGCCATTGTTGCCCGGGCAATTGTTGTTGTTGTTGTTGCTGTTATTATTGTGGTTGTTGTTGTTGCTGCCAAATGATTGTTGCTGTTGTTGTTGTTGTCTGCTATTTGCCAAAAGCGTCTCTGTTGCTGAGGCCGCTGTTGTTGTTGCTGTTGCTGTTGTTGCTGTTAGATTTGTTGCTTTTGTTGTCGTTGTTGTTGTTGTTGACCTTTGCAACATATTTTCTGTAGGCTTCGCTTGCTACCAGGGCCAGCCCAAACAGCTCTGGTCATTCCATTTTGTTGGCCTGCCCTCTGAAAGAAAAGCAGAGTGAAAATATTAAAGAAAAATTATTTTTATGAAAAATGGAAAATTCAAAAAAAAAAAAGGTTAAGAAAAAAGCCATTGCCAAGTTTATCAAAATCCCATAAAATTTGACTTTTTATTATAAATTTTCTCTTCATCTTATTTATTTTCTGTATGAGAAAGAGAGTAGGTTTAGGAAGATGGGGAGGGGGAGGGGGTGGGGTGGGGTGAACCTCTTCAAAAAATGTTGAAATTGCCAGCCACAAAATACTAAGAGTCTAACGAGCATAAACCACCAAGACCATCGTTCCCAATGGACCAGCTTTGCCTCCCTTTCCGCACCCTCCTACCCAACCCTCTTTAGCCTTCAAATTTTGGGATCACCTTCAATAAAAGCCTGGGCCAAGTGTACGTGCAGAGTTTGTGAATTGATTTTTAATGGGTCTATGTGTATGTCTGTGCGAGTATGTGTGTGTGTGTGTGAGCCAAGCACAACCTTTTCCTTGCCGAGGCTCTGCTGGTTTTGGCCACATCAAGCATACGCACTGTGTTACCGATAATGAAGCCAAAACATTATTTATATGTATGTGTGTGTGTGTGTGTGTGTGTGTGCCGTTAAAATAATGAGTGGCATATTTTTGGCCACACAAGCACACACACACACATGCAAACACACCGCACTCTGTTCAATCATTAATTACACGGCAGACTACTTGGCTGGCTAACGAGCCCAAAAGAACTGAGGAAGAGAGGGTGGGGGGGGGGAAGGGGGAGGGTCTAAGGATTTTTGCAAAATTGCAGGTTAGACCCAAGATACCGTAAAACATTAACGTGTCAAAAACTGCCACGTTTGTGGTTTCCCAAACACACACACACACCTACACACCCAAACACACACACACACTTGCACATAGCCACTTGGCAAGTTGTTTTTTTTGAGAGAAGAAAATTGAGACACGCCCGTGGAATCTGTAATTGTGCGAAAATTGCTTCATTGATGGCTTTGGCTAACAACAACAACAACAACAATCACAAAATGGCTGAAAGGATTTTCTAGGAAAAAAAAAAAACCAAGGCAAGAATTGCTTAAAAATTTAATTAGACAAATTTAAAAAAAACAGTAGAACTGCTTTAATTTTATTATTAAAAATTCCAAATTTTATTTTTTTTTTATTTTTGCCAAACAAAAAACTAATTTTTAGCTAATGAAAATTTTGGCTCATTGAAACAACAATTGTGAAATTGCCAATTCAAACAAATTTCCAAATATTTTCACTTAATTAAAAAGAAAAACAAAAACAAACCAGAAAAATTATGAAAATGAAAATTTTTTTTGTTTTTCAACAAAAATCAAGTATACGCACTGTGTGCTTTTTCAAAGAGCAAAAGAGAGAGTGTGAGAGAGAGAGAGAGGGGGGGGGAGAGAGGGGGCTAGAGGAAATGACAAAGCCTTAATTTGTTTGTGTGAAGCGTGTCGTGACACGGCGTCGCCAGCATTAACACGCTGCCTCAGAGCAGCACGGCACGTGGCCAGTTCGAGTCTAGAAATCAAAATAATTAATCGTCTGCTGGCGCCATTTGTTTACAAACCGGAAACGGAAGTCAAAGCTAACACACACAAACACACACACACACATAGCACCCGGTAGAGCTTACAAGTTTCAATATAAATTTCAAATGTTTTTCAAGACAAACAAAAAAGCAAAAGACAAAAGGACAAACGACACAAAAGGCGGGCCGAGAGTCAAACCCAGCCAGGGGGCCGTTAGGGGGGGGGGGGGGGGTAAGCAAAACTATAAGCCGTGTGGCGTGACGAAAACGACAACGCTAAAAAAAGATGAAGAAGAAGACGAAGAAGAAGAAGAGGCTGAAGGCAAACAATAACAACAACCGGCGGCTGTGTAAGCGCCTTGTATGAAAACATATCACACATGTGTAAACACAGCCACGCGCACACACACACACACACACACGCTTACTGGCAATGGCATACCCGCACCCTCACACACACATACACATACAAACACACACGCACATAAATAATTAAACACAAACAGTGCGGAGGCAGTGAAATTCTGGCTTCTGTGTCAAGTGAATGGTGGAGGGGCTGGGGGGGTTAGGGGTAGGGGCTAAAGCGGCTAACCAATACACATTATAAATACACACAAAAACACACACACACATACACGTATACATGGGTAAATATATATTTACGCATACACCAAAAGAATTTTGATGAAATCGAAGGGAATTCGCAACGAGGCCTGCACAAAAGCCAAAATAAAATACAAAAAAATAAAATAAAAAAATAAAAAATAAATACCTACACAGAATATATAAAATTCATTCAATATTATTCAAGGCAATTCAAGGAATGAGCCAAAGAATTTTGCAACTCCAAAAATTTAAAGAAATGAAAACTTTTAAAAATTCCCAAAAAAGCAAAAAAATTCTCAAAAGTTGAGAAATTCTTGAGAATTTCTTCTGAGGCTTAAAACCTTTTTTTTGAGCTATTAAAAATATTGAAAAATTAAAAGGGAATTAAATTTATAAAAACTTTGAAAAATATAAAAAAAAAAAAAAATCTTAGAAAAGAACAAAAGCTGAGAAATGCTTGAGGGTTGCTTTTGGGGTTAAACACATTTTTTTGGAACTATTAAAAATGAAAATAGAATTTAGAAATTCTTTGAAAATAATTTTTTTTAAATTAAAAAATTCAAAAAAATAAATAAAAAATATTTTTTCTAAATTCTTAGAAAAAATAGTGACCAACTTGGCTCCTCACTGAATCCTAGTCTCTCCAGCTATCAAGTTAGGCTCCGTCTGGCTTGACTTGAAAATTTTCAGCTTTATTTTTATATTTAACAAAAACAAATACTAATAAAATTTTATGTATAATTTAAGAGCAATTTAACCAATCAAAGAGGAATCAAGAAATATTTAGAGCCTTAAAAGTTTTGTTAAATTTTTGATATTTTTTTGAAAGAGAATTGGGAACTTTTTTATCTTAAAAAGAAGCTTTAAGTTCTCTGAAAAATCTCTAGCAAATTTTAAAAATAAACCTAAGGAACTAATTTCTTATATAGTCTAAAAGTTTCCACAAAAAAAATAGTTTGCCTTCCCTGAACAATATGCTTAGATCTGAAATTATTTTAAATTAAAAAAAAAGAATTTGAGTTTTGAGAAATTCTAGAAAATTTGGCCCAATATTTGACCAAATCAGTTGGACGAATTCATTCAGGCTCCTTCAGGCTGCCTAAGGAGAATCAAAGAGTTTGGAAAAGATTAAAAAAAAAAAAAAAACAATTTCAAGTTTTCCAAATTTCTTTTTTTTTCCAATATTTTTTCTGGGGAACTCTAAAGTCTTAATTATTATTTTATTTATTAATTATAATTTTTATTCTCAGTTTAAATTTTAAATTTTTTCTTATTATTTTTATTCTCTTTTCACTTTTTTCAATATATTTTTTTTTTTTTTTTTAATATTTTTCATAATTTTCAGATTTTTTTAAAATTATTTTTATTCTCTATTTTTTTCACTTCTTTTAATTTCTTTATAATTTTCCATAAATTCAGAATTTGAAAAATTGCCCGAAAATTATTCTTTTTTCTTGATTTTAATTTTAATTTTTTCCAGCCAAGAATTAAATCAAATTAAACGAAGCTCAGGATTTATTCTGAAATACTCAAAGAATTGAATATTTTGGAATTCCCCAAAAATTTCCGAGTTCTTTCAAAACAATTTGTTTACTTTTTTTTCGATTGGAGTGAAACTTTTTCTTGCCGATTATCCGAGTTGGTTTGTTTTTTGACATTATTCTTACCCCAACTCCCCGCCTTCCCCGTCTTCCCCTCCCAACCCAACCAACTCACTCATCTGCCAAAAACAAATACAAACAAGTGTGTGTTAGTGATATGTGCCAATGTGTGTGTGTTTTAAATATGCAAATGGCTTTTGTCTGACTGACTTTGGGGCCAGCTTCGACTTGGTTTGGCTTGGTTTTGTTTTTGTTTGGCTTGCTTAGTTCTCAGTGAATGCCTGCCTGACTGACTGACTGATACGATTGTCTCTGTTCTTTTTTTGATCCCGGTATAATTTACTTTTAAATGCAAAATCTATGGGCAGACTAAGAGCACTTGCCATTTGCCTACCATTGATAATATCAGAGCCAAACGGCAGACGGCAGACGGCAGACGGCAGTCGGAATAAGCATAAAATACGCATACGCAGTGTGGTGCGCACGTTGCTGTAAATATGAGAAATGCAAATAAATCAAAGCCAAAGCAGACGCCGCGTCGTCGTTGCTGACAGCTAAGCTCTTGGTGAGCTGGCAACAAGGCAAAAAAAAAAAACAAAAACATAAGAAAATATTGCCGTGACTCTGGCAGGGGGGCAGGAGGCGATGGCTTTGGCAAACTGAGATTTATGCTCGGTTTGCTGTTTTCCTTTTTTTGGTTCTCGTTCTGGTTTATTATGCCTGACAGAACTCTCACATTAGCATAAATAGTTGAGTGGTCCCCACCGCACCCCGCCCCACTCACCCATCGGACTGGCAGTCTGGCTGAAGCATGATGAATGGCAAGCTCAAAAGTGTCCTTCGGGCTTTTCATTAGATCGTTCAACGGGGCGGGGGGTGGGGAGACTCTTGAGAAAACGTGACAATAAATTGAAAGGTAATTCAATTGGGAAAAGCTTTTATTTTCAATTGTCTAACTGCGGCCTCTTTTCCATCCAAATTGAGACAAATTTGCCCAGGTCAAACCGAGCGACTCTTCTGCTCTCAAATTTTTTTTTATTTTATTCAGTTTTAATTATTCCTTTTTGCTTTATTTTTTCTCTTGATTTTCTTGTTTTTTTTTTTTTTATTTTCCTGATTTTATTTATTTTATTTATTTTATTTATTTTATTTATTTTATTTATTTTATTTATTTTATTTATTTTATTTATTTTAATTATTTTATTTATTTTATTTATTTTATTTATTTTATTTATTTTATTTATTTTATTTATTTTATTTATTTTATTTATTTTATTTATTTTATTTATTTTATTTATTTTATTTATTTTATTTATTTTATTTATTTTATTTATTTTATTTATTTTATTTGTTTTATTTATTTTATTTATTTTATTTATTTTGTTTATTTTATTTATTTTATTTATTTTATTTATTTTATTTATTTTAATTATTTTATTTATTTTCTTGATTTTATTTATTTTATTTATTTTATTTTATTTTATTTATTTTATTGATTTTATTGATTTTATTTATTTTAATTATTTTATTTATTTTATTTATTTTATTTATTTTATTTATTTTATTTATTTTATTTATTTTATTTATTTTATTTATTTTATTTATTTTAATTATTTTATTTATTTTATTTATTTTATTTATTTTATTTATTTTATTTATTTTATTTATTTTATTTATTTTATTTATTTTATTTATTTTATTTATTTTATTTATTTTATTTATTTTATTTACTTTATTTATTTTATTTATTTTATTTATTTTATTTATTTTATTTATTTTATTTATTTTATTTATTTTAATTATTTTATTTATTTTATTTATTTTATTTATTTTATTTATTTTATTTATTTTATTTATTTTATTTATTTTATTTATTTTATTTATTTTATTTATTTTATTTATTTTATTTACTTTATTTATTTTATTTATTTTATTTATTTTATTTATTTTATTTATTTTATTTATTTTATTTATTTTAATTATTTTATTTATTTTATTTATTTTATTTATTTTATTTATTTTATTTATTTTATTTACTTTATTTATTTTATTTATTTTATTTTCTTTTATTTTATTTTATTTTATTTTATTTTATTTTATTTTTTTAAATTAATTAATTTATTTATTTTTCTTGATTCAGTTCTCTCTTTCTTGCCTTGTCTAAATCTCCCTGTCTCACTCACTCTCTCCCTGTCTCCCTCTTTCTCTCTATCTCAGCCCATTTAGATTGGCCATTTCATTAGGCAATCAAGCGGACACGTTGGACCCTGCCAACCCGCCCTGCCTGTTTCAGTCATGAGTGACAACGATGGCAGTGACTAACGGTAAATGCCTATCGGCTAACGGTCAACAACGAATGCTGCGACCTATCCATCCGCATTTAGCATAAATATTTATGATTTCTTATCTTTCCTACAAGCCGAGCAGAAAGCTCTGAGCAAAGCTAAGAAAGTGGCCAGGCAAATCGTTGCCAGGCAATTGAATGCCTCGATTAACATTTCACCGCCATGAATATATATATAGAGTCTATATAATTTTTTTTTTTTTGAAAAGATCTTTAAGTCTTGTCTTGTCTTGGGTTATTATGATTTTGCTGCTTCTTTTTCTTTTTGTTTTTTTTTTGTCTTTTCTTTTTATGTTGAATTGGCAGCATCTTTTTTGGTATTGCGTTTTCTTTTTCATTGCTTGCTTATTGCGCTGATTTTATTATTATTTTTATTTGTGTCGAGGCATAAAAAAGAAAACCGAAGAAAAAGAAAAAAATACACCAAAGTCAAACAGGAAAAGCAGGGGGGAAAAGGAAAACGAAAATCTCATTTTCATGCTCGGCAGCTGGCAAAGGCAGCGTAAGCCGAGTGGAATCTTCACCTGCCAGAAATGGACACCAACACATTCACACACACACACACACACCAACACACACAAATACATTTGAAATTCTTTCCATTTCATTTTCCAATTTCATTGCTACTCCGTTTTGAGTTGGGTTTGTTTTTCTCTGTGTGTGTGTGTGTGTGTGTGTGTGTGTGTGTAGGTGTGTGTGTTTGTTTTGTGTTGCCTTTTAAGCTTCATTGAGCAGCGAGCGCGTGTTTTTCCTCTTATACTTCTTCTTCTTCTTCGTCATCTTCGTTTTCAGCTGCTTCTTCTTTTTTATTTTTTGTTTTGATTGCCAAAAGTGTGTGTGTGCGTGTGTGTGTGTGTGTGTGTGTGTTGTTATTGCCGTTTTTAAATACAGAGTAATAAAATTCATATTCTTATGGCCAAGCTTTTATCAGCCTTTCTCTACTCCACCTCCCCCCCCCCTCCCCACCACCCCCTCTTCCTTGAGGGGTCTCTTGCCTGTTGAGCGCATAAATAAATAAATAATAAAAAAAAATGAGGGAATTACCAATCCGAAATACATACAATTTCATCCTCTCCCCACCCCCACCCCCTCAGGACTCCACCAGCCAAAGCTTTGGGGCTGCCTGCCCCAGACCAAGCCTGACCAAGCCGCCTCAGCGAAAAGGGGCAACTTTTAGCAAGGACACCAAATTGCTTAACTGATGTAATTACAATAAAATTGAATTGGTTATGACAAATAAACAGAGAATACTCCTATTAAATGCAATTAAAATTCGATTAATCGATTAATTTATGGGATCTGTGAGTGAGCTTAGCATATCGATAATCGTGGCAAATTTGAGCCAGCGAAATGACTCAGCTTTATGGCAATTCAAACATAAATTAAATTTATATACATTTGGTGGACTTAATAGTCACGAATGATACGAACTTTTTTATATTCGATTAATCGTTTGAAAGATTTTGGTCTCTTTGGTCCTAGGATTCTCAGGAAATTTATTGAGGATTTCCTCTGGGTTGGGTTTATCTGAAGTTTATGTCGAATTTAAATTGATTAAGGCCTTTCTTGAAAGTTTCAAGATAAATTTATCGATAACTTAAAACTGAATGAGCTGCTGTATTCGATTAAACACTTTGGGCTATATTTCCTTTTGGGTTCTTTCTGACTGGTTTCCTTTAGCAAGAGTTGTGCTTAGCCTACCTCTGCCTTGCTTATAATTATCGGTTATTAATCGATAACACAAAATAAATATACAATTTACTCAAACAAGAGCTATGCTTAGGCCACCTCTGTCTTGTTTATAATGATCGAATATTAATCGATAACACAAAATAAATATAAAATTTACTCAAACAAGAGTTATACCAATCTTACCTTTGTCTTGTTTATAATTATCGAATATTAATCGATAGCATAAATTGTAAAAAGTACTTAAGAAAATTTATCGATTCTATTTCGATCTTTCAAGTCATTTTGATTTCTGATTATTTCATCTTCAAATCAATTTGTTATTTGGCTTGACAATTCCTTTCATAATCTCTTCGATTTATCCTTATAGGCTAAGGACTTAAATTCCCAGGTAGATCCTTACCCCCTTTCCCCCTCTGCCTTATCGAACTTAAATCGATAGCAGAAATAATTTTATCGTTTTGACAAAAATCCTGTTCATTGATTTACTCTGGCTCATTTATTTTGGGAAATTTTTCTTTTCGCTTTTTTTTTCGGGGCCACAAAAATAATTCCGAATAAAATATCAAGTATACGCCAGGTGCTCCACATGCCACTAATCAAAAATGCGCCACAGCTCACATTCAATCAACCTGGCAATGCCAACGCTCTCTAAGTAATGAGCACGAATTCTACAACAACAACAACAACAAATACAACAACAACAACAACAGCGACAGAGTAAAAGACCCTTTGAAATGGGCAAAAAAGGTAAAGAAAGCAGGGGAGAAAAATAAAAAGAAAAAAAATCAATCCCTCTCTGCTTCTTCCTCTTTCTCTTTCTGCTTCATCTTTTTGGTTCTCCATGACGTTTTGTGTGCTCTGGCAAATCTGAATTCAAGGCTGAGCCAGAGTCACTTCGATATTGCAAATTACTCCTGGCCAGAAGGACTCTGGCATTGAAAAGAGAATTTCTGAAAAGCCCAAACGAAATGCGATACAGCTAAGCAAATGGAATTTGGAGTCGAGAAAAAAACAAAAAAACAAAAAAAAAAAGCAAAATTGAAATTGCCCAAGAAAGCTTCAAAATGTCAAAAAGTTGAGTATGAAAAAAAAAAAACACCAGCAAAATGATAGAATTTTCGTATCAAAGATTTTCTTATATTTTTTTTCTCATCTTATTTTTGTTGTTGTTGTTTTTTTGGAAACTTTGAAAATATCCCATAGGCCTCGGCTTTTGGGTTAAAGCACAAGGCAAGCTTTTTAGGCTTTTAATTAAACAGCTCTGAAGTGTGGCAGGGGGGGGGGGGACCGGCCCCAAAGGAGCACAGGAAAAACAAAAATATTCAGCTTTGCATTCAATTTGCTCATATGCTCTGTGTGTGTCTGTGTGTGTGTGTTTGTGTGGGAGAAAGAAAAAAAAGAAAACATAAAGAAAAAAAAATGTAACGGGCCAAGCGAAAAAATCACAGCATTAAGTTGATTTAATGCCTTTGGGATAAGGATTAAAATGTATTTGCCAGACACACACACACACACACACACACACATACACATACGCACATGTGTGTATGTGTGTGTGGCGCCAGTGAAACGAGCAAAGTCGACCATTTCCATTTCCTGAGTCGCTGCCACAAACAAAGACCATTTCGCTGGCCTCCTTCCCCCTTCCCCTCGCGCCTTACTTCTTCAGGAATCGGCTTAGTTTTAGTTCCCTTTTTTTATGCCCTTCCCCCCCTTTTTAGCCCCACCCACCACTAGATCAAAAGGAAATAGCCATAAAATGAGCATAAAGGTGTACAAATGTGAAGGGCTCACAAAACATTTCCAGAATCCTCGGGCTCATCCTTTCACTCACTCTACCTCTCTCCCTCTCTCTTTCTCTCTGTATCTCTCTCTCTCTGTATCTCTCTCTCTGTCTTTCTTGTCTTTCATTTGAATTAGAATTTATGAAAAATAACTGATGAGAATTTTTAATGGCCTCGGGAGAAAGAGGAAGAGGAAGAGAACACTTTAGTGAACCCGATTAATTCGGGAGTAATTTCAGTGTGACTTTTTTCTCTAAGCCTTTTCTGAGTAAATAAGAAAAAATATATTAAAAATATACAAAACACTTAAATACAAACAAAATAGAACCAAAAATATGACTATAAAAAATAAACAAAAAGAAACAGTTTTGATTCGTAAAATAAAATGGAAAAAATATATAAAATTTTAATTCAAAAAGAAAACTTTATAAACATCATCAACTCATAATATTTCTTTGGGAATAAATAAAATAAAAAAATTAATTTAAACAAAAAAAAAATACTAACAAATACTAAAAATACCAAGTACAAAAACGACTCAAAATAAGTCGAAATGTTGACAGAGCAAGCAAAACAAGACTAATCAATATTTGCTGGGAAGAATTAAAAAGACAATTTAAAAAAAACAAAATAATTTGAGGAAATAATAATTAAATAAAGAAGAAGAAGAAGACCATATAAATAATATGTTAAATAAATCAAGTTTATCCCAGAGACCTGCCTTGTCCGACAATCAAAAAGGCAAAGGTTCTGGGCCAAAAAAAAAAAAATATACAAAATTATTAAAAAAAAAAAAATAAGTAAATAAAAATAATAATAAGAATAAAATTAATAAATAATTTGAAAAAATATTAAAAAAAATAATAATAATAAAATGACATTTAGGAAAAAATTATGAAAAAAAATACAAACGAAAAAATAAAATAAAATTCAAAATCATTAAATAAAATAAATAAATAAAAAAAGAATAATAATAAAATTAATAAATAATTATGAAAAAATGATTAAAACAAATACAAACAAAAAAATAAAATTAAAATAAATATAAAATTATTAACAGAAAATAAATAAATAAATAAAGAATAATAATAAAATTAATAAATAATTGAGAAAAAAAAATGCAAACCAAAAATATTAATATGAATATATAAAATCTTAAAAAAAAATAAATAAAAAAAAAAATAATGAGAATAAAATTAATAAATAATTAAGAAAAAATAAATAAATAAAGAATAATAATAAAATTAATAAATAATTAAGAAAAAATATTAAAAATAAAATATAAACAAAAAAAAATAAAATAAAATTCAAAATCATTAAAAAGAAAATAAATAAATAAAAAAGAGAATAATAATAAAATTAATAAATAATTAAGAAAAAAATGATTAGAAAAAATATAAAAAAAAACTAAAGTTAAAATATTTATAAAATTATTAAAAAGAAAATAAATAAATAAATAAAGAATAATAATAAAATTAATAAATAATTTAGAAAAAATTATTAAAAATAAAATACAAACAAAAAAAAATAAAATTCAAAATCATTAAAAAGGAAATAAATAAATAAAAATGAGAATAATAATAAAATTAATAAATAATTAAGAAAAAAATGATTAAAAAAAATACAAAAAAAAAGTAAAAATAAATAAAAAATTATTAAAAAGAAAATAAATAAATAAATAAAGAATAATAATAAAATTAATAAATAATTGAGGAAAAAAAAATGCAAACCAAAAATATTAATATAAATATATAAAATCATAAAAAAAATAAATAAAAAAAAATAATGAGAATAAAATTAATAAATAATTAAGAAAAAATAAATAAATTAAGAATAAAATTAATAAATAATTAAGAAAAAAGTATTAAAAAAAAATAACAACGAAAAAATAAACAAATTTAAAATTGAATAATATAAATAATTTGTTTTTTTTAGAAGAAAAAAATAAAATCAAGAAATTATAAAAAAAAAAATAATTAAAAAATTATTAAAATTATTAAGAAAAAATTTCGAATTTTCAAAAAAAAAAAAAAAAATTTTTTTTTGTTGGAAAAACTTGTCAGATTTGTGTTGGTCGCGTTGAGTGGAAGTTTCGAGTCGGCCAAGTGGATAATGAAAATATGGCAGATTCGTGTTCACGGCGAGGGACTTTTAATTGGGTCAAAAATGGATTATAATTAGGAGCTTAGTTTTGGCAATTAACTTTTGGGGCCGATAATCCCAGCTGATATAGCCCCGAAAACGTTTAAGCCTATTTGAATGTATCTTTAAGATAATTTCGTGTTGTATCTTTTTAATGCTCGGATTGGAAAATGTTTTGTGTGAAATGTTTCTGAAACACGCAAAATACCAAATAATCTGATTAATTTCGGGTGGGGCGAAAGGGTTGCCCAGGGCGGGGGGTGGGTGGATGGGTGGGTGGGTCATCGCTTTCATATTGTTTACACTGTTTTTTTTTTTTTTTTTTTTTTGGTATTTTTCAACTTGGTTGTTTGTGTGGTAAATGCAAATTGTCTGCTCTGAAGAAAAGATAAACAACTTGTTGAGGATAAAATATGCGAATTCATTCAAATCGAAGGGGGTGAAGGTGGGGGGAAGGTGTCTCTCACAGAGAAAGAAAGAGAGAGAGAGAGATTCGGCTCTCACGCTTAGAGCGCCCCCTGGCGGCCGCCTTGACAAATTAAGCAAATAAGATGGCAGCAACAATGACAAGGCAAATTCTAATTCGATTTTCTGCACACACACACACACAAACACACACATACACACACTCAGAGAGAGAAAGAGAGGGAGAGCTGGTCTGGTCCTGTTGGACCTGTTGGCAGGTCCTGTTTTCTGGGATTTCTGGGTCTGCCGAGAGCAAATACAAGCAACGTGGCAATGGGTGGTAAAGAGGGTGAAGAGGGGGGGAGGGGGTGGAGTTGGCTAAGTTTGGGTCAGGCCAAAGGGTCTGACAAGGACATGCAAATACTTTTGCGCCCGCACCGGAAATGTTAAGAATTTTGTTGACAAAAAAAAAAAAAAAACTACCCAAGAAGAAGCAGAAAAAGTCGGAGAAAGTTTTTCGTACCGAAAAATCGAAAAGCACACAAACGAATTTTCATTCAATTATCTCGAACATTTTTTGTGCCAGAATCTCTCGAAACATGACCCAAGACCCACCCAACCCCGCACCACGCCCTCCTCTCTCCTCTCTCCATTCTATCTCTCTTTCTATTATCCTTGTTTTCGGTTTGTTTGTCTGAGGGGATTGAAAACTAACCACCCCCGCGGGCCCAGACCAAATAACAAAGTCCTAAGCGGTGTAACTGAATCTCTGTGTGCGTGAGCCTGTATCTGTGTGTGTATGGGTGTGTGTGTGTGTGTGTGTGGCGAGGTGACTGTGACACTGGCAGAAGCATTAACAGCCACTGAATCCTGCCCTGCCCTGCTCTGGCCTGTTCTGGCCTGGCCTGGCCACGTCCTTTCGATGCTCTGAGCCGTTTACCTACAATGTGGGTCCCTGCCCCCCCCCCCCACCTCTGCTCTCTCTCAGTCTCTTTGTGTGGGTGTGCGTGTGTAGGTGGAATGGTTAGTGGGTGGGGGGAGTAGAGGGGGTGCCATTAAATTTCATTTTATCAAACAATGAAAACGTGTCGACGTGTTGCCCACCAGTTGGCCTACTGGGCGACAATTTGGCCAACAACAACAACAACAACAACGACAACGAAAACTTCTTCTTCATTTATTTTTGCTGTCTTGTCCTGTTTTTTTTATTGTCCTTTTATTTCTTTTTTTTCTACTTCTCTCACTAAATCAAGCCAAAAGTTTCATAAAAAAAAATGGAAAAATTAGAATAATATTTTTGCTTCTTCTTCTTCTTTTCCAACAAAAAAATTTGAATACACTTTTTCTGGCATTTTTCACTTGGCGAAACTTATCAAGGCCTGGCGAAATTTTCATCAATTTTGCCGGACAAAAATTTGATCAAAACTGCCTCGAAAGGGAAGAGAAAAGCATTGGGGAAAAGCAAAAAAAAAAAAAACAAAATATATCAGAAAAAATTTTACACTTTTTCTCTAAAAGAAAAAAATTACAAATTACTAAAAAAAAAAGAATTTCTTGAAATAAATAATTCAACTTTTTTCTTTGGACAAAAAATTGATTTTGTTACTATTTCGAAATAAAGAGTAAAAAGGAAAAAAGCCTACTTTTAATGTAATACAAAAATTTTGTGAATTTTCACAAAAAAAAAAAAAATAATAATAATAATAAATTTTTTATTAAAAACTCAAAAATATATTTTATGTAAAAAAATAGGAAAAATAAAAAATTTTATGAAAAAAAAAATATGAAAAAAAATTTGTATCAAAAAAAAAGAATAATAATAATAAATAAATTAGTAAAAAATGTAAGAAAAAAAAATTAATTTTGTCTTAAGAAATTTTATTTTATAAATTTTATCAACAAATTGTTAAATAAAAAATAATAATAAATAAATTATTGAAAAATGTAAAAAAAAAATTAAAAAAAAAAAATAATAAATAAATTAATAAAATATAAAAAAAAAAATTATCAAAACAAATAAAAATAATAATAAAATAATAAATAAATTAATAAAAAAAATTAAAAAAAAATATTTATAAAAAAAAAACAAAAATTAAAGTTTATCTTATGAAATTTTATCAAAAAAATCAAATATAATAAATTTATAATTTAAGAAATATAAAACAATATTAAATAATAATAATAATAATAATAATAATAATAATAATAATAATAATAATAATAATAATAATAATAATAATAATAATAATAATAATAATAATAAATAATAAATAAATTAATAAAACATGGAAAACAAAACTTTCTCAAAACCAAATAAAAATCAAATTTTATTTTTAGAAATTTTATCAAAAAATTTGTATCAAAAAAAAATAATAATAATAATAAATAAACTAATAAAATATTAAAAAAAAAAAATTAAAAAAAAAATAATAAAATAATAAAATAACAAAAATTAAATTTTATTTTAAGAAAAAAAAAGTTTAAAAAAGAAAAAATTATAATAAAATAAAAAATTTTTATAAGGTATACAAAATATTATATATTAAAATGAAATGAAATGAAAAAATTGTTTTTTGTTGAAAAAGTCTTCATTTCTTTTCCATATTTCTTAATTTAATATTAAACTTCTTTTGCCGATTAAAATGAAAAAACAAAATTTTCAAATTAATAGAAACTTAAAATCTTTTGAAATTTTTTCCCTCAAAATGCTGGAATTAAATTATTTAAATTAAAAAAACATATTCCCAAAATAATAAGTCCCTAATCAAGTTCTGTAAGTCCCTCTAATTTCAGACCCTACCTGGCCTGACCTGGGGCCTCCAAGATTTCCCACAAAAAAGTCTTGAAAACATTAGGGATCCTGAGATCTGAAGATAACCTATCAAATCTTAAGAATCTCAGATAATCTAGGGCTCAGAATATTTTTAATATTTCCAGTGGGGACTTTTTTAGATCTTGAGAATTTGGTCAGACTCATCTGTCATTTTTGAGAGACAATTGCGTTCCCCCAGGATTCCACTTTCTCTTTCCTATTTTTTGTTTCTTGTCTGAACTTGGGTAATTTTCAATTAAATTTGGCCAAATGATTTGCCAAGGTCTTTTGTCTGTTTTGTCAGGCGTATTTTGTTTTTATCCTTCTCTCTTTTTAATTGGGCGACACGGAGTCGCTATCTCCCAGAGAATTCTCTGTCTGTCTCTGCATGTGTGTGTGTGTGTGTGTGTGTGTGTTCGTCTGTTTTGTTTTATCTTTTCTTTCTTTCTTTCGTTTTTTTGTTTTTGTGCATATTTCAAGTGACCGGAATGACACGGCGAAATTGCAAAATAATTTACTCTCCGAGGTTCTTTGACAAGATTCTAGCTGGCCGAGTGTATGGGTGTCCCTGTCTGCCTGTGTATGTATGTGTGTATGTGTGTGTGTGTGTTTTGATTAAGTAAATTGAAGGAAAACACAAAAACAGCAGCCGCCACAGAGCGGACCACCAAATGGTCATTAAGTTCCACCGAAAAAAATATGTGGCAACTGGTCAAAGGAGGGGGTGGAGAGCGGCAAGGAGGGGCGGCCAGCCTGGCTAATTGGCGCAGTCAAAGCGTTTAGAGAGATGTGAAAAAATTAACAAAGGAAAAGACTCTCAAATTAGCCTGGACTGGACCCAGTGAAAAAGGTCAAAGGATGTGTGATCTTTTCTCTTCTTCTTCTTCTTTTTAGTCTACCTTGAGGACTTATTTGCTGGGGTCGCTGGGGGGGCGCGGGGTCTTAGCCTGGGCTGGGTTTGTCCCAGCCTGTCCTGCCGTCGACACATGACAACTGTGGTAAACTAGGCCAGACCGGTTCTGGTGCGGTTGAGGGGGCGAATGAGTTGAGGTTGGGTTTGAGGTCTTTTGTGATTTGCTTACACATGTGTCAGACACTTGTACCAAGAGCCACAACCACAGCGAAAGAGGCGGCGGATCAGCAACTTTGTTGACCTTTGCAAAAACAAAAAGGCGAGAGGGGTGGGGTGACAGAGCCAACCCTTTATTTTTGTACTTTTTCTTGTTGTTGTTGTTATGTTCTTAAAATTTGATACTTTCAGCCTGCCAAGCAGGCCAAACTTGAAACAACTAAGAAGAAACTGTGCCAAGGCAGTGTTGCATTTTCGCTGAGCCTCTAACAAGGCGAAGAAGAAGAAGAACCGCAGAAGAGGCCTACCTTACAAGGTACAAGGGTATATTAAGTTTGTCCAAATGTATGTGACATAGAGAAGGAGACATCGTAGATCCCTCAGGGTGACTAGAGAAATTGATATAGTCATGTCCGTCCGATATCTTAGAGACCATAAGAGCTAGAATAACCAAACTTGGGAATCGTACTCCTTATATGTGTATGCTGGTCAAGTTTTTTTTTCTTGCTCCCCCCGCCCCGCCTTCCACCCACTCACTTTTTCAAAGCCTTGTCATTTCTACAGCTTTAGGATTTTGTTATTAAAAGCTTCCAAAAAGTTGTTGGAAATCTAAAAATCTTTCGATTGATATCAAACATGACTGAAATCGAACCATTTTTACAAGAGATATACAAAAAACAAATTTTCAGAGTCAAGTTTTTCATTCCGCTTGCCCAACTGGCAAACGGTCACTTAAGCAGTCCGCTAGATGGCGCGCTTGCATTAGTGTGAACAATGTTTTGTTGGATTCAAAGGAATATTAAGACCAGAGGTTTTAGGTGAATGTAGACGACCAGGGTTACCACCCGACCAGGGTTACCACCTGACTAGGGCTACCACCCGACTAGGGTTGCCACCTTTTTTCAAATTCAATTACCTAGTAGAGGTGCAGGGTATCCCAAACTCGGCCGCGCCCGACTTTAACGTTCGGCTTCATTTTTTTTTTACTTGTTTGGTCCGACTACATTTTTCTGATCTGTTAAGATCGCCTTTAACTTTGCTTTCATTCAAAAAGTTCTTGCTTAAAAATTTTCCTCAAAATTTCGATTGAAAAAATTTAAGTGATTTTTTTTTATTTGTTCTCTTCTATTTTTATTTACTACTTTTTTCCTAAAAATATATTTTTTACTTTTATTTTTTTCTATTTGTATATTTCATTCATCAATTTCAAGTCAAGACTCTCTCCACCCAAATTTCGGATAGTCCAAAATCTTTTTGACAAAATATTTTTTAAAAAGTTTCTTCTTTTTTTTTTTGGTATTTCAAAATGAAAATCAGAAATAGTTTCCGCTCAATTTAATTCAGCAAAAGTGCTCAACTTTTTGAAAGACAAAAACAAGTCTTTTTTTTGTCGCAGAGTGGGTCGGGGGGAGTGGTGAGGGAGGGGGGAGGGGAGGGGAAAATACAAAAACTGTTTTGCCTGGCAAAGTTCTTTTTTGGCTGATCTTTTGATTTTTATAATTTTTCTGTATTTGTTTGAGGGCGGAACAGATGCTGTCACTGGCCATTAGGCGATGCCCAACCAGGTGGACCAGCCAGCACTCACCTCCTGACACACGTCTGGGCCTGTCTTTCTTTTGGACATTTTCTTTTAAATTTTTTCTTAACATTTTTTTTTTGTTTCCTTTCATCTTTTTGGTAGCCGCTCTGGCCTCCATGCGATGCAATTAGGAAATTCAGTCGGCAGCTGTGCAATTTTTTACGTATGAAATGAAATGCATTTCAATGGCAAGAAGAAAATCTTTGAATGAAAATAACATTTTTTCTAATGAGCACATAATTAAGCCCCGAAAAATATTATATACTTTGGCTAGAGCAAATTTCATACTCACTTTTTTTTTCTTTTCTAAAAAGAAAGAAATTTTGGCCCAAATCGTTTTGGATTTTCGAGGAGAGCGGGAGAAGTGTCTAGGAAATGTAAAGAAGCCGCAAGCAAAAAATAAACTCAGAAAAAAAAGGGAGATGGTGCGGAGTGGGGGGGGGGGGGGGGGGGACAAACTCTCCGACACATTTGAATGGTCTCTGTTGTTGTGAAATAGAACAGGCAACTTTTGTCTCTGCTATCTGCCGCACTTCCGGTTTCCTGTGACACTTCCAGCAGTGTCGACACTAACAACAACAACAACAATAATAGCAAACAGGCAATTTCTCCATATGGCCTGGCCCAGCCTGGCCTGCCAAACCATTCAACTCTGAGCCAGTTTTTCTCTCTCTTTTCCATTTTTTTTTTTTTTATTTTTTGCCTGCTGTTTCTGCCATTATGGCCACTTGAGCCACTGCCAGAAGCTGCCATTTGTTTTGGCCATAAATGTAGAAGCTTTTCACTTGGCAGCCCCTTCGCCCTGCTCTGCATATTTCAGTTAAATTCTATTTTTCGACTCTTTTGGCACTCAACTTGGCAGCTCAACATTTCTGCCCTCCTCCTCCTCCCCGATACACACACTTTTCCAGGTAGCCGATGAGAGGAGGCAAAGGCTTAAAATGACAAGTGCATTTTGTCGACAACAACAACAGCAAAAACAAAGAGAAACAACAAATAATGGGAAAATTTCCTGGATTATTCATGACACTTTTCCAAATGGCCTAAAATTTCAAAATACCTCAAAAATCTGTTGATTCTACTTGACTGCTCCCCCATTGTATAGGAATTTTCTTAATTTCTTTTCAAACAAAACCAACAAATTGAATTCGAAAAATTCACAAACAATTTTGAAATATTCATAATGTGACCTTAAAAAGGGTTAATCTCCAAATTTGTTGACTTCGCTTTGCTAACTTAGAAATTTGTCTAATTGGAATGTTTTTTTTTTATTCAAACTTGCCAATCTTCAATTTTTGGAAGTCTTAAGTTTTTGTATTTCAAATTTTAGAGGTCTTAGTTTTCCGGTCCTAAAATTCTCCAAGACTCAACATAAACTTCGAGGTGGAACAATCTTCTGGTCTTTTTTTTGCTCAGTTTCAAATTTCCAAGTCTTTTACGGTTTCCAAAATAAAGTTCTCCAGACTTTTTTATAAGTTTCAAAAATTGTATTTTGTAGTCTTTAATTTATCAGTCCCAAATTTTTGTGCCTTTAAATTATAAGTTCAACTTTAGGCTTCAGCTCAGGCTTCAGCTTTAGGCTTTAGGCTTTAGGCTTTAGCTTTATGTTTCAGCTCAGGCTTCAGCCTTAGGCTTTAGCTTTAGGCTTCGAGCTTAAACTTCATCCTTAGACTTCATCCTTAGGCTTCAGTTTTAGGCTTCAGTTTTAGGCTTCAGCTTTAGGCTTCAGCTTTAGGCTTCAGCTTTAGGTTTCAGGTTTCAGGTTTCAGCTTTAGGCTTCAGCCTTAGGCTTTAGCTTTAGGCTTCGAGCTTAAACTTCATCCTTAGACTTCATCCTTAGACTTCATCCTTAGGCTTCAGTTTTAGGCTTCAGTTTTAGGCTTCTGGCTTAGGCTTCAGCTTTAGGCTTCAGCCTTAGGGTTTATCTTTAGGCTTCGAGCTTAGGCTTCAGTTTTAGGCTTCTGGCTTAGCCTTCAGCTTTAGGCTTCAGCTTTAGGCTTAGCCTTAGGTTTCAGCTCAGGCTTCAGCCTTAGGGTTTATCTTTAGGCTTCGAGCTTAGACTTCATCCTTAGGCTTCAGCTTAAGGCCTCAACTTTCTCGGCTTATATTTTTTAGACTCCAATTTTCTAGTGTCAAGTTTTTGAGTTCTAAATGAGCTCTTGAATGATATAATCTGTTTTTTTCCTGGCTTGCTTATAATAGTCCCGTTTTTATTATCTTCAATTTGTAGGCTCAAATTTTGTAACCATCAGTTTTCAAGTCTTAAAATGTCCAGACTAGGTTTCTAGTCCCCTTGTTCCTGGGCTTTGATGTAAGTTTGTAACCTCGAATAGGCTTGGCTTAAATATTTTTATTCTTGGATTCTGATCTCAAGTTTTCCAAACTTTCATAGTATTCTGCATATTCTTTCGATTTCAGATATTCAATTTTATAGTCACAGGTTTTACAAGTTTTATGTTTAGCCACCAATTTTCTAGGCTCAAGCTTTCCATATTCCAATTTGTCAATTTTCTTGACATAATTCGAAGATCTCCCATTTTCTAGGCTTCACTTTTGGAGTCCCGAATTTTTCAGTCTTAAATTTTGTAGGCTTCAGTTTTGGTATCCTTAGTTTTCCTAGGCTAAGCTCAAGCTTTCCAGACTTAAGTCTCTTTTAGATATTTCTATGTTATCTAATTTTTTCTCGGTTCTCTCGGAAATTAATTTCGGATTAGGCGAAACTATTCTTTCACTTAATTTTTGATTAAGTTTAAAATACTCAAAGTATTCAAATTTATATGAAAATATTCATATTGCATTTTGGGTTTGCTGGTTTCCGCTTTCCATTGTTACTGGTGTGATTGTTGTTGTTGTTGTTGTTGTTTTGGTGGTGCTGCTTAAATTGCACACTTCCGCCTTCCTTCCTGTCGGTGTCGACGGTTTTGTTTGCCGCCGCTAAGCTTCCTCGATTGTTTCGTCGGAATGCAACAGTGGCGAGGAGCTGAGTTGCCCAGCCAACTGGACCGACTTGGCTGCACCTTCAGCCTTTGGTCGATCTGGCCAGTCCGAGTGTCCAGTCAGGCGGAAAATGCACATCAGTTTGTGTTGTTGGGATTCGCTTCTATATCATCCGCATTGAGTCCGATCCGATGGCTTGTTGAATTTTCTTGGCTTGCTTTTTGAGTGAATAAATTGAGCAGAAAATGGGCACTTTACCGTTAGGCGAAAAATATGAGTTCACTTGGGTTCGATTAGCATCTTGGAGTGACTTAATTCAGCTGTTATATTGTTATACAAAGGACAACTGTTATATGATGGAGGAAGCTTTATTCTGGGCTGAAAGTGTTCTATTCTGTTGTTTCTGCAGAATCAAAGGAGCGTGAGAAACTGTTATATAAGTTGTTATACCAATGAAATGCGAAAATGTCTACTTAGCATAATCCAGGCAAGCAATTTTACTTGACCGACTTCCTTACTGTCACAACTGTTATACGATTTCACTGTTGAAACGACTTTAATTTTTTTTTGGTCTTAAGATTTTCACAAACTGTTATACAAAATAACTGTTACTGCGGATCTCAAATGAAATATTCTACACTGTTATAGCAACTCGGATATCGAATCTGGTGGAAACTGCTTTTATACAAACTGTTATACAAACTGAGCGTTGACAGACTTTCAAATAAACTTTTCTAGAAATGTTCCAAATACAATACATAATTTTCTGAAAACTGTTATAATAACTGTTATACACATTGTTATACATAGTGTTATACAAACTGTTATACAGTCAGTTTTGCGTAATTTTGGCGAAAATATCTACAAATTGAATTAGCTCTCCATTCAAACTCCTCAAAAAAACACTAGACAAACCCTTCTGTTAAACTGTTCTACAAGCTGCTGAAACTATTTGAACGATTGAGCATATTTGTTCAATTTCCCCTGCCTGCGACTATATCTATCAATCTAAAGTGATAATTACTCACACAAATCGTGTATAAACAAAACCACCCACTTTACCTTTTTTACCATAGAGCAGACCTGCTGGTAGACAAACCAGCCAAGAAGGAAGCCCCAACCCCCTCGTCCCCCGCGTGACCAGAGTTTCAAGATGTCTGCGAATGCTTTAAGGTCTTTGGCAGGCATTTGGGCTGCTGTTGCTTTTGGCACACAAAACTTGGAAAAGTTTTTTGGGCCAAAGCACCCACACTTTAGGCCATGACGGGCTGGTTCGCTTGGCTTGGCTCAGTTTGGCTGAGCTTGGGCTGAATGCTTTCAAGTTGCGCGAAAAGTTGTGGATTTTTTGGTTTTTGTACCAAAAATTAATTAGGCTAATTAAAATGCTGGCTGGCATGCATTACATTTGCCAAAGCCAGCCAAAAACTTCAAGTTCAAAGTTATTTCATAGTTTTGCTGCCACAGTTGATTGAGTGCAAACTTTTCGCCAGCCAAAACGAAAATATGGCAAAAAAAGCATCAAACTACCTAGCTAACTGAATGAGAAGTAAAAACTAAAACACAAATTAATTAAGTTGCCAAGGAGATGAACAAAAAGAAGAACAAGAAGAGGCCAAAACATAATTAAGCTCTTTGTTGATCAAAACAGAAGGGGAAACAAAACAGTTTAGAGACCCGAAGGTCTTCAGCTTTTTTTTTTTGCCAAATTTTATTCAACACTTTTTCAGCCTTTTCTTCTTCTTCTTCTTCTTCTTTATGCGGATTGACACTGCCCCAGCCCCATCCCAGCGGCATTGAAATCAATTAGCGGACTTGCGTGGCCATCAGTTTCGACCCGACCGAAAAACACATGACGTGTCGGCGGGGATTGAGGTCAGCGTCAGATTTTTGGCCAAGGTGACAAGTACAAAAGGGAAAAACAACTAAAACCTTTTTTTTTCTTTCTTTCTCTCTTTCTACTTGTTTCGTTTTGGCCAACACTTTTATCATGGATTTCACCTGCAGTTGATGCAGTTTTTCACTCATCTGTTTTGACCAGGTCTACTTGACTGTCTGCGCGTGTTTGGACCTGCCACTCACCATCAAACTTGAAGCTGACATATATGCTCTTCCATATTCAAATTCATGGCATCTGTGGCCAATAAAAACATGATTTGACACGCCGATAAGGACCCAAACGAAAACAGACCAGCTACGAATTGAATTGGAAATTTCCCAAAAAAAAAATATTTAAAATTTCCTTAAATAATCTTTAAGCTTGAGAAAATCAAAAAAATATATGGGAAGTCTTCTGGAGAGGATCAATTGGATATAAGAACCAAAAAGGTTTGGGGTTCGGTTATAAGTATCAATCAGATATGAGGTTTTAGTCCCTTGCGAAGCCATACCCCCTTGATCGAAAATCTTTACTCCAAGGCTAAAAGATGTGTGGTGAAGTATTGAGCAGAGCATCGATAAATCAAAAGGCCACCTAGCTTAGATGATATATGGGATTCATCAGGTGAGTATGGATCCAAGCTTCTTTAATCGAAAGTGATCGTAAGTGTCTTCATACTATATAGTAATGGGTGTGATCCGAAAGTTATTGATCAACTAAAAAAGAATCTTGCTTATTTTGGGGGTTGGCTAAATTAGAATTGGGGATCCCAGATGGATCAGTCAGCAGACTTTGTTCAAGATCTCAGGAATCTATATACGATATATATTAGGCTAAGGGCTGTCAATCCCTCTATCCAAGATCCACAGCCCCAGGAATCCTTATAGATAGATGAATCCTCAGGCCTTAGACAAGATCTCAGGAATCTATATACGATATACGACATATATATTGGGCTAATGCCTTTCGAATCATCTCTCCAAGATCCACAGCCCCTGGAATCCTTACAGATAGATGAATCGTCAGGCCTTAGTCAAGATCTCAGAAATCTATATACGATATATATTGGGCTTAGGCCTGTCGATTCATCTATCCAAGATACACAGCACCTGAATCGTCAGGCCTTAGTCAAGATCTCAGGAATCTATATACGATATATATTGGGATAAGGCCCGTCAATTCCTCCATCCAAGATCCACAGCCCCTGGAAACCTAAGAGATAGATGAATCTTCAGGCCTTAGTCAAGATCTCAGGAATCTATATACGATATACGATATATATTGGGCTAAGGCCCGTCAATTCATCTATCCAAGATTCACAGCCCCTGGAATCCTCAAAGATAGATGAATCTTCAGGCCTTAGTCAAGATCACAAATAGTTGAAAAAATTATCAATAAAATGAAAGAATTTTCTGGAATGAAATCTGATTGATACGATAAGCCCATTGCCCAATGAGATTCAAGCTTGGTGTGAAGACTTTTTGAAAGCCCTTAAATATCGTTAAATAAAATCCATGCCGACTTAATCTGATCTATTCAAATTCCAACTTTGGTAGAATAAAAAATTGTCCCCATTTTTTTTTTTTTTCGAGAATTTTCGAGTCATTAAAAAGTTGCCACAAATTCTCGATTAACAGGCGATAATCAATGTTTTTATTTTATTTTATTTCATGTTTTTTTTTTGTGATGTATTTTTTTCCGTCATTGAAAAAGTATTCGAGTGTCTCTTCATACCCTCCCAACGGCCTGACGACCTTTTCAACATTTTTTTTTTTTTCATTTTTTTCTTTTTTAATCCAATGTCAACTCGGCTAGAACGGTACTCACAATTCGCTTGCCGTGCCCAATGAGTGTTGCCAACTTTTGTGCGTTGACATTCTGATGCTCTTGTTATTCTTGTTGTTGTTTTTGTCAGCTTCTTTTTTTTTTGAATATATTTTTTTTTTTGAGTGCAGTTGGCTCTTTTGAATTTGCCAGCGAACACTTGAAGTTGTCAGTTGGCTTAGAATTTCTATCGCCGAGTGTGCGTGTGTGTGTGTGTATTGAAAGAGCGGCAAGGGGGGTAGGTGAGGCAAGGTGAGAGGAAGGCATGCCTTGTCAGGCCCACAAATGCACAAAAGAGAAGCAGCAAACAGCAAAAAAAAAGCAAATGGCTGACACCCTGACAAGCCCAGAGACACACCCACACTTTTGCAAAAATTTTGAAGCAGATTTTGTTGTTGTTGTTGTTGTTGTAGTTCTTTTTTTTTTTGATTCTCTTAGTTTTTACGCCTTTTGTGCGCTGCGTTTTTGCCGTTCTTTTTTTTGGTTTCAGCCACTGCGGCAGTCAAGCTCCTAGAAAGGTCACAAAATTTCTACGCTCCCCTCCACCCCCCTTACCCATGAGTAGATTCTCTTTTCTATTCTTCAGCAGCTTTTTTTTTTTGTTTTTAATGAAGGCATTTAGAGGCTGGCAGCCGCCATTTTGTCAAACTAAATCTGCCAAAAAAAGAAAAACAAAAAAAAAACCTGGCGGGCAAATTTGTTGGCCAAAAAAAAAAACGAGTAAAAAAAAATATATTTTTTTGAAATCATTTCAAGTTTCTTTGACAGAGCAGAACACTTGACCTTTGGCAAGACTCGAGCAGTTTGATGGGCAAACCAAATCGAATGGCAAACATCAATTAAATTAGAGATTGTGCGTGTGTGTGTGTGTAAATGGCAAATACCCTCAGATCAAATAGACAGCAACTAATTAACAATTGACTATCGAACGAAGGAAACTATGGTCGATGCAAACAGATGGAATCAAATAGAAAGAGATGGCAATATTTGAAATGTTGAAGTGAGAGTGAAGAGGTGGCTGGGGTCAGGGCTGGGCAAGTACAGTTGGCCAGCTGCATTTATCAATTTGTTTGAGCCCCGCAGCACAAATGGCAACAAAGGCGGCCGAGACAAAACATGACACGGGCCCAGGGCCACTACAGGAGACTGCCCGGCCTGGCCATGGGGACTCTACCCGTTTACAGTCTCTCACAATGACAGCTAACAAACTAAAGAGACAAACACACACACACACACACACACGCACACACACATGCTCGAAGAAGAACAAATACAAAATGAGAGAGAGCGAGTGAGCTGGTTAGATGAATGGTTGAAAGCCTGTCTGACTAGCCTCTATCTGTGTCTCTCTGTATGTGTATGTGTGAGCTTACAATTGCCCTGACGAGTTGAGAAAAAAGAATGGCCGCATAGGTAACGGAACGGTAACGGTAACAACGGCAAACAGCAAACAAGCAATGAAAACGGGTAACACTTCCGGCAGCCCGGACAGACGGAAGACCCGAGACAACAGAGACCGACAGACAGAGACAGCATGAGAGACAGAGAGAGAGAATCCAATTGTTTGGGTCCACAACAATGTGGTCGTCCAGAATGAAGAAAAAGACACTCGTCTACCATAAAAAAAAACCGAGTGGGTCAGAGCGAGAGGGCAACACACAAAATGACTGAACTGAAAGAACAGAAACTCGGTTCCAAAAAAAAAAGAGAGGTAAGTTCAGCTCGCCCTGCCCAATCCCATATACTCTCTCTGGAGTTACCACGATTCAGAAGAGACCAGTGCAGAACTCAGGCTCGAAAAGGGTATGCCAAGGTTCACAGCCAGGAGCGGAGCCAGTTTGGGGACGCACCGAGATAATGGCCAATTGAAGCTGCAGTCAAGCGAGTACAGCACTGCAGGTAACAATGCCAAGAACAAATGGCCTGGGCCGGGCAGAGGGGCGGGAGAGGCTGGGAGAAAAAAAAATAAGCCTTGTAATTATGGTCGAACTCAGCTCGACCGGAGTGTTCTGAATTCATTACAATTCGTTTCAATTTCAAGTCCATCCTGGGGCTTAGGACGAGCCGGACTCGTTGCAACTTGACAAGACAAAGGAATGAATCCAGTGAGAAACAGAGAGAGGAAGAGAGAGGAACCAGACAGTTAGCGGACTTCAAGGATTGGGAGAGTCTTAAGATCTTGACAGAAATAGAAGAAGAGAGAGAAAGTGAAATAAGCGAAAATTCGTTGAACTAAGAAATTGTGGTTAGACTGTACCAGCTTAGCTGGTCTCAGTGACTTTGATTTAGAAGAGAAATAAAGTCAAAAAGAAAATAAAAACGAAGCCAAAATTCGTTGAACTAAGAAATTATGGTTAGACTGTACCAGCTTAGCTGGGCTCAGTGGCTTTGAATAAGAAGAAGAATTTCGTTGAACTAAGAAATTGTGGTTAGACTGTACCAGCCTAGCTGGTCTCAGTGACTTTGAAGTAGCTCAAGAAACTCGTATTTTGGAACCCTGAAATCTTTAAATTTTACAAAGAAATTTTTGAGAATTTTCTAGTTTTCTTTTCTAGAAATTTTCAGAAAAAAATACTAGGCAGAGGATTTTTTTGAGATCTTTGAAGGAGTCCCACAAATTGCTTTAATTTTATTTTAATATATTTTGAGTATTTTATTTTTATATTGAAAAGATTTTCATACCATTTAAGATCTTTTTTTAAACTTCTAAAAATTTCCAACAAATTTTTTTTGAAGAAATTTTAAAAATTCTTTAAAAAAATTTGTGATTTTTTCGACCTTGGATTTTTGTTAAGGATTCCCGAAAAATTCCAAATTTTTTTATAAATTTTCCAATATTTTTAATTTTTCTTTTTTTAAGTTTTTCCTAAGGATTAAATTCTTTTTAGAATTTCTGAAGATGCTTGAAATAATTTGAACCAATTAAGAAAAAAAAGGTGAGTGCAAAGGTGAAAGCTTTTTTTGGCTATTGTCAAGGTGAGAGAAAGAGACAGCAAATATGGGCAAAATCTTTTATTGTTTAGCTCAAAATTAAAATAAAATTCACACGCCAAAAAAAGATAGTAAAAAGCACAAAGTTTATGTAAAATAATTTAGTATTTTGATAGAACACATTTTTCCTGTTTTTTGGGGGGCGGGGAGAAAGGGGAAACGGCAGCCACACCTGCAACCCTAAACACGCACACCCACACACACTCACACGGAAGGCAAACACGCAGCTTGTTTTTTGTTTTTTGTATCTCTAAGTTTGCCTTTCCCCCTCCCCCCCCCCCCCCACACACACACACACCCAGTTTGTGGGTTTCATTTCCTCTCTATTTGAGTGAAAGTCTCTTTGGGTTTTTCCTGTGTGTGGCATATGTGTGTGTGTGTTGTGTGTGTGTGTGTACTTTGCCAAACTGCAGTTTCTAGTGGTTTTTGACTATGTTTTTTTTTTCTTTTCGTTTTGCTTTTTATGTACTAGCAACATCAACCGCCAGCCCAACCCACTTTAATTTTCCCTACAAATTGGCCTGAGTTTTGACCATTCGGACACGTTTCACCAGCTTGTTTGCCAAACATAAAACAACAACAACAACAACAACCACACCACTGACACATTTTCAAAATGTGACCAAAACAGTAACAGAAACTTTTCTTTTAGTCAACACAAAATATACTAAGAGTGGGTGGTGGTCGGAAGAGGCGGAGAAGGAGGCGGAGGAGTGGGTGGAAATTGTGGATATTTTGCTGGTCTGTTTTTAGATTGTTTTGTGTGATTGCCACTCAGTTTGGCTGCCAACGCACTTTTGGCTCACCACACAAACTAAAACAATAATTAGAGAACTTAATACACACACACACACACTCACACACACACACTGAGAAAGAGAGAGAGAGTTAAGTAAATACACGCATTACGCATACGCAGCGTGGTACATTTTATTAGCATTTGCAAAAATTTTCTATTGCAATAAATCAGAATTTAATTGCATTCTAACTGTAAAGCACTCACACACACACAAACACACACACACATGCATGCTTGGGCCAACTGATTTTGTCTGGTTTTATTCATTCATTTAGTTTGTTGATTGCCTGCTTTTGCTTTTGTTTTCAGATTTTTTTTTTTGTTTTTTTTTTTGTTTGGCCAATGCAAAATTTAATGGCTGCATTATAACGGCATTATTTAATGCTAATTACTGTTAACCATGTCCAAACAACCACAGCAAACAGTGGCGCATTTAATTATCCACTAAACCGAAAACTTCTCAATTCCAAATCAATGGGCACTTTTTTTTTTTTTTTTTTTGGTTTTTGTTGGTTTTGTGTGTTTTTCCTTTTCAACATTTTATCTATGGTAAATAATTTACAGAAACAAAAGCTTTTTTTGATTGATTTAATGATGAAACCAACTGCTGGAAACATTCCGCCTGAGTGTGGATTACATTTTCATTTTCCATCAATTCGAAATTTTTAGCAAAATTTGAGAATTTTCATGACTCGTTTTTATGAGTCGAAAAATTGACTCAATTAAAATCGAATTAATAAAAATATTTAAATAAATTATTACGAGTTTTTTTAGTAGGCTAATTATTTTTGAATGACCTAATTAAGTCAGAGAGAAATTAATTTAGAAACATTTTAGACAGCTAAAAATAATCCTGAGTGGAAAGGAAATTAACTGAGATATCTGAGAAGGAAATATTTGAGTTCCTTCCAAGATATCTGAAGGCTTTTTAGTTCTCTGTCAAAAAGTATGAAGAAGGAAGTATTTCAGTTTCTTCCAAACTAAAAAAGAAATAAGTTTTCAATAAACTTTAAGTCTTTTCAGAAGGCTTAAAATTCACTCCAAGGGAATCTGAATTCATTAGAAAAACCTACACCTGAATTCTCTCAAACACTACCCGAATTATTTCTGAGAAAAAGAAGTAAGCTGGAACCATTTGGAACCATTTTCAAAAGGCTTTGACTCTTTTCAGGTAACTTAAAACTGAGAAAAATGTATTTCTAGGCAAAGAAGAATTGATAAAAAAAATGATACCTCTTGAGATCTCTGAAGCTCCACCGAGAAAAAGAAGTAACCCAAAACTATTTGAGTTCTTTCAAAGGAAAATCGATTTCTAAGTAGATTTGCTTTTCTTTAGAAAACTAAAATTTCTCAGAATTATTTGAAGCATTTGAGGCTTTTTAAATTTGATTTAAACTGATTCTCTGGGAGCCTGTTGGAACCTTTTGAGAGCCTTTAAGCCTTGAGGAATAAACAGACTCCAAGCTGACGAAGATAGATCCAAATTTTCTAAAAAAAAAACTAAGAAAGAAAATTCTTAAATTATACCAAAATTTTTATAATAAATTTAAAAATAATTAAAAAACAAATAATACCAAAATAATACTAAAATAATACTAATATATTTTTTTTTGCTTCATTCAAAGCAAATTTTTTTTTTTTTTTTTACCCGACCAAAGTCCTTTTGACTTGACTAATTCTGTTTCGATTTCCCCAAGATTTTCATAGAATTATTTTGGACAGTTTCTCCCTAATTCTACCTCTTCAAATTCAAGTAAATTTTGAATTAAAAGTCAGAAAAAAATATAATTGGAAATTCATTTTGAAGGCTTTTCAAGTTTCACAAGTCACTCGGTCAGTCGTCCTCTTCTGTTTAGCTGAGAATTATTAAATTCAAGGATATTTATGTGCCGACAGATGTCAATAAATTTTAATGACTTTTTGCTTAATGTCGGAATGCTGAAATGTTTGAGGTTATGTGGGCAAATAAATTTCGTTTGCTCACTTTTTGGAAATACTTAACTGACATTAGGCCGGCTTGGTTTGGCTTGGCTTGGCTTGGCTTGGCTTGGCTCGGCTCGTTTGGTTTGGGCAAGTGTCCAATCAGTTGAAAGTGTGACAGCACAATGACAGAGTCACAAAATCAACACACACACACATATATACACACATATACAGACAAGCAAAATAAAAGCTGAAGAGGAAAAACAAAGGCCTCAAGAGCAGCTTTGGCTGAAAACCTTACCAAGGCTATAAATAATGCCTAAAGCTTAGCATGCAATTCAATTAAAGTTGCATAAGACCAATTGACACACACACACACTCACACACTCACACACAAATACACTAACACACACAAGCTGTGAAAGCCTGGAAAAGACTAGAATTTGGGACTTGAACCAAATCAACTGCAAATTTCGCATGAACATTTTTGCTCTACAAATTGGGACAAGACGAGTGTCACCCAGCTCAACCACGACGGGCGAATACACTTTTTGGGAAATGAGATTTATTTTGTGATGGGATAGGTATGGGTATAGGTATAGGTATAGGTATAGGTATAGGTATAGGTATAGGTATAGGTATGGGTATAGGTATAGGTATAGGTATAGGTATAGGTATAGGTATAGGTATAGGTATAGGTATAGGTATGGGTATAGGTATAGGTATAGGTATAGGTATAGGTATAGGTATAGGTATAGGTATAGGTATAGGTATAGGTATAGGTATAGGTATAGGTATAGGTATAGGTATAGGTATAGGTATAGGTATAGATATAGGTATAGGTATAGGTATAGGTATAGGTATAGAGTATAGGTATAGGTATACGTATATGGTATAGTTTAGCCTAGGGGTTACTCCAAGTCCTCAGTTTGCTTGGTAAATCTGCTGGGGCTAGTAAGACAGATTTCTTGCTTTATAACCAGCCGATCTTTATCAGACTTGGCAGATATATTCCTAGATCTCTGATTATATAATATCTCGAATTTTATCAAGAAAGCTTCATAAATCAGAGAGTTATAGACAGTCAGTGCTAGGTACCACCTATATCATTTTATATTGGATCTGAACTGTCTTTAGTTTATTGTTAATTTCGTTTTATATAGAAAAAATCTCTTTTTTAAATATGTTATAGAATCTTAAAGCTATGATCAAAATCTTTAAGAGCTCACAAGGTCAAGTTCTGTGCCTTATTATAGCCACCTGATCCGGGACTAACCCAGCTTTAGCCTAGGCTTTATTTAGATGTTTGAAGAAGAGCATACCGAAAGACCTTGAAAATACACATAAATGAAGATAAAGATAATGACATTCACACCCACACACACACACACACACACACTAACTCACACACACATTTGGCCCAGACAGTCTAATGGGCAATTCGGTTTTGTTTGGTCGGTCTCCTCTGTGGGCAAAAGCTGAAAAACAAAAAAACAAAATACCAAAACAACAACAACGACAACAAAATACTTTTATTTTTCGACACAAGTCGTGAGCATTTCTAAGCTAGTCATAAATTATATAGATATGTGTACTTACCAGTCAAGTCTTAAGTCAATTGGCCAGGCCAGAATAAGACAGAGAGAGAGAGGGAGAGAGGGCAAAGGAGAGAGACTCCTGAGACTTGTGAGCCAAAAGTTGCCAAGTTAAATGAAGTCTAAAATGTAAATTTCATTTTGCCAGCGCCAAAAAGACGCAATTAGACCAAAGTCTAGGCCAGATGTTCGGGGTAAACAGAGGGCGGCCCAAGGTGTGTGTGTGTGTGTGTGTGCTGGGAACAAAGTAAATTACACCAGGCAGCTGTTGCGCCTAGCCAAGGACAAAACTCGATAGAGTAGAAAAACCCTGCAGCCAAGCCCCACTCCCCCACTCCCCCTTTCCCCTTGCTCTGGCCCAGTTTGGAGCGCATTTTCCATTTCCGCAAAGGCAGCGAATGCGACCAGCAACATGTGTTCTGCCTCCCCCTCAAGTCGCACACACCTACTAAAGCCAACAACATGCTCCCAGCTTTGGCATGCTCCCCCTACCCCTCCCCCCTCACACCACCTCTCCTCTTCCCCCTACACTCTTTCTGTGGCCGTTTAATGGCAATTGTTGCGATTGTTTTTGCCTTGGCGCACTTTGCCCATCAGTAAGCTCCCCCTCCCTCTCACAGAGAAGCCAAAGTTTCTACGCAAAAAAAAAAGCAATAAAAGCAATTGGAAAGAATGCTTTGGCACATACACTCACACACACACACATGCACAGGCATGCTGCCTGTGTGTGATCTATAAAAATCTGTCAAAAATTTTAAACGCATTTGCGGTTTCTTCTCAGCCCTGAATTCTCCCGTTAAGTGTGTGTGTGTGTGTGTGTTGGGTGTGTTTGTATGATTAAATGAAATCGGAAACTTTTTCTGTTTTCTTTTGGCTTTTCTTGAACATTTTTCGCTACTGCTGGGCCAAAATGTTGACTGGCTCAGTCATTTAACTTTTTCATCAACTCGGAAAAATTTCTCAACTTGAAGGGAAAAATTGTATTTTTCATATATTTCATATACCAACCTGAATATGCCCGTTTAAGTGATTTGATTAAGCGAATCTCTGAAAATATAAAAAAGTAGAAAATAATTAGGAAAAAATTCTTCAAAATCTTTCAAAGTCCTTTCAAATATTTTTGGAGAAAACCAAGAATTTTTTTAGCATTTTTTTTCATCAGTCAATTTCTTTGAATTTTTTAAATTCCCGAAAATTTTTTAAAAATATTCTCCTCAAAATCTTTCAGAGCCCCTTCAAATATTTTGCAAGGAGTCCAAGAATTTTTAAAGTATTTTTTTTTTCAATTTTTTCAGTCAATTTCTTTGAATTCCCCAAAATTCTAATAAAATATTTTCTGGTTGACATTTAATTCCTTTGATTTTTTAAGTTCCTAAAAATTCCGACAGAATCTTTCCGAAATCCTTTGGAATAAATTTTCAGAGTGCCAAGGATTTTTATAGTTTTTATTTTGAAATCTTAAATCCCTCAAAATTCTGACAAAATCTTTCCCAAATCCTTTTCCAGAATTCAAAGAATTTTTTAAAGTATTTTTTTAATTTTTCAGTCCCTCAAAATTCTGACAAAATCTTTCCCAAATCCCTTTGAATATTTTTCCAGAATTCAAAGAATTTTTTAAATATTTTTTGAATTTTTAAATCCATCAAAATTCTGACAAAATCTTTCCGAAATATTATTGTAAGCTTTATGAGAATCTCAAGAAATTTAAGGTTTTTTTTCTCCGAAATTGTGACAGAGTATTTTCCTCGTAACCCTTTCGAATTTTTTTCCAGAATTCCTAGAATTTTTTAAGTATTTAAGTATTTTTAAATCCTTCAGAATTCTGAGTGAGTCCTTTCGAAATCCCTTTAAATTTATTTTTCTGAGTACCAAGAATTTTGAAGTCCTCCGAAACTCTGACAAAATCTTTCCAAAATTCTTGAAAATATTTTCCCAGAATTCCCAAAAAATTTTCCAAGTATTTTTTGAATTATTAAAAAGAAGAAATCAATTTATCTTGATTTAATTTGTCCATTAAAATAGTTTCTCGTTTTTATAATTTTCTGCTTGGATTTACGAAACTCAAGTGCCCAAGCCAAAGACGTCATAATACACACACACACACACACACACACACACACACACATACATGCAGATAGTCGAAGAACAATAGATCTGCTTGGGTATATATAAGAATGTATTTAGTATATTTTATGGGCGAGATAACATGTGTATCTTTATAGAGATTCTCGACGAGTTCAATTGCAAGTTTGAGTCTGTGTGGGATTTCTTTCTTTCTTTCTTTCTTTCTTTTTTTTCTTGGTGTTTTCTTTGCCATTTTATTGGGTTTGTGTGTGCGGCGGCAGATGTCGGTGTCGGTGTCGGTGGCTTTTGAGCTGCGTCAGTGAAATGCGCCATTGGCATTAGCAATAAATAAATACATAAATAAATAAATCACTGGGAAATGGATACGGTGGCAATGCGATGCGATGGCTTTCGCTTTGCCGTTGCCGTTGGCGTTGGCGTTGCCGTTGGCGAAGCGAAACGCTGTGGGTGGCAAATTGGCGGGCGAGCCAAAGCACATTCACATTTTCCTATGTTTTTCTTTATGATTTTGACAAGACACTCACACACGCAGACTGTTGCACACAAATGGCAGAAAGCACTTGAAAGTAAATTGAACTTATCTGACAACATTGACGCCAAAGCCAACTGGCGACAGCTGGCCTGACCCCATAGCAAAGTCAAGAGTAGTTTCGAATAGGCCAAAAGCAGAAAATGATCCCCAAGAATTCTGCCACATGTTTATATGTCCAATAATACCAAACAAAAATATTTCATTTCAGCCCACACAAAATTCAAAAAACGTGCGCTCGTTTATTTTTAGACAAATACATTTTTTTTTTTATTGAATAAAAAAAAAACCCGAAATATTTGAAAGAAATACATTTTTGATTTTAAAATATGGTTTTAGATATATCTTACAAATATATGGAGCTAACCTTTATAACTTTACAGAAATGAGCTACCTTTTGAGAGTTAAGCAAGTGTGCCGAGTTTCACTTAGATCGGGTTAGGTTCTTCAGACCTTTAAGGGTTCTTGGGAGGTAACCGGTATTTATTTATGATGCTCAGCTAAAATTTGATATGTCACCTTTGTCTACCTATTTACACTTCCATTAGGCTACTATATTATCGGATTGTCATACAGACCAAAATCGGTCTTGGATATATCTCGAGCACTAAGAGACTGAACCTAGTAAAATTGACTATTTGTAATATTAGTGAGGGGGTGAGTGAGGGTGACTGAATCTAGTCAAATGAGATATTTAATGTATTAGAAATATAGATAGAGAGAGAGAGAGAGAGAGAGAGAGAGAGAGAGAGAGAGAGAGAGCGAGAGAGGGAGAGGGAGAGACAGTCCCGCCCTGATCAAACTACTATATCATTTATCATACAAACTCATATCAGACTTATGTTCCCCCTAAGCCAATAAAATATTTGAAATATTTCTATATCCGAGCCAATCCTAAGCCCACAGATATGCAAATTTATAGAGAGACACATTTGGTTAGCGAAATACAAATTCGTACTAGGGATATCTTCAGTATTTATTGACTGAACCCAATCAATTTTTATTTGTGAAATATTAATGGTCAGACCTTTACATATGCCAAGTTTCACCTGAAAGGACTCACTATATCATATATATCTAAGTCCGATTTGGAACCAGTATTTCAAGTATTTAAATAATGAGTTGACCCATCAGTTGAGGAACCCCAAACCTTTTCACCTAATCTTGATATTTTCAAAGAATTTTGTTTATTTTTTTGAGGAACTCAGTTATTCGTTTCAGTCAGTTGACACTGTATTGGAGGCCAGCAATTCAGCAAATTCAAGAGAATTTCATTTGAAAGCAATTCACATGACCACGCAGTGCCCCCTCCTTCAAACTGGGCAAACAATTTGAAAGCAACACCCCAAACCTGATTTTATTGAGCGTATGTGTGTGTGTGTGTGTGTGATGGTGTGTGTGTATGTGTTTGCTTGGGGGCTCTTGTTGTCCGTGTGCTGGTTTTGTGCCTTTCAAGTGTCCATCAACGTATTTGACAAGTGTGCGCTGATTTTAAGTCAACCCTCCCCTGCATAACCATTACCCCCCTTCCCCCTCCCCCATCTCTTCTCCTCTCCGCAGCGCACGCCTGCTTCCCTATTTATTTTTGCATTTCTTTTATACCAGCTCCACCCCCCTCCCCCGCCCATCCCACTCCCTCTTCTCTTTCAATTGTCTGTGTGAGTCATTTGTTATAGTATATGAAAATTTTGTTCGTTTTAGTAAAAATGCTGTTTTTTTCACTCATTTTTTATGTTTGCGATTTCCGTTGTGCTTTTGGGTAAGGCAGAAGCCCTGGTTGCCAGCGTGGCCATCGCCCATTTGCCAGTTTTGACTGCAACGCGTCCCCAACTGCCGCCAATGGCGCGGCTGCTCGCTCACGGTCATGATTCCCAGTACCGGCAACTAATGAATAATAAAAGACCACCAAAAGAAGCAACAGTCCAACCAAACAGAGACAGAGACAGAGACAACCCAGCCAGGCCAAGTACAAGGTGCCATGGCCTGGGGGGAGGGGAGGGGGTAGCCAAGGCAGCTGAGTAGTCGAGCAAAAACTTTTGCCCAATAAAATATTTAAATCGAATATGTTCTGGATGCGAGCGGGGGGGGGGGGGGGCGGCTGAGGAAAACTGCAAAGCCAGGCATTTTCTCTTGAAGCTTGAAGCCTGCCCGCTGCCCCCCCTCCGCTTGCCTGTCACCCTAGCCTGGGCTCACCTGTGTAAACAAATCAGAAAACTTTTCCGTCAAGGTTTTTCATTTTTTTGGAAAAGCTAAAAAGGCCTTCGAATTGGCCAGTGTTTTTTGGGCTAACAATTAATCAAAGATTTTTGCAAATATGACCTCGAAAGCAATCCGTCCCCCCCCCCCCCACACCCCCTGGAAAATGTATCTATTTCCTTGATTACTTTCGCAACATCTTTGAGTCTTGTTTATTTGGACAAAAACAAAAACTTAATGGGTCAAATTGATGAATGATTTATCAGACCATTAATGTAGCCTTGTGTATCTGTGTGTGTGTGTGTGTGTGTGTGAAACTAATGTACTGTTGTGGGTCAGGCCGAAAAATTTATTGATGATGTTTTTTTGGGTAGGAAATTTTCACTCTGCCATTTTGAGAGCGAACCCACATTGGAAAGTCCTCCTCCTCAGGGCTTTCTGCCACATAAGATGAATAATTTCATGTCTATATAGGAGTGTCAGTGTGTGTGTGAGTGTGTGTGTGAGTGTGTGTGTATTTTTTTAGCACATTCCCTGGGCTTGAATGAGTGAAGCTTTGCTTGTTTGGGGCTGACGTTGATGATGGGTTGAAAATCCGATCCAACTTTGGTTACTTGACTGAATTTTTATTTTGATTTTATATGCTATAATGCGTACATAAAATATGAAGAGATTAACTCACACGCACACATACACACACATGCAGTGGGAAAGACCTTAACTAACTCTTTATCAAGCATGCAGAAGCTTGTCCATCAAGCGAAGCAGAATGCAAAATGCAAAAAATGCAGACAAAATCGGAAGACAGAAAAGTGAAAGACTCTTTTCGGGAAGCACTTCATAGCTTATAGATATATATATCCAAAACCGATTTGGATCTGTATGATATAGTAGCTTAAGCTAAGTGAAATGAGGTAGACATAAGTGTCTCTATGGATTGAGATCTTTTGCTCTCTGGAGATATAACTAAGATAATTTTGGATTAAATGATATAGTAGCTTAATCTATATGAAATGGGGTACCCATAAGTGTCTCTACATAGAATTCTGATTAAGATCTCCTGCTCTCAGGAGATATCTCCAAAATAAGTTATGATTAAATGATATAGTAGTTCGATCCTAGTCAAATTCGAAACACTTTCGTCTGACTATATGAGTACACTGTGGAGATATGCCAAGTAGCCACACGATATAGTAGTTCGATCTAGATGAAACTGGGTATAGATATTTGTAGCTATAAGAGTAAGTCAAGTACCAAATTTGGAACAAATCGGTCAATAATTATTGGAGTTATGCTTAAAATAGATTTAGGTGAGGATAGCCAAAAGATATAGTATACATTTCAAGCTATTACGAAAACCTTTAAATGGAAAAACTAGACTTAGTCAAACTGATCAAACTGAGAGTCTTTCTTTCTGCTTCCGTAAAAAGAGTATAATAAATATGGAAAAATTGATTTTAAAAATTCTCAAAAAAAAAGAGCTCTTTAAATCCTTGAAGGCTTCTAAGCTTGTGTAAGCTCTATTAAAAGTAATATTTGATATTAGTTAAAGCAATTTAGAAAAATATAACTAATCATGGTTTCCCTTCCAATTTACTGGGCATTGTGCTAGGTAATTTTATCCAAGTCCCCATTGAGTCCTGGCTTGACTCAGGCAATCCTAAATTATGAACAAATCGAATTCGAGTGACAGGAGTAAGTTAGACTTGAAGTCATTTACTTAAATCCCTCTTAGATTTCTTCAATTTATTCTCTCATAATTTTCATGGCACTGCCAACTGTGTAGCCGATGTCAGCCTCAGCGTCAACGTCAGCGTCAACGTCTGCGTCAGCGTCTGCGTCAACGGCAAAGCAGACAGTACAAGTTCCTTAGAGGCAGACGAGTTAAACAAGTCGTTGCGTGTCTAAGCAAGTCAGGCGTGGGTATGCCTGAGACTTTGTCTATGTGTCTGTGTGCGTGTGTGTGTGTGTTTGTTTATGCTTGACTGTGCCTGTGCACATTTGCATGTGCATTGGCTGGGCGAAGCTTTTGTCTGCTTTCTCTCTGATGTACTTTCCGTATGGGGATTTTGATGTTCCTTATGTGTGACTATTGTGGCTGCATTAAAGTTGTTCTGCCTGTTGTTCTTGTTGTTGTTTTGTATGACACATAGAAAATGGCGAGCTCTCGCTCGCACTCGTTGTGTGTGCTTTGTTTGCCAGCTTGTTGACGAACGTCTCGCCAAATCGCAAGGCATAAATGACATCACTAGCTCACTTCACTCCCCTCCCCTCCCCCTCCCTCCCCCCGCTCGTTGCGCCGTTGAGCTTATCATGCTGGGAGAGCAGTCGCTGTCTGAGATTCATTCGATTGTCCAATGGGTGATGATGATGATGATGTGATTCCTTTTCAAGTTGCACTTTGCCTAAGCGGCAAACAGAATGACAAATGAAGCGAGTGGGCGTTTGGCAAGAGGCGTAACCTCGTCTCGCAGAGATTTACTCAAAATAGACTCTGCTCTTTTTTTTTTGGCTGCTCTTGACTTGATTGGTCTGACCCGGATTGGTTGGGCCTGTTTTTTTTTTTTTTTTTTTTGGTTGTGTGGGGGGGGGGGGGAGGGTTTCCTGGGCCTTCTGGGTAACTTTTGCTGCTTTTGCCGGTTTATTTGATTTGGCTTGTTTGTTGATCAGTCTTTTTTTTTTGTTTTTCTTTGTTTATAAACCAATGGCTAATATTTTTTGGGTTAACGCCTTGAGCATGTGGTAAACAAAACCGAGAGAGCAACAACAATAAAACGCGCACATGTGAGTTGCCAAATAAAGCAAAAAATGAAAAAAAAGAAATGAAAAAAGCAAAAAGTTTCAAAAGAAATTTTTGTTCTCTCAGTTTTCCTTTGCCTTTTTTAAAATAGTCAAAAAGGCGTTCATTTTGGTTTGGCCGCTTCACTGCTAATCAATCCGAGAGAGAATGAACAAGAGAGAGAGGAATGAGTGAGTTTATCAAATTCCCGTTACCCCTGCTCACTTTGACAAAAGCTGGTGGGCAAGGTTTGGGTTTGGGGTGAGGATATCATCAGCAAGTTCATTGGGCCGGGCAGCAGAACATAAATCAACAAAGAGCAGTAAAACACAGACACACACACACACACACACAAAATAAAAACAAATAACGGGAAAAAAAGACAGCTGCAAAAACTTTTAGCACTAAATTGAAAACGGTGCAGTTTTTGGACAGCGGCGACAGAGGCAGCAACAGCCTGTGGCTTTTGTTTGATTTGAAAGAGAAAGAGATGGCAAGATCTGTTTGGCAAGTGAACTGTTTGGCATAGCAGAAGCTGAGCGGCTGCAGGAGAGTGAGCAAACGCTAAAACGAAGAGGAAGAAGTAGAAGAAGAAGAAGAAGAAAAAAATTAAAGCGTATACGAGTACACAGACCCAGTTTCTAAAGTAAACAAAGCGGCTAAATGAAAATGCCGCCGCCGTCAATTTCAGCGCTGCTGCAAGAGAGCCTCCGTCGCTGTCGACCACAGAGGCAGCGCGGCGGCAGCGGCAGCGGCAACGGCAGCTCATGGGCCAAAACTATTAAAAATAAAAAGCTCACTGTGTGTGCCTTTGCCTCTGAGTATGCCTGAGCCTATGTGTGTGTGTCTTTTTGCCTGAGCAAACAGTTGAATAGACAACAGACGCCTCTTTGGCATGCATTATGCATAACCAAACACAAATACACATACACAAACACACACACACATTCACACACACACATACACATGCCGTGAAACAAATAAATAAACACTGACATACACCTCAGAGAGAAAATATGCGGCTGATAAAAAAGCTAGGTTAAAGTTGAGCAGAAGCAGAAAAAGTTGAAGAAGAAGAAGAGGAAGAAAAAACAAATTAGAGTGGATAGAATAGACAAAAGGAATTCACCTTTGCTCTGAAATGAGTTTAATCAGGAATGCGGTAAAATTGAAATATGCAAGGCGAGAATCTTCCACGGGCGCGCAAAGGTGAAAGCTGCCTGCCAGGCGAAAGAAGGTCGAACAGTTTAATCGAAAATTGTTTTACAACACTGAAAAAGATTTTTATTCACTTTTTTTTGTTCTTATATTTTCTTGATTTTTTTGAATCTTACAAATTTTTCTTGATTTGTTTTGATTTTATTTATTTTATTTTTTTTTTATTTTTATTTTATTTATTTTCATGATTTTATTATTTTTTTTTTTTTTTTATTTTATCATAAGTTTTTCTTGAATTTCTTGACTTTTTTGATTTTATTTATTTTATTTATTTTCTTGATTTTATTATTATTATTATTTTTATTATTTTTTTTTTTTTTTTTTTTGATCTTATAAATTTTTCTTGATTTCCTTTTATTTATATTATTTATTTTCTTGACTTTATTTTTTTTAATTTTTTTATTTTCATTTCTTATTTTTTTATTTATTTTATTCGTTTTATTTATTTTATTTATTTTATTTATTTTATTTAATTTATTTATTTTATTTATTTTGTTTATTTTATTTATTTTATTTATTTTATTTATTTTATTTATTTTATTTATTTTATTTATTTTATTTATTTTATTTATTTTATTTATTTTATTTATTTCATTTATTTTATTTATTTTATTTATTTTATTTATTTTATTTATTTTATTTATTTTATTTATTTCATTTATTTTATTCATTTTATTCATTTTATTTATTTTATTTTTTTATTTATTTTATTTATTTTATTTTATTTTATTTATTTAATTTTTTATTTTTTATTTATATTATTTATTTTATTCATTTTATTTATTTTATTTATTTCATTTTTTTTATTTTTTTTATTTATTTTTTTTATTCTCAGAATTTTCCAGAGATTTTTTTGAGCTGTACTGGGGTTTCTTCAGGGCCCTTTGTATATTTCTCGAATTTTACTGTTTATTTTGTTTTTGAATTTAGCCCACTTCCCACTCGCTGCCCTCTGACCCTGGTTTGTTTTATTTTCCACTTCTTGGCTCTCTTTGACTTGACTATTTTTATGGTATGTTAGACCAATAAACATTTGAATGTTTTGCATTTTTCACAGGCCCCGCCCAGCGCCTCTCTCTATATTATTTAAATGCGTATATCTATGTGTGTGCGTGTGTGTGTGTGGCACGTGCTGCACTTAAAACAAAGTAATAACCTGACGTTACACTCGACAAAAGCGCAGCGAGCGTCAAGTTATAAAATATGCAAATGCCAAGCGGCGTCAGTCGAATGCCAACTGCCCCACATTTCATGCTATCTCGCTCTGGCTTCATTGGTCTGTTCGCATCTCTCACTCACGCTCGTTGGGGCGCTGGGGCGGTGTGTGTATGGGAATGTCATAAATTGTCTGGGTAGCCCGATTTTCTCTGTTTCTCTTGTTTTTTTTTTTTGTTTTTTTCTTTTTAGAAATGGGCGAAGGTAAGCCAAAGGGGAATTGCGAGAGTGACAGGGGCAAATTTTTTCTCTCTTTTTTCTGGTGTGTGCGGAATACCAAAAGTACTCATTAAAGTGAAATGAAACCGATCAATGCATCGATTAAATAGAATAGAGACTGAGTGAGTGAAGAGGAAGAAAGAAATTTGGGTCAACTGAAATGATAAACTTGAAAATATAAAAAACCTTAAAGAGTTTGATGAAAGGAGAGAAAAAAAAAACAAATGAAATCGGTAAAAGCCAAGGAAATAAACAGAGTAAAATTAAAAGGTCACTCGGAAAATGGGAATCATTTCATGGGGTAATTAAGCAACAATGTTTTGGCCCAGAAATAAAATTCCTCGCCATATAAAGTTTCCCATAAAAATCGCAATTAAAAGAAGACCGAAAAATAAATAAAGTTGTCATTCGGTTGTGTCTGGGAATTTGGGTAATTCGGGGAATCTAAAACAGAGAGAAGAAGAAGAAGAGTTCCATTAAGCTTTTCATTTGGGGACTGAAAATTCGGGTAATCTTGAACCCAATAGAAGAAGATGGAGAGTAGTCTGGGAATTCGGGAAATTTCGAACTGATAGAAGGAGAAGAGATAATGAACAGAGCTTCTGAGTATACCAGAAATCTTCAGCTCAAAATAGAAGGAGAGATAATGAATAGAGTTAGTCCTTGGAAGTCTGGGAATCTTCAACTCCCAAAAGACAACTAGCTATCTTCTCGGGTTCCGTAGAATCGGGAAATATTAAAGGAAGAAGAACTAATGAATAGAGTTGTCATTAGGAAGTCTGGGAAATCGGGGAATCTTGAGCTCGAAATAGAAGAAGAGATAATGAATAGAGTTGTCATGGGAGAGTCTGGGAATCTGGGGAATAAAGCCTCAAATATAAGAAGAAGATATAATGAATAAACTTGTCCTTGGGAAGTCAGGGAATATTGAACTTCAAAAAGAAGAAAAACTTGTTGAGCTATCTTTTGGGGGTCTGGAGAATCGGGAAAGATTGAACCTAATGAAGTTTTTAGGGGAAGAAAAAGAGTTGTCATTTGGAAGCCTGGGGAGCATAAATCTTAAACACGAAAAAGACGAAGATATAATGAAAAGAGTTGTCATGGGAGAGTCCGAGAATTCAGGGAATTTTGAGCTTTATAAAGCCTCAAATATAAGAAGAAGATATAATGAATAGACTTGTCCTTGGGAAGTCAGGGAATATTTAACTTGAATAAGAAGAAGAAAATCTAAGAAAGAAGAAGAAAATCGGGAGTATTCAAACCCCTGAAGAAGAAGAGTTGTCATTTGGAAGTCTGGGGAATCCGATGAATCTTGAACACGAAAAAGACGAAGATATAATGAATAGAGTAGTCATTTGATGGCCTAGAAATAACGGGTAAAAGAAGAAGAATAAATGCCTTGAGCTTTCAATCGAAGGTCTGGAAAATCGGGGCATATTAAAATGAAACACAAGAAGAACCAAATATAAATGATTTTCTTGGGCTCCTGAAATTTGAGTCTATAAAATTCCCCTGGACTTCGACCAAGTCAAAGCTCTTCCGACTCCCCCGAATTGGCTTGAATAATCTTCTACTTTTCACCAACCAGCCAAATGAAGTACTCAAGGACAAAAAAGGAAATTCTCAAATTAAGATGACAAGCCATCAATTTATTAGCCTAGATCCAAGAGGCAGACTAATTTTTCAACGAAAAAAAAAAAAAACAAGAAAAGGAAAATCATAAAGACTTGACAAGGCAATTGTCAAACAGTGGAAAATGAGTGAAAAGACCAGACAAATTTATGAGGCATTTTTGGGCGCGGGCAAAGGCAAACAAAAAAAATTACACAATGACAATTAAATCTGTTGAGCTCAACAAAGAGAAGCAATTACAAGAATAACAATAAAAAAAAAGAAAATACTAAAAAAAAAAATAAAGAAAAATAATTAGAAAAATATTAGACAAATGCTTTTTGTCCGTTTTTCTTTTACTTCTTCTTCTTTTTTTTTGACAATTTGCTTAATTTGTTTTTCTTTCGAGTTTAATTTGAAAGGAGAAACCTTCCCCATTGCCCCACCATTCCCAGCCCCAAACCAGCCCCCCACTTGGTCTTTATTTTGTTGGCCCTTGTTATTTGGCTTTCGGCTAAGCTGCCGCGCAACAGTTTGCTACCAATCCAAAGTCCGAAAACAAATTCCAAAAATTTTCCACCCAAAGACAGAGCGGGCGGGAGGGCGAGGGCGGGGGTGAGGGTGAGGGCAGCCAAGCACTTCTCGAGTTGAATGAAAGAAAAATGCTTACGCTGCGTGCTGAAAATGTGTTTATTTAGGATAACACAACAGTCATTGTCATTTCCATTGTTGTTGTTGTTGTTGTTGTTGGGATTCGTTGTCAGCCTGGGCGGGACTTGAGGGCGGGTTAAGCTGGGCCTTCACTGAGCTTCTGTTTGGCTGGCAATAATTTTGGCCAATTGAAGTTGCTCGACAATTGACCTCAAATATTTTGTGGGAAGAGTGAAGAGGGGAGCAGGGGGCTCCGAGAAGAGTCTAGGAAAAGGGAAAGGGAGGAAATAATGATCAGCGGAAGAGGAGAGATCATAGGAAGACAGAGTGGAGAGAAAGGTGGGGAAGACAAGGCCGAAGGGGCCCCAGGAGAGCAGAGAAGAAGGTGAAATGGACTAGCTGAAGTGAGGTGAATAAAGAAAGAATAAAGAAAGAATCAGTTAAGAGAAATGAGAAATCTTTGAAAATAGTTGGAAGAATTGAAAACCAAAAACATTGAAGTAAGTTAAAAAGAGGAGCTAAGGAAAGAGTAAAGAAGAAGAAAAAAAAAAGGCAAGGCTAAGGCATAAATTTGGGGTGGAAAAAATCTAAGGGGAATAGGAAAAACACGGAGTAAAAAGTCAGAGAAAAATACATCAAAACTTCAACGAATAAGAAGAAACTAATAAAGGAAAGACAGAAGGAAGTGGAACGCCGAAGAAAGGGAGAGGAAGAGAAGATAAAGTGAAGAGAAGAAATGTCAAAAGAACTCACAAAGAGAAGGCAAGAAAAATACATAAAAAGAATGAAAGAAAGAGAAACAAAAATAAGAAAAATAAGAATAAGAAGTATAAGAAAAGAGGGTGAACGGCGGAGAAACATTGTGTTCTTCCTTATTTTCTCATATTCACAGTCAAGTCCTAACTTTTCTCACGATTCTTTCCCTAATTCTCTTGTTACTTTTCTCTTTAATTTTTCTATCTCTCGTTACCTTTATCTACCTCACTCTCTTTCCGGCTTTTCTCTATTCTTCTCCTGTCTCTCTTCACTTTGGTACATCTTTATCTCCTCCTTTTCATCTGTCTATTCATTCTTCCTTACTCAACCCTTCCTTCGCTATCCTTCCTTCTCTATCCTTCCTTTTCTATCCATCCTTCTCTATCCTTCCTTCTCTATCCTTTCTTCTCTTTCTCCCCATCTTGCTCCTTCCTTCCTCAGTTTATTCTTTCTCCCTCTCTCTCTCTCTTCCTCTCTTCCTCTCTTCCACCTTCTTTCCCCTTCCTTTCAGCCTCCTTCCTTCCTCAGCTCCTTCTCTCTTTCCCCCTCCCTCTCCCTCTTCCTCTCTTCCTCCTTCTTTCCCCCTCCTTTCACCCTCTTTCTTTGTACCTTATCTTCCTCCTTCTTTCTTTCGCACTCCCTCCCCTCCTCCCTCCATCCCTCTTGCTCTACCCGCCTACCTTTCTCATTCTTCCCCCCTCCTTCCCCATACGCTGGTCAACCAAATTAGTTGCTCCCTTTTGCTCCCACCATCCGTGCTTTCACCCGCCCCTCCCCCTCCACCAGTAATTTTTGGCTCCCTTCTTTTGTTACTTTCCCATTTACCCATTCCTTTTTCGAGCTTTGTTTTGTCAACGCCATGCGGGCAAATTAATAGGCAGTAAAATCAAGGAAAAAACAACAACAACAACAACAACAAAAGGAAAAACAATGAAAACTGGCGAACAAAAAAAAAACAGAAGAAATAAATAAAAATCCAGGCAAAGTGGGCCAAAAGCGAGTTTGACCGAGAATGAGGTCCATTGGGGGCACATAAATCAGCGGGCAGCAACAAAGACAACAACAACAACAACAGCTTAAGTGAAGAGAAAAAAAAACGCTAAAAGAAATCACTGTAATTAATTAATGTGTGTGTGTGTGTGTATTAGTGTGCGTGTGTGTGTGTGGGTAAATTGGGTTGAGAAGGCCTCAGAAATTAATTGCCGCTGAGTGGCCAAGTTCGCTTTTTTTTTGTTGTTCATTTCACCCTCTCCCCCAGGCCTGCTCCAACTCCCTCCCCCACTATCTCCCTCTCTCTCTCTCTCTCTCTGTTTCTGTCTCTTAGCAGATTTTCTTGATTTATCTCTTTTGGCTGCTTCTTCCTCTTCCTCTTTGATTTTCTTGCTAATTTTGTGAGTGACAGTTTATCTGGTCTCGTCTAAGCCAGGCCAAGAGCTCACCTCGCCTGCCATTTTGGGTTATTTTTTTCACAATTCAAGTTTTCCCCTCTTCTTCTTTTTCGTCTTTTATGTTTTAATTTTGAACTATGATGGAGAAAGTAGAGTGAAAAGAAATTTATTTATACAGACATTCCGACCAACTGTTTGCTGTCAAGTTGAGCCAGATGAAAATGAAAATGAAGAAGAAGAAGAAGAAGAAAGAGCAAGAGCAATTTTGACACACCTGCCTGGTCTGGGTTGGCTTGGCCCGGGTAGAAGAATCCTTAGTCCGGCTCTCATGTGTGTGTCCATGAAAATCTGACACGCATAAAATTTACAGCCAAGGACGCGGCTGCGGCCCCATAAAAACCAACAACAACACCAACAACATGAGCAAATGGTAGCAAAAATAAAGTGGCAACAGTGGCGGAAAACGGAAACAACGTAAGCGGAAACGCATGTCTAACAAGTTGCCAGAAACCAAACACATAAGAAAAAAAAAAAAAACAAAAAACTAGCCAAACTATGAAAAAAAATAAAAACAAAAACCAAGAAAGAAATAATATGAAAACTAAAGAGAGAAGAAGAGAGAGTGAGTGAGTGAGTGAGTAGGATAGACTAAAGGAAGGAAGCCCCAGACTTAGTCCTCTTGTAATATGATTAGGCCAAAAGGAAATGGAAATGGCATACACAGTCTAAAAAGATTATGACGATTTCCCAAAAATCATATACTCTTTTCCAGGGCCCACCAAGCCTTACCTAGCCAAGTCCAACTTGGCCTATATATTACTCTGCTTAAAGACTTTTTCCATACGAAATTTCAGCGGAAGGGATTCATAAATAACAGAGATCTGGTCAAGTCAAATCTGAACGGATTGGATCCTAGGTAACCTTGGTATCTGAGCTAGGTGGATTCCTAAATACCACAGATCTGGTCAAGTCAAATCTAATCGGATTGGATCCGAAGCAACCTTGGTATCTGAGCTAGGTGGTTTCACAAATACCAGAGATCTGATCAAGCATTTGAGTTATGCGAATTCCCATAGAAATCAAGACTATTAAGTGGGGATTCTATCCCAGGCAAAGCTCATATTTCATATAGGTGGATTCGTAAATAACAGAGCTCTGATCAAATATTTGAGCTATAGATATTCCGTATTGGATCCCAGGCAAGCCTGATATCCATTCAGCTTAAGCCCAAAACAGTTTAAGAAAGATAAACCTCAGGCTGTCTGAGATATAATCAAAAGGGATTCGAAAATATCTGGATAGACTATATATGATATAGCTTGTTAATCCAGATCAAACCTTTTAGTTCCAGTATATAGTAATTCGATCCAGACCAAGCCTGATATATGCTTGGACCTTGGAACATAGAGAACAAATCGGTAGGCTGCTAAATAAGACTATTTAATCTAGTTACTATATTATAAAGGCCTCTTCGAATCATCAGATCTGACTGACAGAAATAGGCTTTAAGAAATGTCTAGGAAAGATATATCTGATATAAGAAATAAGCTTCTTTATCAGAGTCCAAGTCCCAGTATTTGTCCCAGACAATAGACTCACCAGGCTTGTCGACTCTGAAAAGAGTAGCCGACTTTTAGTCCGGCAGGTTGGCAGAAACATATTTCTCTGTGTACTCGTTAGAATTAGGGGAGGCTCACTGGGGCCAGGGGTATCGGGCTGAAGGGTCTAGCCAAGTGATGATACCACTTGGCCACATAAGTTTTGCTCATCTGCGCTAGTTTGTCAGTTTTGCTGGCTGGCTGGCTGGCTGGCTTGGTTTATTTTCACTTTGGCCACTTCTTTCACTGCTTGCTCTAGTTCTTTGTCTTCTGCCTCTGCCTCTGCCTGGTCGACGTCTCCTCCTATTCGAACTGACACTCTTGGCTATGATATATGCCTTATTTGGCAAATGTAGGCATGTGTGTACGCAGACACATGTGGCCAGAGCTGGCCTCTGCCAGTGAAGCGAAATGAGCCAAACTTGGCCAGGCAGTCGGCAATTTGCGTTCAGCTTTAAATTCCTTTTATTTCCAGAGAGTCTCAGTTGGATTGACTTGACTGGTTCCGTGGTGCCACAGACGGCAGAACTATGGACTGGGCTGGACTGGGTTGGCCTGCAATCCTCGAAACTCTTCTGACTCTTTTCGAGCTCTTTTCAGTTGTTATATTTTGCCTCCCGGTCTTTTCTGCTCTTCGGCTTGGAGTTTTTCATTCTAGTTTTGTGTTTTCAGTATTTCTGTTTTTGAATTATCGCTTTCTGTTGTCTTGGTCCAGGGCATATGTGTGAAATAGCTTAGTTTTTATATAATCTTTTTCTTTTTGCCAGCAGCCTCGGTTTATCTAAGAACTTGTTTCTTGACTTTTAAGCAAAAAGTCTTTTCAGTTTTCCAAGCTCGCTGAAAATGTCGAAGTAGACAGTCCTAACTTTTCCATTGGTCCTAAGCATATGGGAAATATGATAAAGGGATACCCAAACTTATATATATCGGTAGGATAGGGTCTGGCTATAACTCTGTAGACCCTGACTATACATATAGATCTAGTTCGGATTAGATCGGATAGAGGAATACACAAACTAACACATATGTAGGATAGGATCTGGCTATAACCCTGTAGACCCTGACTATACATATACACCTAGTTCGGATTAGATCGGTTATAGGGATACCCGAACTTACATATATCTGTAGGATAGGATCTGGCTATAACTCTGTAGACCCTGACTATACATATAGACCTAGTTCGGATTAGATCGTATAAAGGGATACCCAAACTTACATATATCTGTAAGATAGGATCTGGCTATAGACCCTGAAGCCAAACAAATCTATATCAGAAACTATATCAAACTATATCAAACTTCAAATAGGTTGAGTCCATCAGACTTAATAGCTATCCCCCAGTTTTAGTGAGAACTTGGAAACATCTCAAGTTTTCACAGCCACATTTCATATATATCCTATCCATAAGCAAAATTAAATACTTACCAAAATTTCATAGGATTTTGTTGACTAATTTGTCAATAAAAAAGAGTATGGATTTTTCGAAGAATACTTGAGTCGTTAGCCTCATATGCTTTTCGTGTTTTTATATACTTGTTGTCATTTTGTTTGCCTACATTTAGTGAGCTTGGCGCCATCGTTTGTGGCATAAAAATAGCACACAACCACCGAGACACACCAGACCCACCCAACCCCCCCCCCTCCCCCCTCCAGCAACGCATCCAACCAGCCAGCGATTCTGTGACCCATTAGACCAAGTGAGTGAGACCGTAGACCGGAGTCCCAAGACCCGAGACCCCCCCATTGCATTTTGCGGTTGTCTTTGCGGTGGCTGAGCCACTCCAGCTCTATCTTCGCCAGCCTCCCCCACTTTTTTCTCTGGGCAAAGCAAGTTGCTCCCTCTCTCTCTCTCTCTCTCTCTCTGCAGTTGTCTGTGGAATTCTCTGGGCGAAAGTCGTCTGGGTAAAGGCTTAAAGTATTACTCAGTTACCCAAAACGACAAACCCAAAAAGCCATTGCCACCCCATCTAGTTTTATGGGGCACCAGCAAAACCAAACTATTCTCTCCAGCTTCTTCTTCCTTTCGCCAGGCCAAAACAGCCCAGAACAGCCCAACTCAGTCCGTTTAGCTAAGCCAAAAATGTTGACGTCGACGTTTGCTACTTTTGGCTTACACTTTGGCAATATGAGCAATTTTTTTTCTTCCTTTCTTACATTTCTTTTTATGTTCTCCTCTTTGTTGCTGTTGTTGCTGTTGTTGTTGTCTTGTATTTTAGTTTACTTATTTGTGTTGTTGCCACAGCTACTTGCAACAAATTGCTGTAAGCTGTGAAACTAATCTTGCCATTTCTTTTTTTCTCCCTCTCCCTCTCTCTCTCGCTCTCTCTTTCTCTGTCTCTAACTATCTCTTTCCTGCGTTCTGCGTTGACTGTGAAACTACTTTAGCGGATTACTTGTGGATATTTTTGTGTGTTTGCCTGAAATCAGAGTGGCAAAAGGATTGCGAATGTGTGTGCACTTCTGCCTTCCTCTTACCCTTGCCTTGCTTGGCTCGTTTACTCGGTCATGTCGACTGCATTCATTAGAAATAATTTGACAGTGCCCGTGAGTTGGAGAAACTCAACAGATTTTACCTAACCGAAAATTAAAAAACAAAAAAAAAAACTCAATTAATTTTATGCATTTAATAAACTGCAATTTGCTCTCGAGTTTCCCCCGGGGCCAAACACACAAAGGGCGGGACTGAAAAAAATAATGACCAAAACACGCAAGTAAAACTTGAAAAAAAATTGTACACAAAATTACTTGGAAATTTCAGGGCAATTAGGGGGAAAAATATGATCAAAAAAAGTAAGTGAAACGAAAAAAATATTTTGAATTAAATCAAAAAAAAATTAAAAAATTTTTTGAAAATAGAAAAAAAAACTGGCTTAATGAAAGACAAAGCAGAACTTATCAAAAATCTTCTAATAATAATTAATAAATTCCTAAAAAAAAATTTAAATATATATAAGAAAAAATATATATTAAAGTTGGTCACAGAAAAGAAATACAAGCGCGCCATCTATCGGTCTAGCGACAAGCTGCTCATTCATGTTCAAGAATGACAAAGCAGAACTTATCAAAAATCTTCTAATAAAAATTATTAAATTCCTAAAAAAAAATTAAATATATACAAGAAAAAAAAATATATTAAAACTGCTCACAGAAAAGAAATACAAGCGCGCCATCTATCGGTCTAGAGTCAAGCTGACCATACATGTTCAATAATGACAAGGCAGAACTTGTCAAAAATCTTCTAATAAAAATTACTAAATTCTTAGAAAAAATTAAATATTTACAAGAAAAAAAATGTAATAAAATTTTTCACGGAAAAGAAATACAAGCGCGCCATCTATCGGTCTAGAGGCAAGTTGGCTAATCTGGCTCGAAGAGACTCAGAACTTTTTCAATTTCTCTGGCACTTTCAATGATATTCAAAACAAATTTGGTATCAAATGAAAGCTTTTTTCACTGCGCAGATTTTGCCCAACCAAACTAAGATCATAATTCTGAAGGTCTGGGAATTACAAGGCTTCGAAGTTGAAGTTTGTATTTTTATGATTTTGTTTTTTCAAAAATTTATTTAAATTAATCTTTTTACGCTACCAAATTTAAGCTGTTTAAAAAAACGAGCCTTAAGCCTTTGCTATTTAATTATAGAAAAAAAAATCTCTTATTTTGAGAGAGAGAGAGAAAATTGTAGCTATTTTTGAAATCATAACTATCAAATGTATCCAAATAAATTTCGTTGCCTAAAACCACAAATCCAAAAATAAAATGTTTATATATTCAATTTATCCTGCGAGTCTCTAAAAAAAGTAAATAGGGAAAAGAGATATTTATTCAGAGCTATTTTTTTTCATTTGGTCCCCAAGGCTGAATTGTTGACTCTGGGAAAAAAAAATAGGAAGTAAAAACTGAAGCAGACCAGGTTAAATGGGGATTATTTTGTTTCAGAACTTATCAAGTGGGTATTTTTTTTTTTTTTTTTATTAGGGATTTTGTTGTTGTTTTTTTGGTTATGTGTGATTGAATATGTCACACTAAAGGCCATAAAACCAAATCATATATCTGACATTTATGAGGTCCGCGGAAAACGTAGGGTGGGCCCAGAGGGAGGCAAACTGTTGCTGGCTGGGGTGGCACGCCCACTGACTCTGCCACACCCACATGATGACAGCTTTGTGCTAACTTTGTTTATGGAGTGTAGGTGGACAACTACGCCTTGCCTCTCAGTCTCCCTGGACTGCTCCGGCCTCTCAGTCTACCTCTTTTTGTGTCGATTCCCTTTCGGCCATTTCAGTGCTTTCAATTTCGCTTTCACTTTGTGCATTTCCGTGAAGCGGAAATTCGCGTAAATTGCCGGCATGTCCAAGGGAGCAAAAGCAAAAGGCAACAGGGACACCAAAGTATGAGAGAATGAGACCGAAACAGAGAAAGGGAGAGGACAAAGAGCGCGTTGCCAAATGCGCCCACAATGGAGGCATACCGGAAGTGGATGCAAGTCTAGAAACAAGTGCCAAATACCGGAAACTCATAGCGTAGCGTCGGACACGGTAACGACAGTAAAAAGCTATAACTACAACAACAACAACAATTACAATATATTTATATGGTAAATCTGATTTCAAATTTAAATGGAATATAATAAAAATTAATGGTTTGAGGGGCCACAAAAGAGAAAAAACTACGGAAAATTACAAGAGAAATTACTCGGAGCAAGAGAGAAAAATAAAGAGTGAAGCATAGGAAGATATAGTTGAGTTCTTTCAGCAAGATATAAGTGGAAATGAGATATATAATACAAGGCTATAAGAGGAGCCTAAAGCAGAAGATAAAGACAGAAGGAGTTTCAACAAGCTTAGAGAAAGGAAAGGGATTTAGATAGGACAAAACGAGTAATTAGATTTTAGTTCTAGTCAAAAAGGGTAGAGCGGATACAAGGAATGTTAAAAGAGAGAAATATGGACGGAAAGAGTAACATAAAGAAAGAAGAAAGGGTATCGAGATGGGCTCATAAATATACTTGAATTCTTTTCAATAAAGTGACAAAAGAACCACAGGAACCTTGACTCGAAAAAGAAGTATAGGAACTCTCAGGAGCACCTAAGACCCCTCGGTCTTTTGCTAGCTCTCCCTCTCTCTCTATTCTCTCTCTCTCTCTTTCTCTCTCCCTCTCTCTCTCTCCCTCTCTCTCTATTCTCTCTCTCTCTATTCTCTCTCTCTCTTTCTCTCTCCCTCTCTCTCTATTCTCACTCTCCCTCTCTCTCTATTCTCTCTCTCCCTCTCTCTCTTTCACTCTCTCTCTCCCTCTCTCTCTTTCTCTCTCTCTCTCTCTTTCACTCTCTCTTCTCTCTCTTTCACTCTCTCTTCTCTCTCTCTCACTCTCTCTCTCTCTCTCTCTCTTTCTCTAAGCTTTAAATATTTCAATAAATTTAGATAAGATAACTGAGAACTCCCCAGGGTTCCTAAGCTCCTTAAATCTCTCAAGAAAAAATCCCAATAATCATACGATTTTTCTCCAAGAAATCCTGAAAGCCTTGGAAACAAATTAACTTAAGTTCCCCAAAAAAAAAAATATATGTAAAGCAACAAATTTCGGTTATAAAATTGTTGGTAAAACTTTTCTATACACCATTTGTATTTACCACCTGAACATTTCGCCAAGTTTTGTGCTGCTCTAAAGATTTTTATCTGCTCAAGGAATTTGTTTGCCTTGAATAATTTCGAGATTATTTTTAAAGCCTTTTATTCTCGCTCAATCGATTCATTGGCCGTAATATCCATTACCATTTTATTTGTGTGCTTTGAGCTAGGCAAACTTCCTTCCTTCCTTCCTTCCCCTTCTCTCCTCTCCTCCCCGTCTTTCTTATCACTAAAATTTTATTTCTCCATTTATTTATTTTTATTGTTTTTTTTTTTTCATTCATGTTCAAATAATGAAGCCGAGCTGGCAGTACCAGGCGCCTCCTATCGCCTCCTATCGCCTCCTATCGCCTCCTTTGGCTGCCTCTTTATGTCATTGCTTTTATTTATGTCCCAATTCTGGGGTGGCAATTCCCAGGACCCCGACCACTTGTCTGAGCTGTTATGATAAAGTGATTGAAGCCCGCGCCTGGACACCGGGAATGACCGTCAAGCATGCAACAACGAACGTGTTGCTATTTTCGGCATTTCCCCCCTCTCCCTGGGCTCCCCTTGTGGCTTAGCTGGTGATTGCTTAGGCAGGAAGAACAAGAACTTCCTCACCTCGATTCCCTACTTTTATAGTATATTTATGGCAGTTGTTGCGTGCTAATTGGCCACGTGATGGCGACAAATTGAGTCTAAGTGGAGAGTCCCGGGCCCAAGACCCGATTAGAACCTCAATAGAACTCGAAGTGCGTGTGGTTAAGTCCCAAATTATTTCCGCATACCGTTGAAGTAATAACTTCTTAGGCTCTTCAGCATTTGCATAATTTTGTGTAGCTCTTTTTGGGAACTTCGATTGAGCTACTTGAGGCACTCATAATTAAGTCGAAAGCCTCTTCAGGTCGCAAGTCAAAGGATCTATAAGTCACCACGACTCAAGGGCTTCAAGTAGGTACGACCTTAGCAATTGCCGGGCCTACACTTGTTTTGTTCTTTGTTGAAATTTTCTAGGAGCTCTCATGGCTCTCCATTGGATATATCTGGCTGCCCTCTTGATTAGATCAAAGAACAAAGGATTCTAATAAATAACTATTAATTAATCTAAGCTTTCAAGAACCTGTCTTTTGAGTAGCTCAGAGCTCTGCTCCTTTTGATTTCAAGAGCTCGCAGCCTTGGATTTCCATTGACTTCAAAGTGAAGAAGCTTACCTGAAAAAAAAACAAAGAAATATAAGATTAAATTTGAATTAATAACTCAAAACTTGTCAAAGGTCTCAAAGCCTAAAAGCCAGAGTAAGACCAGTCAAACTAAGCTTAGCTTTCAAGTTGTTTAAAGCTGTTTGAATTGAGTGAAAGTTCCTTTAATAAGCTTGAAGACAAATAGATATAATATTAAATTCAAATTGTCAAAAGTCTCAAGAGTTACAAAATTATAAGAGGATTGTCTAGCCTAAAAAAGCCGGAGTAAGACCAGTCAAACTTAGCTTAGCTTTTAAGTTCCTTAAGGCCCATTTAAGCAACTGGAAGTTCCTTTAATAAGATAAGCTCTTAGCTTTGGAACCGGAGTTAAATCGCTCTAAGCTCTTCGAGGTTAAGGATAATTCTTAGGTTCTCCCTAAGGTTTTTCCTCAACTCCAAAGGAAACTGTTTAAGTCTCGTAATTCAAAGACTCAGCTTAGTTCAGCTCAGCTTTTTTAAAGTCCCTCCAATCAAGCCCCAAGCTACCCCTAAAAAAAAGCTTTTTACATAAAGCAAGAAGAAAGATCCAAGTGAAATATGCCATAGTCTAAGCTAAGCCGTCCAGCCTCTTTAGGCCTCAAGTTCTTTAAAGCTTTCTCCGTCTTGAGACATACAGTTTAGTATTTCCCAGGCGTGCTTTTAGCCAATCTTAATCCACAGATCAAATTTGTTACCATTTCCCCTCTCGAATTAGCTGTGTCAACTCTGAGGCACTCTCGACTCTCAACAAGTCTAATCTGAGACCTGAAAACAAAACGACCGCACTTCCCGGTCGCTGTCTCCGATAAATCAGTACACACAACCAAAAGAGCCAGAAAGAGAGAGAGAGAGAGAGAGAGAGAGAGATAGTGTGTGAGTGAGTAAGAGGAGACGAGCAGGTAGAGAGTTGTTTTGTCTAAGTCTAGGATTGTCGGAAATGTATGCTAAGTGGGTCAGTACTTGGCATAATGAATGATGGCCACGACCTTTTCTGATTGTTTAGTTGACACCGACACATACCCACAACCAAGAGTATCCTCTTTTGGTACAGCTAGACTCAACTTGGCATCATGTGGAATGTGCAAAATGTTTGTGTTGTCAAATGTTTCAAGTAGCAAACTGAAGAGGACCTGGCAAAGGGGTTCTCATTAAGCCAGACCACACCACACCAAACCAGACCAGAGCAGGCCCGACTAGGCTGGGCTGGGGTAGGCTGGGCGACAATTGTTTCAACCTTGGTCATATGCAAAATCCAAAACAGAAAACCTCAACTACCCCCGCGACACATTCAAAAAAATATCATTTACTTTTATGTTCAACTGTTTTAGAGAGATCTTTACGTGTGAAGCTGAGTGGGGGGGGGTTAGGAATTTTCCATAATTTTGACATTTGTATAAAATTCGCATATTTCGGAAATTTAAGGCTCTTTGGTAGAAACAAAAGAAATTCCCATCAACATTCATGGCAAGCAACAAACATTTAAAGCCACCAACTACGCCTCCTGCTCCCCTGAGAGCAAACGTTTTGGGTTTTTGAATTTCAAAATTTCCGGTTCCTTGTTATTTTTTTTGGGTACAGTCTATCTATCTCTCTCTCCCCCGGTGATAGCATCATTAAAAGCTTAACGGCAAATGATGGCGCAATGCCTGGCAATAAAATTAATTAAAATTCAATAAATTGCCGCACCAATGAAACATTTCATTCAGCGAAACAGACAGAGAACTGGGTAGGAGAGATTCGGGGAGAGGATTAACAATTTGAAAGAGCAAAGATAGTCTGATGAGTGTCTGGAGGACCGTTTGCATTTCAACGCCTTTTTGCCTCGAAATTTGCCTCTACTTAATTATAAATTTTCTTGGTTATATTATTTTGGTCATTATCATTATTATTATTATTATGATTGTTGTTGCTTTGGGTGTTGCTGCTGTTATCTTTGTGGTATTGTTTGGCATCTAGCAAGGCCTGGACTTCTGTTAAATGCCAGAAGTTCACTTGCCTTGGAGTGTCTTCTTATGTTTTTGGGGAAATTCAAGAAAATTACTTTGGCACTTTGATTGAATTTCAAGGACACTTTTAGGCCAATTGTTCTTAATCAACAGAGGCATTTTTGAAGTACCTTTGTCACTTGAATATCTCAACGACTACCCAGGAATGTGTCCTTTATTTAATGACCAAAGTCAAGCAGGTTCTTAGACGAAAGCAGCTCTTATAAAGATAATTATAGCTATCGAGGGATCAAGCGATTCTTAAGATATCTCGGGCACTATCTCCAGTATATACGAAAGAATCTTGAACTTGTTATGAAAACATTAAATATTCACAGCTTCAACTTGGTCAGACCACCTCATTTAAATAGACCTAGGTTGGGCTTGAAGATATCTCCAATATTTATAGAGCAATCTCTTTCAAATAAAACTATTTTGATTACCTACAAAAGGTGGTTCTCTCTACCGAGTTTCATTTGAATCGAGCTACTTTATTTCAAAGATCTCAAGCGGTTCTTAGGTTAACTCTCGCCTTTACTAACCAATCTGATTTCCAGTATTTATAGAGTGATCCCAAACTAGTTTAAGGAGTAGACCAAGTTTGATTGGATTACTCAATTCGATCCTGATATTTGAGTACCAAACTCAAGCAAAAAGAATAAAGAGTCTTTGCTCCATACCGAGTTTCATTTATATTAAACCACAATATCCTTTAGATTCCCAAGGTCTCCTAAGTATACTTGTTTATCTATAATTTATTTCAGATTTTTTTTTTTTTTTGGGTTCTTTGAGTTCTTGTTTGCCTATAATAATTTTGAATTGGTAATATTTTATATTTATTTACTTAGAGTTTTGTCTCATTTAAATTGGTTCGTTTTAATTTTTTTTTTTCGGTTATTTTGGTAATCTCTTGACCCACCCCTTGCCATAAAGCCCCCCTTCAACCAATTGGTCACCCTTTGAACTTGTTTTGTTTTCTTTATCTGGTAAACTTTGATATTTTGTTATCATAGTTTTTGTCGCACATGTTCGATTCGCATAGTTGAATTTATTATTATTTTGTTTTCTCTGGGGAGGAGGGGCCTCTGTACTGTCGTCATGGCTGACATATCATTTATACTTATTTTGTATATATTTAGATTTTAGTTTTTGCCAAAAAAAAAACGAAAGGCATTGTTTCCATTCTCCGTGTCGCCCCTTCACCTACTTTTTTTTTTTTGTTTCCTTTTTTGCCACCCTTCAGACAAAGTTTGTCTCACAAATACTCTGTCACTATTTGCAACTAAAAGCACTGGCACTTCAACCAGCTTATGCCACACACACACACACACGCACACACACACACACACATGCACACACATAAACTGGAAAATAACATGCATCAAGCGCCTGAAGTGGCGATTTGGATGGTGATGGCAGCCCCCTCTGCCATGTTCTTGTCATGCTCCTCTTCTCGTTGTTGTTGTTGTTGTTGTTGTCATGGTTACATTTTCATTCAGATACGATACGAATTTCTCACATTCCCATTCGCAGTCGTGTAAACAAAACACTCAATATTCTCTCACATGTAATAAACAACTAAAAACTAAAAATGTGTTTTCCTATTTTATATATAAATTTTTTCTTTTTCTATATAGAAAAGCAACTAGCACAAATGAAAATCTTTTGAATTGTAAATAAAAATTTGAAAAATGCAACTAAATTAGTGCAGATTTTAAAAGAGAACCAGAAGAAATCGGATAAGGAATAAAGGAGAAAATTGTAAACCGAAATGAAGGGGAACACAAAGATTTGATGAGATTTTCATCGAAAACAGAATGAAGTAATGAATTGGAAAAAGTAATTTTCTTAATAATAAAAATCATTGGGAAAAGCAGAGAAACTCAGAATAAATTTCAAAAAGAATTTGTGGAAAAATTCAGAAGAAAAGACTGGAGGAAAGAGAAAGATGAAAGCCTGGAGAAGTCACTGAAAATAAATTGTAAAAATTCTCGAAAACAAGACGAATTTCAGAAAAAATTTCAGAAAAAATTTCAGATAAAATTTCAGAGAAAATAACTGAAGAAAGAAGCAGAATTGAAAAGGAACCAAAGCCAAGGGAAATTAGTGGCGAATGAGAAGGGATAATAAGTAGAAAAAGTTTTTGAAAACCCGAAGGAAAAAATCTCAAAAAGGGTAAACAAATTTTGGAAAATTTCTGAGAGAAAAAACTGAAGAAGCCAGAGAAGTGAAAAAGAAGAGAATTTCCAGAAAGCCAACGGAAATTACTGGCAAATCAAGTCAGAAGAAACCCCTAGAAACCAAAAACAAAATCTCAACTTTGAAAGAAAGAAAACAGCTGAAAAGGAAGAGAGAAGAAAAGCAATTTAAGACCAAGAAAAGCCCCGGAAAAAAGCCAGATCAAAATTGAAAGATTGAGCAAGAAAATCGGAGAAAGAAGTTAAGCCAAAAATCCGACAAATATGAAAAGAAAATAAGAAAATAAAAATAATAATAATCCTAGAAAAAATAGCGATAAATGAAAACTCGGAAAGTTTCAACGAAAGACTCTCAAGTCCACGGACTTTGACCTAATCAAAATTAATGGAAAAAAAGAGAAGAAAAGCAGAACAAATAAGCAAACAAATATAGAATGTGAGGTTATGTTTGCTTCACGTGTTTGCCTTCCCCCTCCACGCCACTTAGACTACCGTTATTTTTGAGCTACATAAGTGAGGTTAGTTTCTGCTGCTCTCCCAGCTGGCTGACTGGCTGGCTGACTGGCTTGCTTGCTTAGTGAAAACAAAGAAAAATAATAATAATAATGAGCGAGGAAATTGAAAAGACGCATTCTTTCCGGCTACAATGAGAGAACGCATTCTTTATAATTCAACCAGACAATTCAAAGGGAGCCACCCAGCAGACAGAATGAATGAATTGAAGACTGCAAAAAAAAAATGGAAAAAGAGAACGGAAGAGAAAAGCTGGGGAAAAGAAAAGAACGCGACTCGCCATTCTTTTTGACTGTTGCATTCCTTTTGGATGCTCAAGTTTAAGCAAATTTCTTTAGACATTTACCAAAGGACGAACCAAAACGGCTAGATGAAAGAACAGGATTTACGGTTTTCCTAAATTCAAAAAAAAATTCTGCCCTGGTCTCATTTTTTTTTTTTTTTTTTTTAATTTTGTTGTTTTTCTTCTTTGCCACTAAACTGCACTCAACTTAAAGCAATTTTATCTGTGAGTGGTCAGCAAATCCTTGGCCAGCAAATAAAAGGCAGCTGCTCTCAGCACACACACACACACACACACACACACACACACACACACACACACACACGCACAGTGGCACACAAAGACATTTGCTCATATAGAAATGGCTTAGATTGGCCACATTTGCGGTTGAAATAACAAACAAAAAAAAAACTAAGTTAAATAAGTGAACACGGAGCAAAAAAACAAAAACTTTCTACTACAACAACAACAACAACAAAAAGCAGAAGAAGAAGAAGAAATTGTAGGAATAAAAAGCCGAGAGGGGGCGGGTGTGGGTGGTCTGAAAGAAAAAGCCACAAGGAGAAACCGCAAGTGGGTGCGTTGTTAGGTTTTTTGTTCTTTTCAAACTTTTTCTGTGTATTTCCTTTTCATTTTCCAACTGTTCTTCTCCGACTGTGTACGTGTGTGTGTGTGTGTGTGTGTGTGTGTGTGTGTCATGTGTTTGGCAACAGTTGTCAAAAAAATGACCACATGACCATGAGGGGTCGACCTCGACCAGCCTAAAACAGAAAGCTTCGCCTGCCACACTCCCCCCGCCTGTCCCCGCCTCACAATTCGGTTTCTTTCATAATTTTGGCTTTGTTTTTGCCTGGGAAAATTCTTAAATTGCCTTAGAAATCAAAGAGCATATTTTAGTTTTTCTTTTTGCTACCCAAAAAAGAATTATGAATTATGAAAGCTAAAAAAGAACAAAGACCAAGACAAAAGCCAGGCTAAAAATAAATTGAAATAAAATAAAATAAAATAAAATAAAATAAAATAAAATAAAATAAAATAAAATAAAATAAAAAAATAAAATAAATAAAATAAAATAAATAAAATAAATAAAATAAATAAAATAAATAAAATAAATAAAATAAATAAAATAAATAAAATAAATAAAATAAATAAAATAAATAAAATAAATAAATAATATTATTTTGATAGTTAAATTAAAAATAAAAATAAATAAAATAAATTTAATAAACTAAACAAATAAAATAAATTCAAAAGAAATAAAATAAACTAAATAAAAAATAAATTTAATAAATTAAATAAGTAACATAAATAAAATAAATAAAATCAGAAAAAAATGAAGAAAATAAGAAAAAATAAATAAAATTAATAAAATCAAGAAGATCAAGAAAATAAATAAAATTCAAAAGAAATAAAATGAATTTAATAAATTAAATAAATTCAAAAGAAATAAGATCAAATAAAATAAATTAAATAAATAAAATTAATAAAATCAGGAAACTGAAGAAAATAAAATTAAATAAATAAATAAAAATAATAAAATAAATTTAATTCACTAAACAAATAAAATAAATTCAAAAGAAATAAAATAAATTAAATAAATAAAATCAAGAAAATATTTAAAATAAATTCAAAAGAAATAAAGTAAATTTAATAAATTAAATAAATTCAAAGGAAATAAGAATAAATAAATAAAATAAAATATTCTGAAATTGTTTAATTGTAATGCGAAAAATTAATTCACGCCAGCACCTCGGTCATTCAACAAGTCCAGAATCGAGCAAAAAAATGTGAGAAAAAATTTAAAATATTTTTAATTTTTTTTTTTTTTTGTTTTTTGTGGCATCAACATGAATTTATCCAATGTGTAATTTCATTTCATAATTTATGTATTTTTTTATTAACCCTTTTTTTTCCTTATGCTTTATTTGCTTATGCTGCATTGAGCATACGCCCCGTAAGCCCTGCAAAATTATCCAAACAATTGTTTCAATGAAATAAGTAAAAGTATATCAGTGTGCGTGTGTGTGTATTTATCTTATATCTTTTACATTTGTATAATTAATCACATTTTATGCTGCCAGCCAGCTGCCGCATTATCATTGTCACTTTAACCCGTTCTCAGCCGGTTGGCTTTTTCGGGTTCGCCCACTCATTCAGCATATTGTCATTTATTTATGAGCTTAAGATAAGAGAATATAACAATAATAAATACTCTGAATTAAACATAAAAATTAATTTAACTATTTTATTGATTGTTTTTTTGTTTTTTCTTTTTTTTTTATTAAAAAAAAAATTATTTCAGAGCTGCTGGCTTATTTGGCTTTTGTCTCGACTTGTGATAAATATTTTCATTTATTTTCCTTTGAAATTGAAGTATTTGATCTTAGCCACTTGCATTGATTCAGCTCGAATGATAAAGGAATTAATTAAATTTCTCCTGACAAACTTAGCCAGCATGAAAAAAATATATAAGAAAAAACGAGAAAGCAAATCTTTTGTATTTAGTTTATCACCAAAAAAAAAAAAGAAAAAATAAGCAAATTTTCAACCTAAAAAAAAAAAAACTTAAATAAATAAAACAAAGCTTTAAAAAAAGAAAGAAAGAAAAGGAAAAGTGTTTTTCTTCTTCTTCTTTTTCAAACACTTTTATACTGGCAATTCCACTTTGCCGGGGGCCCACTCTTTTTTCGTGCAGCATTGGGTGCTGACATATTTTTGGGCTCTGCGCCCCCCTCTCCATCCACCAAACCATCAGACCCCCGGACGAGTATCATCTACCTTGAATAGACGTGAGAAGTTGAAATTTTTGGCTTGAGAGGGGAGGATTCTGGGTGGATGTGAATGTGGGTGCAGATGGGGCCGAAGCCATCAGGCTGAAACTTTTTGAAAAGTCTCCGGCCGGGATGTGCTTGAAAAATTCATAGCCGTATATTTTGGCCTGCTGAGGGGGGAGCAACTCTTGGCAAACTTTTAAAGCACAAAAACTCTAACCAAAACAGGCCCACGCAAACAAACACACAGCCACACAAAATGAAACAGGTGGCAGCCTCAGCTGATGTGGAGAGGAGGAGGAGGCGAAGGGGGAACGATTTCCAGGACTCAACAGGAAGAATTTTAAGAGCCAAGCCGAGCCGAGTCGAGTCGCGTCGAGTGGAGTGGAGTGGAGTAGCTGGCCCACAGGCAACGGGGCAATTTTCAGTTTGAATATTTTAGCTGCTAATTAAAATGTATTCGCGGTTAACGGAACGCAGTCAAAAACAAAAACAACAACAACAACAATACAAGAAAACCTTCTATAAAATAAGCCGCTGAACTGTTTGTTGGTATTTCACTTTTTTTTTATTGAAACACTTTTCGAGCCAAATAAAAAAGCTTATCGATTTGCTCTCCCGGTTTGGCGACAATAAAATTCTGAAGGTCCATACGGTTTATGTTCTGAGGTTCTTAAGACCGGAGTGGAAACGTTTGAGTTATAGAAAATCTAATTTGAGTCTAACTCAGCTTTTGACCGAGTAAGATGGATCAAATTTGGGGTAGGGATAAATATGTTATAGATAAACTTATATACCAAGTTTTATCTTGATCAGGCTACTAGATCATTAAGGTAAATTCTTACTTTATCTAGACCATATATGGTCTTTGATTTTACTTAGATAATCTTGATCGGACTACTAGATCATATAGCTAAATTCTTATTTTATCTAGACCATATATGGTCTTTGATTTTACTAAGATAAACTTGATCTTGATAGGTGAATTAGTCATAGGAGGGCTCTTAAGACCAATTTCATCTAGATCGGACCACTTCAACTTGATTGAGTAAGCTTGATTGAACTTTGGATTAAGAAATATACCAGTTTTTTTTTATCAGACTAGGGGATCATATAGCAGCATCATATCATTTTATCTAGACCAAAAATGGTTTTGAGTTACCTCTGAAATTAAAAAGACAAAATTGATCTAGATAAAGCAATAGATTACTGTAACCAGTTTCATCTAGATTAGACCACTAAAGCCTATAGCCCATGGACTCTTGGATCATATTTGGGCCTGACTCGAGCAAGCTGGATCAAGTCTTAGATGCTTCTGCTCAACAAACTTTAAATAGATCGGACCATTTAGCTATACCATAGACCTTTAAGGGCCCTGAATATAGTTCAGCCTTTAAGTCGAGCAATCCTGATCAAATTTTATACCAAGTGCAACCTTTTATGTACCAAGATTCAGATCCCCCGGATGCTCCGTTAGATCTCAATCCTTGAGCAAGCAACCACCCTCAGCTTCAGTCTTTGACCTAGATCTGGCTTTGTGTGTGTCTAGGCCCATTTGGATGGTAACTTTTGGGGAGAGTATCTAATTTTCGGCAGTTGAGTTGTTTTTCTTTTTCGGTTTGGTTTGTTGTTTTGCTTGTTTGTTTTCATTTATTTGTTTGGCTTGTTTGGCTGCTCGTGGAAGAGACGACCAAACGCTCAGTTAAGCAGCTGCCACAAATAAACATGAAATGTAATTGCAAGACCAAAAATACAAAAAGAAAAAAAAAGAGCAAAACAGAGGTACAAAACTGTTGGTATGCCAAGCATAAACAGTTCTGCATGAGTGCACCAAACAAGGAAGAAATCGAGGCCGAAACTCAGGCAAAAATCGAGAACAAAAAAAAAAATGAGAAATAAAAAAAAAAAAGTTGAGAATAATAAAAAATAAAATAACGGCAGTTTCATTCATGGCAAGAAAGTCCATAAAGACTTTCCAACTTTAGCCCAAAATGGTTTCAGTTTCATCAGAGAAAAGAGAGAGCGAAAAAGACACCATCACATCAGTTTAACGGAAATGCGCAGCCATATTGAATTTACTTTGACATTACAATAAATGTGACAGGAAGTGAAATAAAATAACAATGCCACTTCAACTATGCATGCCTGAGCAGAAGTAACAAGTTTCTCAAAGAAGACAGCCAGCCAGTCAGGAAGTGAGCGGGCACCCGTGGAATGCCTTCTTCTTCTTCCTTGTGTTTTTTTGCTGCGGCAAAGGAAATAATAACCAATTGACATAAGCAAAGAGATCAACTGAAATATAAGGAAGAAATAAAATTGTGAAAAGCTCATACAAATTTAATAGGAAATTTAAGAAGACCTTGGCATGGCTTTGGATCGTTCCAGGTGTCAAGGTCAAGCCGAAAGAGACACAGCCATATCAGATTGAAGACTTCAAAGGAAGAGCTAAAGGCTAATAATGAGACAGAGTTGAGTTGCCAAGCCCATGAGATCTCTGAAACCCACACAGCTGAATAAGGACTCCATTAGAAGCGTCGAGGTATCCCAAGCTAACTAACCGTTTCTGGCATAAGGAAGTTAGACACCTAAGACCTGAAGTGAGTGGGGTGATGTCTGTCATCTAACTACAAGAACTAAGAGCTATAGGTTCGAGTAAAAAATTACCAATAAGGCACGACAGGAGACTAATAAGGAAGCCTCGAGGGTACAAGCAGAATCAATTGAGTAAACCAATAAATCAGTACCTCAAGTCCCAGAAATTATATCTAGAAGACCTAGCAATGGGACCTCAAGTCCCATTAAGACATAAAGACAAGTCCCCAGAAATCAGGCCTAGAAAACCTAATCAGACATAGTCATATACCCACGACAAGAGACTAATAAGGAAGCCTTGAGGGTACAAGCAGAATCCATTGAGTAAACCAATAAATCAGTACCTCAAGTCCCAGAAATTATATCTAGAAGACCTAGTAATGAGACCTCAAGTCCCATTAAGACATAAACATATTTAAAGAGCCTCAAGTCCCCAGAAATCAGGCCTAGAAAACCTAATCAGACATATTCATATAGCCACGACAAGAGACTAATAAGGAAGCCTAGAGTGTAGAAGCAGAATCAATCGAGTAAACCAATAAATCAGTACCTCAAGTCCCAGAAATTATATCTAGAAGACCTAGCAAGACATAAACATATTTAAATCAGAGCCTCAAGTCCTCAGAAATCAGGCCTAGAAAACCTAATCAGACATATTCATATACCCACGACAAGAGACTTATAAGGAAGCCTAGAGTGTAGAAGCAGAATCAATTGAGTAAACCAATAAATCAGTACCTCAAATCCCCAGAAAGAAAGTCTAGAAGACCTACCAGCTATGGCTACCATTAAGACATAAGCAAATAGCCACGACAAGGGACAAATAAGGAAGCCAAGAGGGTTCGACTAAAGCCCTCAGAGTCTTAGTTTTTCTAAGTCCCCTAAGAATAATATTCAGAGTTTTCAGACAGTTCTTAAAGTCAGCAAAATAAGGTACCCAAATTTTTAAATTTTTTCCCTCAGCTAACCAAAAAAACCACCCAATCAACAAGTGACAAAGACAAGGCGCAGCGAGTAAATTAAAATCAAGTTTATTATGAAAAAGGGAAAATAAATAAAGCAAATAAAGTGAAGAAGGAGAAGCATAAAAGTTTAGCTGGCAGCCATTTGAGTTGCATTGTTGCGGCTTCCGAGCGGCATAATTAAGTGGCAGGCAGGCAGTCAGGCAGGCAGTCAGGGCTCGTCACTTGCCACAGCAGCGAGCAACCGCAAGTGCCACTGCCTTTGCCTCTGCCAATGACATGGCACATTTCAAGGTAAACATTGTGCATTTTTGCATATCAAAAGCCAAAGTGAAATAATGCAAAAGACTAGAAGAAGAAGAAGAAAAAAAAATAAATCTCTATTTTCCAGGAAAAAAAAAATTTCAACTAATCCGGCCAAAAAGTGAGTAAGGCAAGCAAGCAAATCGTTGGCCTAGAATGCTTTTCTTCTCGTCGAGCAAAGCCAGTTTACTCTGGTTTGATTTGCAAAAATCCAATTTAAACATTTTGTTTTTTTTTTTTTTTTTCTTTGTTCTTTGTTTTTGGTTTCCCCATCAAAAATTCCATATGCCCTAGAAATTCTAATTGTGTAATTAAATGTGGCCAAAGCCAAAGCAAAACAGAACAGAAAAACAGAAAAACTCATGACTAACTGAATTAAGACAAGTGCGCATGCGAGGGTGCAACTGCAGCCCACCAAAAATTCTTTGAATAATTTCAAAAAACAACAACAACAACAACAACAATGACTATGTGAGTATCCAAGTGAGTCTATGCACGAATTGAAATGAGTGTGTCTCTTTTGGCTTCTTTTTTTCCAGCGATTAGTCGACACTGCTCTACCTCTCTCTCTCTGTCTCTCTCTCTGTCTCTCTTTCACTCACTTACACACATGTCGGCACTTGTCTAAATAAAAATGCATTGCCCGTTAATTAAAATGCAACACAAGCGTGGCCAACGTCCTTGGGCTTCTTCTGGTCATGCCCAGGCCCGACCCCTGACTGCCCGAGGGGTCAGCCCAAAGAGGGGAGCTTTCTTAATATTCTCTCTCTCTACACACACATGCACACACTCTTGCCTGAGTGTGTGTGTGTTTTTATTATTATTTTCCAGCCTCTGTTTAGAAACTCGCTGGCCGCTAATTTATTTGAAAAGCCATTTGTTACCTTTGCTGCTGTTTACAGCCCCAGCTTCCCCCCCCCCTCACCTTCTCACGCCTGTCCACCAGGTAATTCCACAGAATCAGAGAGATATATAATAGACATTTAAGTGTATGTGTGTGTATATCTGTGGAGAGGCCAAAGGTATCCATACTATTTCCATATCGAATGTATCTGCCAATGATGAATCCGTTCAAAGAAACCGAAGAGCAAATTTATGGCAACATGTTTCGTTTTGTTTTGAGAATTCTTGAAATTTGAAAACACTTTTTGAAAAACAAATTTAGAAGAAAATTAAAATATATTGAAAACAAAATAAAATTCGAGGGAGCAAAACATTATAAGAAAATCAAAGGTAAAACAGAATTCTTTGAATTTTGAGAAAAAAAAAATATTTAAAAATATAGAAAGATCCTTAAAAAAACAACAAAATAATCTTTATTTAAAAAAAAAGAAATACTTGTTTTTTATTGGAGGTGAAAAAAAAATCTGTAAGAAAAATTTTTGGGGAAATAAAAATTTTTTAAAAATAAAAAAATTATCAAAAATATTTTTATTTTTTTTGAGGTTAACAATTTTATAATATTTATTAAAGTAATTGACAAATAAATAAATATTTAAAAAAATATATTTTTGAGAGAAATTTATAAAGGGAAAAATAAAAAGAAAATATTGAAAAAAAATGTAAAATAAATAAATAATTTAAAAAATATATTTTTGAGAAATTTATAATGGGAAAAATAAAAAGAAAATATTGAAAAAAAAATGATAAATAAAAAGAAAATTTTGAAGAAAAAAAATGATAAATTAAAAAAAAAACTAATTTGAAAAAAATAATTAAAAAATAATAATTTAAAAAAAATTGATAATAATAAAAAATTCTAATTTGAAAAAAAAATAAAATAAATAAATAAAAAAGTAAAAAAAATTACGAGAAAAAAATCGTTGAAAAAATTTGAAAAAAAATTCTATTAAAAAAAATTGCTCTATTCCGTCTTCTTGTCAGTCTTAATTGCCGCCATAAATTATAATTAACTCAATTGAATACAAAAAGAACTTTTGAGAATCTTTCAAAATTGCCAATAATTGTTTTTGAATTATTTCATGTCTGCTTGGAAGCAAAACAATTTTCAAAGAAATTTTGAAATTTTATTATTTTTTTTTTTTTTGCAAATTCTTCTTTTTTTTTTGCTATTAAAATTCAAATCTCTTTGGAAATTTTTTCGTTTTTATTTAATTAAATTTCGGAATTAAAAGGTTTCTCGTGTTAATAAAATTTTTGCATTATTTTAAAAAACCTTTCCGGGGGGAATGAGGGTGCATTTGATCCTAATTTTTCTCGAGATCTGGAGAAGACATTGGAGGTCTTAATGGGTGTATTAGACATATTCGAATAACTCAAGCTTTTCCCTCCCCTGAGGCACTTAGTTCATGGGCAAGGGAATGAGACCACACAACCTGTCCGAGAAGATCTTATGAGGCTGTCCTAGACAAATCCAAAACTCTCAAGCTTTTCCCTTAATTCCGAAACCATAATTTATGGAGCTTGCTTCGGAGGCCGGCGTCACTATATCATTTAACCTGTCCGAACCCAAATCAGTTTGGGGCCTGTCTTCCATATATTTCTGATTGGGTGTTTGAAATGCTTAAAGTCACCCGAGCCTCTCTCATTTCCCCTTGATACCCAAAATACCCAAAACTGTTTTGGATATATCTCCAAAACGATAAGAGGAAACTCTTTCAAACTAAGTCAATGATATACTTTTATAAGGTCAAACTTATGTACAGAGTTTCATCTGGATCGAACTAGACGATAGAAATTAAATAGAAGAGTCTAACAACCTCTCCCCCACTCTCAAAAATATTTCATTTCATCTTTATATTTTAATTAAATGCTTTGACTCAAACCTTTAAACGGAGTCAAAAGTTTTTCCCGAGAATTTCAATTTCTTGGAAACTGAATTTATTTACTTTTTTCTTTCTGGTCTCTTTTGAAAAGTCTTTAAAGCAACTTGTCGAAATTCTCATTAGATTATAAATCAAATTTAATCAAACAGAGCAAGGAGGCTTTCATTTTTGGGCTAATACAAACCGAAACTTTTCGTCACTCTTTGAGGCAAATACAATTTTAATGAGCGAACGAAAAATTTGTTGATAATTTTGCCAAATATGTTTCAAATTGGCCGAATGATTATTTTTGCCCTCTGATCTGCCATGTTGCCATGGCAAAGTTCACAGTTCACTGGCAATATTATTGAGTGCCTCACCCCCCCCCCCCCCCCCCACTCTACATTAGCTTAGATAATTGCTTATGTAAATTTGCCGCTGTGGCAGGTCAAAAGGCTCATTGAGCCCCTCCGAATCGACCTCATAATCAATTCATTGCCACACACACACACACATGTTCGAAATATTTAAAAAATTCTTTTGTTTATAGAATTTGTTTTTTAATATATATTTTATATAATTTCAATACAGTTCGAATTGCGGCAGCTGCTGCCGCTGCCAATTGGAAATTTTTTGAATAGAAAAAAAAAAAATGCCTCCAGCGCAAAACTAAACTCTTCACATGTGTGTGTGTGTGTTTGTGTGTGTTTGTGTGTGTGTGTGTGGCAACAATTCCATATACAAATCAGCGGTCTTTATTTCAATGTTTTCCCCGCCAGCCTCCTCCCACCTTTTTGTTTTTGGACTAAAACAAAAACAACAAAAACAAAATAGATTTTTGCAGTTTTCCGTTCCGTTCGGGCCGGGCCAATACCGAATTTATTTAGTCAAAATAACAAACAACAACAACAACAACGACTAAAATAGAAAACATTGTTTTTTCTTCTTCTTATTTTTCTTTTTTTTTTGGAAATACTTGAAAAGTTAATGCCATTTGGTTAATAATTAAGGCAAACAACAAGAACTGCCAACAATTTAAAAGAACACACCAAAAATCATGTATGCCCAGTGAAAGAGAGAGACAGAGAGAGAGAGAGAGGGAGTGGGGTAAAGATATAGCAAATAGTTTGGGTGGGCGGGGTTAATTATAGAAAGAAAAAAAAACTGAATCGAAGAGGAAGAAGTAGAAGAAGAAGAAGAAGAATTTGTCTAAAATTCAACCGCAAACAGCAAATCGATGGAATCGTATACACTCGACTTGATTTATAATTTTTGAGGCCCTCAAATTCTGAGACACGTGCTTGTCTTACATACTCATTTAGGGGTCTCTCTGGTTCTGCATTTATGCGATTTGTGAGACTCGACTGGATCACCCAAATTGATAGACTCAGTCTGAGTATATATACTCAGGTGGTAAGAGTATTTTAATGACCTTGACTTATTGAGGTTTAACCTATCGATACTTGAAATAATTATAACCGAAAATGTATCGATACTCGAATCTTAAATCACCCAATACTCGATACTTGAGTGAGAGAACGAGTAAGTCAGCTCTCTGACTTCTTAAAGATAAACAAGTCAATAGATTTATAAAATCTATAAAAATATAGAATAAAGAAAGAGAATTTTATATCTTCCCTATAAGAATTATCTATAATTTTACCAGATCTATCAGTCACTTCCAATTTATTATGAATCCTCTGAGACGTGAGGTCGCCTTGAGGTAGACTACCAACTTATCAATTTTGTGTAAGAATCTGAATACCTTTTATGATTTAAATATTTTTTGTGTATTTATAACAAATGAAGCAAATTATGCTTGGAAGACCTGAAAGCTCTACGAAGCTTCTAAGATTTTTGTTTTTTTTAGTATTCATGGAAATAAAGTCAATTAAAGAAGTCAACTTTTGCTTGGGCTAAGACTTTTTATACGATATATAACAGATCAACTGGGTTAACCAGATTTATAGATTTTGACTAGATAGACAAGATTATCAATATTCAAAGTATATATTTAGGGTTATATAGAACTATATGGGCTACCAGGGTTAGCTGGGTTACCTGGGCTACCTGGGTTACCCAAATTCGCAGTGCTTCTTGAATGATGATTTGGTCTAACATAATTTGAGACCTACATTTTAATATCTGGAACCATATATAGCTAGAAGACTTAGAGCTATAGCTATAGTTATATTTTAGGACTTAATATTTTTAGGCTTTATTTTATTTTAGACCTTTTTCTTTTAACCTTATTGAAGGTACTCAAACTCAACTCTCACCTTGATTATCAAACAAACTCAATATTCAAGGAGTTAGAGAGTTAGGTTCATAAAGGAAATATATAGATATATATCCGATATCTTAATGACAAGGTAATACCCGAACCACCACTGACAAAGTCCCAGTCAAAAATCAAGACCCAAAAGTGTCGATATAATTTTTCCCATAAAAACAAAAAATCAACTAATTCGAAAAAAAATCAACAAACATTTCCATCGCACTTTTTTTTTCTTCGCAAAGAATTTGTTTTTTTTTTTTGCCAGATTTTCGCACATTTTGAGCATATTAATCATACGCAATGTTTTCATAATAAATAGCAGAAGCGAAAAACTTTTGATTTGCTGCATTAAGTAGCTCATAAATTAAAGAACAAACTGCCGAGTAAATAAAAAAAAAAACGAAAATATAACAAAAAAGTGTATAGTAAAAATAATAATAATTTCAAATATTTGATGGGCATTCCGCTGGCCATGTGAACCGAGTTCAAAGCAAACATAAACCAAAAGATGAGAGATGCCCAGCAGTTTTCAATAAAAAAAAGAAACTAAAAACAAAAAAGAAAAAGAGAAATGAAAATTTGAAGTGATTCTGAAACCGACATTCATGTCTAACGAGAAGGAAAACACAGCGAGCAAAATAATTTCCATTGAATTCACACAAAGCCAAAAAAAAAAAAAAAACAAAAATGAATGGGAAAAAAGCAAGAAGACCCAACGCAGTCAACAAGACCCATTTTAACTCATTAATTCCAGCTAAATATTTCAAATGACTTTTTGCTCACTCATTCTGGTTCCCCCCTCCCCCCTCACCCCTTTCCCATTTTCCCATTTTCCATTTTTCCTTTTTTTTTTTGGATTTTTGCAAATTAACTTCACAGCTTGAGTTGGTGAGACTTGGAAAAATTGAAGCCAATTGAATACTTTTGAATAAATCATAAAGTTCAAAGGGGAGAAAATCGAAAAGGGGTGGGGTGGAATTTTCTTCTTTCCTTCTTTTTAATTCTGTTGATTTCTTTTTTTTCAAAATTTTCAATTTCACTTTTAATTTTATCAAATAAATAGAGACTTTTCAATTATTTATAAAAAAAAAAAAAAGAAAACTGAGGAAAATTCCATGAATTTTTCATTGAGTTTTTTCTTTTTTTTTTTGTATAAAAAGAAAACCACAAAATTACAACTTTTTTTTTACAATTTAAATGGTAAATTGTATCCCATTACACACACACACACATATATACACACAGTGGCACCCACACCCACACACTATTTCATTTGCATATTTATTAATCGCACATTACGCATACGCCATGTAAACAACACATCAATTTTAAAAATAATTAAATTTGTTTATGTAAATGATTTAATTCTCTTTTTCGATTTCGGGTTTTTTTGTTTTTGGTGTAATTTTCATACCTGTATTGAAATGCGTTTTGTTTAAATTTTTTCGCCGCGTCTCACATAAATTTCCATTTACCAACAACACCAAACAAAAACAACAAACAAAATTCCTCTTTCTTTATAAATTTTTTTTTCTCTTTTCTTTGTATTTTTTTTTTCTTCTTCTTTCTTCCTTTTTTTTGCGATTATTTATTTTTTAGGCTGCGCCTCGACGATCGTTGATATTTTATTTCACGCGCACTAAATAAATTCAACCAAAAAAAAAATATGCGAGAAAAGAAAATTTTCAACATTTTTCAGAATTCAAAAAAAAAAAAAAATTTATCAAACCAAAATTAAAATTTTTTGAAAAAATTAATTATTTAAAACTTCGCTGCCAACGCGCATTTGGCCAAACCGACGGCGCAGTAGACCAAATACAAATTTCACAAACTAAAAAGAAATCCATTTTATTTTTTCGAAAATTAAAATTTTTTTAAAAACACTTTTTATATCCAAAAAAAATTAATAATAATAATAAATATATTTTTTTTGTATTTTTAATAAAAAAAAAAATCACAAAAGGTAAAAAAAAAAAAATCATGAATTTTTAACTTTTAAAATTCTAACGAATTTCACGTCAAAAAAAGGAAAACCCAAGCAAGGCCACTAAGCCAAATCTACCGTTGACTCAATTGAGAGAAAGAGAGAACTACAACAACGAAATGTTATCCGCTCGGAGGCTGAACGCCTACTGGATGGTGAACACACACGAAAATTACCGCAGCAACGCAAAGCAAAACAGGCAAACTACGACAACGACGACGGCGACGACGCCAACGACGATGACGATGCGTCGGCAAACACACAAGAACAAGAAGAAGAAGAATAAGAGGAAAAAAACCAAAGCACTGTTGCCAGCGTCGTCGTCAGCGTCGCACGCAGCAGGAGCGTCCTCGGCATTGCCTTGTCGAAGCCCAACGAAGAGCAGCGCACCCACTGAGCTCACTGGCCCACTGCCTCACTGCCTGACTGCTTGACTGCCTGACTGCCTGACTGGCTGACTGCCTCACTGACTGACTGGTTGGCTGACTGGCTGGCTGGCTGGCTGGACGCGCATTACTGCGCTTTATAATTGCAGTACCGTTATGTCCAGCAGGCTCTGCCAGTCAAAAGCTCAATGGCTTTAACCGTTATTCATTCGTTTGGACTCATCATGAAAAGTCTATAAAATATTTCCGAAATTTTTTTTTTTTTTTATTTATTTTATTTTTGCTTTGTTGTTTTTGGTTTCTTATTTTTTGAATAATTTAACGTAAATATAACGCAGTCTACACACATGGAAAGTCAACAACAACAACAACAACAGCAGTAACAAAAATCATACAAAAAGTCTCCAACAACAAACACACACGACGCACACCTCTGGTCGTCGGGCAGGTGTACGAGCCAAAGTCTCCAACTGGAAGTCCACGCACTCAACTCATGCGTCTCGTCAGCTCGTGCGTTCGTGAGCGAAGGGTTCGGCCAGCGCCGCGCTTCGGCTCTTCGGCCTTCCAGTCTCATGTGCTAACAAGTGGGGAGCAACAGTTGAAATGAATGAAAACTTTCGGCACTGCCAACGTCAACGTTGACGTTGACGTCGACGCTGACGTTGGCCATGCTGTCGGCATTAGCGTGTTGCATTTTGTTACACCTGCTCTCCAGTCAGAAGGCAATGTGGAAGGGCAAGGAGAAGGACAAAGAGAGTGAGATAGTGAGAGAGAGAGAGAGAGAGTGAGTGAGCGAGTAGGAGAGCTGGGCAAAGTTTTTGAATGCGGCCTGAGCCAGAGTGGGTGGGTGGAGGGGGGCATACTTTCGTTGATAACTTTCCAGTCGGCATTGCCTCACTTGGCAGACTGTTGCTTTTCTTGTAAGTGTATGCGTGAGTGTTTGTGTGTGTGTGTTTGTGTGTGTTTGTTTGTGTGTGTTTATGTTCTGTGCTCGCCTACATGAATGTGCGTGTTTGTCTGTGCAAGTGTAAGCTTGCTCCTTTCTCTCTCTGTGTGGCTTTGCGTGTATGTGTATGGGTGTATGTGTGTGTGAGGCTCTCGTTAAGCAGCAACTAATTTTTGTTAATCACACCTTAATGACATGAACTTGACACCATTTTTGGTTGATATTCTAGTTGTTGCTGTTGTTGTTGTTGTTGCTATTTCCTTTGTTGTTTGATTGTTACTGCATCGTATATCGAATTACATCTGCCTAATAACACTCCTGCCACCCCCCATCTCCACCCCCTCCAAACCAAAAGCCACCCAGCCCCAAAAGCAAACTAGACAAACCCAAAAACATGCGGTGATTTCAATTATCCTCCCATATACATGTATGTGTGTGTGTTAGTGTGTGTGTAATATTGCTCACTTAATTAAAATTTGCCAGCTTAACGACAAAATACTCAAGATGAAGTAGAAAATGAAAAAAAGAGCAGTGCAAAAGCCGAGCAAACAAGTGCCAAAAAAAACATAACCTCAAAAAACCATCAAGCACCCTCGACATGGGCTGAACAATTATGGCAAGCAACAACGAAAAAAAATGAGCTTGCACAATTAATTATCTGCTCAGCTAATTGGAAAGTTGGAAATCTAAAAACAAAAATAGGTAAAATTTAAACCTCCATTTTATCAAGAGTTTTGTCCAGAACATTGGAAAATCTGGTAATACTCCAAAGTTTTCTTTTGGTAAGCGATAGTATAATTCCTGGTAGACCTCCTCACTTTTGAAATTGTCCGAGCAGCTGAGGCAATTATGAGAATATTTTTACGATAATATAATTTCTGAGACAGACATTTTCTTATCAATAGTTAATAGTTACTCTGATCAAAGATAGTGGGATAAGGCTGAAATAATTAAAAAAAAAAGCTGATAAAATTATAGGAATATTTCTAAGACAGTCGATTCCATTTAATCTATTCTTTGGTCTCCAAGGAAAAAATCGAAAATTATCTGGAGGAACTAAGGAAACTGAGAGAACACCAACAGCTTTGAGACAGCCGATTTCATATAGTTAGAACCGATTTGAAATCTTAAGAGAACATGGGAACAGCATTGACTAACCTGGATAAATTCCCTGAGACAGTAGACTCTATATGACTAGCTCAAATCTATCTCTCAAATCAGTTTATCTAAGAAACCGGGGAAAGGATGAGTATAGCCAAAGCTTTTCTATTCCCTTGATATAAGGTCTAAGACAATTCATTCCACAGATCTATTCCTCAGTTCCTTGTAAGAGATAATGCCAATATAAAAGTAAATTATATTCCTTTGATTTTATTTTACTAGTGCCTCAAATAATTTGTGAAACTATCCAACCTATCAAAATGAGCCAGCCAAAAGTGCTGTCCAGCTTTCCTGTAGAATTGCCGGGTCTTTCGTCAAAGTAGTTGCCATAAATACCAAAAGTCAGGAGATTCGAGTGTGGCTGAAGTAATTTGATTTCCACAGAACTGGCCTCTTCTCCGAGCTCCTTCGATTCCCAACTCATTTCCTCGGCTTGCAGGGCATACAGAGCCTCACTCAGAGAGCTCGGCATGAGTAGACGCTTCTGGCGCTGAACAAACTCACCACTCACACGGAGAGTAGAGAATTCGAGAGAACTTTTGCCAGTTGTATCCATTAATTGGCCACAGCTCTCGAGACTGGCATTGCCACAGGCGAAAAGACCACAGAGTCGTATTAGGCTAAATTCGTTTTGCTCGTAGGTGCGCTGGCCCACAAAGACACCCAGGCGATAGCGATAGCCTGGAGCCAGTTGATCATTTATGACGCTGGTGGTGAATTCAAAATGGCAGCACAAATCGGCCTGGCATAGTTGCTGGCTAAAATTGCCCTGGCCATGCTCGATAAGAAGGGTGGCAAAGTCGTTGAGTTTTGGCTGTTGCAATAGAAGCAGATCCAACTGGGCTGGCTGGGCACGTGGCGGATCGAAGGAGAGCTCCACACCCTGCTCTGGGTATAGCGGCACGCGAGAGACAAGAATTTCCCTGACACCCTCCGACCTATCGGCAACCAGAAGACGCTTGAGGGCGCCCAGTTGACCGGCATAGATGCCGCTGCCTGTTATGCCGCTTTGAGGGTAACTGGCCCCGGCAGCCAGAAGATTAACCTGGTTACCCCAGGCCCAGCCCTGTTGCAGTTGAGAGGCTGCCCGAAAACCAGGGAAAACAAAGACGAATTAGTCAATTTAATTTGGCTCAAGTCCAGCACTCACCTGTCAGAAAGGGCAGCTCAGAGTTGAACATTTTTGTCACAATCAAATTACGCAGGCCGTGTTTTTCAATCAGCTCCTGGGCCGGCGTATAGAAGAGCATATCAAAGCAGATGAAATGCCCAAAGGTGACGCCGAAATCCGTTTCAAAAAGGCCGAACTCTGCTTCGCTGGTGCGATTTGTCAAAGCTTCCAAATACAAATTCCATTTCCGATACCGCGACACAATCCGACCCCGGCGATCAAAGACCACATTTGTGTTGTAAATCTGGTAGCCCTGGGCCGAGCATTCCTCCCCCTCGGCACAGGGGCTGCGCTCTTTGACATTTATCACCAGATATTTCGACCAATCCAAGGCCGCACAGGCCAACTGGCGTAAAAATTCCTCCACCTCAGCCTCACTCAGACAGAGACTCTCCTCACTCGGCTCGGGCACGACGGTGAGCTGGAAGTAATTATTGAGTGTGGCCTCTGGAAACACTATAATATCGGTTTCAGCTGCCTCCGGCGAGGCTATCAACTCCAAATAGGCGGTCAAGTGCTCCTGCAACAACTCCGCCGAGGTGGCATTGATACGCGGTCGAAATTCGACCACACCTGCGGTATAATAATCCACGGAGATTCCCGGAGACCAGGTGCCGCAAGTAACCACAAACAGAAGCCAACACACCCAAAGTCGCGGCATCTCTCACTTGGCCAGCGTCAATTAGCTAACTAAACGGCCAACAACTTCGAGAGTCTATCTTATCGCTTAATTAATCAAAATGAGACCCCGGCTAACCCGTTTACCCGTTTACTTAAACCCAACCAAGTCAACTGTGACTCTCTTGATCTTTCACTCGCAACAGCTCTCTGTATTTTTCTTTGTTAATCTCTCTGGAAATTAATTATTTAACAATCAAATGCCCAACATACTTTTAGGCCTGAGAAAGAAATTTGAAATAAATATAATTAATTGGATTCCCTACGACGCTCTGAGTTGTAGTTATTCAAAAGAACTCAAAGAACCTTCAAAATTATTTAACCACACTGAAACTGAGACTATTTGAAGACCTCAGAGTTTCGTCTTAGATTTAGGAAATAACTCGCTGACTTTCTAAGGTCTCTATAAAATTTTAGGTACTCTAAAAACTATCATATACTGAGAGTTAAGAGCTCTCTCAAACAGCTTGAATACTCTCCATTTTGATATATACTGTTAATAATAAAGATAAGCTCATCAATTTCATTAAGAACCGAAAACCGTTAGCAAAAGAACTAAGCCTCTTGTATTCCCGTAGATCTGGTCTAGGCTTCTCTGATTCACCTCATCAATTTCATTCAGAACCGAAATCCGTTAGCAGAAGAACTAAGCCTCTTGTATTCCCGTAGATCTGGTCTAGGCTTCTCTGATTCACCTCATCAATTTCATTCAGAACCGAAATCTTTTAGCAGAAGAACTAAGCCTCTTGTATTCCCGTAGATCTGGTCTAGGCTTCTCTGATTCACCTCATCAATTTAATTCAGAACCGAAATCCGTTAGCAAAAGATCTAAGCCTCTTGTATTCCCGTAGATCTGGTCTAGGCTTCTCTGATTCACCTCATCAATTTCATTCAGAACCGAAATCCGTTAGCAAAAGAACTAAGCCTCTTGTATTCCCGTAGATCTGGTCTAGGCTTCTCTGATTCACCTCATCAATTTCATTCAGAACCGAAATCCTTTAGCAGAAGAACTAAGCCTCTTGTATTCCCGTAGATCTGGTCTAGGCTTCTCTGATTCTCCTCATCAATCTCATTCAGAACCGAAATCCTTTAGCAGAAGAACTAAGCCTCTTGTATTCCCGCAGATCTGGTCTAGGCTTCTCTGATTCACCTTGATCGGACTAGTAAACATAAGCCTATAAATTTTATCAAAAGAACTAAGCCTATGTAAACTCGGTCTCTCCAGATCTTATGTTCTCTTAGTCTTGAGTTAGACTTACCCTGACTTTGGATATATCTTAAAGTCTTTGGTACATAACTATTGAGTTCCGTGCTTTATTGATTGAAAGGTATATATTTTCCATTCCCTCCGCTTAAGCCTAAGATATATCTTAATATGGTATAAAGATAGCCTTGCTTTGTTACTTATTTAGTTGACCAGTAGCATAATCATAAATAAGCCAAGCCAGACAAAGCGCTGCAATTGCAAGAAGCCAGCGCCATCTCCCTTTGGCTCATCATAACCACACTCGAAAGCCTTCTCCACTTCTAATGATTCCTTGTAGGTACAAGTATCATCAAAGTAATTGCCATAAATACCAAAGGTCAGAATATTTGAGATCTCCACAGAATCAGCCAAAGCTATAGAAACCAGTTGGTAGTTGCTTAAAAAAAAACGAAGGTGAAGCAATCCGAAGATTTGAAAAGAGAAAACCACTCACCCATCTTCGACTTGTGACCAAACAAAGTCTGAGGTCGGCAGGGGCAGCATATCATCCCGTAGGCTATTCGGCATCAAAACATACTCCTTGGACTCGGGAAATTTAGCCTGGATAATCAGCTTGGTGAAGGCAAACTGAGGCTGCTGAGTTTCTGAAGCCCCGAAAATCTTTCCGCAGTCTGTGAGATTCTCACCTATGCAGGAGATAATGAAGCAATTCCGCAAATAATTGTCATCCACATTCACCTCGCTGCGGAAGCCATCATAGGCGGCCAGGCGATACGAATAATAAGTGGAATTATCATCCACATCAGTGGAAGGACTCCAGGCCAAATCAAATTGACAACAGAAATCACCAGAGCAGAGTTCCTCAGACAAATTATTAGAGGCTTTCAAGTCGATGGGTAAAGTCTCATAAAGCTCCAGACTATCCCGCTTGAGACGTATGTCCGCTGAACTTGTCGGAGAACTTCTCACTGAGGACTGCCCTTTGGGGACTGCCAACCTCCGAGATTTCCTCTTGGGCACTTGAGCTGTGTAGAGTTGACGCTCACCCGAGCCCAGCTTAAAATTGCTGACCAAAGCTCCCTCACGACCATAGTAGATGCCAGAACCCGTGGAACCCACCAAAGGGAAGCTGGCACCGGCAGCCAGCAAGGTCACTTGATTACCAAAGGCCCAAGCCTGCTGGGTCTGAACAGCTGCAAGCAAATCAAGTTATTCCAGCTCAGTAAGAAAGGCCCCGAATAACACTCACCTGTGAGGAAAGGCAGCTGCGAGAACCACATATTGGGAAAGACAAAAGTATCCACACCCGACTCCGAGATGAGGTCCTGACCCGGCGTATTAAAGAGTATATCAAAGCAGATCATATGACCGAATTTCACACCAAAATCCGTCTCAAAAAATATCTTCTCGGGCAGGTAAGTGGTGTTCTTGGGCTCGCCATATAGATGGACCTTACGATAGCGCGAGATCACAGCTCCCTGACGATCAAAGACCACATTGGTATTGTGTATATTGAGATTGTTTGAGGCACATGGCCGAGGATCATCGACCACCTCGGAGCATAGTTTCTTCTCGGTTAGATTGATCACCACATAGGTGCTGGCATTTCTGGCCGCACAGGATAATTTCACCAAAATCTCATGATAGTAAGTGGCATTGGGATCGGCCAGACAGACCACTATCTGCTCTTCGGGTTCGGGCACAAAAGTGGTCGACTGTTCATTATTGAGCGTGGACTCGGGGAACACAACAATATCTAAAGACCGGGCCTCTTCAGAGCCCAAAATTTCCAGATAGCCCTCCAAGTTATTTGACCAAGTTGAGCCACTCAAGATATTCGTGGACTGGTGAAATTCCACCACACCGGCCGAATAGAACTCATCACTAGTTTCTCTAGTGGCCGCCTAGTTAAACATAAACAAAAAATAGTTAATTATACTTCAGACCTGAGCTTATCATATATTTTGACCAATCACTCTGAAAAATCAGCTCTTGATCTGATTACCTGCCGACTGGACTGACCAAGCAGCAGCAGAAGCAATGCCAATAGCCACAGTCGACTCAGACTGACTTTGACCCGGTTCTCTGTCATGTCTGGTTGACTTCCTTCTTACAGGTCTCACGGGTCTACCGTTCAACTGTGACTATTGACCGTACCGTTCAGGTTTTATATATACCCACATTTCCTCTTATCGCAAACTTTGGCCAGCAAAAAAAAAATACAAAGAGAGCGGGAGAGAGCGAAAGGTAGAATATCGAAAGCTTTGCAAATATCAAAGCAAAATAGTTGATTTTATTTTATAAAGAGATTAGCTGTAGTTGGGAATTTATCACAGACGGGTCTAAGGTCCAGAAAAAAGGGGCTAAACGAACCGAAGTGGTTACAAAGCTAAAAACATATTTCAAAGTCTCACGCACAAAATGAAATTCACAAGATTTTATTATTTTATTCAATCTATGATAAAATTAACTCAACCATCGAAACTATCCATAGTCTCGTAAGACAGATAAACCTTTCTGATAAAAATATTTCATCTTGAAAATTTCACTATCAAAAGTCAATTTTTTTGTGAGATTTTTAAGGAATCTTCTCCTGAAAATCTTATAAATTTTTTTCCTATTTAACAGATATTAATATTGATATATATCTCTGATATCATGATCAAAATCAAGCCTAGTTTTTATAGTGTAGAAAACCTTGTTCTTTGGTCAGTAAAATCTTCTTATCTTGTCAGACGAAAAGTTCTAAGTTTTCGGTTGGTAAAATGATTAAGTTGTATGAAATTTTGTGAAGTAAAATATTTCATAGTTTTGGGTAAATAAATCTATATCTTGTATAAGAAAAGTGGACTAAAATGAATAATCTAGGACTTCAGATCTTTACCAACTAAAGCCTATTATTAGGCAGATATTTTGATTACTTAGACCGAAATATAAACTTCAATAACCTATAATAGACTTTCCTCTAAGTGCCCAATAAGCATCTCTCATTATCTCTGGTAGGCGTAGCCCTGCAAAATCAACTTCAGAGCCCATCTTAAGAGATCTTTTAAGGCCGGCTACCCTTCAGGAAAACCTGAATAAGATTTCCAATCTAAATTTAAAGATTTCAGGAGATCACAGGCTACTTCAGATCTTGTCCTGGTTCCTAGGAATCAGATAGGAAGATAGATATATGGAAAACAAAACCCTAGTTCCTGACGAAATCAGTTCTACAAGGAAACCAGAATAAGCCCATGGAAAGTTATGATAATCAGGTCTCCAAGGAAATCAGAATAAGCCCATGGAAAGATATAACAATCAGGTCTCAAAGGAAACCAAATCAAGCCCATGGAAAGATATGACAATAAGCTCCCCAAGGAAACCGGATTAAGCCCATGGAAAGAAATGACAATCAAGTCTCCAAGGAAACCAGATTAAGCCCATGGAAAAATATGACAATAAGCTCCCCAAGGAAACCAAATGAAGCCCATGAAAACTAGTTAGTCGTATAATTGGAATGAGTTCATAATTTCATATTGGAACCCACTTCGAACAACCAAACTAATCCCAGTTAATCTTAAAAAAAAAAAAAAAAAATCTCACTTTTTCAACTTTGTGGAAATAATTAAAATTTGCTCCAGCTGATTTCGGGCAATTCGGTGCCCTTTTTAATTAAATTGCCCGAAATGCTAAAGAATAAAAATACTTAACAAGCGGCTTAAGTCTTATGATTTTTTTTTCGAGAAGGCTTAAGAATTTACTGCCTCATAATGCTTTAAACTTGAAACCAGGTAAGCTTTTCTTTCAATCTCATTTTTTTTTTTTTTTTGGGTTGATGAAGAAAAAGAAAAAAGATGAACTCATTGGTAATGTGGCAATCGGTTGTATTATATATTTTTTTTTTGGTGGCTTTCATGTTTTTAATCCAGCCTTATCCGACCTTATCCCTGGGCACTTAAAGAACTGCACGCTTAAGCGTTTAAGCATCTTGTCTGGGTTGAAGAACACATAAATTGAAAGTGCCAACCAGGCAACCAGGTAACTTGCCACCCCTTTTTCCCTTACTTACCAATTTGAAATTGTATTTTGTTATTTTCTCAGCTTTTGGCAGCAAATTGCTAAAGACCAAAAAAAAAAAAAAAATGGAGGCAAACAACAAAAATAAATAAAATTAAAAAATAATGTTTGAAAATTTCTTGGTCATATATTTTAAATACAAAAATTTACCCAAGGGAGAAGGACGAAACAAACACACACACACACACACACATACGCAGGCTCTGTACATTTTATGTGGTGTAGCAAAAAAAGAAAATGGCAGAAATGAACGGTAAAATAAACGCACGTTAAAAGGTAAGAAAAAAAAGGGAAAAAAGAAAAGGCTGGCACAAAACGGCAGCTTCATTTAGTTTCCCAGCCAAGCTCGCATATGCATATGTGTTTTACCCCCTGTATGTGTGTGTGTGTGTGTGTGTGTGTGTGTATGGGGGAGGTCAACCTCACCTGATCTGTGTGTGTGTGTGTGTGTGAAGGAAGGCTTCTGTTCGCTCCTCGCTACTTATGTTTAAGCTTTTGTATTTAAGCTTTTTGCACGATTTCCTCTAACAAATGGATTTTCACTTGTTGCCCTGCCAAGGCAAAAAAAAATAAAGGAGAAACATGAAAAAGGAAAAAGAAAAAGGAAAACCAAAAAAAAAAAAAGGTGCACCCAGTCAACTGGCACACTGACCTCGACTCCAAAGAAAACCAAATCATTTCATTGATTTGGAAAAGTAAATTTTTTGAATTTCAAGGAAAACTTTTGGGGAGCTCTGAAAATCTTAATGGAAATTTGATTTCCAATTTCGAAAGAATTTTATTCAGAATCCAAGTCGAAGGTCTTTGGATGGCTCAAGCCTAGAACTTTTTGAAAGCTCTGAAAATCTTAATGGAAATTTGATTTCCAATTTTGAAAGAATTTTATTCAGAACCCAAGTCGCTCAAGACTAGAACAAATAGGCTTGTACCCTTCAATTTGTTACTTGGGCTTTAAATGAGATTCTGAACGCCCAATTTGGGTAGCCTATGAAGGACTTAGAGCTTTCTGACTATGCCATATAGAGTCCAGCTTTCAAGGTGATATATAGGCTTTTATATTTTTTTCTTTGGATTTGGAATTCAAGACTTCTTCAAGGCTCAAGGCAATCGGTTGACTTTATCATAAAGCGTCCAACTTTAAAGGTATTAATAGAATTTCATATGTTTTCCTTGGACTTGGAAAGATCTCTGAGAGGGTCGCAGCACTTATAAGTCTCAGACTTAAGGCTTTCTTTTATAAACAATTTCGAAATGGGAACCTGTTTGAAGAACTGATAAGCAGTCCAATCCTTGCTCAAAAAAAAAATATATCATATATTTCCCAGTCTTTAAGACTCTTAAGAATGCATTTGAAATATGTAGACTGCTCTAGAAATCTGATGAAATAATTCCCTCAAGATTATATTATATAGAAATGATACCACTCAAAAGAACTGGCTGCCATAAACATAAGCTGGAGATGAAAGGGATGCGAATTATTATTCCATATAAAATGAGATCGCTGGACCATTTTGAGGGCCCTATTATTATTTCTATATAATACAGAATATATGAAAAGACTAGCTGAAAGAAAGCCTCATCTTTTCCCAAAAATATTATAAGAAATTCTGTAAACTTTTTCAAGTTCATGAGAAATAAAATTTCAATATAATAAAGGACCAGCAGGACAAGTCGGTGGAATAGACCGATTCAAAAACCCTCTTCATTCTGGTAAATTCCGAAGGCCAAATTAAGCTTAGAAGGAACTAGTTCCTTAAGAATTTTGCTATATGATATGGAACATTTTGGTATAGACCAAATCCAGAATCTTAGGTTTTTATGAATTTTCTTTATAATAAAAAAATCTATAGAAACAATCGATTTTGCTATATAGTATGGAACATTTTGGTATAGACCGATTCCAAAATCTTATTAAATTTATAAACTTTCTTTATAATAAAAAAATCTATAGGAACAATCGGTAAAGTCAACCAATTCAGGAGTCTTATTTGTCTTCTCTTTATCTACCATTTTGGTTCCGCCAGGCCGAAGCTTTGCCCCAAATCATTAATCAATCAATTATAAAGATTTGCCCAATCTGATTTTGCCACACTGTTTAACTTGTTTCAATCATATATGGGACCCTTGTGTCTATGTATATGACCAAGTAGGTGTATATGTATGTGTGTGTGTGTGTGTGTGTGTTATGTAATCTCATGTCCTTGTTGTCAGGTCGGTCCCTTTCATAGCTGTGCGGCTGGCAATGCACACAAATAATTTCATTTCTTTGGGTCGCTTTCTATTTTACTTTTTGCTGCCTTGTTTTTCTCTTCTTCTTCTACTTTGTGTGCTCTTTTTTTTTTTATTGGGTGCGTTGCGGCTTTTAATGAGAGGGCGTTTTTAGGGTCTGTCTTGAGCCTAACAAGAAGAGTGAAAGCTAAAAAATTATATAGCCTCGACCTGGTCAAAGTATTTCAAGTCTGTAAAGAGCTGAGCACATGTTTTTTTCTTTAACTTTAAATGTTTGCGATTTGTTTAAGCTGATCATCATTACCTGGCCAAAGTCATTGGCTGTCGGCAGCTGTCAGGCCAAAAGGCCACCAACAGCTCCGAGATGATGGAGGAAGCCTTTCCGGCCCCGCTTGCAACCGTGTTAAACGCTTTGCCAAAGATGAACAACCTCAAATGACAGTTGACACACACACACACACACAGGATAAGAATATTATGTTCACTTTCTTTCCCTTTTTTTTTTTTTTTTGACCTGACATCAATTTTTCTGCCATTTAACAAAGGCAAAAGTAAAGCACACTGAAAAGACAGCCGGGGCAGATTTTTGTCGGCTTGATTAATTGAAATTTTGTTGCCATGTGGTTGGCTATTTGTTAAACTAACACACACACACACACATACACATACACATACATAGAGACCATTGCTTTCACATATTCTGAAAAAAAAAAAACTAAACAAAAAGTTGACCCCTAAAAATGAACTCGACCCCCTCCCTCCGCCTCCCTTAGAAATTGAAAGAGTCTAGAATAAAAAAAAAATAAAGAAACTTATTATTAATGATAAAGTGACAACTAAAAGGAGACTTTGAGCAAGAGGAAGCACACAAGAGTCACAGGCGTCAAGGCGTTTGTCTAACATAACTCATACGCCCTGTGGTGCCCCTATTGAGATTTATGTTAACTTACTTCTCAACCAGCTGGAAAGAGAAGCAAATGTCTTTGGCTGTGTGTGTGTGTTTGTGTCTTTGTTAGTTTTGTGGTATATCTTTTATCTGTTACTGATTAATTGCCCACAGCTCAGTTCTCAGCTAAAGCGAAAAGAATACAATTTAAATTTATTCAAATTTGATATGAAATCGGAAGAATATCCTAAGTTCATTTTTAAAGACCCAAAAACATAGGTAAGAAAATGTGTTTAAGAAATATTCATTGGCCAAATTAGTAGGAATTTTATCAAGCTGGGAAATCTTTGAGAACTCCCTTATTCCTTTCTTCTGAACCAAACTAAAGTACAGAGCATTTGTATGATCCAGTTAATTATTTAAAGAATCCTATAAGTAGGGCTTGGAACCGGCTAGATTAGCTCGAAATATTCACAAATTCTTTTTGGAACCAATCGGTAAAGTTTTTGAGAAATATTTGCGGAACCAAACAGAATCGTATAGAATATGAAGAACCTTATTCGGATTCACCTTAAAACTTTATTAATCAAGCTGGCAAACCTTAGAAACATTCTGAGACCAATTTATCTGAAGTATTTGAAAACCCCTTAAAAGGTCTTGGGACATCACTGACCAAAGCCGTGATAGATAAGACTGAATCGAAGAATTTAAGAGCTCTTTTTTGATTCCCATAGAATCAAAAGATATACTCCAAGCTAATAAGTCTTGAAACCTTTACGGAACCCGCCATCATTTGAAGCTCCTTGAAAAATATTAAATGTTTCCTTGACAGCTTCGGCTATAACGAATCTTCTGAAAAAAGAAAACTGCCTCAGGGGACTGAAGAGCTCAATTTTGATTCTCATAGAATCTTTGTGAACCAAAACGAAACCACTCTCGACTGAGTCTTCTGAAGCCCTTTGAAAGTTCTTGGGTGCTTCCATGACAGCCACGGTTATATGGAAACTGCAGAGGCAAACTGTCGTAGGGAATTTGAGAGCTCTATTTTGAGTCCCATAGAAACTGTGAGAGCCGAAATCCCAAGGGAACCAAAGTACCTGGAATCATCTGAAGCTCATCAAAAGTTCTTGAGAAATTACAGCTTCGACTATATCAAACTAAATCAGATAATTTGAGATCTTTAATTTGATACCTGCAATCGTTTGAAGGTCATCAAAAGTTCTTGAGAAATTACAGCTTCGACTAAGCCAAGCCAATTTGAGAGCTTTAATTTGGTTCGTCTCAATAGTCTCAGGCTCCTTCAAGGTTCTTGAGAAACCCAGGCAATTCGGTAAATACAAAATCCTCAGATAGTTCAGTACTCCGAGGCCTGGAAGTCATTGCGGAGCTAGGGCAGACCATATACTTTCTGGAGTGAGTCAAGATTGCCCAGCTTGGTGAAAAATCAATTGCCTTGTTCCCGATGGCTTACAATTTGATTTTAATTTTGTAATTCTTGACTACTTTTAGAATTTACCTGGCTTTGCAACCAATAAAGTGCCCAGATGCGTTTCATTTTATGGCCAAAGTAACGTTCGAGGCGTTGATTTATGGTCAATTCAATAGGTGAGACTGACCAAGTGTGTGTGTGTGTGTGTGTGTGTAAGTTTGTTGTCCTGTCCAGTCGAGTCGATTCAGTGGGACATGCTTAATGGCCTTAGGAGAAGACAAGCTAATAAGTTTTTGCCTAAGATGTTAGGAAACTAAACGACCGCGAGGTTTACTAAAAGCCAATGACTTACCTTCGGCTAGTTTGGTATTTTGTGCCATTTTGCCATTTTGCCGTTTGCCTTTTTGCTCTTTTCAGATTTATTGGTATATAAATTTAATGCCCACACACACACACACACACACATGGAGAGAATGTAAAAGTAGGTGAAGAGGGAATTAGAGATTGAGATCTGAACAGTTGATGTCCTTTTGGTCTCATATTAGAGACTTAAATAAAGTTAAGCCATTTGATTGAATGCGTTTTACTGCCTGGATTTCCGTTGCAAAATTGAAAAAGAAAAAAAATATAACCAACGCTAAACTAATGAAAGGCTTATCGGTGGCATTTGCCAAAAGGCTTATACTCTTTTTCATATGAAAACGAAAAGTATGTGGAAATATATGAAATTTCCCGAGAAGTTCTGAGTTCAAATGGGAACTTTAAGCTGTCAAAATATGATCAGTATTTCAAGAGATCTGAAGAGGTATTAGACTGGCAAGCTCCATTGGAGAGGATTATACAAATTATTTATTATTTATTCCAGCTTTTGGGGAATCCAGGAAGTCACAAGAAATTTTCAGAATTTCAAGAGTCTTACACTGACTTCTGTGCATCTTGGGATCTTGAAAGTGTCAAGAAATTATCAGAATTTGAAGAGTTCTGAAGAGTTCTTAGACGGACTACACCATTCAACATATCTCTCATTTGTAACCTTGGTTCTTATGGTAAATATAACTGAAAACTTTTTCATAAAGAATCACAAAGGGTCTCCAGAGTCTTCAGGGTCGTCAAAGTCACCAGAGTCTCTAGAGTCTCCAAGGTCTCCAGGGTCTGCAGAGTGTCCAGAGTCGCCTATATGAGAGACTCTCGCGCTTGATAGACTCGAGAGGGGGTACAGATCTAAAGTAGATGACCTAGAGCTGGTACCTTAGTTCTGTCGAGTCTTTGATTGACAGACTGTACTTTTCCCTTCACCAAGAGTTCCAAGGTCTTCTGGAAGACCTAGGAAAATAAAGCCCATTAATTTCTCAGACAAAAAAACCCGACTTTTTCAAGCCTTAAAAATATTTCTGAAGATTAAAGTCTCCTTCCCAGTCCTCTTCATTCCTTGACGAACTAACTGACATAGTCGATAGACTCTTCTTCCTCCTAGAGTCTCCTATTCATCCTCCTTCATTCCCTGTCCAACTGACTGACATAGTCGAAGGACTCTGCTCTCTTCCAAAAAAAAAAGGGGATTATATAAAAATGCAATTTTAGTTACGATTATTTCGACTAGACACGATCTAGTTAAATGAAAGATTTTTATTTTCAGGTCGTTTGATTTTTTTTTGTAACTTTCAATTCCAATTTTGCCCAACTTAATTGAAAGTTATAACACACACACACACACACACACATAGAGAGAGACTTGGTAAATATGTTATTTCTTTTTTTTTATGGCTTAAAGACCTTGGCCAACTACAATTTTTATATATTTTTTGGCCATATCCAAGCAATCAAAGAAAAGAGAGAGAAAAAAAAAGAAAAAATAAGGAAAGCAAATCAAAATTTACTGCAATTTCCTGTGGCACATTTGATATTCGCTTTTGGATTTTTTTTTTTTTTTTTTGCCGTTATTATAAAATTATTGGGTCAGCCGATTTCTTACACATTCACAGGAACTATGAGAATTTTGTGATTTGATATTCGACATTCCGGTGGCGCTCTCCGAAGGACAAATCAAAATGCCAGCCAGTCCCTTGCCACTTCAACCCTTCACCCCCCCCCCCCACGCTTTCGCTTTGTACCATCAAATGCGCTTTTTCAATGTCAGTCGACAAATAATGAAAAGCTTTATCCCTCACCATATAGAATATATTTTCCCTCCCTCCCTGTATGTGTGTGTGTGTATTTTTTTTTGGGTTCAGCATCATCATCAGACAGTTGGCAATTTTTATGGTCTATTTCAGCGTTGGATAGAGAAAATCAAGCGCCATTAGTTTGACTGATTTCATGGCGTGGTGGCCGTATCGAGTCAAACTTGTCTGCGTAGTCTCGGAGTCATTCAGAGTCGCGTCAGGCAAAAGGCATTGTTGTTGCTGTTATTGTTGTTGTTGTTGTTGTTGTTGTTGTTGCTATAACGGTTATTCTTGTAGTTGTTGCCGTCTGGCGTAGTCATGTTCATACGACCAAAGCAGAGGGCGGTTCAAATAGTTCGTGAGGCTTCCTTTATTTCATTTTATTTATTTTATTTTATTTATTTTATTTATTTTATTTATTTTATTTATTTTATTTATTTTATTTATTTTATTTATTTTATTTATTTTATTTATTTTATTTATTTTATTTATTTTCTTGATTTTATTTATTTTATTGTTTTATTTTCTTGATTCCATTAATTTTATTTATTTTCTTGATTTTATTTCTTTTATTTATTTTTTTATTTGAATTTATTTATTTTCTTGATTTTATAAATTTTTTAAATATTTTTTTTCTCTGTTTTATATCTTTTATTTATTTTATTTTTTTTTTCTTTATTTTATCTATTTTATTTAATTTATTGTATTTTATTATTTTCATTCACTAATTCTCATTTCATTAATTTTATTTATTTTCTTGTTTTCATTTATTTTTTCTTGATTTTATTTCCTTTATTTTTTTTTTTTTATTTTATATATTTTATTTTATTCATTTTCATTCATTTCTTTATTTTATTTTATTTTATTATTTTCTTGATTTCATTAATTTTATTTATTTTCTGTATTTTATCTATCTTATTTAATTTATTTATTTTATTTATTGTATTTTATAATTTTCTTGATTTCATTATTTTAATTTATTTTCTTGATTTTATTTATTTCATTTTTTTTTCTTGATTTTTTTATTTATTTTCCAGGTTTTCTTTTTTTTTTATTTATTTTATTTTTTTTTTTTTTTTTCTTAAAAAAAAATTCATCCCATTCATCCAGACTTGCAGAACTTGCTGGTCAGCCCTTGCAGAAATTTGCTCAAATTTATTTCATTTTTTTCCAACTCTGTCTGTCTACTCTGCGTCGGTGTGTGTGTGTGTGTGTGCGTGTGCCTTTCTGACAAGGTAAATGAAATGCATGGCATGCCTGCTTATTTGAAATTGCAGCAGGTAGACCGATGGGTCCATAAGTTACACTCTGCCCCCCCCCACACACACACCTACACCCACGCACGCACACACACACACACACACACACACATGCCGACAACGTCACGACATATCCGCCAACATTTTTGCCATTTGTGCCTGTTGAGAATTCAATTCAATTTTTCAGCTGCCAAACCAAAATCTATTGATAATTTCGGCATGTTGAATAATCGTGTCCTTCTTGTCGAACTGAAAATGAATTGAAATGAAATGTTCAATTTACTAAATATTATGTTAAATTGAGACAATTTTTTTTTTAAAGAAGAAAAGAAAAAAATGTTGTAGAAAAATTTTGCCAACCGCATAACCAATCGAGCTGAACTAAATTCCAAGTCAACTGGGCAAACTAACAAAGTCAACCGAGCTGGCCAAAACTGAATGGTCGACAAGATTTTTCTGGGTGCAAGAAATTTGCATCTAAATTTGTTTGGCTTGGAAAATGTTTGCTCGATTTGATACATTTTCTATCAAGATTTCTATCGTAATTGGCGGCTTGTACGAAAAGGAAACGAAAGGAAAACAAGTTTATTGCGAAATTCTTGTAAATTGTTTGGTAAAATTGTTGAGTGCGGCTTGCCTGAGGCCATTTTATGAATTTCTACAATTTAAGTTTTATTTTTCTTTTATTTTATTTTATTTGAAATTGAGGTATTATTTTTAAAGGCAAAGTGGCTGGGCCGGGCAATTCAATTAATTAATTTAAGTGTCTCTCAATTAAGCTTATTTTCACACAAAAACCCAGCTTGTTAGCTGGGCAAAGGTCAGGCAACCACTGATCGCTGGACTATATGCGAGTGCGAGCGAGAAGGCAAGCAAAAAAATTCATTCTGCATTCATTTTGTGCAGTTAATTTTATGGGTGAAGGCAAAGAGAGACCAACCCATGCAAGCGAGCGAGCGAGCGAGCGAGTCAGCTGCAAAGAGCGTAGCCAGGCAGAGAGCAAAACGAAAAGAATAACGGGACTTAATCACACCATCAGTGAGTTGACACGTTGCCACGGCAATTTGCGCAAATGCTTTGACTTGCGTTTAAATCAATTTAAATATTTTTCACACCAAATCCATTGCCTACTTTTAAATGCCCAAAGAAAAAAAAAATAGAATCTAAAAACAGAAAAGAAGAAGAAGAAGAAGACAAACAACAAGCAAAAGGGAAAACAACTTTTGACAAGTTTATGCACGTTGGCAAACAACTCCCAGAAGATTACCTCTCCGGTTGAGTTCATAGCCAGTGACCCTCTAAGTATGCCAACTGCCACACCCAGTCTGCCCACATTTGCCCACAATCATCATAAATTCTGTGTGGAACGCAAGTCGTGTGTATAAAATAATCATTAAAAAGGCATAACAAGCAACCCGGCAACCCAAAAGGCCAACAAAAAAAAAACAACAAAAATAGTGTCCGTTCCTCCCACAAACCAAAACGCTGTCACACTCACACAAACACACACAAACACAGACAGACTTGAAGAGCGGAGCAGGCACATGTGTCTGGCCTTCTCTTTTCTTCTGTTTCTCTTCAAGAGTTTCATAGTTTTTGGATAACGGTAAAAACCCGAAACGAAACGAAATGAAACGAACCGTTTGAGCATCTTTTTGCCTACAATGAAATTAATTGTTTTGTTTATTGGTTTATCTGACAGTTTACGCTTGATTTACCCAATCAAACCTACCAAAAAAAAAAAAAAGGTCCCGAAACAAATAACAAGAAGAAGACAAACTATTACTCACTCGGCAACATCTGAACTGAAACTCTTAGGCTTCAGACATGGGGAAACCACCATCACCACCACCACCACTGGCAAGTTGGCAGTCCAGTGCTTAGTTAGTTATTAGTGTCATTAGTTATTGAGTTATGCATGGGGACTATTATTTAACTGGCCGCTCAAATGAGTGCGGAGGGGGCGAACATTGAGCTTGGACTTAGGAAATACCCAATAAATATTTGACCAAAGCGAGTGGACATAAAAGGCCTGAGAAAAATGCTTCGAGTTAATCAAGTGTGGAAAAAATCAGATTGACCAAATTTGTTTTATAGCTCTCTGATATCACACACACACACACACACACACACACCCGGCCCCCCTTCAAAAGCCTAAAGAATTCCTTTTTAAATAAATCGAAATTTATAATTTTGGTATTTTCCTAATTGGCCTGAAAATTTATGACAGAAAAAAAAAGTGTTGTTCTCTCTTAGATAACCTCATAATTTTATAGTTTTAATTGGCAATTTTAAAATATTTCCTTAAATTTCATAAACCAAAAAGTTTTCACACACTTTAACCAATTTGCCAAAAACCCAAGAGTTACCCGACTTTCTCTTCAAATTTGTCGAAAAAAAATTTAAAAGAAAAAATTTGTTAAAAAAATTGCTCTTTGCATTTTCTCAAGAATTTGTACAAATTTTTGTGCAAGCCAAAAAAAAAAGTATTTGCTAGTCAGTCAAGCTGTGCGGTTTTTTGGCTATGCGTGTGTGTGTGTGTGTGTGTGTGTGTGTGTGTGTGTGTGTGTGTGTGTGTGTGTGTGGGTGTTGCAAAACTATACTATCAAAGCATTTATATTTGATGGCTGCTTTGTTTGTTATTTGAAGTTATTTTTACTCGAAAATTGATTTCTCAATTGCATTTTGCATGAGGCTGGCAGTGAAAATTTTCATAGCCGATAACCGCATCAAATGCAAATATTTACATCAATGTAACGGTTTATTGTTACACACACTCACACACACAAAAGAACTGCCTGTCTATCTATCTATCTATCTCGCTCACTCGCCTAGTGTTGGCCTTGCCCAAAGCAGACGATGCCAACGAGAATGGCAACAGAAAAAGCAACAGCAACTTTCCATGGCAGAGGGAGTCCATAATGCGCTTTTGTAAACTAATATGAAAATAATGTGTGAATATTTATGATGGTGTGCGTGTCAGTCTCTGTTTACTTGTGTATTTGTGTTTTGGGTTTTCATACCAGCCTGGACAAAGTGAAAGACCAAGTGAAAGAGAGAGTGCGAGTGCAATTCTGTTTTATGTAAATAAAATGGGGTAGGGGGGATGCTGATGTGTTTGTGTTATCGCAGAACAAGTGTGATAAATTTTAGTGCCCGACAATGTTTGACAATATTTGACAAAAAAAAGAGCCACAAATAAAGGACGAAAATAAACAAAGCGTAAATCATTACAAATTCACAAACAAACAAATAGATTAGCAAATGAATAAAATCACTCAAGATCAATTGAACTGCTGCAGACAAAGGTTCACTCATATGAACAGCGAACCACACAATTTAAGAGAGTTGGTAATAGCAAAAAGCTGATTGCTAGAAAACCCATGCAGAAGTGCGAACTGCTTTATAGCTTAGCTGAAGCCGGCAAAGGCTCACTGATTCGAGCCGCTCTTAATGAGTGAACCACACAATTTAAGAGAGTTGATAATAGCAAAAAGCTGATTGCTATGAGACTCAAGCAGAAGTGCGAACTGCTTTGAAGCTCAGCTCAAGCCGGCAAAGGCTCACTGATTGAGTGAACCACAAAATTTAAGAGAGTTGATAATAGCAAAAAGCTTATTGCTATGAGACTCAAGCAGAGGATCCAACAAAGGCGAACTGCTTCTTCGCTGACAACCAGCAAATCAAATAAATAAATCGAATTGAAAAGCCACAATTCGGAGTCCACACACACACACACATACACACACACACACACACACAGTGATGAAAGTAAAAGAGAAAATGAGTGGATGGAGGCGGTGACACAGCAGTATTCGAAATTTAGACGTAAAATGAACACAACAATTGCTGAGTAATTTTTTCTTTCTTTTCAACCAAAAACGAAAAAAAGAGAAATAAGAGAAGAGAAGCGTCGGTCTAATAACGTTAAATATTTCCCATTCGAAGCGTGTACGGAAAATGGAAAATTCAGACACAGAGAAAAATAAAATACTTACATGAACGTGTACAAAAGTGCATGTGTGTGTGTGTGTGTGTGTGTGTGAAAAACACCGGAAGACCAGTGAAGAAAAATCGAGTTGAAGAAACAAAAAAAGAGAGAGAGAAAAAAAAGTTATGTCGTGCTGTGTGTGCCTCAAAAGTATGCAACACAAAATTGTCAGCATAGTTAACGCCAACAACAACAACAACAACAACAACAAAAGAAGAAGAAGAAGAGGAAGCAGGCCAAAGCAACAGGAACAGGAATGAACGTGTCGCTGGCTATCGACCACGTAGCGGTTACGTGTTGCACATGCTGAAAATATACCCCAACAAACTTAGCCAGCGGGGAGGAGGGAGCGAGCGGGGGCGGGCGGCGGCATTTAAAATGAATTTCAATTGAATTCGCCCAACCAAAAAAAAAAAAAATTTTTTTTTCAAAAAAAAAATTAAATTCAAAAATCTCTCAAAAAAGAAGAAGAAGAAGCAGAAAATTTCCAGCAATAAAATAAAATTCAACATTTTGTGGAATTTTATGGGCGCCAAAAAAAAAGCCCCGCCATTTTGTTTAGCATAAAAAACGCATAATTCGAGGCTCGAAAAGTACTAAAAACCAAAAAAAAAAATAAAACACTAAAACAAAATGTAAGCCCCCCCACCCCTCTCGTACCACTAACACCTACCTTCCCTCACCACCGAGCAAGTCGATAAAGCAATTTATGATGATGTTGGTGAAAGGCGAAGTAACAAGAGAAACTATAAAATCAAATACAGTGAAACCTGCCTCAGGGCAACCAGAAATCAGTCAAGCAGAAATTTGAAGAAAGAAAATCAGGGAATTTTTCAAACTTTTCTTTTTTCACTGTATGTATATACACACACACACGGACACACTTATTCACACATTCAAATTCTTCAGGCAAAAAAGTTGAGTGGGGGGAGAGGGGGGTGTGGGTGGTGTGCCAAAAATATATAAAGCAAAACTTTACGAAATAAAGAAAAACTTGATTTATTTTTATGTTCTAAGGCGAAAAAAAATTTTCATAAAAAAAAGTGTGTAAGTGTGTGTGTGTGTGTGTGTGTGGGGGGGGGGGGGGGGGGACCTGGGCCATTCACTCAAGTGGTCCGTGCGTAATGAGCAGGCCGCCTTTTTGGGTGACCAAGGCAAGGCAATCACCTGACTTATACACACACACACACATACACACACTTAGTCCAAAAAAAAGAAGAGGAAGAGGAAGCATTAGGCATTTGAACTTTAAGAAGTTCCACATGGCGTATACGCAATCATAATTTTCTTCTGTTAGTTTGACTGCCTACTTAACATTTTCTTCTTCTTCTTCTTCTTCTTTTTTGTTCTTGTTTTTTTTTTGGCCTAGAAGAAAAAGCTCAATTAGATCAAATGACTTCATTGAAATGGTCTAAGCCATTTTTTTTTCGACTTGTTCAAATTTTCACATTTTTCATTTGACCAAAAAAAGAAAGAAGAGAGAGAAAAACATTTTTCAAAAAAAAAAAAAAACCCCCCACTCCCCCCGCGCCACACACACCTGATGGCCGAGCTCAAACAAAAGGCATTCACATGGATACGGTTACATTTTGATTTATTTGCTGAAATTTATTGCAAAAAACAACAACAACAACAATGAAATGTTTTCAACAAAGTTGTGTGCGTGTGATTGGCAACTCTCGAGTGTATTTTGAAAGCTCAAACCAAACCAGCCCAGCCCAGCCCACTTTGAGAGTCACCGAATTGGCCAGCTTTGACTCAGTCAAATCAGTTTAGCTTCACCCTTGTAATTGTCAAAAAAAAATAAAAAAAATAAATATCAAAAATTGTCTAAAAAATACCAAAAGAAAAAAAGAACTGCCATACTGAACTCCCAACCAAAATGAAAGCAGAGGCAAGACAAAGAATCTTTCACCAACTTGGTGGATGAGTCTCTCTGTCTGTGTGTGTGTGTGTGAGTGTGTGTGTGAGAGTGTGTGAGTGTGTTGGTTTGGCCCACAAAAAATCAAAACTCTACCAAATGTGTCCGTCAATGCCAAAAAATAAAGACACCATTCAATGGTTTTTTTCCCCCCTTTCACCTTGCTCGGTCTCCTCCACCTCCTTCCTCCTCCTGCTCCTCCTTCCAACCTGCTCCAAACCAGCCCAGACAAAAGTGTCTCTGTGAATGTGTATGCCTTTGTTAGGGGCACACACACACACACACACACACCGGCACACTCTCAGGGGAACAACTTGCTTGACTGAGTGAGAGGCGAACTTCTTCTAAGCCAGACTGAGTGAGTGGCTGACTGACTGGCTGGCTGGTTGGCTCAGTGCCTGACTGGCTGGGCGCCTTCAAGGCCCCCGGGCAGAACTGATTGAATTGAATATCAGTTTTCAGCTACCGCAGTTAAGGTAGCAAAAAAAAAATAAATAAAAAAAACGAAGGAGCACAAAAAAAAACACCAAAAAGAAAAAAAAATTGTAACAGAAAAGGCGCCAATATAGACAGTCTCGGGGAGCAAGGACAACGACAACAACAACAAGAATAAGAACAAGAACAACAACAATGACATCCTTGTTATTTGAATTTGAATGGAAATGATTTTACTTGATTTTCATATTATTTATTATGTTCGAAAAAGGCAAGGCGTGCTCCTCCTTCTTCGTCTTCTTTCACTTCTAGCAAAAATCTCTCTCTTGTTATTTGTTTGGCATTGTCTGCTCTTCTTGAAGAAGGAAATTGGTATATTCAATTTATGGTTAAGTTTATGCAAAATCACCTTCAAAGTTTCGAGTCAACCAGAAATAATCGGACGACTTTGGTCACTTTGGTCACTTTAAATAAGCTTTCAAATCAATCGAAAAGGCTCTAAAGTGAGAGTCTCTCATAATATCAAATCGAAGCTGTATGGACTATCTTTCACTGGAAAGCCTATTGTCTCTATATAATCTCAAGTTGAGGCTTTCTTGTACTCAATTTGGGGAACACAAAGTCTCTCCAACTAAAGAGAACCTCAAATCGAATAAGTCCAAACTATTTCCAAGGCTCGGATCGAAGCTCAAATGTTAGTCAAAGGTTAAGTTGTCTTCTATCTAATTTGAGGTTTTCAAAAGGGTTCCATAACCTTCAATTCAAGCTGTCTTTGATCAAACTTGAAGATCCCAAAAGTCTAGTTTTTCGACATAACCTCAAGGCCATTGAATTTAAAGAGCCCAAAGACAGAAAGTCTTCATCTCACCTCAAAGCTGAGCTGTCTTCAACTCCAAACTCCAAGTTGTCTTTTAATTCACAGAGAACCATCTCAATATAATCTGGAGACCCCAAGACACAATGTCCCTAGATCACCTCAAATCCCACCAGTCTTCTCTCAAATTTGAGAGCTTCTCTATCTCAATCCAACCTCATTTCCAGGCTGTCTTCTATCAAGCTTTAGGACCACTCAACATTATCCCAAATTCAAGGCTTCTTCTACTAAATTTGGGGTAACCAGAAACCTACTTTTCCCACCTAACCTTAAATCTAAGATTTCTTTAAGGAAGCCAAGACCAAAGTCCTCACATAACCTCAAATGCAAGTCAGCTTTGACTTTAGAAAGCATTCAGCTCCTAACTATTTCTGAGGCTCTCAAGAGAGTTCCACCTCAACATAAACTCAATCTAAGCTTAGCTGTCTTAAGCTACCCCAAAACATAACCTCAAACCTGGGCTGTGGCTCTCTAAATTTGAGAGAAAGCTGCTACTCAATCGAACCTCAAATGGAAGTTGTTTTGAGACGAAGCTTCCTGGCTCTCCTCCTTTGATTTCCTTTATAAATCCAGCAAAGAAAGAAACCCTTAAACTTTTCAGAATATTTCCCAGTCTATCCAAAAAAAGAGTATACAAAATTTGTGTCTTTCTTTCGCGAGCGAAAAGTCAAGAGTTTCGCTTGCTCTTGTTTTATTTGTTGTCGTTTTATTTTTAATGCTCCCTATCAAATATGTAAAATGTAATAATATTTAAAAACCATTGCCAACTCGAGCACGATGATTTTTGAAGAAGAAAAAAGCAACAACAACAACAAAAACAAAAACAGCAAGAGTGATGCCCTTTTTGGAGGACTTCGGCGAATCGGTTATGAAATAAATTTTATGCGTAAGTCGATTTGATATTCCCTTTTTCCTACTCTCTTCGAAGAGAAAAGAGTCTAGGCATTCTGTTCCGTTGTTCGTAACGCACGGAACCACTCATCGTAGACCCAGAAAAGTTAAGACTTGGCGTATCGGTTGAGCCGTATCCGTCTCTCTTTCTCATCTTGAAGACTGTCTTGGTGTAACTTGGTAAAGCGCCGGCCCAGATCAGACTACTATATCATTAGTATCAAAATCGGTCTTGGGATAACTCCTATATTTATTGACTGATCTGTTTCAAATTTGTTATTTGAAACTCTTTGATCAAGGATGATATGTATACCAAATTTCATTGGGATCGGACTACTATATCACACGGACCTATATCGGTCCTTAGCATAACTCCTACATTAATCGATCGATATCTTTCAAATGTGGATTTTTAGAATTCTTTGATAAAGTTGGATATATGTACCAAATTTCTTTGGGATTACTCTACTATATAAGACGAGCCCAAATCGGTCTTAAGAATAACTTCTATATTTATTGACCGATCTCTTTCAAACTAAATATTCGAAGCTCTTTAATATAGGCGCATATATATACCAAATTTCATTACGATCGGACCAGTGTGTCCTAAGAACCCAAATCGGTCTTAGGAATAACTTCTATATTAATTGACCGATCTATTTCAAACTAGGCATTCGAAGCTCTTTAATAAAGGCGCATATATATACCAAATTTCATTACAATCGGACTAGTATGTCATAAGATCCCAAATCGGTCTTCAGAATAACTCCAACATTTATTGACCGATCTCTTTCAAATTGGGTATTTAAAACTCCTTTATAAAGATGCCGAGGCACACCAAATTTCATTAGAATTGAACTACCAAATCAATCGAGCTCAAATCGACTTTCAAAATAATTCCCATATTTATTGACCGATTTTTTTCAAATTGAGTTTTCAGAATCCCTGTAAAAAGAGTAATATGTGCCCCAAATTTCACCCGAATCGAACTATTAGTTTAAAAGTTACTCGTGGCATGAAACCGTTTTAAAAAGAGTATTTAAACTTCGGACAAACCGAAAAGAGTCTTGGCAATTTTTTTATTGGATTCTTTTTTTCCTATATTTCCAATTGATTTTATTACTTTGGATTTGAATTAAGTTGGGTTCTGAATGGCGGGGGGAATATTCGATTATTTCTTCTTCTTCTTTTTGAGATTCTTTGGAATTCGAAATTGTTAAATGTTTATTTTAGTTTTTCGTTTGTTACCAAGAAAGCCGATAAGAAAAAGTGTCAAAAGTCTAATTGTTTTTGTAAAAAATTATTTCGATTCTGATAAGAGTTGAATAAAAAGAAATTATATATAGAAAAATCAACAAAAACCTTGAAGTAATTTTTTTTCCGGTTTCTTTTTTTTCGCAACTCAATTTTTTTTTTTTTGTAATATTTTCCATTTTATTTTATTTTTGGGTTATTAAGCTAATGGCCCAAATTCCCAAATGCAATTCGCCTTATCAAAAACAAATTTATCTCAAATTGTTCAAGAGTGAGAGAGATGGAGATAGCGAGTGAGAGAGAGAGAGAGTGGGTGACGTCATACAAGGTTTGCTCTCAGAGGTCATAAAAATTTTAAATTATTATTATGAAGCTCTTTATTTCCTCACTCTGTAACTTTACCCCCCCCCCCCCCCCCCCCACCCCATCCCCCTCTTCACTCCACTTCTTCTTCTTCTTTGTCAGAGAAGCTCGCAATTCAAATTTGGCCCAAAGATTCGCACATATGCAAATCGCCTTATAAACGAGTTTTCCATTTTTTTTTCTTTTTGAAAAAATATTCAAATTAGGCTTAATTGGAATACCAAAAAAAAAAAATTTATATTTTTTTGTTAATAAAAAAAAAACAATTATAAAATTGGAAATGCAAAAAAAAAAAAGTAAAATAAATTCTCTTGTGTGAGTTTTGTTCAGGCCTTTTTGCCGTCGTCGAGCTCTTTGCGTAGAGTCTTGCAGAAGGCCTCGACGGGATCCTCCACTTGTGCGGTCTCTTCGGTTTCCTCGGGTGTATTTTCCTCCTCTTGAATTTTGGCCACGCCCTCGCGTACCACGCGCTCAATATCGTCGAGCAGACCGGAGGCACCGAAACGGAAGCGCTCGGGTCGCAGCCAGTGCATGCCCAGAGTCTCATTGACCAGGCACATCCAGGAAATGGCCTCGCGTACTGTGCGGACTCCGCCGGCCGGCTTGAGGCCCACCACCTGGCAGGTGCGACGCTTGAATTCCTGTATGGCATAAATCATGACCAGGCCGACGGGTAGGGTGGCATTGACAGCCTCCTTTCCGGTGGAGGTTTTGATGAAATCGGCCCCGGCCATCATGCAGACCATGGCCGCCTTGTACACCTGTCGAGGAAGTCGAAAAATTTAATTTGATGGAAGGACTGGGTTGGTGATGGTGGCTTACGTTCTCCATGGTGCCGAGTTCGCCGATGGCCAGAATGGTCTTGAGGTGGGCGCGATCTCCGCAGGCACTGCGCATCATGACCACCTCCTGGTAGAGGGCATGCCAGTCTCCCACCAGGGCCAGCTGGCGATTGATCACTATGTCGATTTCAGTGGCGCCAGCCAAGATGGCATGGCTGATTTCCTGGAGACGAGTCTGCATGCCATATTGGCCAGCTGGGAAGCCGGTGGCCACAGCTGCTATGGCAATTTTGTTCAGCATCTTGAATTGCTGCAGGGCAGCATGGGCATCTTTGACGCGGGCCGGGTAGACGCAAACGGCCGCTGTGTGTATATCGGCTAGCAGGGCTCGTTCGAAGTATTTGTCAAAGAATTGCGGTTCGAAGGGGTAGGCGGCACGCATACACATACGGGTGACATTGGAGGCCGTGTCATCGCCGGCCAGGGTGGTCAGATCGGTCAGCATGAGGGCTCGCAGAGCCCAGGCAATTTCATTGATGCCCGTGACAATGCAGCGATTGGATAGCGTCTTGGTAATCTCCTCCACCTGTCGCAGGGAGAAATGTACCTGCAGCATTGAGGCATCTAATGGTTAAGTGAGAAATACACATGGTTTGTTTATTTTCCTTGTTGGTTTGTTTTAGTTTGCTTCTTACCATAGGGCAAAGTCTTGTTCACTTTTTGATCGCGATTTGTTTTGTGCATTTTGAATGCATGTGAAGCCCACGAACCAAGTCTGCCTAGGAAATCAGTATAATTGCCTTATCAATTATCAGAAATTTACAAATTACAGCTGGGCTGGCGGACAGTGTGACCAGACCGCGAAAATTTTTTTTTATTTTATTTTGTATCGATTAACTGGTAATTTGCTTAAAAATAGAACATGTGTGAGGGGATCGGTATCGAAAAGTGTTGTAAAGCGACGAAATTGAGATCATTTGAATTTCAACGGCAGAGACAAGAAAATCTAAGGTAAAGCAAAAATACGTAAATATTTTTAGAGCTGAGCTATAATAGTGCCACAACGGCACGACTCCCACCACCTACGGCAGAGCAATGCCGACGTCAGCGCCAACGCCAGCGCCAGGCTACCTGTTGGAAATACCCAACAAAAGAAAAAAACAAAAAGCCCTTGCTTACTGCGCAGACGCTGGAAGGAAGTCTACACTCGATTCGGATTCACTGAGAAGCAACAGCCAAGGACCGCGGATTTGAGCAACAAATTGTTTATTAAACAGAAAGCCACATTTAAGCCAAAGGGAAAAGTATGGAAAAGATTTACTTAAAATGATAGGGAAATGCGTCGTTGGCAAAGCCAGCCCCAGACAGAGGACCAGGCCAGTGCTATGGAAATCAAAGCAGAGGTTGCGCCGGCGCCGGAGCCGGAGCCAACTGAAGGCTTCGATTGGAGATGATTCAAATTGTGGGTGGTGGGCAGTTCGGTGTAGTAATTCGACCAAATGCCAAAGGTCAACAGATCGGCCTTGGGCTGTCCAAGGCTGAGGCCCACCAAGGTCTCTCCCGCTGTTGTCAATGTCTCTGTCCAAGTGTATTGGGCCACCAACAAAGGCTCCATCACACCATCCACCGTGCTAGGCATGATAAGGCGACGCGGTGCAGCTGGAAATTTACCGCTAACCTTGAGGCTTTTGAAATAAAAGGGAGTCACCACCGTAACACTTGCAGGGAAAATGCGACCACAGCTACGCAGTTCCTCATTGATGCAGCTCACCAAAGCACACACGGCCTGCTCGCTGCGATCCGTGCGTATCAGGGTGGTCTCATTGCCCCAGTAGGCCACCAGACGGTAGCGATAGGCCAGACTGCCACTGCTAATGGCACCGGTCACAGCCACACGCTCCCCCTCAAAGTCGCAGCAAAAATCCTGGCCATGGCAGAGCCGCTTAGTCACGCTGTTGAAATCCTCGGCCAGCAGCTCCGTGCTGAAAATATCCAAATTAAAATCACGGAAGAGGTCTAGCTTGGTGAAGCGTTCATAGTAGAGTTTCGGCTGGAAAACAGGCACCACCTGGGCAGGCAGATTCGGCTGAGATGTGCACAGCTCACAGTTCCGCTTGGGCACTTCGGCCGTGAGCAGCAGCCGGGAGGGCTCTTCCTGTATGGCCGCCGAGAGGCGTCCCAGGCGACCAGCATAGATGCCAGAGCCGGTGGTCTTGCCGTCAGGCTTGCTAGCATCGGCAGCCAGGAGATTCACATTGTTGGCAAAGGCCCAGCCCTCCTGCAACTGGAGGGCAGTAAGGAAGGGCAACTCGGAGAACCAATAGGTGGGGTAGAGGAAGTCGGTAATGTTGAGCTGGTGGACTAGGAGCATGGCTGGTTCATAGAAGAGCATGTCGAAGCAGATGAAGTGGGCAAAGGTCACACCGAAGTCGGTGTGGAAATAGGATAGCTCGGGCTGGATCAGAACAGAAGTGGAATAGTATTCCTGACGCCAGAGATGGGTCTTTCGGTAGCGGGAGATGACCCGTCCCTGGCGGTCCATGACCACATTGGTATTGAAATATTGTACGCCATTTTCTGGACAGCCGTTTAGAGTGGGTGAGCCGGAGTGGTCAGAGCAGAGTTCCTTCTCGACCAGGTTGAAGATCACATAGATTCCGCGGGAGCGCACGGCACAGGATAATTCCACTAGGAATATTTGGTAGTCGGGTGAGTAGCAGGGTGTGATATTCTGGGCAGGATCTGGCACAAAGGTGGCCAGTTCCCGGTCGTTCAGGACATGCTCGGGGAACACTAGAATATCCAGGTCGGCCACTTCATCCGAGTCTAGGATTTCCATAAAACCATTGAAGGCAATTTGATTGCGTTCCTTTGAAGTGCCCTCCGGTGCGGGGAATTCGACCACACCGGCCTTATAGACAGGATCTGTAGGCGTAGATACCTAAAGGGGTTCCCAAATATTTGAAGAATTTCTAAGTATTTTTTTGAGCTGCTGTCATTTACCTGTTGGCTAATGTTCAGCAGGATGCTGAAACAAGAAAAACTAAGTAAAAATTTAGACGACATAAGCATTTTCTTCGACAATCCAAGAGTAACTGATCTTCAGTTGGAACATTTTAATCTTGTTAACCAAGGGCGCAATCAGATCTAAAAATATTTTTATTAGCTTTTAAATTTCTTATCAGATGAGAATTGCAAGCAATTTGTTTTAAGTATTAAGCATTAATTGGATATATTTTACGGGATACGCTATAAAAACGTAACAAAGTCCAACAAAAACAAAAAAAAAATACATTTACAACTGTAATTAGTCTTGAATAATTACTGTCTTTCACAACTGGCGCCGACTAAGCACAGTTGCATTGGACCAGGTGTTCGGAGCGCCCCCTATAAATTCAAAGCTGAGTTGAGCGATCATGTCAAGAGGGAGCAGTAAAAAGCGTTGGCTTAGTTCACTGAGCCAAAAGCAATAAAATCTCATAGCGGTTTTTTTTAATAAAAGAAATATTGGACATGGTAAAGTTCAGTTGAAAAAAAAAACAACGAAATTATAGAAAGTTATACGAAAAGTGTGGATTATTCAAATGCAATTTTAAATAAATTCATTGAGCGCCAAAGTCAAAGCGCCCTCTATTATTTTATTTCGCCTTCTGATTAACCAACACTTAATTTGCCTTGGTATCGACTACCAAGAAACGTTCTAAGCCCCAGTGCCACCAGGTGGCGCCCTTGTCATATCAACAACAATATTCCACAACCAGTCGCAAAAATAAATCAAAGACGGAGCAATATTGTTATTATTTGTATTTATTTTTTTTTAAATACAAATAATCTCACTTGCTCAAAACACAGAGATTTTGTATGCTCGACAGGTGTGCAAGTGGCGGCAGACACATAAGATCGTGAGCGCGCCAGTTTCAATAGAATCAAAGATTTTATAACAAAAAATAAGCAAGAGGTAAGCGAATTACCCCAGCCCGTTTATTTGCGTGTCAATGTGCTAGTATTTCGTGTTTCTCGCTATTAATTATTACTGTCTCAGCTAAGCAAACAGAATTTGAATTGTTGCTACGCATCGTGACAATGAAAACGGCAGCAACAACAACAAAACAGCACAGTCAACAGGGCAGCTTTGACTTTTCGAAGGATAGAGTGAGCCAGAATATAAGAACGGTCCACGAGCGACAGAGAAGGCCTGTGGATAAAATTTGCATATTCACTGCAATTGCAAGAAAAATCACAGAAAATTATTCAATACATCAATTCGATTAGTTAAGAATTGCAGAAGCGTCTCACCGATTGGAATTTCATCACTGTTCGGTCAGCCTTATCATAGCGTTGGTGGCCAACCCAAGCGACTGATATAAGTTTAAGTTTTGATAAGCCGCAACCTTGCCTGAAACCCTCAAGTCTTATCAGATTTGTATTGTTTTTCTTTCAGATTATCAATCATGAATTTAAAGGCTCTTCTGGCCATGATGTTTGTCTTCATCGGCTGCTGCAGCAATGTGGTATTCCTGGAGCTGATCATACAAATCGATCCCGGTGCCGGAAATCTCATCACCTTCTCACAGTTTCTGTTCATTGCCCTGGAGGGTCTCATATTCACCTCCAAGTTCTTCACAGTCAAGCCGCACATTGGCCTCAAGGACTATGTGATCCTGGTGGTGCTCTTCTTCAGTGCGAATGTCTGCAACAATTACGCCTTCAATTTCAATATACCCATGCCCCTGCATATGATCTTCCGTGCCGGTTCGCTGCTGGCCAACATGATCATGGGCATTGTCCTGCTCAAAAAGCGCTATAATCTCAGGCAATACAGCTCGGTGCTAATGATCACCGGCGGGATTATACTCTGCACTCTGGTCTCCAGCGGCGATGTCAAAGACAACACCCATCCCACCCTAAAGGTGGACACCTCCTATTCGGACTTCTTCTGGTGGACCGTCGGCATTGGCCTGCTGACAGTGGCCCTCCTGGTCACAGCCTACATGGGCATCTACCAGGAGGTGATCTATAAGAAATACGGCAAGCATCCCGAGGAGGCCCTCTTCTACACACACATGCTGCCTCTGCCCGGCTTCCTCATCATGGCCACCAACATAGTCCAGCACTTCAAGATTGCAGTGACCTCGGAGCTGGTGGCCGTGCCCCTGATAGACGCCTTGGGTCTCAATCTACGCTTCCCCCTGATGCTCTTCTATCTGCTCTGCAATATGGTCACCCAATATGTCTGCATCAGTGCCGTCTACGTGCTGACCACCGAATGTGCCTCGCTCACCGTCACCCTGGTGGTGACTCTAAGGAAATTCGTCTCCCTCCTCTTCTCCATCATCTATTTCCGCAATCCCTTCACCCTCAACCATTGGCTGGGCACGGTCCTCGTCTTCTCCGGCACCATACTCTTTGCCAATGTCCTCGGCCAGATACGCGATGCCCTCAAGCAGCGCCTCACCAAGCCCTCAGCTTCTGCTACCCACGTCAAGGCGGACTAGCCTCCTGGTCGAACCGAGCCAATGCCACAAAAGAGGCCATTTTATTTTGTATCCTTTTTTTTTTTACTATTTTCCCGAATTGTCCATTGTTAATTTTTGTTTTTTGTATTTGTTTGAGTGAGAATCAAATAGTTTGTTATGTGTAAGTTTGATATTGTAAATAGATAAGATCAAATGACGCGCAAGTCGTGGACCTGCAGACAAGTCCGAAATTTCAAGCTATTCAAATAAAGTTTGAAACAAATTTTAGAATTTTCCAAAAAAAAAAAATAATTTTTAGTTGATTTCAGACAATTTGATTCCTCACCTTCTCACTCAGGGCGTGACTGTACCTGAGACCAGCTAGGCTTATTTGGTTTACCAGCTCACTGAGAGAATCAAAGTAGATAAAATCAAGCAATATTTTGTCTGGAGATTTCACAGATTTTCCTGGACTCCTTTTTCTCTTTTTCACTCGAAATATTTCAGATCAAAGATGAGAGAACTTTTTGAGAGAAGTATTCCATCTGGAAGCATGATTTTTCCCGATGGGGCCGAGGCAACCTTGAAAATGGAGGGACTTGTCTCACCTAAAAAAGCCAGACTGACTATATTTTTGGGTCTTTGGGAAAGCTTTGGACTATAGTATAACCCAAGCCCGGACGAGTCCCAAGAATTCTGAACAGACACCTGAGAGATCTGCGAAATTCTGCGGATTATAAAAACCTAACCTCAATTCACCTCAACCGTAAGTTTGTGTCGGTTGTTAAAATTTTTTATCACCCAAATAGTTCAGTTTGGGGTCTTGAGATCAAATTTTCGACTACTTCAATGAACTTTTGCTCGTCTCATCTGGCATCTCTCTCTCGCTCTATCTCACTCTGTCTCAGTCAGTCGGCTAAATTTTCGAGTTATTTATAACCTTTTCCCCCGATCTACTCCTACCCCCTCGCCCGTTAAGATAAACACAAAAATTCCAGTATAAAACAATTTTTTGTTTTTATTTTTTTTTTTTTAATTTGTTTTGTCTTTTTCTTTTTTGTTTAAATGGATATAATTATGTGTGTGTGTGTGTGTGTACGGAATTGTACAGGCATGGATAAACTTGCTTGATGGGTTAATACTTTTAACATTGGAAAAGAATTACGGCACGAAACACGATCAGGAAAGCCCCCAAAAAAGGATTCAAGAATAAAAAAAAAAAAAAAAAAAAACACAAACACAAACGGAGAAGATTTACTGCTCATCCTTGTCCTTGGCGCCGTGCTTGAGTATGCGAGTGAATTCCAAATAATCGAAGAGGCCATTCTTGATGGGGGCCTCCCGGTACATCTCATCCACCTGGTGGATTGGGAAGAGCGAAAGAGAGGGGTATAAGTGAAAGGTGAGTACATTGGTTTGGGAATAGCTTACATCGTCATCTGTGAAACGATCACCCATGGTGGTGAGGAGCTCGCGCAGGCGATCTTCGGGGAGAACGCCGAGGTTCTCCTCATCGAAACAGCCGAAGGCATTCTTGATCACATCCTCGGGATCGGTGCCCTGCAGACGCTCGCCGAAGAGTGTCAGGAACATGGTGAAGTTGATGGGGCCGGGTGCCTCATTCATCATGGCATCCAGGTAGTCATCTGTGGGATTTTTGCCCAGCGAGGCCAGCATGTCGTGGAGATCCTCCTTTTCGACAAAGCCATCTCGATTCTGGTCAATCATGTTGAAGGCCTCCTTGAACTCGGCTATCTGGGCCTGGTCGAACATGGCAAAGACATTCGAGGTGGCACGCTGGGCGCGCTTCTTGGTGGTGGCACGACGGCCGGCAGCCTTGCGTGATGACATTTTGGTGATGTGTGTGGATCTGCAATGAATAACATTGGCAAGACGGTCAAACTGTGTCAACATTGAAAAACTGAAACGGGCACAACGGGCCACCGACCCGCTGTGTGTGTGCTTTTCGCCAAAAGTTGACTCATACGCCAACTGGCAAAAATGGCAGCAATTTGTATTTGTATGTGTGTGTTTACATTTCTGTTGAACTGCGGTTTGATAAATTTGGCTCAATGAAACAAACTTATTCAGTTCTGCGGTTACACACACACACACATACACGCACACAAGCAAATACAGATTTCAATTAAAAACCATAAAAGGCATTCAAATTATGCCAGCTGCAGCAGGCATCAATGCGTATGTCTGTATGTGTGTGTGTGTGTGTGGCTAGTGGAGCACCCCCCAAAGTTATGGCTTGCATACAACAAAAATAGAAGAAAAGATTTGAAGTTTTTTTTTTTTTATCTTTTCTTGGGCACGGCCGATGCGCCGTCTTTTGATGACGACGACGCTGACTCATACATATACAGATGAACTTTGTTTTATTTGTTTTTTATATATATTTCTTGTATGAATACTTACAGTTGGCAGAAATGAATATAATTGCTATGGAAATGTTTCTATTTTGGATCAAATTCGTTGTTGCACGTAGTTCTTTTAATTGAGAAATGCTTTTGATGCGTTTATTTTCTTGGACTAAACGACAAACAATTGAACTGCGGTAGGGGACAACAAGTACTCGATACTTTTGCTACCAGCTGTGTGAGCAGTGTTGGGTAGCGCATAGAAGCAAATGAGTGGATAATTTTTATTTTTTTTGTAAAACGTTTTACAAATTAAGAAAAATAACTAAAAATAGCCAGAGTCAAGACATGCCTTAAGTTATGTTGGGTCTTGTATATTTTGGAAGCCAACTGGCAGCACCTGAGCTCGGTGTGCTGTTCAACACTGTTGCAGCTCTGGTAGTGCAATTTTATTTAACGCATTTTTTATTTTAAAAATATATATAAATATTACCTAGGAGATTCTTTTAAAATTTACATTTTATATCTGTAAGATGTCTTTATTATTACAACATTATCTTTTATCTTTATTGCTAATAATAAAGACTGGACTGGACTCTTTAAAATAAAAGAAAAAACTATTAAATTTTTGTATATATATCATTTTATTTATAAGAAAAGACCATATCTATTTATTTTGCCAATTGCGTGCAGAGAAGTCTTATCGCAAAATTAAAGATAAATACCTTTTCTTTGGGAGGAAGCACCCATAGTATTGACATTATCTGGTATACATTTTTAGATATGATTCACCGGTATTCCAATCCTTATCAGCTAATTATTCCAAGCTAAATATTCTTATCTAAGGTATTTTAATAATTGTTTAAATTATTTTTCATTTTAAGATAATCTTGGATAACCCCAAAGTCTTATCAACCAAGTGGATTTAGTTTTGTCTCAAAGACTCTCGAACCAAGAAATTCTCTTTAAATAAAACCAATAGAATCTTTTACGAAATTCTTGTTTATTTAAAGACGATTAGCATTTGTTTCCAAATCGATTGCCACCGTTCAAATTTAGAGCGACAAAAGTCGCCTTGGATTAGCTTAATAAAAAAAAAATTCGATATATTCAAAGAGTACAGTAAATTCTTAGGTTAATACTTTTAACAATGGAATCCAAAAGGCAGAGCTAATTTGCCTTGATCAAATAAATAAAAATGTCTTTCAAAGATTCTGGAATAAGTACAAAAACAAAGGGAATGCAATGTCCAACTAAATGCGACAATTTTCACTGCTCATCCATATCCTTGGCGCCGTGCTTGAGTATGCGTGTAAATTCCAGATAATCAAACAGGCCGCCCTTGATCGGAGCCTCGCGATACATCTCATCCACCTGGTTTGCAAAAAATCAAGAAAAATGAAAACAGTTTGAAAGAATTTGGGGCAAGGCACTCACCTCCTCATCTGTGAAACGATCACCCATGGTGGTGAGCAGCTCGCGCAAGCGTTCTTCTGGAAGGACACCGAGGTTCTCCTCATCGAAACAGCCGAAGGCATTCTTGATCACATCCTCGGGATCGGTGCCCTGGAGGCGCTCGCCGAAGAGTGTCAGGAACATGGTAAAGTTGATGGGGCCGGGTGCCTCATTCATCATGGCATCCAGGTAGTCATCTGTGGGGTTTTTGCCCAGCGAGGCCAGCATGTCGTGGAGATCCTCCTTTTCGACAAAGCCATCTCGATTCTGATCAATCATGTTGAAGGCCTCCTTGAACTCGGCTATTTGGGCCTGGTCGAACATGGCAAAGACATTGGAGGTGGCACGCTGGGCGCGCTTCTTGGTGGTGGCACGACGGCCGGCAGCCTTGCGTGATGACATTTTGGTGATGTGGTGACTGCTCTGAAATCGAAGCAAAAGGCTGATCAAACTAAAGTCAAGACAAGCTGACTCATTCGGCGGCTATCAAACGTGGCAACGGTCTGCGATCTGTGTCCGTGTGTCTCATAAATTTGTCTGAGACGACACAAACACACATACACACATACACAAGCGCAAGCAGCAACATAAATTAAAAGCCATAAAAGGCATTAAATTTATTGGGGGCTGCAGCACGCAGGTTTGAGTTTGTGTGTGCGTGCGTGAGTGTTTGAGGGTATTTTTTGCCATAGATAATGGCGCACCCCAAACATCTGGCATCTTTATCAGGGTCAGGAAAAGAGACTTTTACCAAAAACAAAGGAAAACACTTTAATTTATGTTGTTTTCTTCTTATACTTTTTGGGCACGGCCGCAGAACAGACGAGACTGACTCACGCACACTTGAAAGGTTTGGTTTGTTCTTATTGATACTCACAACAAATAGTTGTATTTAATGGAAAGGTGAAGCTTCGTTTTTCACAAAATTTAATTATTTTTCTAAAGCGAAAAATGAGTTTGGCCCGTGACTAAATAAATAACAATTTGTCTTTGGGCATCGATAGGAGACAACAAGTAGTCGATACCATTAAGAACAGCTGTACTGACAGTGTTGGGCAGCAGGAATTATTCAAACCAGTCTTGGCTTATTAAAAAAAAATATTCAACAATATCACAAAAACTAATCAATTCGAATATGAAAATCCCTAAAGAAATAATTTAAGGGCAGGTTTCTTATGTTTCAACTGACTGGCAACACCTGGCCTGCAGCTGGTCTACCTTTTGTGCACGCTTACCAACACTGCCACAGCACTCGCATAAGAAATTCGAAGGCGCATTCAATACACATACACACGGACAAGAAAAATAAACAGCAAACTTTTTGAAATTAAATGCTCATTTATTTTTAAACTTGTTAGCCAAACGTGTTAATGCGCTCTGGCAACGTGCAAAGTGCTTAAGTGAGTGCGCATCGCTCAACATTAGGTGCTCTAAGTGTGTTAATAATTTTTTGTGTACAAAAAAAAAAAAACAGAAACAAACCAAACTCATTTGGTTTTAGCTTTTCATGTTTTTTTTTTCTTAACAAAAAGAAATAGTTTTTTTTTCTGTGGCGGAAACTGAGGCACTCACAGTCTAGGCGAGTGTGTGTGTGTGTGTGCCAGTGCGAGTGAGTGTATTCAAAGAAAAGGTGGAACACAAAATAAAATTAAAAAAAAAAATAAAATAAAAAAAGGCGCAGTTGTGGCGGCAGCCACCGCAACCAAAGCCAGACCATTCGTATGCAAGAATTGTCGTCATTATATTGAGCGTTGCCGTCGCTGCGTCCGGTTTAAATTCAATTCAATCAAGCGGCAACAAAACGTTGCCAACAACGCCGCCAAAAGGCAGACCAACTAAATCAAACAAAAATTGTGTTTTTTTTTCTATTTTTTTTTTTTTTTTACCGTGTCCCTGGCAGGGCCAGTGCCAAAGCTTTGTTTGTGTGTGTACCGTTATTTTTTGTTTTGAGCGTTTGGCGACGGCATTCGTAGTTTATTCAACCCAACAGACACATGCTGGCCTACGCCAGACCCACTGGCATACCTACCACTGTTCCACAAAATGCCAGTGATCAGCCAGTACTGAATTCCCTAAGCCAGCAAACTTTTCCCGAGCCACAGCCGAGCCAGAATCAAACCTTTAATATGCTGGCCAATGTGCCCTCGACATCGGCTGGCGAAGCCGCCGCTGGCGCCAGTTCTGTCGTGGCTATTGAAGTGTGTGATGAGCGTACACATTTATTAAGCAAATCCCCAACACCGCCACCAATGGCGGTGACACAAGCGCCAGCAGCGGCAGTGCCAACCGCAACGTCTCTGATGGTGGCCACACCGTCGCCGCCCACAACTTTACCACTTGTGCATACGACGCATCCGTCCCACCAAATCAATTTCAACAACAACAACCACACCAATAACAACAATAACAACGGCATTGCGGTCTCAGCAGCAACAACAATAACAACAACAATAAGAACCAGCATAGCCAACAACAACAATGAGACAAGTGGGTCTGGCCCTGGTGCTGGTGCTGGCGCTGGCGCCAGCAGCAATGAAATACCAACGGCCGGAGCCGTTGTCGATATGGACTTTGATGATCTATCCGAGGAGACGGCCACCACGGCCGGAGCGGCCGACTCCTCGGATCTAAGTGATAAGCTACCCCGTCCGCACACCAATCAAAAGAAACCAAAACTCACCAAGCTGGGCACCAAAAGCGTCGGTCTCAAACGGTAAGAAGAAGAAGAAGAAAAAATTCTAAATTCTATTTTATTTTTTTCAAATTTCTTTTGAATAATTTGCAGAGTGTCCTTTGGTTCGTCGAAAGGTTCAATGGTAGAGACTTTGGTGTTTGAGACGCCCACGCCATTGTCCGAGCATGTCGAGTCTAGTTTTGGTTTCGATTCAACCGATCCGGCAGCACTGGCGGCTGCCAATGCTGCCTTTGCCGCCTCGGCTGGCCCTGGATTAACGCAAACGCATTTACCGCTAGTCAGCTATGGTGACTTTGCCAAAGTCAATATGGATGATAGCGGCATCGAGGTTCAAGAAGAGTGAGTAAACAATTAAATCACATTTACAACAACAACAACAACAACAAAGACTCAAGAATGAATGACACAAGAAGAAGAAGAGGAAGAAGAAAAAAAACTCCAGCTACCTGTCTCAATTCCATTGAGCTTTGTAATGCGATCTAAAGTTAATGACCCGTATGCATGTGTGTATATATGTGTGTGTGTGTATGTCTTTTTCTTCTTCTTGGTTTACTTTGTTTTGTTCATTTGAGTCGGCAATTTTAGGCCTAGCTTTCGACTCATTAATTTCACTTACTCTTCTTCTTCTACTTTTAATAATTTCATAAAAAAAACAAAATTTAAATACTTTTTTGAAGCTTTCACTTTTTTTTTTTTGTTTTTTTGGCTAAGCCGAGTTTTTGTTGGATCTGTTTGTGAGGATTAAAAGCCTCACCCAGATTTCAAGCAATGAACTTTGTGCTGTTTCCCAAAAAAAAAAAAAGGAGGTGAGACCACCCATCCTTGGGCCAGCCCAACCCAAAAACAACAACAACAACAAAAGTTTAGAATTTTAAATCAATAACTTCTTCTTCTTCTTCTTCTTTTGATAACACACGCTCTGTTTACTTTACTCTCACCCAAACCATACGAAACTTACTCACGTGCTTCTTTCCACTGACTCACTCACTCTCTTCGTTTGCTTCTTAGACTCTCTCTCTCTCTTATCACACACACACATACACAGACAGACAAATGTAATTGCAATTTCAACTCCAAAAATAAATTCCTACTCTGTTTTGCTGTTGTTGTTGTTTGTCTGCCACCACCCAAATTATAACGGGAATTCTACAACACAGCCGAAACAATTTTCGAATGCGCCGGCGCATTTGGGTGAGCCTGTGTGGGTCTGTATGCGTGTGTGTGTGATTGCGTCGGCCTGCAGTCTGCTGACCGAGTCTGACGTCGACGTCGTCGTTGACGTTGACGACCGTTTGAATACCGTTAAGCCGCGCGCATAAAGAGCTGCTGCCGTTTGTCTTGTTGTTGCTGTTGTTGTTGCTGTTGTTGTTGCTGTTTCGTTTTGTTTGATTGAGAGTTTCTGAGCTTCACATTTCATTACATAATCGCTTGTGCTCTTTTTGGGGGAAGTGTGGGTGTCTGTTTGCCTGGCTCAATTTCTTGAGTATGCGTGCGAGCTTCTGTCTGTGTGTGGGTGTGTTTGTGTGTGTGTGCATTTTAAAACTCAATGTAGGTCAACTTCACTTGGTGGTTGTTGCTCTCTTCCTCTTACTCTTGTTGTTGTTGTTGGCTAGGGTCGCTTGCCTTTAATTAGATAAAATGGGTGTAATAACAATCAAAAAGGGAAATTACAATAAATACCAACTCAAACACACAATTGAAAAAGAGTTGAGAAAGTTGAAGAATTTTTCGAAAATTTTCGAAATTTTTTTTTTCATTGAATTTTTTTTTTTTTTTTTGAGCCTGGGAAAAAAAGTTTTTTTTATGATTTGGGTGTGGTCTTCTTCTTTAAATTTCTTAAAGAAAAAAAATTATTTTTTTGCTTCTTCTGAGCTTTTAGCCTTAAAGTATGCAAAAAAAATTTAAGCTGGGCTGAGAAAAAAAAATAGCCTAGCAAAATGTGTGAAAAATTTAGAAACAATTTTTTTTTTTTCAGAAATTCTCTAGAAATATTTTAAAGAATTTAAATCAATTTCTGATCTAAAATTTGTCTTTTCGTATTTTTTAGCCAGCATTTTTCCTCACTTTTTTTGAACCCTTCTCAACTGATTTCATTTGGATTTTTTTCCAATTGAATTTTATTTTACTCTCTATTGGATTACCTTGACCCTTGCTGGGACTAATTAAAATTTAATTCATTAGACTTTTTCATATTTATACCCTGTACCTTACAAGGGTATATTAAGTTTGTGCAAATGTATGTAACATAGAGAAGGAGACATCGTAGACCCCTCAGGGTGACTAGAGAAATCGATATAGCCATGTCCGTCCGAAATCTTGGAGACTATAAGAGCTAGGATAACCAAACTTAGGATTCGGACTCCTTATGTGTGTACGCTGATCAAGTTTATTTTTTTTTCTCCCCCCGCCCTTCCTTCCACCACCTCATTTTTTCAAAGCTTTGTCATTTCTACAGCTTTAGGATTTTGGTGTTAAAAGCTTCCAAAAAGTTGTTAGGCATCCAAAAATCTTTCGATTGATATCAAACATGACTAAAATCGAACCATATTTACAAGAGGTAGACAAAAAACAAATTTTCAGAGTCAACTTTTGCATTCGCCTTGCCCAACAGGCAAATGGTTGATTAAGCAGTCCGCTAGATGGCGTGGTTGCATTAGTGTGAACAATGTGTTATTGGATTCAAAGGAATATTAAGACTTATGTGAATATATAGGAGTAGGGTTACCATCCAATTAGGGTTGCCACCTATTTTAATTCGGTCTACTAGGTATAGGGTATCCCAAAATCGGCCGCGGCTTCATTTTTCTTTCTCTTTTTTTTATGGTTTCAATTTTTAAATTTAATTCCATTTCCTCCTCCCCACTCCTAGTGAATTTCTCTGACCTTTGCTGAACCAAATAAAATAAATCTCTTGTTCTTCTTATTTTTGTTGTTGTTTTTTTTTGCAGTGTTTTTTAGTCATTTTAAAAGTCCCGTTCTTTTTTTCTGATTTGATTAAGCTAGACAATTTTTTTTTTTGTTGGTGACCTTTTTTTTCTTTTTCTATACGCTTGTGCTTTTTGCTATTTCATAAGCTTATGTGTGTGCGTGTGTATGTGTGTGTAGCTTTAATTTGCCGGTCCCGGTTCATGGCTTGAGGCAGCGCAGTCTGATGTCATCCTAGTCGAGCGCGCCACTTGTTGTAGAAGTCACAAAAAAAAAAATAAATAAAAGAAAGAAAAAAATAGAGGAAGCAAAATATGAAAGAAAAAAAGAAATGCTGACTTGGCCGTCACCGTCTTTGTTGTTGTTGTTGTTTTCTTTTTATCGATTCTGATTTGACATGAAGAACTTTTGAGTTTTGTCCAAGTCGATGATGATGATGACACGGCCCCCCCTCACCGTTTACTTGCTGCATCAACAGCTGCCTTGATTTTTCTTCTTCTTCTTCTCGTTGTTTCTCTTAATTTTCCTTCTTGTTGACATGAATTTCCAACAAGCTGTTTGATTTGATTATTTTGCGGCCAAGAAACTTGAGCACCTCCCAAAGATTTTGTCCAACCAATGTGGCCCTACTCCCTCCCCCCTCTCCACCTCTCCTCTCCACCCAACGCCTGGGTAAGTCTAAAATTTCTGGTACACACTCACATCTCAGCTGTCAGTCAGCCATGCACAGACGATTGATTTTCCGGTGGCACACTTGACATGCATAAAGAGCCAACGAGCTGACGGGCCGACCAAACGACGAGCCGACCAGCCAATCCATCCAACCGTTCCAATCCCTCGTCAACTTTTTGTCACATTGTTCACATGCATTGTTCTTTCTATTTTGTTGTTGTTGTAATGCTAACGGCAATTGTGCCGTTGGTCAGTAGTGCGTGCCTCCCCTCCCCCCACCCCACACGCCTTCCCCGATGATCGCCAGCCTAAGGCTGTGACTTTTACATATGTTCTACGCTGTCGTCAGGCATTGAACCAGCATCCAGCCAGTCCGTCAGCCAGTCAGCCACCCACTGAGGCAGCAGTCCTATTACCTAAATACTTGGCCACAGTGAAGACAGGCTATAATGAACACTTTAGGAAAATACAAAAAAAGTTTCCCAAAATTAGCTTTAGTCAGACTTCACTGTAGCAAACATATGTTCTGTCAGTGTGTGTGTGTGTGTTTGTGTGTGTGAGTTCTAAATAGTTTTGTGTGGCGGCGCGACAACAATAGACAAAACACTGATGAACACAGCGGCCCCAATTGTTGTCAGCATCAGGCAGGCTGCCCCCCTCTTGGTTTCCCTGTCCCTCTGGCCGTTTTGTCCGTTAGTCAGTCACAGGGTTGCCTATTGTTTACCGTTTGTCTGCCTGTCAGCATTGTGGCTGTGTGGCTGATGGTAACCCTGTTGAAATTAACTAGCCCAACCAAGTAAGACCAAACCCAAAAACACCGAAACCACCGCCCAATCACCTACCGATCTCTCTCTTCCTACACCCCACCCCAACCCCCCCGACCCAACCAACTCAAGCACTTGCTTGTCACTCACACACTTGTACATGCTCTGGCCCGCATTACTGCTTGGCTTGGGCTATGCTACAGCTTCCCCCTCGTCCCTTCCGCCTAACCAGCCGGCTCATATAATTTCATATAGCGCCCTCTCTCTCTTTCTTGCTCGCTTTGGCTCTGGGTCTTTTTTTTTGTCTTTTGGTTTGTGTGTACCTTTTTATGTGTAGTTACGTGTTAATGTTTTTTATGTTATTATTTTATTTTTGTCTATACGCGGCGGCGCGCTTCGGTTGTGTATAACAACAGACCCCGTTGCGTTGAGAGCAAGCAGCGGGCAGAAACAGCAGAAGAGAGCAAGCTTAGTAATTTCATGAGAGAGAGAAGGAAACATTCACACACACACACATGCACAGGCAAGCATAGGCATAGCCAGTGTTACTCTCTCGCTGGCTTGTTCACTCACTCTCTCATTACTTTAGGTGAATCGCAAAAAAGCAAAAACAAAGACAACAACAACAACATTAAAAAAAAAAGTGATGTCATGTTTGTTGGTTTAACGATGTTGCCAGATGTGGTCCATTGCGTTGTTGGGTGGTTTTTGTTTTTTGTTTATTTTCCTTTTGTTAATGCTCATGTTTTTATTGTTGTTATTGTTATTATTCCGTATTGTTTGTTTTTTTGCCCGTTGTATTTATTCTTGTCGTTATTGTTGTTGCTTTTGTTATTGGTTGTAAATTGCGCATCAACAAAGATGTGATTTTCCTTATGACGTTGGGAATATATTTAAAAGCCAGCTGTCAAATATCACGAAAGAATGCTTTTGTGTACCTGAAAATGCTTGGAGGACCCAAAATGAAAGACTTCCGCATTGAATTAAACTTTGCTGTAATTTCATTTTTTGCGTCTTAAAGTAATAAAATGATGTCATCTCATATTTTTTGAAGATTTAAAAGTAACTTCAATTTGACCGAAAAAAAAAACTACAACTAAAAACCGCCAACACTTTTCAAGTGAAGTGGCAACGCCAACGCATACAAGCACACACAGAGAGAGCGAAAGAGAGAGAGAGAGGGAGTACCGTATGAATTGTGGGAGAGGAAGCTCAAAATACTCAGCAGTTTCGCTCCTGCAAACATTTCTATGTGCGCACCGCTATGTGTGTGTGTGTGTGTGTTGGTTGGTGTATCTTTTACTTTTTAGCAGCAGGCAAGCATCAGCAAACAGGCAGACAGTCAGTTTAGCTAGGCAAACGCAAACGTAACGACAACGCCAAAAAAAAAAAAAAAATTAAAATTAAAAAAAAAAACAACACACACACACCAACACAACTGTGAGAGATTTTTTTACGTGCGGTGCTCTATTCGCTCATTGCCTAAAAGTTCTTCAATTCAAACTTATTTTTTTTTTTGAAAACAAAAAATTATATATAATTTTTTTTCGTTGTTTTTCTGTTATTCTTGTTGTTGTTGGTTTTTTTGTTTTTTTTTTTTTAACTTTTTGTGCGCGTTTCAAACAAGCCAACGAACAGTCGCGAGAGTCAGTCGCAAAAGTAAAACGCGCGTAGAAATTTTGTGGTCATGAATTTTACGTATTAAATTCAGAAAAAAACAACGAATAAAACAAAACAAAATTTCAACAAAAATTAATTACTTCCAGCGAAACATAAAAGGAGAAACGACAAGAGAAAAAAGTGCGTTCAATAGAAAAGTGAAAAAATAAAGAAAAATTGGTTTGTTGTTGCTTTTGTTTTTTGTTTTTTTTTTTTTGTTGGTGAAAGAAGAAAATTAAGTTAAAGTGCAAGTGCAAAGAGGAGGAAAAAGAAAACACAGGAAAAACAATAAGAAATTTTTATTATTATTTTTATTTTTTTTTTTGGGTGAATCGTGCGTGCCAAAAGGGACACGCTGAGACCCACTGTCACCCACCAACTCTCAGGAAGAGAGAGCAACCAAAGAGAGAGAGAGCCAAAAAGCACACACCCGCATACACACACACATACACCTATATGCACAATGTCCGCATAGAGTCACGCATTCAGTGCAAGTGGTTGGTGAATTGGGTGGTGCTGGTGTCTTTGTTGTTGTTGTTGTTGTTGTTAGTGTCCCCAACGAAAGCGGTGTTGGTGGTAGTTTTGGTTATATTTTCTCTTCCACCACCAAAATACACCCACTCCGCCTCACATTACTCACTCACTCACTCCCTCACACTCTACAGCCTTTGCGTCAGTGTTGATAAACGTGAGATCAACAAACCAAATCCAAAATGTTGGGCAATTAAATATAAATAAAAAAAATAAAAAGAAAGAAATAATTGAAAAAGCCAGCTGATTTGTTGTTGGATTTTCTTTTGTGAAAGTAATTTTTATACACACACACACTCAAAGACTCAGTCATACATTCTTTTGCAAAAACAGAAACATTTTTTTTTCTTTGCGCTATTTTGCCCATTGGTGGATGTGATGCGCGCAAAAAAAAAAAAACAGAAAAAAAAGTGAGTTCATCGCGCAAAAATAATACACACGTTCATTTCCATTTGGTTTGTGCTGCCTGCGCTGCCACCCTTCACACCCTGTTTATTTCTCTAGTTCTCCTTGCGATTACCGTTAACACACCCCACCACCAGGCCTCTCCAAACAATATAGTCGTGCTGTGAACGCAATTAAAATACATTGCCATTGTCTATATATATGTGTGTGCCTGTGTAGGTGTGCATGTATGTATGTGTGTGTGTGTGTGTGTTTGTATTAAAATAGTGCCTTGTTTGTACATAAATTAGTCGCTGACTTTTTTGCGGTTATTTCATGTCGCTGCCATTGGTCTCACTTGATCTTTTCTATAATATAAAAAAAAAATCAAATAAAATTTTATATAAATAATTTAATATATTTTAATCATAGAGTATAAAAATAAAAATAAGACAAGTTCATTTGTCGTCTACCTGCCTGCCTGCCTGCCCAACCTAACGGTGCATTCAAATCACTTGAAGCTTATCTCACTCACTCACTCCAAGTGTCCAAAATTTACCAAGCTCTCTCGCTCTCCTGCTCTTCTTCTCTCCTGGGTTTGCTTCACTCACCCACACATACGCTCAGCTGTTGGCTCTGCTTGCTGAATGGACATTCATGTGTGTGTGCAATGCATTCCATGGCCTGCCTGCCTGCCTTGCTTTTTCGCTAGAGGGCAGCGGCGTTCACTGATCGTTTCATCTTTGCCAGCACTCCCCCTCCTCCCTCACCCACTGCCCGACCTCTTCGTTCGTGTCATTTTTATGCCCCCATTGAAGCGTGCAAAAAAGGAAAAATTTGTACAAATTGCGCTTTTTCATTAAACCGCAACTGATTTTTGTTTTCTTTTTTTTTTTACATTTTTATTATTTATGATATTTGTTGTTGTTGTTGTTGCTCTCTTTATTTTCTGTCTCTTTCTTGAGGCCGCGAACATTTCAAGTGCAAAATTTCAATTAAAATTTTCAATGAATGCAAAAATTTTTTTTGTTTTCTTGTTTTACTTTTGTTTTCATTAATTTCTTTTGCTTATTAACTGAGCAATGGTGGGTAGGGGCGGGGTTTGGGGGGGTGTGTGGGGCGTTGTCAGAAATAATTTGCTGATTTAATTTTTGCTGTTTTCGCTTGTGTTTGTGTGTGTGTGTGTGCTCATTCCAGAACCAATTGAATTTGTCTACCCACCCACCCGCTCCCCCCCTCCTCCTACTTGACGATGACGTTTACGCATTATTCGACATTGTCGTAATTTATGCGCTCATCGCTTTAAAAACAGCTTGAAAACTTTTTGCCAGCTGTTTTCTTTTTCCTCTTCTTCTTCTTCTAATTTAAAAAGGCAACAAGTCATTCAATTTTGTTGTTTTTAATTTTTATAACACCGGCAAAATTTATTTCAAAAAAAAAAAACAAAAAAAGAGAAAATCAAAAGTCTTTTAAATTTTTCACTCAACTTGACACACATTTTTTTTTTATAGTTTTTAAAATGAAAATTTTTGGGAAAAATACTTTCAATTTTTGATTGAAAAACAAAAAGAAAAAAAAAAAACAAATCCCATAAAACTTTTTCACACTCAAAAGTTATGATCGCTTAGGGTTCAGCAGGTTGTACGGAATCAGAGTCCGAGGGGGGGGGGGGGCAAGAGGGGTGGAAATAGGAATATATAAATAAACCGAGAAAATTAGTGGCCGAAAAAGAATCCATAGAAGAACGGGGCAAATGATCAGCTCAAGTTTTATTTTTAACTTTATAACAGAAGTTTTTTTTTTCTTCTTCCCCTTCCCCCCCTTCGCCGGTCTCTCTGTCTTTCACTTATGAGTTTCTTGTTCGGTTTCTTTTGTGTTCTTTTTATTCTTCTACTTTAAATAGTTTATTATGTGTGTGCTTTGGTTTAGTGGGAAATGGGAGATCTTGAAAATTATGGCAAATAAACGAGGCTATAAAAGTGATAAGAGTTTTTTTTTTTGGGGGGGGGGGGGGGAAAGCTCAAGGGTAATGGATTTGCTGTTTAATGGGAAAAGTACACTCAAATCGAAACTCGGAGAAATCGAAAAAAAATTCTCGAAAAACTTAAAGATCAAAAATTTATAGGAAATCCCATGAAAGGTTCTATAAAAATACATTTGATTGATTGAAAATTTCAAAGAATTTTTAGGTTAGTGTTTTTTTTCCGAACCAATAAAATCTAAAAAAAAATATTTAGTTTAAGGGTTCCGATTTTTTTTTTATTTTCTTGATAAAAATAATTTTAGTTGGGAATTTTTCAAAAAAAAAGTCTTGATATTTTTAATCGAGAATTTCTTGGAATTTTTTAATGAACTCATTTTTACAATTTTTGAGAATTTCTAGAATTTTTTTTTTTTTTTAACTTTTAGAATTTTTCATTTTAACGAAATTATAAATTTCTTAGAAATTCGTTTTTTTTTTTTCTTTTATCGAAAATTATGGTAATTTTCTGTTTTAATTTTAGCTAAAAAATTTTCAAAATTAAAAAAAAAAAATTGTTCCAAAAATTAAAGAATTTTTCTGCTTTAATTTTAGCTAAAAAAAATTTCAAAATTAGAAAAAAATAATTGTTCCAAAAGTTTTGAAATTTTTCTGCTTCAATTTTAGCTAAAAAATTTTCAAAATTAACAAAAAAAAAACATGTTCCAAAAATTATAGAATATTTCTGCTTCAATTTTAGCTAAAAAAAATTTCAAAATTAGAGAATTTTTCAAAAATATTTGAAATTCCAAAAAAAAAATATAGCATTTTTTCATCTTAGCGGAAAGAAAAATTTCGAAAATTTTGTTAAATATTAATTTTTTTTTTATAAAAATTATTAAATTAATTTATTCTATTTTTTTTTATCAAATTAATAAAATTTTCAATCATTCTTCACTTTTGCCCCACCCAAAAAAAAAAACAATTTTTTTTTATAAAAATTATTAAATTAATTTATTCTATTTTTTTTATCAAATTAATAAAATTTTCAATCATTCTTCACTTTTGCCCCGCCCAAAAAAAAAAAAAAAAACAATAAAAAGAGTATACAAAGTTCTCCGCTCGGCTTTGCTCAAAACTGCCCTGCTTCATTTTCTTCTTCTTCTTCTTCGTCATGAGAAATGAACTTCACACCAACTCGCAGCGAGTTCTTCTTCTTCTTCTTCCTTCTTTGCTGTCTTCCTTGTTCTGCTTCGGCCTTTGCCTTACCCAAACACTTGAAACGAATCGGACAAGCTGCTCTGCTAAACTTGTTTTGACTCTTGTAAAGTTGTTGTTGTTGTTTTTTTTTTTCATTCTTCTTCTTGTTCTTGGCATTTTCTTGTCGGCTCGGCTTGTTTCCACTGGCCCCTTTTTACTTATTTTATTTTATATTTTATTTTTTTTTTTTGGCATATCAATTCGGCACATGACGTAATCTTCACATGTTCAATGGGCCCTCGGCAACAACAAAAATAACAACAACAACAACAACATCGACACCGATGAATTATGAAGTTGATTTGTAAACAGATAAAATGCGTGGCGCGCGGGTTTTCAACTAGTCAAGGGGGGAGGGGGGTAGGGGGTAAACAATTCGATTCGATTGGCTTGGATTTGTTTTTGGGCTTTTTGACTCAGTCAACTCGATTCGACTAGTAAATTCGTTTTGTTCAAGTTTTTTTTTTTTGTTTGTTTGAAAATGTTTTTTACATTTTTTTGTATTTTTTTGAATGTCAACTTGTCAATGACCATTGTCCAATGTCAACAACCCAAAAGACTCGAAATCCACTTGGGCAGCTTAGAAAGTCACCAAAATATTTCAATAGAAAATTCTCGGATTAAAAAAAAAAAAAAAAATTATAAAAAATTCATTTAAAAAATCTAAAAAAAAAAAAAAAAAAAAAATTCAATAAAAAATTAACGGTAAAATCTAGAATAAAACTTGATATGGGAATTTCACCAGTATGAAAAAAAAAAATTCTTTAGAATAAATTTTCAATTTTGCAAATATTTGATCTTTTTATCAGTTAAGTCAAAATATAGGTTAGCTCTGATTTTTTGATATATTATCGAATGGGAATGAGATGAATAATTCTCTATAGAAAAACTCAAAGACCCTTCAGATAATTTTATATAGTTTCCAGATTCTTTTCAGCTTTTCAATTCCAAGCAAAACTCTCATCAAATCTTTATGGATATTTCTATATATAATTTATATATATTATATATATAAATATATATATATAAGTTTTCCAACATTCCAGTTTTTTTTGCTTTGAAAGCAAACAGAGAGTCAGTCAATGAGCAATGAGTAGGCCCACCCAGTCTGGCCTAATCAAGTCGATTGCTTTCCATAACGGGTGAATCCGAACAAGTCTAGAGTGCATTATATAATCTAAATTCAATTTCGTTTTATCTCTCTCTCTCTCTCTCTCTCTCTCTCTCATTCCGAGTGAGTTGAAAATGTTGAACTTTGGGGTACAGTTGTGCCTAGTCAAACAAGTGAGAAGGAACTGTTTTCTCCTAGAAATTAGAAATATATTAAGGTCTATTTTTGGTACAGTTGTGCTCAGAGGCTTATCCATTCCCTCACTCTTCCAAGTACAGTTGTGCTTGGTCATAGGAGAAGTTATCTTTCCCCTTGGAGATCTTTTAGCTATCTTTTCTGGGTACAGTTGAGCTCAGTCATTTCAGAAGAGGCTTATCCATTCCCTCACTCTTCCAAGTACAGTTGTGCTTGGTCATAGGAGATCTTTTAGCTATCTTTTCTGGGTACAGTTGAGCTCAGTCTTACAAGTAGAAAATTATATTTTCCTCTCCGTAAATGAGAAATTTATGATGATCATTTCTATGTACAGTTGTGCCTAGTCAGAGGATATTTTCACGGAGAGAAACTTTGGGTACAGTTGTGCCTGGAATTAAAAGGGAAAAAGGAGTTGGTTGGATCCATCAAATTCTTTGACCCGGAAGGGTACAGTTGAATAACTCGCAAGGCTTTTTCAAGGTTTCTCAAATTGGGTATTTCCCCTTGTCTTGATGACGTCACCGGAGAGTGGCGCACTCTCTCTCTCTCTCTCTCCACAAATTTGTACAACAATAATAAAAATGCCAAGGGCTTTGCCAAAGGGTCAAATGTCACTAGAGGTGAAATCATTTACAAAAAAAAGTGAGTGAGAGAGAGAGAGAGTAAGCAGAGTGAGTGAGAGAGGTAGAGAGGCTGTGATTTTGCTCATTCAAATTGAAATAAATTTAATTAGAATTTTCATTTTTTTTGTTTCAACAGTCAAGAAAGAGTGTGACAGAGAGGGTGGGAGAGAGAGGGGGGAGGGGGTAAGACGACCTGGTCATGTCAATTAGTAAATGACTTAATTTAATTGACATTGAATTTTATTTTTTTGACTGTGCCCAGTTTATGACGCACTTGCTCAACGATTTATTCCAACTCGAAAAAAAAAAATAGAAAAAAATCAAAATAAATTGAAAAGAAAAAATTGATTAAAATTGATTTGGGTATTTTGTTTTGTCTTTGCAGATCGGAGCGATCGATTGTGCGCGTTTCAATTTACCAAAGCAGTCAGCCGCAACAGATTTGTCCACCAGCCGATTATTTATTAACAAATTATTCAGATAATCTAGATAATACATTAATTAGCTACAATTTAGATTATACGGCCATGACAACAGCACCAATGCAGCCCGGACTTGGTCCTGCCTATGACAGACAGCAGAGGTATGAATTAATTTTCCCCCCAAAAAAATAAATAAAAATTTCTAATTATTTTTTTTAGCAATGATTCTGGCTGGGATAATCCGTTTCGTCCGGGCGGTGATCTATCCAGAGAGGCTGATGAAATTGTTAATATGATACGTGGTGAGTTTTAAGAACCCCCCAAAAAACCCTGGAACCGCAGAGATCCGAGAGAGAGAACCCTGGACAATCTAGTCGAAATCAGCTGAAAAAGAGTTCTCCAACTAAATAAATCCTTTTTCCGTTTGGTTCTGTAACTCCGAATCGCCTCCAGCAATTGCCTGGAAATTTGGTATACCCAAACTTGAGAGGCCTTTAAATTTGTCGACCAAAATTTTATTAAAATTTCTAACCAGCTTTTCGGTATCTTAGGAGCCAGAGATCTATCTATATAGTCCACATGGCCTTATGAACCATTTAGTTGCTTCAGAGAATCCTTGAGAGAGATATAGACTAAATTCGATTTTATTCCAAAAATATATTTCTCGAGGAGTAGAGTGACTCCGAGATTCCAAGAACCAAATGTCTATATAGTTTAGTTGACCTGGAGAAGGGCTCTACCATTAGGCCAGGCATTCCTGGCGGAGTTCCTCTCCGTTTTGTCTGTAACTCCGTAGACCCTCTTCAAATTGCCTGGAAATTTGGTATAACCAATCTTGAGAGGTCTATTAATATGTGGACCAAATTGGATTATATTCCACTTGGGATTTTCTCAAAAAATCCGAAAATATGATCCTCAGCCTGAGGTCCTAAATACCAGGCATCTATATAGTTTAGATGGCCCTAAGAAGAATTCCTCTCCCATTACGTTAATTGCCTCAGAGAGTTTTTTGAAGGTCCTCTCCGTTTTGTCTGTAACTCCGAATACCCTCTTGATATTGCCTGGAAATTTGGTATAACCAATCTTGAGAGGTCTATGAATATATAGAGCAAATTTGAAATGTGAATTTTACTCAAAATTTGACTCTTTTTCCTTTGCAGGTGGCAAGCCCATCACGCCCACAGAGGATCGTACAATAGGCAATGGCAGCGCACAGCATGGCGATGATAATTGCAATGGTTTAGCAGTGGGCGAAAGCGTGACTAAAACAAATGTAAGTAAAAACTCATAAATCCCCCTCCCCCCACCTCTTTACCCCTTTGCCAGACTCTAAAAATTTGATATATGCTTTTTTTTTTTTGGTTTTCTTTAGATTTCGCAAAATCAGGCAGCAGCACAAAATGGTACAAATTCCCACGGTGGCAAGGTGTCCAATATAACAACAACAACAACAACAGCAACAACAGGAACAGGCCCAGGAAAAGGAGATAGCAATAATGGGGTCACTTCTCTAGCTCAAGTCTCAAAGCAAGTGGTACCTGGACCAACTTCGGCTAGTCATGTGGTTATCGACGAGAAGAAGAACAAGAAAAAGGGCTGCTGTGTGGTGCAATAATTGTCAACAAATTGCCAAGAATTAAAAAAAAAGAAGAAGAAGACGACAACGTGGATGACGAAGCAGTTAAGAAAGTGACGGAAGGGAAGGAGGAGGAGGAGAGGAAAGTACACACAGCAACCACCAAGATACTCGGACATATAAAATGAAAGAGATGGACAAAAAAAGAGCGAAAGAGACAGAATGAGAGAGAGCCACTCGAACACACACAAACACACACACACACACACACACACAGCGAGCCTTGTTTTTTCTTTTTTTTCCGAAAATTTCGGAGTGGATCTTGTGTGACTGTGGAAACCGAAATTTTTCATGTTGCTGTTAACAAAAATAAATAAGAGAAATGTTCGAGTGTGACAAGCGACGAAATGTTGATATTTAAATGCTGCAAAAATTAATAAAAAAATAAATAAAAATATAATTAAAAAAAAAATAAAAAAAAATAAACTGCTTGCTTCAAAGAGCTCTCTGAATCCACACAGTCACACCCACACACACACACACACACATACAGACCAGAACGACCAGCCACAAGAAAACGATAATTATAACGGTAAAAGTAAATTGACAAATCAAATGTGATTATAAAAAAATAAAAAAAATAAATAAAAAATTACACTGTCGTTTTTTGCCGTCTTAAAAAAAAAAAAAATGCAGCTAAAAAAAAAAATAAATAAAAAACCCTAATAAATAAATTTATTAACAATAAAAAAAAAGCAAGATTAAAAAAGAAAAATTAAAAAAGCTATATACAATTATATAGTATAAAATATATTTATATATATATTTGTTAGTCTGTATAAAAAAAAAAATTATAAAAAATTAAAAAAAAAAAAAGAAAAATCATAAATGTAAAATCGATAAAAAGGAAGAAGAAGAAGAAGAATAAAACCAAGCTGATGTTAATTGTAGAATTGCCCTGGCTATATAATTTTTTTTTTTTGGCCATTTGCTGATGATATATATAAATAATTTCCAGATCCCCTCGTCTTACCCCTTCTCCTCCTACCTTATATAATTTTTTTTTTTTTAATATAGAAAAAAACGGCTTTTTTTTTTAAAAGTATATGAAAAATTTTTCAAAATGTTTTGCTGAATAAAAATTAAAAAAAAATATAAAAAGAAGAAGAGTAAAAGCAAAACTAAAAACAAAAAAAATTATATATATAAATAAAATATATAAAATTTATATATATATTAAATGTATTTATTTTTTATTTATACGAAGAAGAAGAGTAAATTAAATGTTAAACTTTAAAAAATGAAAATACTTATACACACACACACACACACATACACACATACATATATATATAAATGAAATAAACAGAAAAAAAAAGAATTGAAGCAATCAAGAAAAATTTTCGTAAAAAAAAAATTGCTTGGGCTGAGAGAAAAGCTGACAATTAGCTGGTTGCTTTGACACTCTCTCGCACATAGACACACACTCACACATAGACACACCTGCTATTGTTAACCCTCTAAAGGTCATAGCACTTTCGAAACCACCGTCGCCTCGACCATAAACACAACCAAACCGGCTCACCTGATTTTTTTTTTTATTTATTTTTTTAAATAAAATTTTTTTTTTTCTTTTTTTTTGCTTGAAATTGCCGCCACTCAAAATCAAAGAGAACACAGAAAACGAGTACAACAACAACAGCAAAGAGAGCGTAAAATTCAAAAGAGAACATAAAATAACGGTAACACTCACCCACACACATATATATACATATATATATAAATACAACAACAAAAAATATAATAAAAAAAAAAATATTTACAAAAAAAAAACAGCATTTTTTTCTGAAGAAAATAAATAAATAAAATAAAAATTAAACTATTAAATTTAATAGCAATATTAAAAAAAAAAATTAAAAAATAAATAAATAAAATAAAAAAATCCTTATGCAAATTAAAACTCTGAAGCTCTTTCCAATCGAAATAAAAAAATCCAGCTAAAAAATCAGTGAAAAAAAAAAATATTGTAAATTTACAAAAAAAAAAAAAAAAAAACAATTAAAGCAAAAATGTTAAGTTATTGTATAAATCCTAAATAAAAACAACAAACAAAACAAAAAAAAAATCAAATAAATTAAAAAAAAAATGTGTGTGTGTATTTTTTTTTTCGAAGAAGTTTCGAAGATCTTAGCCTACTTTTCGGAGAGTCTCAATATTCCCCAGAGACAGAGTTGTTCCTTAAAATTTCAGAGCTCCTCAAGTTGGAATAATCATGGGAAAATTAAATAGGTTCCATGGTCCCCTATTCTTTCTGATAATTTCAAATATATCTCCACGGTTCCTCATTATTTCAGAGCCCAAATTTCAGGGAGTTCGACTTTTAAATAGCCGAGATTTCTCAGGTTAAGCGAGGAGTCTATGGAAGGCAATTGAGGAGTCTATAAGACCAAAAAGATATATCTACGGTTCCTCATTATTTCAGAGCCCAAATTTCAGGGAGTTCCATTATTAAATAGCCGAGATTCCTCAGGTTAAATGAGGAGTCTATGGAAGGCAATTGAGGAGTCTATAGCATTGGGAAATTTTATAGTAAAAGGGAACCTTTCAATGGTCTCGATTTCTACCTCAAATTTACCCTGATTCTTTTCGATAATTTTAAGTATATATCATATATATTTCGGAGCCTAAATTGATAAATAGTCGAGATTTCTCAGGTTAAGCGGGGAGTCTATGGAAGGCAATTGAGGAGTCTATGGCAATGGGAAATTTTATAATGAAATGGAACCTTTCAATGGTTTCGATTTCCACCTCAAATTTACCCTGATTCTTTTCGATAATTTTAAGTATATATCCTATATGTTTCAGCGCCTGAAGGAGTTCGATTGATCATCGAGATATCTCAGGTTGAGTGAGGAAGAATTATGAATTTTGATGAGACAAATCTTTTCACTGGTTTCGATTTCCTCCTTGAAGGTCTACAAATTCTATTCAAATATATACGAACTGGTTCCCTTTATTTCAGAACTCCAATTTTAATTAACTCGGAGTGAAGATATCTCAAGCTAAAATGAAGCCGAACGTTAAACTCGGGCGCGGCCTTTACCTAGTGGACGGAATTAAAAAACAAAAGGTGGCAGCCCTAGACGGGTGGTAACCCTGGTCGTCTACATTCACATAAAACCTGTGCTCTTAATATTCCTTTGTATCCAACAACACATTGTTCACAATAATGCAAGCACGCCATCTATCGGACTGCTCATTCGGCAGTTTGCCAGTTAGGCAAGGGGAACCCAAATCTTGACTCTGAAAATTAGTTTTTCTTATATCTCGTGTAAATATTGTCCGATTTTAGTCATGTTTGATATCAATTGAAAGATTTTTAGATTTCTAACAACTTTTTAGAAGCAATAAATACTTAAAGCCTTAAGCTTTAGAAATTATACGACTTTGAAAAAATGTGGTGGTGGAAGGGGGCCGGGGTGTGGCGAAAAAAAATGAACTTGACCAACGTACACACATAAGGAGTCCGAATCCCAACTTTGGTTATCCTAGCTCTTATAGTCACTCCTAAAACAGATTTGGCTTCGGAGGGCAGAGGGCCTAGGAGACAGTTGGCTGAGGCCCTATAGAGGTCTGGTTAAGAAGTTTGATTATGAAACCTCTAGGAACTAGGGTTAGTATTGAATAGTTTATAAGTGGAGCTTACTTTAGGGGTGACTCTGGTAGATTCCTCCTGGAAATATTATGAAGATTTTAGCTCTTGATTCTTGGTTAGTATCAAAAGTACCGAACAAGTTTCAGCTGAGGTACTAAGGACTAGGAATCTATAGATTCTGAACCATTTGGAAGTACATTTCTGAGGCTGCTATCAAGGTCTCTTTTTTAAGAAGTAAGAACTCCCTTAAGCCAACCTCACAGCCCTGATAACTCCAGTCTGGCTGGTCCAAACGCCAGGAAACTTGACAGATCTTTGCTTCAAAAAAATTCCGAACTTCATAAAAAAATTCAAAGAAATCAAACGAAAATTCCACGAGTTATTCAAAGTTAAACAAAAAAAAAATGCTGCCAGCTTTTTGGTGTCTCTAAAAATTAGTTGAGCTTGCTTCTGGCTTAAAGACAAAGTATGCAATATTTTATTCAACTGATCTGGCCTAATGGGTTTCTCCGGCTTTTGTGTTTGATCATTTAATTTTGACAATGTCTAATTGATTGGCCACAATAAATATAGAAATAAATGTTTACGTATGAATCCGCACTTGGTTTTTTTGATATTTTTGGATTTTTTTATAAATATGCCGGAAGCCATAACAATAATAGAAACCACAACCTTTCACCTTATGAACAATTAATTCAATTAAGACAAACAAACAATAAACCAAAAAACCAAATAAATGCCAATAGCAAAAAAATAAAAATAAAAAAAATCTATAATAAATTATTTGTTTAATTAATCTAATGGGCCAAAAGCAACAACAAAAACAAGAACAAGAACGACTCATATTGATTTCCTGAAACCCCAAAAAAAAAAAAAAAAAAAAATGGAGGACAAAAAAAATGCGAACTGCACAACTTTCAATATGAAGAAGAAGAGCAAAAAATAGTAGAGACAACAACAACAACAACAAACAAAGTCGAATCAACACGCACACTGAGAATTTATGGGCAAAAAAAGTTTTTGTTTCTGTTTTTGGCTAATTTATGAACTTAATTCGTTAAGACGTTTATAACAATTTATCTGGATTTTTTTTTGCCCGTCTTCTTGCCTCCTCTTCTTCTTCTTCTTCTTCTACTTTTTATGGTTATATATATTTTTTAAAACCCACCATATATATAATTTTTTAGGAAAAATAAAGCATATCAGGTTTCTGGCAAGTTTCGAAAGGGCTGAAAAAAAAACAGAATTCCAAAAACAATCAGATCGGTCAGATATATAGTGGGACTCCATACATTATCTCTATATGGGATGAGTTGAAATTATCCTTGATTTTCTTGGTAGCCTTTAAATTCCTTAGACCTGAAAATGAAGAACCTAAAATTTAGTCAGATCAGTCAGAGATATCGTGGGACTCTGTATAATATCTCTATATGGATCGGTCAGATATATAGTGGGACTCTATATGGGATGAGTTGAAAATAAAATTCCTTAGACCTGAAAATGAAGAACCTAAATTATAGTCAGATCAGTCAGAGATATAGTGGAACTCTGTAAAGTATCTTTTTATGAAATGAGTCGAAAATCTTCTTGTTATTCCAAGGCCTTAAAAGTGAAGACTTTAAGTATAATCAGATCGTTCAGATATATAGTGGGACTCTATATGGGATGAGTTGAAAATAAAATTCCTTAGACCTGAAAATGAAGAACCCAAAATTTAGTCAGATCAGTCAGATAGTATATGGTGGGACTCTGTATATTATCTTTATATGGGATCATATATATATAGTGGGGTCTATAAAATTATCTTAAGTTTAAAGGACTCCAAATTGTTCCCTTCTTTCTTTAAAGACTTAAATTTCTAAGGTCTGAAAAATAGTGACCTAAGATATAGTCAGATCAGTCAGCTATATAGTGGGACTCCAAATATTATCTCTTTATGGGATGGTCCGGAAATCTCCGGATTTTTTTCTTTGAAGGGTTAAATTTCTTAGTCTAAAAATATAATCAGATCGGTCAGATATTTAGTGGGATTCATGAACTTATCTCTTTGTTGGAAGAGTCGAAATTGTTCTCTCTTTTCTTTGTAGGCTTAAAATTCTTTAAAATTTAAGGGTCTGAAAAGTTGATACCTTTTAAAATTCTCGGATCAGCTAGATATATAAGATTGTCTGTGTTTCGGGTCTTTCAAAAATCTCCTCAGTTTCTTTGTAGGTTTCAATTTCTGAAAAGTTTCAAAAGAGCTGAGAGGTAAGAACCTAAGAACTTATCAGATCGGTCAGATATATAGTGGGTCTCATAAAAGTGCCTCTATATTGGATGAATCGAAAGGCTCAGATATATAGAGGGTCTTATAAGAGTTGGTCTATATAGGATGATTCGAGAGGTTCCAGTTTTCTAACAATTTTCCAAATAGCTTCACAACCAATCAGATCGGTCTGATATATAGTCGATTCTATGTCTTTATATGGCTGATTCCTTAAGATTCAAAGTATCCTAGGAGTCATAAGAGAAATAAACTTTCCCGAAATATTCAAAAATAGTATAATCCATTCTTTATAATTTTTTTCAATTTTTTTTATTTTGAAACCATTTTTCCTTTTTGCAAGATTAATTGGGTACTTTGGCTGTCAGTTTTGAAATGGTTTCGGCCTAAGTTAGCGGAAATGTCCAGCTGAGATTTGTCACATTTATTTTTTTGAGTGGGTCCAATTCACCTAATCCATTCCCCCTCCCCTCACTCCTTACCTTTATCAAGTAGATAATATGCATATTCAATTTGATGGCGATCTTGATGCCGAAAAACTGTCAAACAAAATGAGAGGAGAAATAGAAATAGAAAAAAAAAAAAAAAATTAAATAAAATAAAATGAAAGAAAAAACTTGCCGCAAAAGTGTATTTATCATTTCTTTGAGCATGTGTCGCCGCATTTGGCCTGACTTCTAATGAAAGCCAACTCAAGCCAACTCAAGCCAAGCCAGCCAACTCAGTCGTTAATGGCTAAACGTGTTTATCAAAATCACACACACACATACACACACACGCACAGCTTAAACTGTGAACACAGTGTGGGCTCAAAGTCAGACAACACCTGAGAACTGAAAAGAATTGAGAATGAAGAAAGGAAGGCAGTCACATTTATATTTCCCTCAAAACTATTAAAAACTCTTTTTATGCTCTTTGTGGTTTGTCAAAATTTTGATCGTCTTTTTCTTATAAAATAAAGTGAAAATTTTCATAGAGAAAATTAGCGCCCTCTAGCGGCAAGTAATGAAAACCAAATAAATCATAGGCAAAGCGACCCTGGCAAGGTGACACACACACACTCACATACATATGCTTGGCTCATCTCCTTCTCGCCCACTCCTGCTTGAGCTCAACTTGTAGCTTGCCTTGTTTCCTTTTCACCCGCTCGCTTGTTGCTTTGTCTCCTTTGCGCTTGAGTCAAGGCACTGAGTGAAGCAAGGCTTGTCTCTTTCCCACCCACTTGATTGCTGGGCTACTGCTTGCTTCTTTGCTATTTCAAATAAATTAAATTGTTTTATTAAAGAAAAACGTAAGATTTTAATATTCTCTAACAATTTCACCCGATCTTGCCGGATTCTAATAAATACTTTTGTCACTCACTGTTTTTATTTCACAAAGATAAACCTAATTTGTGAGTACGATTCTTTTCATTTTTTTTTTTGCGCGCGTACAATCGCTTGTTGTCTGGTGCGAATTATTATTAGCATCAAGCGCAAAACAACAACAACAACAACAGTCAAATGACAATAAAAATAAAAATTTAACTAAACAACAATAGCCTAAGAAATTAATTTATGACAAAATGCTAACAAAAAATCACTTGCCTCTAGTCAAAAGCAAAATGAAGAAGAAGAAGAAGAAGAAGGAGGCGAAAGACAAGACTGATCGTCTGTTTCTACTGCGGTTTTAGTCGTTGCCATAGTCGATTGATTTTTTGCCGGTTTCAATCTTGATTCCCTTTTTCTTTTCTTTTCTTTTTTTTTTTTATTCAAGATAAACGTGACATGTGTAAGATAAAAAATTAAAACATAAGATAAATACTAAAAAGAAAAAAAAAGTTCAAAAAAAAAATAAATCAATAAAAATAATTATTGGCTTTGCTTGGAAATAATCAAAAGTCTTAATTAGACTGGGTAATACTCTTTAATTTAAAATTTTTTTGGGATCTCATTTTTTGGTTAAACAATTTAGAATTTTCTAAGTGAAATTTTCTTCTCTAATCAAAAGTCTTAATTAGACTGGGAAATACTCTTTAATTTTATTTTTTTTTAGGTGCTTATTTTTTTTTTTTAATTAGAATTTTTTCAGACAAATTTTCTTCTTAGTTTTAAAGGATTTTTTTTTTTTTGTTAGAAAAATTTATTTTTACCTCTGAAATCTCAACGACTTTCTAAGTCCCACAAAAAGCTCGTCTCAGCTGAGTAAGCTTTTTTAATCCCAAACTAAAAAGGGTATTTTCTATTTAAAAAAAAAGGCTGCGCATGTGCCGCACGCGTCGCTGGTCCAGTTCATTATAAGTCAGCTAGGCAATCAAGCAAGCACACACACACACACATACATATGGACAGATGTGTGTATGAAAGAGTCGGTCAATTTGTAGGGGCGCATGTCTGTCTAACTGTACCCGTTCATCCAGCTGAAAGCTCTGAAAGCCAACAAGCGTGCGCACGCGCTGCCGCTCTCAATAGACACACACACACACACACGCACACACATACAGAGACACTTCACACTAATCTTCTTTTGGCATTTGAATCGATGGAGTCGCTATGTCTGCGCTTGTAAAACCTTTTGTGGCGAACAAGTGGAGCAAGTGGAGCAAGTCAAGTGTATTGGGTGGGGCCGAAAATAAATAATCAAAAAGAAGAACAAGAAGAAGAAGAAGAGTCTTATTGGTTGTTCTTTTGAATCGTTTCGATTCATTTAAAATGATGGAATTATTAGACAACTGACAAAATTGATAACCAAATTTGCATTTTCATCTTAAACCTGATTTTTTTTCTCTCTCTCTTTCTATATAAATATATATATATTTATAGTCTATAGTCAGGCAATATTTTATAATTTAAAAAAATCTTGAGCTCTTGATTTTTTGGTTTATTCTTTTGGGTGGGGCCATGGGAATCAAATAAGAAAAAAAAGGTGTGAGAGTTATCGAAAGTTCAACAGACTAGCAAATCGATTGAGCCAAATAGCTAAAGACTTAACTATCGCCCCGATCTGGTCATTTGAATTCCGAATTATCTCGACTCGAAAGGGAAGTGATTATTTGATTTGATGAGTTTTTTTTATTTGTGTGGGCGTCTCTTTTTTTTTTGTTGACGGTTTATTGCTAATTGATAAGACATATAAAAAGATGTGGTTTGGTGTGGTTTATGCGATTTTAAACTGTTGCCATTAAAGTCAATTTGAGATTCGAAAATAAATAGCCAAAGATATGGACAAAATGGTTCTATCAAAATCAGGGTTGCTGTTGTCCCCAATCAAAAAACTCTAACAATTTTTAAAGTAATTGGATTTTTTGAGTAATCTTTGAATTGGTTTCCAAAAAATTTTTCTTCGAGAATCTTAAGAAAATTATGAAAATTTCAAAAATTTTGAACTTTAGAAATATTCCAGTGTTTGATAAATTCTAAGGTTTCCATTATTCCCAAAAAATTTAGACAGTTTAGGTTCCTCTTAGAGGAACTTGGAACCCGAGAAATATATCTCAAATTAAGCTATTCAAGGGTTCTAATTATTCCTAGAAAACTGGTATAGTTTAAGTTTTTAGGGTCTTGAAATACTTTGTGAAATCCATCCAAGGCTTTGGGATATTCTAATCAGAATTATTTCTTTCTTTGGGGGCTAGGAAAAAAGAGATATATGGCTTATTATTGGGAACCCTTTACTTCCAATGTTGGAGATGGGCCTTGAGACTTTTTGGATTCTTTTCAGATCTAACAAGATTCTCAAATGCCTTTGGAGACTTGAGAATTATTTAAAGAATCCAAGGACTGCCTTTCCGGGTCTTGGGGATTAGACTTGGGACTTGGCCTTAAGTTCGAGCTTGGATATATATCTATAAGCTTAAAGGATCTCAAGACTGTTTTTGTTTCAGATAAAGTAAAAAGGTTTCAAGGTATTTTAGAGGTCTCGAAATTTTTTTGGGGAGTCCAAAGGATACCTTTTTAGGTACTCTTAAAGCTTAACTTGGTATATAAGTATTAGCCTAGTCACTAATGGATTTTTCCAGTTAAAGCAAAAGGCCCTGAGTTACTCTATACTCATTTTCTGATAAAAAACTGCATTTGTCGATTCCTTCAACTTTTACTTAAATAAAGAGTATCTGAAAGTCGTGGCACCTTGATGTTTACTCTCGCAGAAGACATTGCAGTTGAATGACTTTCGAGAAAAAAAATATTACCGTCTCGTATTACTTTCGATTTTTAAGATATGCCAAATTGAAAGGTTTGAATTTTTTTTTTTTTTTGTTCTTTTCAATATTTTTTTTTTTTGCATTTTTTTTTTCCTTTCTTTTGTTGATTTTAAAGTCGGAAGATTTGAATAGTTCAAAAATTATGAATTCATTTGTTTTGTTTCTGATTTTTATTTTTATTTTTAGCTCAAAAAAAATGAAGAGATAAGCCAAATAGGCCAGCAGCCTTGGCCTGGCCAGTTTCCGCAGCATCTGCTTCGCTTCAATTCGAAAGTAACTTCCTCTTCTTAATTCGAAAACATTTGAATTCTTTAATGGTTAAGTTTATTTTTAGAAAAAGAAATAAATAAAACCTAATCAACTGGCCAAGTCCCGAGCCAATCCAATCCAAGCCAAGCCGATTCGATTCGTTTCGCTGGCGGAAAACTCAAATAAATTATTAACCGAACAACTCGTAAAAAATCGTCAAACTTGATTACGGTATTAATAATATTTATTTGAAATTTTTAAGACTTGATTTTTTTTTTGTATAGTTTTTTTTTAAGTTTTATTTCATTTTTTATTGAGTCGGGATGATTTTAGTTGGTCAGTTAAAGTGGCCACAATTCATTTCTTTTTGTTTTTTTTTTAGTTGAGATTTATTTGTGCGTTTAAATAAATCGAATTAAATTTTAATATAATTAGTATTCAAGCTATAATTAAAAGCCAAACAGTCACCATTTTTATGCCTTTTTTTTTCTCTCTTCTTTTTTTTTTTTTTTGTTCTTCCTCCGAGCCTGAGGCTTAATTTGTCCCAAACGTAGCAAGCCGCAGCATAGACCAACTGCTCGGCCTGTTGCTAGGGCATTGACAGGTTGTATTCTATACACGACAGCCACGCCCGCCGTTTCCGCCTCCCCCTCCTAAGCTGAGCTCAACCAGAAATCGACCAGTCCGATCGGCGGCGATCGCCAGCGACTTTTGACATACATTCTCAAGTGGGGCGTGTATTTCACCAATCCACTCACATCAATTTTGGATTATAAAAAAAAATATATAAATAAATAAAATATGAAAATATTACGTGATCCCAACGCCCACACACACACACACACACAGACACACGCACAGCTGTCTTCATTCAGTTGGGTTGTTAATTTTTTGGACTTTTTTCCTGTCTGGAAACTAGATTCTTATGATCAATTCTTTTTTTCCTTTTTCATAAATTAATTAATGTTAATTGCCTTATGATCGCTATAAGGAAATTTTTCTAGTTTTTTTTTTTTAATTCGATATTCCAATGAAGATATAAACTAAGCCATAAATTGGTGGGTAAATGAAATATAAAAAAAATAATAATAAATATAAAATAAATAAAATAAAAAATAAATCTTTTGAATAAATATGTTGAATAAAAAAAGAACAAAAAACTTTCTAATATAAAAAAATTTGTATAAATAAAAATAAATACTAAAAAATATTAAATATTTTTTGGACTAAAAAATTAAATTAAATTAAAAAATTCAATCAAATTGATTTTTGAAAATATGCTAAAAATTTTCAGTTGAAAAAAAAGACTCAAATAAATTCATAAAAACATTTAAGAAATATTAAAAAAAATAATAAGAAAAACTTAAAAAAATATATTATAAAAATCCAAATAAATTTGACATGCAAAGAAAAATTTCAAAAAAATAAAAAGGAAGGCCCAAAAAATTAAAAAAAAAAGAAACTTGAAAAGAAAAGAAAAATCTTGAAAATCACAAAAAAAATTTAAGAAAAACTTAAAAAATAATATATAAAATAAAATTCTAAATAAATTTGACATGCAAAAAAATACAAATAAAAACCATAAAAACTTGAAAATAATAAATAAATAAAATTTAAAAATTACAAAAAAAAAAATCATAAAAAAATAAAGAAATTTTAATAGTTATAAAAAAAAATATATATATAAAAAAAAAGAAAAAATAAATGCTGGAAAAAAATTAAGGAAAACTTGAAAATCACAAAAAAATTATTTTGAATAAAAAGTTCAAAAAAATTAAAAAAGAAAAAGAAAAAAAAATAAATACTTAAAAAATATAATAAAAATCTGAGCTCCAAATAAATTTGAAATGCAAAAAAAAAAAAATATAATAAGAAAAATCTATAAAAACTTGAAAGTCACAAATAAATTATTTTGAAAAAAAGCAAAAAAAAAAAAAAAATCCTAAGAAAATTAAATAAATTTTAAAAATTACAAAAAAAATAAGGAAAAATAAAATAAAAATCTAAGTTCCAAATAAATTTGAAATGTAAAAAAAAAAAAATAAATAAATAAGATAAACTTGAAAATCACAGAAAAAATTTTTTTGTAAAAAAAGTTCAAAATAAATAAAAAAGAAAAAGAAGAAAAAATACATACAAAAAAAAAAAAAAAATATAATAAAAATCTGAGTTCCAAATAATATTGAAAAAAAATTAAGAAGAATCTATAAAAACTTGAAAGTCACAAATAAATTATTTTGAAAAAAAAGTAAAAAAAAATCCTAAGAAAATTAAATAAATTTTAAAAAATTACAAAAAAAAAAAAAAAAATTATGAAAAATAAAACGAAAAAAATATAATAAAAATCCGAATCAATGTGACAATCACAAAAAAATATATGTAAGACATATAAAAAAAGTACTTAAAAATATAATCAAAAATCTAAATAAATTTTAAATTCACAAAAAAATTTACCTAAATTAAAATATAATAATATTTAAACAAAAAAAAAATATAATAAAAATCCAAACAAGATTGAAAAGCACAAAAAACTGAAGAAGAGAAGAGAAGGAAAAAAAAACAATTGTCAAAATACAAAAGATAATAGAATAATAAAAATTAAAGAAATTGTTTTTTAATTTTAATAGAAAACAAAAAAAAAAAAAAACAATTGAATAATAAACAAAATATTTAATGCACTTTTAATTGTTCACCAAAACAAAAAAAAAAAAAGGAATTATTTATTTGAATTTTGCTTGGGGACTTTTCGATGAATTAAAAAAAAAAACAAGCAGACAAAAAGTAATTTAAAAAAAATTAAATTTTTAGAAAAAATATAAAAAAAAAAATGTATATTTTTTAAGAATTAAAACATTTGATTAATTCCCAAAAAAAAAAAATACACCAAAATATGGGAATAAATTCAAAAGTATCGATTTCAAAACAAAACTAGAAAAAGACTAAAAAAAATAAAAAAAAAATTATGAATTAATAAATTAATAAATAAAAATTGCCATAAAAACAGCGAGTCTATAATTTTTTAATATGCTCGTAAAAATTTGAATTTTTCATAAAAACAAAAAAAAAAAAAAATTCATAATTTTTTTCATAATTTTTTTTGTTTATTTTTTTTTTCAAAAAATTTATTCAATTAAAGCAGGAAAAAAATTTGCTAGTTTTTAACAAAAAATAAAAAAATAGTTTTTTTTTTTTTTTTTTTAGTTTTTAGAATTTTTTTTGTTTTAGAACTTTTTCAAAAGTTTTGGTCATAATTAACTGTGAATCAAAAAAGGCAAACAGGCCATAAATTAATATTTCAAAAAAAAAAAAAAAAAGATATAGCCAAAATATTTTGTCTTTCAGTTAGAATTATGAAAAGATAGAAAAATATATTTGAAAATTTAAGACTGCCCACACTTTTGATGTTTCAGATTTATTCCAAAAAAAATATTGAGTATGATTTTGTTGTTGTTGTTGTTGTTGTTGTTTTTTTTTTGGTAAGGGTAAAAGGCAAACGTGTTTAGCTTTCTATTTAACTTATGCAAATTTTTTATTGATTATTTATTTGTAAGCCATAACAAAAAAAAAAGATAGAGTGAGACAGAGTTAGTTAGAGTGAGACGGAGAGAGTGAGAAGGAGAAAATTGATGATATGCATAACCGGTCAAAGACCACAAAGAACCTGATTCTTTGAATTAAAAATTCGAAATTCTTCTTCTTCTTCTTAATCATTTTAGTCTTGGCTGATTGGTGTGATGTTTCCTTTAATAAAAACAAAAATAACTATAAAAAAAAATATACCGATTATTTATGGCTGAAAAAGAAGTGTCGCTAGCCAAATCAACATGCCCATTAGTCGGGCCAAAACAATTTCATCAAGACAAGTTTCAAATTGAATTCAATTGTCAAAATTGACTTAAATCAAATATAGAATTTTATCGAAGGATCATTAAGCTAAATGTTATGGCCAAGACCTTGAGCCAACTAGGGAAAGAGCTTATCGGTTAATGGCCTTCAAAAGTTCCAAGCTGTACTCTTTATACCCTGTACCTAAAAAGGTACAAGGGTATATTAAGTTTGTGCAAATGTATGTAACATAGAGAAGGAGACGTCGGAGACCCCCCAAAGTTACCCACAATATGATCCGGGTGACTAGAGAAATTGATATAGCCATGTCCGTCCGTCTGTCCGTCCGTCCGTGTGAACGCCTAGATCTTAGAGACTATAAGAGCTAGGATAACCAAACTTAAGATTCGGACTCCTTATGTGTGTACGCTGGTAAAGTTTAATTTTTTTTTCTCCCCCCGCCCCTCCTTCCACCACCTCATTTTTTCAAAGCCATGTAATTTCTAAACCTTTCGGATTTAAGTATTAGTTGCTTCTGAAAAGTTGTTAGGAATCTAAAAATCTTTCGATTGATATCAAACATGACTAAAATTGGACCATATTTACTCGAGATATACAAAAAACAAATTTTGAGGGTCAAGATTTTAATTCCCCTTGCCTAACTGGCAAACTGCCGAATGAGCAGTCCGATAGATGGCGTGCTTGCAATATTGTGAACAATATGTTTTTGGATTCAAAGGAATATTAAGACCAGAGGATTTATGTGAATGAAGGCGACAAGGGCTACCACCCGACTAGGGTTGCCACCTTTTTTTTTATTCCGTCCACTAGGTACAGGGTATCCCAAACTCGGCCGCGCCCGAGTTTAACGTTCGGCTTCATTTTTATTTTGATTGAGCAATTAATCATCGAGTTGATTGCAGTTTGCAGTGACAGTCGATCAGTGGAAACCTGAAGATTTTTCTGATCCCCTCGATTAGTCATGGCATACAAATAAATCGCCTGATTTCATATACACTCGAAAATGACGCAAGTTTTTGTTTTTTACATAATTTTTTTCTTCTTCTCTTTTTTTTTACATAAAAAAATAAAATATATATATGTTTTTTTTTTCTTGAGAATATTTCCATAAGAAGAGAGGGGGGGGCTGAACTTCTTGGAAGACTCGTTTCCTCATAATTGCTAATTTATTGATCAATGCTCGTTTCGTTTCTGTTTTTTTTTTTTATATATTCAAATCGGCTTTTATCAAAGGCGAATAAAAAAAAAAAGCAATCAAGGCATGCGTAACAAGTCTTTTGAGAGTTGTTGTCGCCTTTGTCTTTGTCACCGTTTCGTATCGGTTATTTTCGCTATTATTTTATAACTTTTAATATATAAATTTTTATCTTTTTTTTTTTGTTTAAACAAAACACTTTCTTTTTGCCCAGCCAAATTATAATTGCAAATCTACACAAAAACAGAGCAATAATAATGTGATAATCACCCGAAGCATTTTTTTTCTCTTAATTAAATCAGCGATTTTTTTTGAAAACATTTTTAATGGTTTGATTGAACTTCTTAAGAATTGATGGGCTTGATTAATAAGAGAGAAATTCAATCATGACTCAAACCAGATTAGAAAGGGTATAGAGTATTTGTGTCAGCAAATAAAAATAAATCAAAAAAAAAAAAAATTACAAAGTTTCCATGAGTCTGTCAAAGTGTGTGTGTGTGTTTTTTTTTAAGAACAACAAGAAAAAAATTTAAATAAATTAAAAACATAGTTAAATATTTTTGAATAATTCATTCATTCATTCATTTTGGTGACAGTCGCTTAATTTATTTATAGAGTATTGCGTTGTCCCAAAAACCACTAACACTTTGATTCATTTGGCCTCGGTCAAAGCTGATTTTAGATATACAATCAGCCCTAATCTTATATGGGTGATCTCAGAACCAATAGCCTTAGATACATCGACATACTGACCGATCAAGCCTCACCTCCAACTCCAATCGATATATAGAGCCCATCTAATTGATCCATCACTCTGCATATGTCAGTCGATTATGTCAAATAAATTTGTTGTATATTTATGTATTCCATGGGCTGTTTCTGTCTTCGGAATGATCGTCTTCTGCATAATGTTCAAGGCAAGAGACTTCATCATTATCATTATCATGATCATTATAAGAAGATCGGTTGGAGGGGTAGCCAGAGCCAGAGCAACAGAGGCAGTAGCAAATAGCAGCTGGAAGCCTCATCAAATTCTGTGTCGACTTGACAAGCTGTTGAAAACGCTTAACGTTTTCATTAACTACGAATTACCACTAAATAATTTGTCATCTAAAAAACACAGACAACTCCAACAAAAAAATATTAAAACCTATAACGAAAAACCAAAATCAAACATGCTAAACTTGAGAGGCAGAAAAGAAGTTCCTTTTTCGATTTGAATATCGTGCGGCATTCGTTTAAGTTATTAAGCATAAAACTTAAATTTAAAGCATCATTAATGGGTTATCATTTGGTCTCTCGATCTCCTAGGTTCGTTTAACTAAATGATCTAAAATATCAAATTTAAAAACTGCCTCTTTAGCTTGGGCCAACTCCACCAGAAAATCATTTACTTCTTCAGTGGAATGGGGCACGGATAGTTTCAAGTTTTGGAGGGGAGAGTAGACTAATTATACGGAATATTTAAGTGTCTCAAGAAGTCTTGAAATGGCTGTCCTAGGAATCTAACTAACCATCTTTTGGGTTAGTTTGAGCGAAGCCTGAGAAAACTAAGCCTGGGAAGCAGTTCAAGGTTAGGTTAGGTTTTCAGAGACTGTACTATGTCTTCGATCCTTTAAGCTTACAGCTGAAATCTGGCCAGGGATTTCAGGTAAACTCAGAGTTTCTAAAATGGTTTGAAAAAAATTCAGTAGCCTTTAAATTATTAATTCATAAGTCTTAACTAAAGCTATGATTGCTTGGATCTTTCTGGCTGACTTCTGAAAGCAAGCAACACTTATTGCCAAGGGCTTCAGTTGGGTTTAAGGCAAATTTTTTTGAAATTTAAAAACTCAGTAGTTTAGTTCAATTATATATCTCTATTTCATATAGATAGGGATAGATAATGGCTTCAGTTGCTGAAGCTTGAGCTGAAAATTGGCAACACTTGCAAAGAATTTCAATTAAGTTTGAGGAAATTGCAAAGCTTAAAAACTAGTTGAAAATAGTTCAATACATTTGTCTATATTTCATAAAACCAAATTGAGATTACACTTGCCCAGTTAGTTGAAGCTTGCGCTGAAAATTGGCAACACTAAATTCGAGTACTTTTATGGAATTTAAGGGAATTTCAAAATAGTTTTGAATCAAAGGAAGCTCAACAATTTTCAGACTAGAAAGCCTTAATTTGTCTGTAGAATTTAGAAAAGCTCCGGGAAAGGAAAGACATTTTCAGTCTGAATTTAGTGAAAACTGGCAACGCCGCCTGCGAATGATCTAAACTGAAAGAGTTGGCCCAAGCTAAGACTTCTTGTGGCTGATGGAACTCTGTCTTTATGTATTTATTTATTTATGTTTTTCTTCTTCTTCTTCTTTAATAAGTCAAAAGCTTAGACATTTGGCTTAAAATAACAACAACAAAAGCAACAATGACAACAAATTTAATGATAAGCCCAAGTTGGCTAAGATATTCCGGTAAACGGACTAGACTAATTGAATGAAGGTTAAGTCATCTAACAAGCTTAATTCTATTAAGCCCAAAAGATTACACTCAACATTTTAAGTTTTCAATGCATTTTAACAAAAATAAAAAATAATAATAATAATAAGAAGAAGAAGAAGAAGAAGAAAATATTTATTAATTAAAAACAAAAAGAAAAAAAGAATTGTTTATTTATTTATATATTTTTCTTTTTGTTATTCTTCATTGCGTGTGTGTGTGTGTGTGTGTGTGTGTGTGGCAAGCTGTTTTGATCTCAGTCAGTGATATCGATTTCACAGCGCATGTGGAGATTTGAATAAAATGGTTGCCATCGGCAGAGCCTTCTCCGCATTATCCGCATATATTAAATCTCCGATCTCATGCATGTTTTCCCCCGCCTTATTTATTTTTATCTGTAAACAAGCTAAAAATCGCACAAAAAAAAAAAAAAAAAGTTGTCAGCAAAAAAAAAAAAAAAAAACGTTTGATAAAAAAAAAACTCACACACAAGCAGAGATAATCAATAAAAAATCATTATACGTGTATGCTAATTTGATGATGGCGGTTTTCTAATTTCTTGTTTTTTTTTTTGGGAACCCAAAGCAAAACCAGATTTCTTTGGCTAGCCAAATAGAAATAGAAATAAAAATCATTCCTAGATTTTGGCCATTTTGTAAGAGTAGAAGAAGAAGAAGAAGAAGAACTGTTACATGGGATGTCCAAGTCGGTCATCAAAATATTTTGGAGCGATCAGTCAAGCCAACACGGCGACACGTTGTCCAGTCCGGTTCCAAAGCCAAAGCGTCTCACCTAGACTTCACTACACATTGTTCGACGTCGACGTTGACGTCGACTGAGGCAGCGCCGCCTCTGTCGTTAGAGTCTTGACTTAATCAAAAGATCATATATAAGGAAACAAGAAGTCGTAGCGTTTGTATTTATTTGTTAGAATCTGTGAGCATTCAACACCAACTCGACGGCAACGCAAGACTCTTAAATCCCAGCTAATCCGAGACTTTTATTTCCAAGTGGTTTTTTTTCCAAAAATTTATTGGAAATTTAACATCTTTTTTTTTTTTGAATAAAAACCGTTACAACAAACACACACAAGCAATATGAAGAGTTTTGTAAGTTTCTTAAATTTATTCTTTTTTTTTTCGTATCCAAAAAATGTGCAAAGAAAAATTTTTGTGTGATTTTCGAAAGACCAAAAAAAAAAAAGGAAGAATTAAAAAAATTTGATTATCCTTGAAAAGAATTTTTTTATGGTGAAAAAGAAAAGAGAACTGAAAAAAAAATGCCAAGTGTCTTCAAGTGTGGTTCTCAAGTGTTTTGAAATAAATAAAAAAAAATACACAAAATCTAAAAAAAAAAAATCCTTGAAATAGAATAGAAAATTTTGAGTAGAAAATGCAAAAAGAAAGAAAGTTCGTTCCTGGACTAACTTGTTTGGAGTTCTGAGAAAATTTCCAAAAATATCAGCAAGACAAGGAGAAGTTCCCCTCGAACCAAGGTCCTTTCGGTCCCGACAATCTCCATTCGATTCGATAAGAAAATGTTGAGCTTAGGGAAATAGTTGCAAAAATCTTGTGTAAATATATAGGGACAATCTCGACAATCTCCATTCAATTTCTAAGAAAATGTTGAGCTTAGGGAATTATGTAGTTGCAAAAGTCTTGGATGAATTTATAGGGAGATATAGGAACTAGTTTTTACTTGGAAAGGAATAAAGGGAAGATATCTGAGACTTCTTTACCCAACAAAGTTCTCTCTCGAAACCAGGGCCTTTCGGACTGGACGAGTCTGTATATAGGGAATCGGATTTCTAAGGAAATATTATGATAATCTTGGAGAGACCTGAGGACTTAATTGGTGCCTTGAAATAGTCAGTGATATCGGAAACTAAGAGGAAGTCGGGCTAGACGGAATCGGTTCCTTGAAATAGTCAGTGATATCGAGAACTAAGGAAACCATTAAAGAGGAAGTCGGGCCAGACGGAATCGGTTCCCTGAAATTGTCAAGGAATTTGTTCTTTCAATTTATTTAATTAGGAGAAAAGGGTTCCTGAAAAAGACATCCTACTTTTCCCCTTTAAAAAGACAAATATTTCGAGTTTGCAAAAATTGACTTTCTTCAAATAAAATCATGAGGGGTTTGATTAATTAAGAGTTCATAATCATTCATTCAATTTGAAAAAAGACTGGTTTAGTTATTTCTTTTTATAGATATATATGTATATATATTTTTTTTTGTTACCTTTTGCCGGCTTGTTAATTGGTATATTTCGTTGCTTTCGTCGTTTCGTCAAACCTGAAAATGTTTGCTGAGCAGCTTAGGGGAAAGGGAGGTGTGAGGTTGGTTTGGGATTGAAGAGATCATAAGACGGCTAATATTTAAAAGCACTTAAAAAAAATACCTTGACATTGGCCACGAAAGGGCCCAAAGCCACAAAGACAAGAAGACTCAACAAATCTAATTGGTGACTGATTGAGGGGGGCGAGGGCGAGCAGGGGTAAAGACAACTCAATTTGGGCTTAAGTCAAATAAATCAAAAGCCAATCATATTGACTACAACAACAACAAAAAGAAACAACAGCCAACGAAATCGACTAAGCCAGACAAAGCGACGTCAAGCCAAGGCAAAGCCAAAAGCGATAAAAAACGCTCCGAAAACGAAAAAAAAACGCTAGCGTTTTTGGGCCGCTGATTAATTGCATTCATTTTATATCAGCTTTAAATGTTGTGGTAAAACCAAGCCAAAACGACTAAGATTTTGAATTCCCATGTGACTTTTAATTTTTTTCTTTTTTTTTTTTTGATCAAACTTATCCGATCCGAAAAATATCTTGATCTGGGTTTTTATATTGGATTTGCATACTCGACCTGTTTTTTTTTTTTGAGTGGGGCTTTTTCGGGGCTAGTCCAACTTATTGACGTTTTTCGTTTATGGCTTCCGTCATGCTCATAAAATATAAATAAATACAACAAAAAAAAAAAAAAAACACTTGAGGCCCACCCAATTTGTTAGACTCGTGCCGTTTTATTTGAAATCATATAAAATTTGTTTTTGGTATTTTTTTTCATTCAAAACTAAATTAACTGTTTGATTTGTGTTATTTTTACAGTTGCTTTTCTGTTTAGTGGCTTTCGTGGCTGCCGATGTGAAACATTTGACAGATCGTAATCTGGATCTATTCAAATATAATCCCAGCGATATTTACACCCTGCCCGAGGATATTGACGATGACAAGCCCGCCGTCGTCTTTAACGGTGACGTTATGAAGGCCAAAACAGAGAGGCTCCAGAACCTAAATTCTGGCAAGAAATTCAAATTGGAGTAAGTCGAATCTTTAAAAAAAAGTCTCTTTTTCTTATTTTTCCGTGGGATTTTTCTTTTAGATTGAAAACCCAGAATGGTATCGAGGTGTCCAGCGTGGGCAAGCTGAAGGATGACAAGACCTTTGTGGTGAGCGGCTCCTATTCGTTTACCGGTGCCGATGGCAAGCGCTACAAGACCCGCTACACAGCCGATGAATTCGGCTATCATCCCATCACTGAACTCGATCTGGATATACCCGAGTAAGTCCAGCGAAAGTTCTAAAAAATTTTTCTGGAGATTTCATCGTTGTTTCCTTTCCATTTTTGCAGACCTCAGCCTTTGGGAGCTGGAGCCGGTGGAGCCGGCGGCTCAGGTGGTGGTAAGCTGACCAGCATTGATACCAGCACTCTGCTGGGCGGCAACAAGAATCGCTTCCAGTTCCTTAACCAGAACCTCAACCTGGACAGCCAGCAGGGCGGCGGTCCTCTGCGCGGCAGTGGCCAGAGTGGCGATGACTACAGCTATCAACCCCAGGGTCTGGGTCTGGCTATCGGCGCAGCTGCCGGTGGCGACTATGACAACCAATATGGGGGCTCCTACGGTGGGCCCGGCTCTTCCTCTGGCAATGGCTATGACTACAAGGCACCCACTGTCCAATTCGAGACACCCTCTCGTCAATATTTGCCTGTGGCATAAAAGTCTTTATTCTACACTCCCCCCCACACACACACACAAGCACACCCACACACCAACAACCACTCCCTACACTCTTCCACTCCACTCCCTGGCCCTAGACCCACTCCGAATCCCTGCTGACCAATATCCCCCATTTAAGCAAAGTCCCTTGATTCCCCCCCGTCTAAATTTAAGCAAACTGAAAAAAAAATCAAGTATTTATTTTTAAGCAACAACAAATTTACACACAAAAAAAAAATTAATAAGGAAGAACAAAGTAGCAAAATTATTTCAACATATTTTATATTAATTAATTTTTTTTATGAATTTTGTAATCTTTTTTTTTTTTTTAATTGTATATTTTATTTTATTTGTATATGTTTAAATGGATTGCTCAAGATGAGTTATATATGTATATATAGGCTTTTTGTTGCCAGGCCAATTAGACAACAACACACAAACACACACAAGCAAACCAACACATAAGCACACACAACAAACACAAACACACAAAAAAAAAAAAATCCCCAAAAAAAAAAGAAGAAAAAAATCAAACACAAACAAACAAACAAAAAATATATGTATATATACACTGAGTGATATTAGTAGTAAATAAATGGCTAAAAACTAACTTCCAAAATGGCGAAAATCAAGAAGTCTTTCAATTCTACAAGCAGTCGAAATGGGTTCTTTTCGTTTTAAAAGGATCCCAAATTGGAATCCGAGTGACTCCTTGTTAGGAGGCCAGTAACTACAATATATATATATATATGGCATAAACACCCCTAACGGGATAGAGCCTGATGCACAATTTGCCTCCACGCCTCTCTGTCCTGTGCGCGACTGCGCCAGTTGGTGACACCAAGCGTCGCCAGAACTGCGTCCATCTGGTCCCTCCAACGTGCGCGTGGCCTTCCTCTCCTACGTTGTCCGCCAACTACCGCATCGAAGACTGATCGAGCTGGAGTTGTTGCCTCCATACGAGCGATGTGACCAAGCCAGCAAAGTCGCTGAATTTTGATTCGCTTGACTATGTCCACATCGCCGTATAGCTCATACAGCTCGTCATTCCACCTGATGCGATAGGTTTCGCCAACGCAAACAGGTCCAAAGATCTTGCGAAGGATTTTCCTCTCGAAGACATCCAGAGCAGCTGCATCTGACTGCGTCACTGTCGAGGCTTCCGCACCATATAGAAGCACTGGGATGATGAGTGCCTTGTAAAGGGTTAGCTTCGACTTTCGAGAGAGGGCTCTGCTGTTCATTTGCCTACTGAGCCCAAAGTAACTCCTGTTGGCAAGCGTGATCCTTCGTTTGATCTCCAGGCTGACATCGTTGTTGCTGGTCACTGCAGTTCCTAAATAGACAAAGTCCTTAACCAACTCAAAGTCATAGTCTCCAGCAGTAAGATGAGAATCAAGACGCCGCGACTCTCTGTTACTGCACACCAAAAACTTTGTTTTGCCCATATTCACCGCTAGACCAACTTTAGCTGATTCTCTTTCAATTGCTCCAAAAGCCGCAGTCACATCACGCTTGGTACGGCCAATAATATCAATATCATCAGCGTAACCAAGGAGCTGGACACATTTCTGTCCCAATATTGTGCCCACCCGATGCACTCCACCTTTCCTTATGACACTCTCCATCAGCAGATTGAAGAGCACACAAGATAGCGAGTCGCCTTGTCTGAGATCCCGCCTGGTACTGAAGGTTTCGGACTGGTCCTTTCCTACCTTGACAGAGCTGATGGTGTTGCTCAATGTCATTCTACAAAGCCGTACTATCTTTGCAGGAATACCAAGCTCAGACATGGTGGTGTACAGGCAACCTCGCCGTGGATTATCAAAAGCAGTTTTAAAATCAACAAACAGGTGGTAGGTGTCGATTTGATTCTCATACGCTTTCTCCAGGATCTGACGTAATGTGAAGATCTGGTCGACTGTGGACCGGCCAGGACGAAAGCCGCATTGATACGGTCCAATCAATACTTCAGCATATGGCTTTAGTCTCTGACACATTACGGTCGTGAAAACTTTGTATGCGACGGGAAGAAGACTGATGCCACGATAGTTGGTGCGTTGTGTTGCATCACCCTTCTTCAGAATGGGGCAGATCATACTGAGACTCCAATCACTGGGCATACTTCCCGCTGACCATACGTTGCAAATGAGCTGGTGCATACACCCTACCAACTCATCGCCTCCAGCCTTAAACAATTCAGCCGGTAGGCCGTCCGCTCCCGCGGCTTTATTGTTATACCCTGTACCTAAAAAGGTACAAGGGTATACTAATTTTGTGCAAATGTATGTAACATAGAGAAGGAGACGTCGGAGACCCCCCAAAGTTACCCACAATATGATCAGGGTGACTAGAGAAATTGATATAGCCATGTCCGTCCGTCTGTCCGTCTGTCCGCGCGTACGCCTAGATCTTAGAGACTATAAGAGCTAGGATAACCAAACTTGGGATTCGGACTCCTTATGTGTGTACGCTGGTCAAGTTTATTTTTTTTTCTCCCCCCGCCCCCCCTTCCATCACCTCATTTTTTCAAAGCCATATAATGTCTAAACCTTTCGGATTTAAGTATTAGTTGCTTCTGAAAAGTTGTTAGGAATCTTACGATTGATATCAAACATGACTAAAATTGGACCATATTCACTCGAGATATACAAAATACAAATTTTGAGGGTCAAGATTTTAATTCCCCTTGCCTAACTGGCAAACTGCCGAATGAGCAGGCCGATAGATGGCGTGCTTGCAATATTGTGAACAATGTGTTTTTGGACTCAAAGGAATATTAAGACCAGAGGTTTTATGTGAATGCAGGCGACCAGGGTTACCACCCGACTAGGGTTGCCACCTTTTTTTTAATTCCGTCTACTAGGTACAGGGTATCCCAAACTCGGCCGCGCCCGAGTTTAACGTTCGGCTTCATTTTTAAGTCGCTTTATGGCGACTTCGACTTCCGTATAGTTAGGGATGGGAACTTCAACACCATCTTCTCTGATTGGGGTTAGTGGATCTTCTTCATCGGACTCTTGGTTGTCTCCAGCCAAAAGACTTTCAAAGTGGTCCCTCCATAATCTCAGTACGGTCTCTGCATCTATGACAAGATTTCCATCATCAATCCTGCAGGCAAGCGATCCAGACCTATACCCTTGAGTCATGCGTTTGACCCTCCTGTAAAAGTCGCGGGCATCATTCCTGCTCCTGCTGTTCTCCAACTTCTCACACTCAAGCCTTTCCATCTCCTGCTTCTTCCTCCTGAAAAGGCGCTTCTCCTCTCTTCTCTGCATCCTATAAATATTCACCACTGCTCGTGTAGCTCCTGCTTGCAGCGTCCGCCTGTATGCAGCGTTCTTTGCAGCAGTCGCATCCCGACACTCCTGGTCATACCATGGATTCCGTTTTGGAGGACGTTGGAATCCAAGGGTTTCCACAGCAGAAGTGTTAATGGCGGTAGATATGTACGTCCACATATCTGAAGTATTTGTAGGCGCTGGAGTGAGCTGGCCAAGTCGGTCGGAGAGTCGAGTTGAGAAGGTATCCCTGTGCTGTTGTGACTGCAGCTTTCCGATGGCAAGCTTTCTTGGCATACCTTGGTGTGAGGTTTTCGCTACTCACAACCGTGCGCGAACCTTGGCTGCGACAAGGTAGTGGTCAGAGTCGATGTTAGGACCCCGACACGATCTCACATCAAGAATGCTAGACGCATGTCTTGCATCGATCACAACATGATCAATCTGGTTGCAGGTCTGACGATCAGGTGACAGCCAGGAGACCAGTAACTAACCTGAGCTAAGTTGAAGATTTTTCGGCTTAAAAGGATCTCAAATTTCATTTAGAAATTGATGCTTTAAAGTCCTTAAAAGGGTGCTCCCTAGGGACAGGACCAGGGAGCATATAAGCCCCGACTGATACCTTGCTGGGAGCAGCAATTGCCACTTAGCCTCAGATATGTTTCCAAGGTTTCTAGGCTTCAAGGATCCAAAGCTGGGTTTCTTTTAGTTCATATAAAAGTTCAGAGAAATCTTTGAGGCATTTAGGTTCTTCGGAAGATTCTCCCTAGGATCATATAAGCCCCGAGTGAAGCCAACACCGATTACCACCTAAGTTTCCAACTGATTCCTTGAAAATTGAAGGGTCTTCGGGACTGATACCTTGCTGGGAGCAGAAATTGCCACTTAGTCTCAGCTATGTTTCCAAGGATTCTAGGCTGCAAGGATCCAAAGCTGGGTTTCTTTTTTCATATAAAAATTCAGAGAAATCTTTGATGCATTTAAGTTCTTCAGAAGATTATCGCTAGAATCATATATGCCCCGAGTGAAGCCAACACCGATTACCACCTAAGTTTCCAACTGATTCCTTGAAAATTGAAGGTTCTTCGGCTTAAAAGAAACAACAATTTGGTTTCCAATTTCATCCACAAATTGATGGAGACTTTAGATAATTGGAAGTCCTTAAAAGTTTTATGCCTACGATTCTTGAAAATATTCGAATATTTTTTTTGCTCTATTTCTATCGATAACAAATATGATCGAAGAGACAAGCTATCGTTGACTGGCAAGCGGAACAGCCCAAGTGAACATTCCTGGAACCAGAATTGATTCACTAATTTATTTGTTCAAAAAGAACTCTTACATTTTTTCTCAATTTGTTAAAAAGTTATTGCCAAGGCTTCATATTCAAAGAGTGTTTGCAAAGGTAGGTTAACACCTCATTCAACTCCAAAACAATAAACCTCTTACATTTCTGGGACTCCTTATTGTTAGCGTACCATTGCAGCCATTAGAGGACCGTATTACTGACACGAACTTGACCATGGACGTGCTCGCTGAAAGAGAACTGATGAGAGAATTGGGAAACCAGTACATGGAGCACTTAAGCCTCCTAAAAATTCTCAGAAAGGAGAAACGCGCTTTGGAGCAACATATAAAAATTCTACGTGTCGAATATAAGCAACACCCTGAAAATTCGGATATGCTTTGGAATGCTTTAGTCTCCTGTTGTGAAAATATGAAGAGAATTGAAACTAAAATGGCGTTTGTCAACGGACGGAAAAATAGTTTCGCGTCGCACATATTCCATTTACACTGCCGGATAAACTTGATCTATACAGAAGACTCCGAGGAAAATCCAACTAATTAAAGGAACCTGAATAATGCCCTCAATCAGGAAATTGGACAATAAAATAATATAATCTCTGACAATTATGAATGAATAAAAATGAAGAATGTCAGAAAAAATTTTAGAAAACGCCAGAAGATAGACAGTATGTTCGTTGGTCTTCAACAGCGCCCCTAAAATCGGGCAAGGTTTTTATTATATAATTTCCTTTTTTTCATATTCGATTGAATAAAACATCTTCAAATTAAGCCAAGAGTTCTTCTATGCGTTTCCTGGCCTCCACATAAGCAGCCAAGACCTCCTCCAGTGTGGATTTGTGCTCCTCGTTTGAATTTTCATCGGCATCACTTAAGTCTATATGGTCTAAGTCTTCTCTAAGCAGATTGTCCGGCTGGGACTGATGCAGTTTCTGGGCACTGAATGTGAGGGTGCCTGTGGTCTGCATGGCCCTGGAAGATTTGACTCCAAATCGATTGAAACAGTCGCCTCCTGAATGCTGCTTGATAAAGCTCACAAAGTCAAAGATGTGTCGTCCGCCAATGAAATATCTTTTCAGGGCATCCAACCAAATGCAATGGGGTCGACTACAGGTCAGTTCCTGAACTCTACCCGCCGCAGTTAGAGGAGCCAGCAATGGGCATGGGTAGTGGGAGAAGCCCTCACAGCGTTCTCGTTGCCAACTGTCTATGCTGATCACCTCAAAGTAGATATGGAGTAGGGAAAGGGCGTGTCCAAATGTGGGGGCTCTAAGATGGTATAGGGCGGCGGATGCATATAATAGTGTATGCGCACATTGGGGTTCTCGAAACTGACAGCCTGGTGGAGTTGTAGGAGCAGGACCGCACGGCGCATGCGTTTGGGAGGCAGAGCCAAATTGGCCAATGAACGCAAGGTAGCCGCCGTGGCTCTTTGGCGCTGATAGTGATATATGAATTCAGTGGCCAGTGCCGTCTCGTCTAGCGAGAGTGTAGAGATCGGTGAAAGTTTCTCATCGTCCGGCTTGGCCCCTTCCCTTCGTCTGCTGCCTGTAGAACTTGAGGTAAGCAGGAATTTGGTGGTTTCGTTGTCAGACTCATCGTAAGCCTCCAGGGGTGGGATGTTCTGAAAGTCTAGGCCATAGATCTGCCGTCAGCTGATTCCTTGAATATTGATGGCTCTTCGGTTAGAAAGAATCAACATTTTGGTTTCTATTTTCATTTACAAATTTGTGGGGACTCGATAATTGAAAGCCCCTAAAAGGGTTATACTAACGATCATTTCAGCTCCAAATGAGGATGGTTCTAAATACCATCTAACGAAAGGGATTTTTCCAACTGTTTCCGTCAATTTAGAAGGCTTCTTTTAAGTCGTATTTGCTTCTACCACAAATTTAACCAAACTCATTTCAATATTTTCCCGGAACTTCTTGAAATTGAAATCTATCGATAACAGCTATGATCGAAGAGACAAGTTATCGTTGACTGGCAATCGGAACAGCCCAATAGATGGTGTTTTTGCATCGAAGCATTTAAATGCTGCTTGCTTTTGTTTTGCCGTGACTGGACTCCCATTTCGCCTTGGATACTTAGAATCTTCAATTCAAAATATCAAAAGTTTATTTCAGGCTTGCACTGGTGAACACAAAACATTCAAATGAACGTTCCTGGAACCAGAAATGATTCACTAGCTTATTTGTGACAGCTTCAGTTCAATAAGAACGCTTACATTTTCTTTCTCAACTTACAGAAAGCTATTCCGAAGGTTCGAGACGTTTTTCATATTCAAAGGTAAGTTGTAATTTTTAAACATTCTAATAAACAAAAAAGCACTCGAAAACATTTGCATCCAACTCCAAAACAATAAACTTCTTACATTTCTTGATCCCCTCATTGTTACGTATTTTCTTATACCATTGCAGCCATTGGTGGACCTTATTACTGACATGGATTCGAACTTCGAGCAGCTGCTTGAAGAGCAAACGCTGGAAGCATTGGAAAACATTGGCAAGAATCTCATCGATGAGTTTTTATTTCTCCAATCGCAGAAAGCCGCCACGGAGGAAGATATAGAAAATGCAATGACTGAATATGGCAAACATATCATGGATCCGGCAACATCGGATATGTACTGGAATGCATTAGTCTTTCATGAAAAAAAATATTGGCAAATTCGTGGTACACTTTGGGTCATCATCAGTCTGGCTAAGACCTTGATGTCGAAAATATTGCATTTACGTGGGATGAACAATCAAGACTCCGAAGAAAATCCAACTAATTAGAAGGACCTGAATAATGTCTTCAATCAGGAAATCAGATAATAAAACAATATAATTTCCGAAAATTATAAAAACTATTTGGCTTTTTAATTTTACCTTAAAGAAATCAAGGGGACACTCAATCATTTGAATCAACAAAATTTGAGAGGAGCGAAGAATCTCAGATACATTTTTAGAAGACGCCAGAAGATAGACAGTATCTCCTTTGGTCTTCAACAGCGCCCCTAAAATCGGGCAAGGTTTTTATTATATAATTTCTTTTTTTTTCATATTCGATTGAATAAAACTATGAAATATCTTTTCAGGGCATCCAAGCAAGTGCCATGGGGTCGACTACCGCAGAAGCTTTTCCCTGCGTTCTCGTTGCCAACTGTCCATGCTGATCACCTCAAAGTAGAGATGGAGCAGGGAAAGGGCTCGGCCAAATGTGAGGGTTCTAATGTGGTATAGGGCGGCGGATGCATATAATAGCGTATGTGCACATTAGGGTTCTCGAAGCCAACAGCCTGGTGGAGTTGTAGAAGCAGGACCGCACGGCGCATGCGCTTGGGAGGCAGAGCAAAATTGGCCAAGGAACGCAAGGTAGGGGTGGTGTTAAATTAACTGTTTGATTTGTTTTTTTTTTGTGTTATTTTTGCAGTTGCTTTTCTGTTTTGTGATTATCATGGCTGCCGTGGGCAAGCTGAAGGATGACAAGACCTTTGTGGTGAGCGGCTCCTATTCGTTTACCGGTGCCGATGGCAAGGGCTACAAGACCCGCTACACAGCCGATGAATTCGGCTATCATCCCATCACTGAACTCGATCTGGATATACCCGAGTAATTCCAGCGAAAGTTCTAAGAAATTTTTCTGGAGATTTCATCGTTGTTTCGTTTTAACTTTGCAGACCTCAGCCTTTGGGAGCTGGAGCCGGTGGAGCCGTCGGCTCAGGTGGTGGTAAGCTGACCAGCATTGATACCAGCACTCTGCTGGGCGGCAACAAGAATCGCTTCCAGTTCCTTAACCAGAACCTCAACCTGGACAGCCAGCAGGGCGGCGGTCCTCTGCGCGGCAGTGGCCAGAGTGGCGATGACTACAGCTATCAGCCCCAGGGTCTGGGTCTGGCTATCGGTGCAGCTGCCGGTGGCGACTATGACAACCAATGGCAACTCCTACGGTGGGCCAGGCTCGTCCTGTCCAATTCGAGACATCCTCTCGTCAATATTTGCCTTTTCTTTTCGTTTTAAAAGGATCCCAAATTGGCATCCGAGTGATTCCTTGTTAGGAGGCCAGTAACTAACCTGAGCTAAGTTGAAGATTTTTCGGCTTAAAAGGATCTTAAATTTCATTTAGAAATTGATGCTTTAAAGTCCTTAAAAGGGTGCTCCCTAGGAACAGGACCAGGGAGCATGTAAGCCCCGACTGATACCTTGCTGGGAGCAGAAATTTCCACTTAGTCTCAGCTATGTTTCCAAGGTTTCTAGGCTTCAAGGATCCAAAGCTGGGTTTCTTTTAGTTCATATAAAAGTTCAGAGAAATCTTTGAGGCATTTAGGTTCTTCGGAAGATTCTCCCTAGGATCATATAAGCCCCGAGTGAAGCCAACACCGATTACCACCTAAGTTTCCAACTGATTCCTTGAAAATTGAAGGGTCTTCGGTTAAAAAGAAACAACAATTTGGTTTCCAATTTCATCCACAAATTGATGGAGACTTTAGATAATTGGAAGTCCTTAAAAGGTTTATGCCTACGATTCTTGAAAATGTTCGAATAATTTGTTTGCTCTATTTCTATCGATAACAAATATGATCGAAGAGACAAGCTATCGTTGACTGGCAAGCGGAACAGCCCAAGTGAACATTCCTGGAAGCAGAATTGATTCACTAACTAATTTCTTCAAAAAGAACTCTTTCCTTTTTTTCTCAATTTGTTAAAAAGTTATTGCCAAGGCTTCATATTCAAAGAGTGTTTGCAAAGGTAAGTTAACACCTCATTCAACTCCAAAACAATAAACCTCTTACATTTCTGGGACTCCTTATTGTTATCGTACCATTGCAGCCATTAGAGGACCGTATTACTGACACGAACTTGACCATGGACGTGCTCGCTGAAAGAGAACTGATGAGAGAATTGGGAAACCAGTACATGGAGCACTTAAGCCTCCTAAAAATTCTCAGAAAGGAGAAACGCGCTTTGGAGCAACATATAAAAATTCTACGTGTCGAATATAAGCAACACCCTGAAAATTCGGATATGCTTTGGAATGCTTTAGTCTCCTGTTGTGAAAATATGAAGAGAATTGAAACTAAAATGGCGTTTGTCAACGGACGGAAAAATAGTTTCGCGTCGCACATATTCCATTTACACTGCCGGATAAACTTGATCTATACAGAAGACTCCGAGGAAAATCCAACTAATTAAAGGAACCTAAATAATGCCCTCAATCAGGAAATTGGACAATAAAATAATATAATCTCTGACAATTATGAATGAATAAAAATGAAGAATGTCAGAAACAATTTTAGAAAACGCCAGAAGATAGACAATATCTTCTTTGGCCTTCAACAGCGCCCCTTAAATCGGGCAAGGTTTTTATTATATAATTTCCTTTTTTTCATATTCGGTTGAATAAAACTACATCTTCAAATTAAGCCAAGAGTTCTTCTATGCGTTTCCTGGCCTCCACATAAGCAGCCAAGACCTCCTCCAGTGTGGATTTGTGCTCCTCGTTTGAATTTTCATCGGCATCACTTAAGTCTAAATGGTCTAAGTCTTCTCTAAGCAGATTGAAACAGTCGCATCCTGAATGCTGCTTGATAAAGCTCACAAAGTCAAAGATGTGTCGTCCGCCAATGAAATATCTTTTCAGGGCATCCAACCAAGTGCCCTGGGGTCGACTACAGGTCAGTTCCTGAACTCTACCCGCCGCAGTTAGAGGAGCCAGCAATGGGCATGAGTAGTGGGAGAAGCCCTCACAGCGTTCTCGTTGCCAACTGTCTATGCTGATCACCTCAAAGTAGATATGGAGTAGGGAAGGGGCGTGTCGAAATGTGGGGGCTCTAAGATGGAATAGGGCGGCGGCGGGTTCTCGAAACTGACAGCCTGGTGGAGTTGTAGGAGCAGGACCGCACGGCGCATGCGTTTGGGAGGCAGAGCAAAATTGGCCAATGAACGCAAGGTAGCCGCCGTGGCTCTTTGGCGCTGATAGTGATACATGAATTCAGTGGCCGATGCCGTCTCGTCTAGCGAGAGCGTAGAGATCGGTGAAAGTTCCCTATCGTCCGGCTTGGCCCCTTCCGTTCGTCTGCTGCCTGTAGAACTTGAGGTAAGCAGGAATTTGGTGGTTTCGTTGTCGGACTCATCGTAAGCCTCCAGGGGTGGGATGTTCTGAAAGCCTAGGCCATAGATCTGCCGTCAGCTGATTCTTTGAATATTGAAGGCATTTCGGTTAGAAAGAATCAACATTTTGGTTTCTATTTTCATTTACAAATTTGTGGGGACTCGATAATTGAAAGCCCCTAAAAGGGTTATACTAACGATCATTTCAGCTCCAAATGAGGATGGTTCTAAATACCATCTAACGAAAGGGATTTTTCCAACTGTTTCCGTCAATTTAGAAGGCTTCTTTTAAGTCGTATTTGCTTCTACCACAAATTTAACCAAACTCATTTCAATATTTTCCCGGAACTTCTTGAAATTGAAATCTATCGATAACAGCTATGATCGAAGAGACAAGTTATCGTTGACTGGCAATCGGAACAGCCCAATAGATGGTGTTTTTGCATCGAAGCATTTAAATGCTGCTTGCTTTTGTTTTGTCGTGACTGGACTCCCATTTCGCCTTGGATACTTAGAATCTTCAATTCAAAATATCAAATGTTTATTTCAGCAGCGCACCAGTGAACACAAAACATTCAAATGAACGTTCCTGGAACCAGAAATGATTCACTAGCTTATTTGTGACAGCTTCAGTTCAATAAGAACGCTTACATTTTCTTTCTCAACTTACAGAAAGCTATTCCGAAGGTTCGAGACGTTTTTCATATTCAAAGGTAAGTTGTAATTTTTAAACATTCTAATAAACAAAAAAGCACTCGAAAACATTTGCATCCAACTCCAAAACAATAAACTTCTTACATTTCTTGATCCCCTCATTGTTACGTATTTTCTTATACCACTGCAGCCATTGGTGGACCTTATTACTGACATGGATTCGAACTTCGAGCAGCTGCTTGAAGGGAAAACGCTAGAAGCATTGAAAAAGATTGGCAAGAAGTTCATCGATGAGTTTTCATTTCTCCAATCGCAGAAAGCCGCAACGGAGGAAAATATTGAAAATGCAATGACTGAATATGGCGAACATGTCATGGATCCGGCAACTTCGCTTTTGTTCTATAATGCTTTGATCTTTCAAGAAAGAAAATTATTGGAAATTCGTGGCAAAATTTTGGTCGTCATCAGTCTGAATAATACTTTGAAGTCGAAAATATTGCGCTTACGTGGGATGAACAATCAAGACTCCGAAGAAAATCCAACTAATTAGAAGGACCTGAATAATGTCTTCAATAAGAAAATCGGATAATAAAACAATATAATTTCCGAAAATTATAAAAACTATTTGGCTTTCTAATTTTACCTTAAAGAAATCAAGGGGACCCTCAATCATTTGAATCAACAAAATTTGAGAGGAACGAAGAATGTCAGATACATTTTTAGAAGACGCCAGAAGATAGACAGTATCTTCTTTGGTCTTCAACAGCGCCCCTAAAATCGGGCAAGGTTTTTATTATATAATTTCTTTTTTTTTCATATTCGATTGAATAAAACTACATCTTCAAATCAAGCCAAGAGTTCTTCTATGCCTTTCCTGGCCTCCACATAAGCAGCCAAGACCTCCTCCAGGGTGGACTTGTGCTCGTTTGAATTTTCATCGGGATCACTTAAGTCTAAATGGTCCAAGTCTTCGCCAAGCAGATTGTCCGGTTGAGACTGTTGCAGTTTCTGGGCACTGAATGTGAGGGTGTCTGTGGTCTGCATGGCCCTGGAAGATTTGACCCCAAAACGATTGAAACAGTCGCCTCCTGAATGCTGTTTGAAAAAGCTCACAAAGTCAAAGATGTGTCGTCCGCCAATGAATTATCTTTTCAGGGCATCCAACCAAGTGCCCTGGGGTCGACTACAGGTCAGTTCTTGAACTCTACCCGCCGCAGTCAGAGGAGCCAGCAATGGGCATGAGTAGTGGGAGAAGCCCTCACAGCGTTCTCGTTGCCAACTGTCTATACTGATCACCTCAAAGTAGATATGAAGTAGGGAAAGGGCGTGTCCAAATGTGGGGGCTCTAAGATGGAATAGGGCGGCGGCGGGTTCTCGAAACTGACAGCCTGGTGGAGTTGTAGGAGCAGGACCGCACGGCGCATGCGTTTGGGAGGCAGAGCAAAATTGGCCAATGAACGCAAGGTAGCCGCGGCTCTTTGGCGCTGATAGTGATATATGAATTCAGTGGAAGGTGCCGTCTCGTCTAGCGAGAGCATAGAGATCGGTGAAAGTTTCTCATCGTCCGGCTTGGCCCCTTCCCTTCGTCTGCTGCCTGTAGAACTTGAGGTAAGCAGGAATTTGGTGGTTTCGTTGTCAGACTCATCGTAAGCCTCCAGGGGTGGGATGTTCTGAAAGTCTAGGCCATAGATCTGCCGTCAGCTGATTCCTTGAATATTAAAGGCATTTCGGTTAGAAAGAGTTAACATTTTGGTTTCTATTTTCATTTACAAATATATGGGGACTCGAAAGCCCCTAAAAGGGTTACACTTACGATCATTTCAGCTCCAAATGAGGATGGTTCTAAATACCACCTAATGAAAGGGATTTTTCCAACTGTTTCCGTCAATTTTGAAGGCTTCTTTTAAGTCGGATTTGCTTCTACCACAAATTTAACCAAACTCATTTCAATATTTCCTCGGAACTAAAAATTGCAGTTCTTGAAAATGAAATCTATCGATAACAGCTATGATCGAAGAGACAAGTTATCGTTGACTGGCAAGCGGAACAGCCCAATAGATGGTGTTTTTGCATCGAAGCATTTAAATGCTGCTTGCTTTTGTTTTGTCGTGACTGGACTCCCATTTCGCCTTGGATACTTAGAATCTTCAATTCAAAATATCAAATGTTTATTTCAGCAGCGCACCAGTGAACAAAAACCATTTAAATGAACGTTCCTGGAACCTGAAATGATTCACTAACTTATTTTTGACAGCTTTAGTTCAAAAAGAACGCTCACTTTTTTTTCTCAATTTGCAGAAAGCTATTCCGAAGGTTCGAGACGTTTTTCATATTCAAAGGTAAGTTATAATTTTTAAGCATTCCAATAAACAAAAAAGCACTCGAAAACATTTGCATCCAACTCCAAAATAATAAACTTCTTACATTTCCTGTTCTTATACCATTGCAGCCATTGGTGGACCTTATTACTGACATGGATTCGAACTTCGAGCAGCTGCTTGAAGAGCAAACGCTGGAAGCATTGGAAAACATTGGCAAGAATCTCATCGATGAGTTTTTATTTCTCCAATCGCAGAAAGCCGCCACGGAGGAAGATATAGAAAATGCAATGACTGAATATGGCAAACATATCATGGATCCGGCAACATCGGATATGTACTGGAATGCATTAGTCTTTCATGAAAAAAAATATTGGCAAATTCGTGGTAAAATTTGGGTCATCATCAGTCTGGCTAAGACCTTGATGTCGAAAATATTGCATTTACGTGGGATGAACAATCAAGACTCCGAAGAAAATCCAACTAATTAGAAGGACCTGAATAATGTCTTCAATCAGGAAATCAGATAATAAAACAATATAATTTCTGAAAATTATAAAAACTATTTGGCTTTTTAATTTTACCTTAAAGAAATCAAGGGGACACTCAATCATTTGAATCAACAAAATTTGAGAGGAGCGAAGAATGTCAGATACATTTTTAGAAGACGCCAGAAGATAGACAGTATGTTCTTTGGTCTTCAACAGCGCCCCTAAAATCGGGCAAGGTTTTTATTATATAATTTCTTTTTTTTCATATTCGATTGAATAAAACTACATCTTCAAATTAAGCCAAGAGTTCTTCTATGCGTTTCCTGGCCTCCACATAAGCAGCCAAGACCTCCTCCAGTGTGGATTTGTGCTCCTCGTTTGAATTTTCATCGGCATCACTTAAGTCTAAATGGTCTAAGTCTTCTCTAAGCAGATTGAAACAGTCGCATCCTGAATGCTGCTTGATAAAGCTCACAAAGTCAAAGATGTGTCGTCCGCCAATGAAATATCTTTTCAGGGCATCCAACCAAGTGCCCTGGGGTCGACTACAGGTCAGTTCCTGAACTCTACCCGCCGCAGTCAGAGGAGCCAGCAATGGGCATGAGTAGTGGGAGAAGCCCTCACAGCGTTCTCGTTGCCAACTGTCTATGCTGATCACCTCAAAGTAGATATGGAGTAGGGAAAGGGCTCGGCCAAATGTGAGGGCTCTAAGATGGTATAGGGCGGCGGATGCATATAATAGCGTATTGGGGTTCTCGAAGCCAACAGCCTGGTGGAGTTGTAGGAGCAGGACCACACGGCGCATGCGCTTGGGAGGCAGAGCAAAATTGTCCAATGAACGCAAGGTAGCCGCCGCGGCTCTAAATTAACTGTTTGATTTGTTTTTTTTTTTTTTTGTGTTATTTTTGCAGTTGCTTTTCTGTTTTGTGGCTATCATGGCTGCCGATGTGAAACATTTGACAGATCGTAATCTGGATCTATTCAAATATAATCCCAGCGATATTTATACCCTGCCCGAGGATATTGACGATGACAAGCTCGCCGTCGTCTTTAACGGTGACGTGATGAAGGCCAAAACAGAGAAGCTCCAGAACCTAAATTCTGGCAAGAAATTCAAATTGGAGTAAGTCCAATCATTTCAAAAAAAAAGTCTCTTTTACTTATTTTTCCGTGGGATTTTTTTTTTTCTTTTAGATTGAAAACCCAGAATGGTATCGAGGTGTCCAGCGTGGGCAAGCTGAAGGATGACAAGACCTTTGTGGTGAGCGGCTCCTATTCGTTTACCGGTGCCGATGGCAAGGGCTACAAGACCCGCTACACAGCCGATGAATTCGGCTATCATCCCATCACTGAACTCGATCTGGATATACCCGAGTAATTCCAGCGAAAGTTCTAAGAAATTTTTCTGGAGATTTCATCGTTGTTTCGTTTTAACTTTGCAGACCTCAGCCTTTGGGAGCTGGAGCCGGTGGAGCCGGCGGCTCAGGTGGTGGTAAGCTGACCAGCATTGATACCAGCACTCTGCTGGGCGGCAACAAGAATCGCTTCCAGTTCCTTAACCAGAACCTCAACCCGGACAGCCAGCAGGGCGGCGGTCCTCTGCGCGGCAGTGGCCAGAGTGGCGATGACTACAGCTATCAGCCCCAGGGTCTGGGTCTGGCTATCGGTGCAGCTGCCGGTGGCGACTATGACAACCAATGGCAACTCCTACGGTGGGCCAGGCTCGTCCTGTCCAATTCGAGACACCCTCTCGTCAATATTTGCCTTTTCTTTTCGTTTTAAAAGGATCCCAAATTGGCATCCGAGTGATTCCTTGTTAGGAGGCCAGTAACTAACCTGAGCTAAGTTGAAGATTTTTCGGCTTAAAAGGATCTCAAATTTCATTTAGAAATTGATGCTTTAAAGTCCTTAAAAGGGTGCTCCCTAGGGACAGGACCAGGGAGCATGTAAGCCCCGACTGATACCTTGCTGGGAGCAGAAATTTCCACTTAGCCTCAGATATGTTTCCAAGGTTTCTAGGCTTCAAGGATCCAAAGCTGGGTTTCTTTTAGTTCATATAAAAGTTCAGAGAAATCTTTGAGGCATTTAGGTTCTTCGGAAGATTCTCCCTAGGATCATATAAGCCCCGAGTGAAGCCAACACCGATTACCACCTAAGTTTCCAACTGATTCCTTGAAAATTGAAGGGTTTAAAAGAAACAACAATTTGGTTTCCAATTTCATCCACAAATTGATGGAGACTTTAGATAATTGGAAGTCCTTAAAAGGTTTATGCCTACGATTCTTGAAAATGTTCGAATAATTTTTTTGCTCTATTTCTATCGATAACAAATATGATCGAAGAGACAAGCTATCGTTGACTGGCAAGCGGAACAGCCCAAGTGAACATTCCTGGAACCAGAATTGATTCACTAATTTATTTGTGACAGCTTCAGTTCAATAAGAACTCCTACATTTTTTCTCAATTTGTTAAAAAGTTATTGCCAAGGCTTCATATTCAAAGAGTGTTTGCAAAGGTAAGTTAACACCTCATTCAACTCCAAAACAATAAACCTCTTACATTTCTGGGACTCCTTATTGTTATCGTACCATTGCAGCCATTAGAGGACCGTATTACTGACACGAACTTGACCATGGACGTGCTCGCTGAAAGAGAACTGATGAGAGAATTGGGAAACCAGTACATGGAGCACTTAAGCCTCCTAAAAATTCTCAGAAAGGAGAAACGCGCTTTGGAGCAACATATAAAAATTCTACGTGTCGAATATAAGCAACACCCTGAAAATTCGGATATGCTTTGGAATGCTTTAGTCTCCTGTTGTGAAAGTATGAAGAGAATTGAAACTAAAATGGCGTTTGTCAACGGACGGAAAAATAGTTTCGCGTCGCACATATTCCATTTACACTGCCGGATAAACTTGATCTATACAGAAGACTCCGAGGAAAATCCAACTAATTAGAAAAACCTGAATAATGCCCTCAATCAGGAAATTGGACAATAAAATAATATAATCTCTGACAATTATGAATGAATAAAAATGAAGAATGTCAGAAACAATTTTAGAAAACGCCAGAAGATAGACAATATCTTCTTTGGCCTTCAACAGCGCCCCTAAAATCGGGCAAGGTTTTTATTATATAATTTCCTTTTTTTCATATTCGATTGAATAAAACTACATCTTCAAATTAAGCCAAGAGTTCTTCTATGCGTTTCCTGGCCTCCACATAAGCAGCCAAGACCTCCTCCAGTGTGGATTTGTTCTCCTCGTTTGAATTTTCATCGGCATCACTTAAGTCTAAATGGTCTAAGTCTTCTCTAAGCAGATTGAAACAGTCGCATCCTGAATGCTGCTTGATAAAGCTCACAAAGTCAAAGATGTGTCGTCCGCCAATGAAATATCTTTTCAGGGCATCCAACCAAGTGCAATGGGGTCGACTACAGGTCAGTTCCTGAACTCTACCCGCCGCAGTCAGAGGAGCCAGCAATGGGCATGAGTAGTGGGAGAAGCCCTAACAGCGTTCTCGTTGCCAACTGGCCATGCTGATCACCTCAAAGTAGATATGGAGTAGGGAAAGGGCGTGTCCAAATTTGGCGGCTCTAAGATGGTATAGGGCGGCGGATGCATATAATAGCGTATGTGCATATTGGGGTTCTCGAAACTAACAGCCTGGTGGAGTTGAAGGAGCAGGACCGCACGGCGCATGCGTTTGGGAGGCAGAGCAAAATTGGCCAATGAACGAAAGGTAGCCGCCGTGGCTCTTTGGCGCTGATAGTGATATATGAATTCAGTGGCCGATGCCGTCTCGTCTAGCGAGAGCGTAGAGATCGGTGAAAGTTCCCTATCGTCCGGCTTGGCCCCTTCCGTTCGTCTGCTGCCTGTAGAACTTGAGGTAAGCAGGAATTTGGTGGTTTCGTTGTCGGACTCATCGTAAGCCTCCAGGGGTGGGATGTTCTGAAAGCCTAGGCCATAGATCTGCCGTCAGCTGATTCTTTGAATATTGAAGGCATTTCTGTTAGAAAAAATCAACATTTTGGTTTCTATTTTCATTTACAAATTTGTGGGGACTCGATAATTGAAAGCCCCTAAAAGGGTTTTACCTACGATCATTTCAGCTCCAAATGAGGATGGTTCTAAATACCACCTAATGAAAGGGATTTTTCCAACTGTTTCCGTCAATTTAGAAGGCTTCTTTTAAGTCGTATTTGCTTCTACCACAAATTTAACCAAACTCATTTCAATATTTCCTCGGAACTAAAAATTGCAGTTCTTGAAAATGAAATCTATCGATAACAGCTATGATCGAAGAGACAAGTTATCGTTGACTGGCAATCGGAACAGCCCAAGTGAACGTTCCTGGAACCAGAATTGATTCACTAATTTATTTGTGACAGCTTCAGTTCAATAAGAACGCTTACATTTTCTTTCTCAATTTACAGAAAGCTATTCCGAAGGTTCGAGACGTTTTTCATATTCAAAGGTAAGTTATAATTTTTAAACATTCCAATAAACAAAAAAGCACTCCAAAACATTTCCATCCAACTCCAAAATAATAAACTTCTTACATTCCTTGATCCCCTCATTGTTACGTATTTTCTTATACCACTGCAGCCATTGGTGGACCTTATTACTGACATGGATTCGAACTTCGAGCAGCTGCTTGAAGGGAAAACGCTAGAAGCATTGAAAAAGATTGGCAAGAAGTTCATCGATGAGTTTTCATTTCTCCAATCGCAGAAAGCCGCAACGGAGGAAAATATTAAAAATGCAATGACTGAATATGGCGAACATGTCATGGATCCGGCAACTTCGCATTTGTTCTATAATGCTTTGATCTTTCAAGAAAGAAAATTATTGGAAATTCGTGGCAAAATTTTGGTCGTCATCAGTCTGAATAATACTTTGAAGTCGAAAATATTGCGTTTACTTGGGATGAACAATCAAGACTCCGAAGAAAATCCAACTAATTAGAAGGACCTGAATAATGTCTTCATAAGAAAATCGGATAATAAAACAATATAATTTCCGAAAATTATAAAAACTATTTGGCTTTTTAATTTTACCTTAAAGAAATCAAGGGGACCCTCAATCATTTGAATCAACAAAATTTGAGAGGAGCGAAGAATGTCAGATACATTTTTAGAAGACGCCAGAAGATAGACAGTATCTTCTTTGGTCTTCAACAGCGCCCCTAAAATCGGGCAAGGTTTTTATTATATAATTTCTTTTTTTTTCATATTCGATTGAATAAAACTACATCTTCAAATCAAGCCAAGAGTTCTTCTATGCCTTTCCTGGCCTCCACATAAGCAGCCAAGACCTCCTCCAGGGTGGACTTGTGCTCCTCGTTTGAATTTTCATCGGCATCACTTAAGTCTAAATGGTCCAAGTCTTCGCCAAGCAGATTGTCCGGTTGAGACTGTTGCAGTTTCTGGGCACTGAATGTGAGGGTGCCTGTGGTCTGCATGGCCCTGGAAGATTTGACCCCAAAACGATTGAAACAGTCGCCTCCTGAATGCTGCTTGAAAAAGTTCACAAAGTCAAAGATGTGTCGTCCGCCAATGAAATATCTTTTCAGGGCATCCAACCAAGTGCCCTGGGGTCGACTACAGGTCAGTTCTTGAACTCTACCCGCCGCAGTCAGAGGAGCCAGCAATGGGCATGAGTAGTGGGAGAAGCCCTCGCAGCGTTCTCGTTGCCAACTGTCTATGCTGATCACCTCAAAGTAGATATGAAGTAGGGAAAGGGCGTGTCCAAATGTGGGGGCTCTAAGATGGAATAGGGCGGCGGCGGGCTCTCGAAACTGACAGCCTGGTGGAGTTGTAGGAGCAGGACCGCACGGCGGATGCGTTTGGGAGGCAGAGCAAAATTGGCCAATGAACGCAAGGTAGCCGCGGCTCTTTGGCGCTGATAGTGATATATGAATTCAGTGGAAGGTGCCGTCTCGTCTAGCGAGAGCATAGAGATCGGTGAAAGTTTCTCATCGTCCGGCTTGGCCCCTTCCCTTCGTCTGCTGCCTGTAGAACTTGAGGTAAGCAGGAATTTGGTGGTTTCGTTGTCAGACTCATCGTAAGCCTCCAGGGGTGGGATGTTCTGAAAGTCTAGGCCATAGATCTGCCGTCAGCTGATTCCTTGAATATTAAAGGCATTTCGGTTAGAAAGAGTTAACATTTTGGTTTCTATTTTCATTTACAAATATATGGGGACTCGAAAGCCCCTAAAAGGGTTACACTTACGATCATTTCAGCTCCAAATGAGGATGGTTCTAAATACCACCTAATGAAAGGGATTTTTCCAACTGTTTCCGTCAATTTAGAAGGCTTCTTTTAAGTCGTATTTGCTTCTACCACAAATTTAACCAAACTCATTTCAATATTTTCCCGGAACTTCTTGAAATTGAAATCTATCGATAACAGCTATGATCGAAGAGACAAGTTATCGTTGACTGGCAAGCGGAACAGCCCAATAGATAGTGTTTTTGCATCGAAGCATTTAAATGCTGCTTGCTTTTGTTTTGTCGTGACTGGACTCCCATTTCGCCTTGGATACTTAGAATCTTCAATTCAAAATATCAAATGTTTATTTCAGCAGCGCACCAGTGAACAAAAACCATTTAAATGAACGTTCCTGGAACCTGAAATGATTCACTAACTTATTTTTGACAGCTTCAGTTCAATAAGAACGCTTACATTTTCTTTCTCAATTTGCAGAAAGCTATTCCGAAGGTTCGAGACGTTTTTCATATTCAAAGGTAAGTTATAATTTTTAAGCATTCCAATAAACAAAAAAGCACTCGAAAACATTTGCATCCAACTCCAAAATAATAAACTTCTTACATTTCCTGTTCTTATACCATTGCAGCCATTGGTGGACCTTATTACTGACATGGATTCGAACTTCGAGCAGCTGCTTGAAGAGCAAACGCTGAAAGCATTGGAAAACATTGGCAAGAATCTCATCGATGAGTTTTTATTTCTCCAATCGCAGAAAGCCGCCACGGAGGAAGATATAGAAAATGCAATGACTGAATATGGCAAACATATCATGGATCCGGCAACATCGGATATGTACTGGAATGCATTAGTCTTTCATGAAAAAAAATATTGGCAAATTCGTGGTAAAATTTGGGTCATCATCAGTCTGAATAATACTTTGAAGTCGAAAATATTGCGTTTACTTGGGATGAACAATCAAGACTCCGAAGAAAATCCAACTAATTAGAAGGACCTGAATAATGTCTTCATAAGAAAATCGGATAATAAAACAATATAATTTCCGAAAACTATAAAAACTATTTGGCTTTTTAATTTTACCTTAAAGAAATCAAGGGGACCCTCAATCATTTGAATCAACAAAATTTGAGAGGAGCGAAGAATGTCAGATACATTTTTAGAAGACGCCAGAAGATAGACAGTATCTTCTTTGGTCTTCAACAGCGCCCCTAAAATCGGGCAAGGTTTTTATTATATAATTTCTTTTTTTTTCATATTCGATTGAATAAAACTACATCTTCAAATCAAGCCAAGAGTTCTTCTATGCCTTTCCTGGCCTCCACATAAGCAGCCAAGACCTCCTCCAGGGTGGACTTGTGCTCCTCGTTTGAATTTTCATCGGCATCACTTAAGTCTAAATGGTCCAAGTCTTCGCCAAGCAGATTGTCCGGTTGAGACTGTTGCAGTTTCTGGGCACTGAATGTGAGGGTGCCTGTGGTCTGCATGGCCCTGGAAGATTTGACCCCAAAACGATTGAAACAGTCGCCTCCTGAATGCTGCTTGAAAAAGTTCACAAAGTCAAAGATGTGTCGTCCGCCAATGAAATATCTTTTCAGGGCATCCAACCAAGTGCCCTGGGGTCGACTACAGGTCAGTTCTTGAACTCTACCCGCCGCAGTCAGAGGAGCCAGCAATGGGCATGAGTAGTGGGAGAAGCCCTCGCAGCGTTCTCGTTGCCAACTGTCTATGCTGATCACCTCAAAGTAGATATGAAGTAGGGAAAGGGCGTGTCCAAATGTGGGGGCTCTAAGATGGAATAGGGCGGCGGCGGGCTCTCGAAACTGACAGCCTGGTGGAGTTGTAGGAGCAGGACCGCACGGCGGATGCGTTTGGGAGGCAGAGCAAAATTGGCCAATGAACGCAAGGTAGCCGCGGCTCTTTGGCGCTGATAGTGATATATGAATTCAGTGGAAGGTGCCGTCTCGTCTAGCGAGAGCATAGAGATCGGTGAAAGTTTCTCATCGTCCGGCTTGGCCCCTTCCCTTCGTCTGCTGCCTGTAGAACTTGAGGTAAGCAGGAATTTGGTGGTTTCGTTGTCAGACTCATCGTAAGCCTCCAGGGGTGGGATGTTCTGAAAGTCTAGGCCATAGATCTGCCGTCAGCTGATTCCTTGAATATTAAAGGCATTTCGGTTAGAAAGAGTTAACATTTTGGTTTCTATTTTCATTTACAAATATATGGGGACTCGAAAGCCCCTAAAAGGGTTACACTTACGATCATTTCAGCTCCAAATGAGGATGGTTCTAAATACCACCTAATGAAAGGGATTTTTCCAACTGTTTCCGTCAATTTAGAAGGCTTCTTTTAAGTCGTATTTGCTTCTACCACAAATTTAACCAAACTCATTTCAATATTTTCCCGGAACTTCTTGAAATTGAAATCTATCGATAACAGCTATGATCGAAGAGACAAGTTATCGTTGACTGGCAAGCGGAACAGCCCAATAGATAGTGTTTTTGCATCGAAGCATTTAAATGCTGCTTGCTTTTGTTTTGTCGTGACTGGACTCCCATTTCGCCTTGGATACTTAGAATCTTCAATTCAAAATATCAAATGTTTATTTCAGCAGCGCACCAGTGAACAAAAACCATTTAAATGAACGTTCCTGGAACCTGAAATGATTCACTAACTTATTTTTGACAGCTTCAGTTCAATAAGAACGCTTACATTTTCTTTCTCAATTTGCAGAAAGCTATTCCGAAGGTTCGAGACGTTTTTCATATTCAAAGGTAAGTTATAATTTTTAAGCATTCCAATAAACAAAAAAGCACTCGAAAACATTTGCATCCAACTCCAAAATAATAAACTTCTTACATTTCCTGTTCTTATACCATTGCAGCCATTGGTGGACCTTATTACTGACATGGATTCGAACTTCGAGCAGCTGCTTGAAGAGCAAACGCTGAAAGCATTGGAAAACATTGGCAAGAATCTCATCGATGAGTTTTTATTTCTCCAATCGCAGAAAGCCGCCACGGAGGAAGATATAGAAAATGCAATGACTGAATATGGCAAACATATCATGGATCCGGCAACATCGGATATGTACTGGAATGCATTAGTCTTTCATGAAAAAAAATATTGGCAAATTCGTGGTAAAATTTGGGTCATCATCAGTCTGGCTAAGACCTTGATGTCGAAAATATTGCATTTACGTGGGATGAACAATCAAGACTCCGAAGAAAATCCAACTAATTAGAAGGACCTGAATAATGTCTTCAATCAGGAAATCAGATAATAAAACAATATAATTTCCGAAAATTATAAAAACTATTTGGCTTTTTAATTTTACCTTAAAGAAATCAAGGGGACACTCAATCATTTGAATCAACAAAATTTGAGAGGAGCGAAGAATCTCAGATACATTTTTAGAAGACGCCAGAAGATAGACAGTATCTCCTTTGGTCTTCAACAGCGCCCCTAAAATCGGGCAAGGTTTTTATTATATAATTTCTTTTTTTTTCATATTCGATTGAATAAAACTATGAAATATCTTTTCAGGGCATCCAAGCAAGTGCCATGGGGTCGACTACCGCAGAAGCTTTTCCCTGCGTTCTCGTTGCCAACTGTCCATGCTGATCACCTCAAAGTAGAGATGGAGCAGGGAAAGGGCTCGGCCAAATGTGAGGGTTCTAATGTGGTATAGGGCGGCGGATGCATATAATAGCGTATGTGCACATTAGGGTTCTCGAAGCCAACAGCCTGGTGGAGTTGTAGAAGCAGGACCGCACGGCGCATGCGCTTGGGAGGCAGAGCAAAATTGGCCAATGAACGCAAGGTAGCCGCGGCTCTTTGGGGCTGATAGTGATATATGAATTCAGTGGAAGGTGCCGTCTCGTCTAGCGAGAGCGTAGAGATCGGTGAAAGTTTCTCATCGTCTGGCCTGGCCCCTTCCGTTCGTCTGCTGCCTGTAGAACTTGAGGTAAGCAGGGATTTGGTGGTTTCGTTGTCGGACTCATTGTAAGCCTCCAGGGGTGGGATGTTCTGAAAGCCTAGGCCATAGATCTGCCGTCAGCTGATTCCTTGAATATTAAAGGCATTTCGGTTAGAAAGAGTTAACATTTTGGTTTCTATTTTCATTTACAAATATATGGGGACTCGATAATTGAAAGCCCCTAAAAGGGTTTTACCTACGATCATTTCAGCTCCAAATGAGGATGGTTCTAAATACCACCTAATGAAAGGGATTTTTCCAACTGTTTCCGTCAATTTAGAAGGCTTCTTTTAAGTCGGATTTGCTTCTACCACAAATTTAACCAAACTCATTTCAATATTTCCTCGGAACTAAAAATTTCAGTTCTTGAAAATGAAATCTATCGATAACAGCTATGATCGAAGAGACAAGTTATCGTTGACTGGCAAGCGGAACAGCCCAAGTGAACGTTCCTGGAACCAGAATTGATTCACTAATTTATTTGTGACAGCTTCAGTTCAATAAGAACGCTTACATTTTCTTTCTCAATTTACAGAAAGCTATTCCGAAGGTTCGAGACGTTTTTCATATTCAAAGGTAAGTTATAATTTTTAAACATTCCAATAAACAAAAAAGCACTCGAAAACATTTGCAACCAACTCCAAAACAATAAACTTCTTACATTTCTTGATCCTCTCATTGTTACGTATTTTCTTATACCACTGCAGCCATTGGTGGACCTTATTACTGACATGGATTCGAACTTCGAGCAGCTGCTTGAAGGGAAAACGCTAGAAGCATTGAAAAAGATTGGCAAGAAGTTCATCGATGAGTTTTCATTTCTCCAATCGCAGAAAGCCGCCACGGAGGAAGATATAGAAAATGCAATGACTGAATATGGCGAACATGTCATGGATCCGGCAACTTCGCATTTGTTCTATAATGCTTTGATCTTTCAAGAAAGAAAATTATTGGAAATTCGTGGCAAAATTTTGGTCGTCATCAGTCTGAATAATACTTTGAAGTCGAAAATATTGCGTTTACTTGGGATGAACAATCAAGACTCCGAAGAAAATCCAACTAATTAGAAGGACCTGAATAATGTCTTCATAAGAAAATCGGATAATAAAACAATATAATTTCCGAAAATTATAAAAACTATTTGGCTTTTTAATTTTACCTTAAAGAAATCAAGGGGACCCTCAATCATTTGAATCAACAAAATTTGAGAGGAGCGAAGAATGTCAGATACATTTTTAGAAGACGCCAGAAGATAGACAGTATCTTCTTTGGTCTTCAACAGCGCCCCTAAAATCGGGCAAGGTTTTTATTATATAATTTCTTTTTTTTTCATATTCGATTGAATAAAACTACATCTTCAAATCAAGCCAAGAGTTCTTCTATGCCTTTCCTGGCCTCCACATAAGCAGCCAAGACCTCCTCCAGGGTGGACTTGTGCTCCTCGTTTGAATTTTCATCGGGATCACTTAAGTCTAAATGGTCCAAGTCTTCGCCAAGCAGATTGTCCGGTTGAGACTGTTGCAGTTTCTGGGCACTGAATGTGAGGGTGCCTGTGGTCTGCATGGCCCTGGAAGATTTGACCCCAAAACGATTGAAACAGTCGCCTCCTGAATGCTGCTTGAAAAAGCTCACAAAGTCAAAGATGTGTCGTCCGCCAATGAAATATCTTTTCAGGGCATCCAACCAAGTGCCCTGGGGTCGACTACAGGTCAGTTCTTGAACTCTACCCGCTGCAGTCAGAGGAGCCAGCAATGGGCATGAGTAGTGGGGGCTCTAAGATGGAATAGGGCGGCGCCGGGCTCTAGAAACTGACAGCCTGGTGGAGTTGTAGGAGCAGGACCGCACGGCGGATGCGTTTGGGAGGCAGAGCAAAATTGGCCAATGAACGCAAGGTAGCCGCCGTGGCTCTTTGGCGCTGATAGTGATATATGAATTCAGTGGAAGGTGCCGTCTCGTCTAGCGAGAGCATAGAGATCGGTGAAAGTTTCTCATCGTCCGGCTTGGCCTCTTCCCTTCGTCTGCTGCCTGTAGAACTTGAGGTAAGCAGGAATTTGATGGTTTCGTTGTCAGACTCATCGTAAGCCTCCAGGGGTGGGATGTTCTGAAAGTCTAGGCCATAGATCTGCCGTCAGCTGATTCCTTGAATATTAAAGGCATTTCGGTTAGAAAGAGTTAACATTTTGGTTTCTATTTTCATTTACAAATATATGGGGACTCGAAAGCCCCTAAAAGGGTTACACTTACGATCATTTCAGCTCCAAATGAGGATGGTTCTAAATACCACCTAATGAAAGGGATTTTTCCAACTGTTTCCGTCAATTTAGAAGGCTTCTTTTAAGTCGTATTTGCTTCTACCACAAATTTAACCAAACTCATTTCAATATTTTCCCGGAACTAAAAATTGCAGTTCTTGAAAATGAAATCTATCGATAACAGCTATGATCGAAGAGACAAGTTATCGTTGACTGGCAAGCGGAACAGCCCAATAGATAGTGTTTTTGCATCGAAGCATTTAAATGCTGCTTGCTTTTGTTTTGTCGTGACTGGACTCCCATTTCGCCTTGGATACTTAGAATCTTCAATTCAAAATATCAAAAGTTTATTTCAGGCTTGCACTGGTGAACACAAAACATTCAAATGAACGTTCCTGGAACCAGCTTACTAGCTTATTTGTGACAGCTTCAGTTCAAAAAGAACGCTTACATTTTTTTCTCAATTTCAAAAGAAGTTATTGCCAAGGCTTCATATTGAAAGAGTGTTTGCAAAGGTAAGTTAACATTTTTAAGCATTCCAAAAAAGTAAAATAAAAACACTCTGAAAGATTTGCACAACCTCATTCAACTCCAAAACAATAAACCTCTTCTGGGACTCCTCATGGTTATCGTACTTTCTTATACCATTGCAGCCATCAGTGGACCTTATTACTGACATGGGCTTGACCTTGAACCTGCTGGATGCAAGACAACTGATGAATGAAATGGAAGACCAGTACATCGAGCACTTAAGTCACCTACAAGTTCTCGAGACTGAGAATGAAGCTTTGAAGCAACATAAAAATACTCTACATGTCGAGCATATGCAAGATACAGAAATTTCAGATATGCTTTGGAATGCTTTAATCACCTGTGATGAAGATATCAAGAGAATTAATGCTGAAATTGCGTTTGTCATCGAACGGATGGGAATTTTGCTGTCGAACATATTGTATTTACACTGCTGGATGAACATGAACTATCCAGAAGACTCCGAGGAAAATCCAACTAACTAGAAGAACCTGAATAATGCCTTCAATCAGGAAATTGGACAATAAAAAAATATAATCTCTGACAATTATGAATGAATAAAAACGAAGAATGTCAGAAACAGAATAAAAATGAAGAATGTCAGAAACAGTTTTGGAAAACGCCAGAAGATAGACAATATCTTCTTTGATCTTCAAACGGGCCCCTAAAATCGGGCAAGGTTTTTATTATAAAATTTCTTTTTTTTCATATTCGATTGAATAAAACATCTTCAAATTAAGCCAAGAGTTCTTCTATGCGTTTCCTGGCCTCCACATAAGCAGCCAAGACCTCCTCCAGTGTGGATTTGTGCTCCTCGTTTGAATTTTCATCGGCATCACTTAAGTCTATATGGTCCAAGTCTTCGCCAAGCAGATTGTCCGGTTGAGACTGTTGCAGTTTCTGGGCACTGAATGTGAGGGTGCCTGTGGTCTGCATGGCCCTGGAAGATTTGACTCCAAAACGATTGAAACAGTCGCCTCCTGAATGCTGCTTGAAAAAGCTCACAAAGTCAAAGATGTGTCGTCCGCCAATGAAATATCTTTTCAGAGCATCCAACCAAGTGCCCTGGGGTCGACTACAGGTCAGTTCCTGAACTGTACCCGCCGTAGTCAGAGGAGCCAGCAATGGGCATGAGTAGTGGGAGAAGCCCTCACAGCGTTCTCGTTGCCAACTGTCTATGCTGATCACCTCAAAGTAGATATGAAACAGATCACAGGGATTGTATTGTTCTTCGCACAACAAGGTCACTTGCCAGCAGTGCCCTAGCAGGGCAGGTCTGGTGGCTCCTCCACCCAAGCAGGTCTGCGTGGAACCCCGCAAGGGAAAGGGCTCGGTCAAATTTGAGGGCTCTAAGATGGTATAGGGCGGCGGATGCATGTAATAGCGTATGTGCACATTGGGGTTCTCGAAGCCAATAGCCTCGTGGAGCTGTAGGAGCAGGACCACACGGCGCATGCGCTTTGGAGGCAGAGCAAAATTGGCCAATGAACGCAAGGTAGCCGCCGTGGCTCTTTGGCGCTGATAGTGATATATGATTTCAGTGGCTGGTGCTGTCTCGTCTAGCGAGAGCATAGAGGTCGGTGAAAGTTTCTCATCGTCCGGCTTGGTATATTCGGTTCGTCTACTGCCTGCAGAACTTGAGGTAAGCAGGGATTTGGTGGTTTCGTTTTCAGATTCATCGTGAGTCTCCAGGGGTGTGATGTTCTGAAAGCCAAAAGCATAGATCTGCCGGCAATTGTTGTTTATTTCCACCACGTAGTCCAGATCGTCGGCACTAAAATTAAAGTCTGGATAGATATAGAGGAGACCCAAGGCCTGTGAGTATTTGATGGTGATAAGCAGTGTCTCCTGAGGCAGATCCGCATAGATGTACATGAGCTGATAGCCGGCCGCTCTTAACTCGCGAGCTTCCTCCGGCTGATCCAGGTCATCGGCGTCGATCACGGTGTGTATGAGACATGTACGGGCGGCAAAATTCGGACTCTCCATTAAGCTGAACTGAGAGATAGGCAGTGAGGATATAGGTATACTATCAGGATGCGAGGATCTGCTGATTTCCGAGGACATGGTCTGCGGCGTTGTTTCCAATGGAGTTGAAATGCCTCTGGGACCCGCTTGTCTCGTTTTTGACTTGCGTTCTCCCTTGCGCCTTCTGATGCAGACTTGCTCTTCGAAATGTGATTGCTCTTGCTCATGGCGTTCCTGCAGCTCGATTATATCCTGGGCCCAAGAGTGATAGCGCTTGTGCAGGGGAGTAAGGCAATTGGCCAGCTCGCTGAAGCGGGCTAGTTCCTTGCGGCTAAAGTGCTTCTGTTGCCAGCCAATCAGTAGGTTGGCTGTACCGCCATTGCAGAGTTCCTTGTTTTGACTGTAGAAGGCTGCATCCGCAGCACTCAGTTCTGGAGTGAGGGTGACCAGAGAAGGCATGGTGCCACTTTCGGCAGTGTCTAAGTCCGGATTATTTGACCGCAGATAGGGGCTGTCCAACGGAGTAGTATTTGCTTGGCTGCGACGGCGGTTGCTCTGTTCGCCGCTGGCCTCGTAGCCACTGCTACGCGTGGTGACACTCCTCACCTGGCCGACACTGTCTGAGTAGCCACTTTCCAGGCTGCCAGTACGACGGCTACTCAGTGAATTACATACGCTGTTGCTGGGAAAGCCGCAGCTGGGGTTGTAGTAATTGTAATAACTGTTATGATGTTGGTAGTTTTGGAAGTCGCAGCTCTTGTCCGGCTGGGAAGTATAACCACTGTACTCATCACTGTAGGGCATGTAAATAATGAAATCCGACCAGGACCAATCGCTGCTGCTAAAGCTGTCCGGATTTTGTTGCTGGGCATTGCTTAAAGAGGCTCCATTGTACTCAAATTTCGGCACCGGCAGCCATTCGCTTATGTGTTTCAATTTGATTTCCATTTGAAAATCCGCTATGTTTCCCGTTACCCTGTAAATGCCAGTTCGCCTGGCTGCGCTCGTCTTGTACATTGTTGTCGTTTTTTATAAATTTAATATTTTTGTTTATTCTTATTGTTTTCTTTTTTCTCTCTCTCTCTCTCTGAAATGCGGTTTGTTTTCAATTGAATTTTGTCGTTATGGCAACAACTCTTATCGATTACACAGGTCGCTTCGTTCATTTATCGAACTGCAGCCCTCGCGAGGTTCACTCTTTGAACCACTTGGCGAAGCTGTTGCCATGGCTTCGTTCATTCATGGAACTGGTGCCATTGCCGTGGCCGTTACAGTTTGTTTTCAGCCGCAGAAAATTACAGCAGCGCCACGACGGCAAAAACAGATACTAACGCCACTTGGAGTATTTAAGTGCCGACCAGGGCTACCACACATTAGACTGGTCGCACTCTTTGGCGGGTTTATTTAAAGCGTCTATTCAGAGTTGCGCGCGCCCGGAGCAAATCCCATTCATCTAAGTTAAGCTCAAGGCAACTGCAACTACCCACAATAACATGCACGCTAAGTAACCGAACTCCCCAACTCCCCAATTCCCCCCCCATTCCTAAGATATTAACGCAAGCCGCAGTCGGCTTTTCGTGTGTGTTTTCGCTGCTTTCATTGTTGTTGTTGTTCGCAGCTCTTCGCTTGTTTGAGTTGGCTTTTTCTGACTTCTTGCCAGTTGTTTATTGGCAGCGCAACGTGTTGGTCGTGTCGTGACTTCTTATCAAATATCGCTACGTTCATAAATAAAAACCGTTGTAACTGCTCTAGAATCTTTGCCGTCTCGTCTGTTTTTTACGAATTGTTTTAATTCATTTTGTTTTTGGTTTTTGTTTTTTTTTTTTTTTTTGTTTGCTAAAAACCTCTTAAATATTTAAGCAGTTTGCACGTGCGCGAAAGGCAAGGCTAAAAAAGAATTGTAATAATTTTGAATATAATTATTATTATAATTTTTTTTTTTTAACAAAAACTCTTATTTTTTTTATTGTTCTGATGTTCCATTTCATGTCAAGTGAAAGTGTTTTTAAATAAATTATTTCATTTATTCTTATAATTTCTTGTGTCTTGTTTTTTTCGCAGTGCTCTAAATTCTTATTAAAAGAAAAAAAAAACAACAAAAAATTAATTTTTAAAAATGCAACAAAAAAAGAATGACGAGGTGAGTGAAACAAAAACATTTTCCATGTTAACCAAGGCGCCACTTGTTGCTGGCCAAGAAATGCCACAGCATTTTTTTCTGTTCTTTATTTTATTTATTTATTTATTTTTTTTTTTTTTTGTGATAATTCCTTCCTTTGGGCTGTCTTAAGCTGACAGGATAGAGCAACAATGTTGCTTAGGTCCGGGTCCTGTTTTTTTTTTCATTTTCCTTATCGCAGTTGCTTTCCATTCTTCTTTAGTGCTCTCTTCTTGTCTTGCTTGGGCCTGTCCATTGAACCCACCACCGGTGCCGCCCCCGCTCAAGTTGCTGTTGTTGTTGTTGTTAGTTCTTGTGCCGTGACGTTCCATTGACTGCGTCGCCAGCTTAGCAGTTACCATTTCCAGCGCAGCCAGCAGCCGCCTCACTGAAATAATTTTTTTTCCCTCTCTCTCTCTCTCTCTCTCTTTTTTCTCTTTGGCTTGGCAATTTTGGTACATTTTTATTATTATTATTATTTATTTGTTATTGTTGTAATTTTGTGGGAATTCTTTATTTAGGCTGCTAAATTTTACTTTTTTTTTTTATTTAAATGAACATTTTTTTTAATTTTTTTTTTTTTTTTTATTAATTTTTGCTCCCTTTTTTGCTTTTAGTCCATCTTTTATAGTATTTGTCTTTTTTGGTCTTTATTTAGACAGTTGTTGACAAATATTGAACAATTTTTTTTTTAATTAGTGCGCAAAACGCAATTATTTGGATAGCGTTGGCTCTTTTGGCCAGTCCCAAAGTCGTTTGGCTAGAAAAAATAAAAGAAAAACAGACAATTAAAAATTTTGGGTTTTGCTTAAGACAAATTCTGCTTCTGTCTGTGTGTGTGTGTGTGTCTTCTTGGCCAAGTCAAAGTCATTTTCAGTGAAATTTGTAGTTTATTTTTTGTTTCATTCTTCTTCTTCTTCTTCTTTTTGGTTTCTTGATTTGACTTTCTATAGAGGCGAACAATTGTTTTGGCTTTAAGCTGGCCAAGTTTTTTTTTTTTTTTTTTCTTGACACTCGAGCAGTTTTGTTTTGATCTGGCCTTCTTCTTCTTCTTCTTCGCCTTCTGCCGCGTTTGCTTCACCCACACTTTGGGATGCTTTGTCAATGCCGCATTAGTTAGTAAGCCTTTTTCGACACACCACCAAAAGTGTGCCACAAATTTGTCAAAAATTCCACATAAATGACCCAAAAAAAAAAAAAAAAAAAAAAATTTGTTAAGACAATTACAAAAATTATATGTATCAACAGCTGTTAACAATTTACTCATGACGGTTTGAAAAAAAAAAAAAAAACATAAAAAAACAATGACAAAATTCAATCAACAAAAAAGAACTAAAAGAATGGGAAGAGTTAAGGGGGAGCAGAGGAAAGAATTGATCAGTCCAAGAAAATGAAGACGGAACCAAGACTGGTCGGGGAGAGTCTGAGAGTTTGGCCCGAAGGCGGTGGCGTCAGTTAGTGGCGGCAAGTAAAAGTCGAAAAACCTGTAGACCATTTTGGCCAGCTGGATAAGCTTGAGGGGGGCGAACCAGAGAGCAAAAGGAGCACCAACTGCTTTTAACATCTCGCCAACCAGCCAACTGCTGTCCATGACCCAAATAAATGAAACGAGCAAAGCAAACCAAACCAACGCCAAGCCAGGCCAAGCCAAGCCAAGCGAACGAAAAATGCTTCAAGAATTATGCGGCACTTGGCCACGATCACAACAACAACAACAACAAGAATGATCGATTCACCAACTGACTCCAAGTGGCTGACACTTGGAGACGCCACCACCATCAAGCGACTCTCTTGAAGCTTTTGCCCTGGTCTAACCTGGACTGGCCTGGCCTGGCCTGGCCTAGCCTGCCCGCTGGCCCAGATGATCGAAATGATGATAATGAAATTGCAGCCCCGGGCTGGCTGATCAGAAGAGACTGGGTGATACAGAGACCAGGAACTTGCCAATTGAACCCAACAAAAGAAAAGAAAATACAAAAAAAAAAAAAAAAAAACAAACCTCTAATTTCAATTTCTCAATTCTAAAATAAAATAATTTCGATTTGAAATTCTGAGGATCACTTTCTGCTCTTTGTATGGAAGGTTCCTCAGCTTGAAACTTAATCTACATGATTTGTCACTATCGAAAATGCTCATAGATAGGGAATCTCAAAGGGCCCCTTCAGTTCGATGTAGAAACTAAAAAGTTCTGATACCTTATCTCTCAAAGGGAATCTTATCTTTACAAGCCTGGTATACTTGGCCTTTGAGATCTCGGGAACACCTGGAAACAGGCGATCAATCAATATTTCTTGGTACTCTCGAGATAATCCCATTGTTTTGCCAGCAAAATGATCTATAAAGATTTTTATTGGCAATGAATCAACACCTTATCTTACCTTCTTCAGATAGATCTGACATAATTGACACATCACAAATTTCATTTGAATAAATTTATATTCGAAATATATTCAAATTTATTTATATACTCTTTTTGAAAAACCTAAACAGTAGGAGACTTCTGGATTTCCCGAAAACCTATCAGCTCTCTATAAGAAGCTTGATATGTCAAGCCAGTCGGATCTTAGCATTATAAACTGATATAACCATAAAATTTGGTGTATAGAAGGCTTGCTTATCGGGTCTTACTTGGATCGAAATATTCTGCGGTATTCAGCCTGATCTTAGCACTATATATATAGCTTTCATATAAACTGAAATCAGTCAAGTTTGGCTTGCTTATCGGTTCTTACTTGGATCGAAATATTCTTTCATGTGGCTTATGGGTATATCTCCTGTATTCAGCCCGATCTTAGCATTATATATAGCTTTCATATAAGCTCAAATCAGCTGGTATATCAATCAAGTTTGGCTTGCTTATCGGGTCTTACTTGGATCGAAATATTTATTCATGTGGCTTATGGGTATATCTCCTGTATTTAGCCCGATCTTAGCACTATATATAAAGCTTTCATATAAACTGAAATAAGCTGGTTTGGCTTGCTTATCGGATTTTGACTTGGATCGAAATATTCTTTCATATGAGTTATGGGTATATCTCTGATATTCCCAACGATCTTAGCATTATATATAGCTTTCATATAAGCTCAAATCAGCTGGTAAATCAATCAAGTTTGGCTTGCTTATCGGGTCTTACTTGGATCGAAATATTCTTTCATATGTCTTATGGGTATATCTCCGGTATGCAGCCCAATCTTAGCACTATATATATAGCTTTCATATAAGCTCAAATCAGCTGGTATATCAATCCAGTTTGGCTTGCTTATCGGGTCTTACTTGGATCGAAATATTTATTCATGTGGCTTATGGGTATATCTCCTGTATTTAACCCGATCTTAGCACTATATATATAGCTTTCATATAAACTGAAATAAGCTGGTTTGGCTTGCTTATCGGTTTTTACTTGGATCGAAATATTCTTTCATATGAGTTATGGGTATATCTCTGATATTCCCAACGATCTTAGCATTATATATATAGCTTTCATATAAACTGAAATTAGCTGGGATAACCTTAACATTTGGTGTATAAAAGGCTTGCTTATCGGGTAGAAATATTTATTCATATGGCTTATGTGTATATCTCTGATATTCATTGATCAAACTCCTTGAAATTCTAAATCTGGCATACTTATATAGAGACTCAAAGGCTAATCTAGTTTCACCTGAATCAGGCCACTATATCATATAGATCAGGATAGGTTTTTTTCGGGTAAAAAGAGTCTGTAGGCTTCGGTAATCCGAAGAACTCAGCCAGTCTTCTTTAGACTTCTTTTATTGAGTTGTAAATGTCAATAAAAATTTAAATTTTATCTACCCTCTAAATGACCGTAAAATTCACACAGTTTATTTTGTTGTTCTCTTTAGCCTTGACTCTTTCCGAGTTTTCTTTTTTTTTCGGTTTGATCGAGAAACAAACCGGTTAGAATTTTTACAACAAAAGCTTAGATGGGTCATTCAAAGTTTCGCTTTTTTTTTTTAGTCTCAAATCGGTTGACAAGTAAAAAATAAAAAAACCAAAGAAGAAGAAAAATTAATTTTTTTTTCGCTTGGCCAAAAAGTCAATTTTCTTGTTTTGGTGGCCAATTGAAAGTAAAAAGAAACCGGTAGAAAGAAGGCGGAGAGAGAGGAAAGCACACGAGACAGGAACTAAAACAGGAAACCTGATTATGGGGTTTCGGTTTTTAGTGTGTGCTTTATGGCCAAGTTTTTTTTAGCGCTAAATCCGTAGTCATCCATTAGATACTTGGCCCATTATTAATGAGCTGGAACGTTGGCTGGTTGCGGTTGCCCAGATTCCCCATTCCCCCTCCACAAATCGGTATCATTATAATTAACCAGGCGAGAACTACACAGCCTGCCGGGAGAGGGGGGCTGCCAAGAATCGACAATTGCCCAGGGGCAAATGCTGAGAAAAAAAATAGAGAGAGAGGGTCATAAAAAAAAGAAGAAGAAGCAAAATTACGCGGAAAGAGATTTGCCCAGAACTCATCTGTAATTACTCCGGGTGCTTAGTCAAACAATAAAAAAAAAAAACAAATGCAAATAAAAAAAAAGAGGCAAACAAAAAGTACGCCAAACTTGAATCTTGTCGTCGTCGTCGCTTCGATCTTCCTCTCGCCTTGGGCTCTCTCCTCTGGGTCTTGGGATTCCTCTCGGTTTCACAGTTGCTGCTTCTGTCCGATCACCGAGCTGAGCTGAGCTGAGCTGAGCTGGCCTGGGTCAATGACTGTTGACCCTTAGCCAGGCGTTTGGCACTCTTTCGTTTTTCAACTCGCCGGAGTTTCTGATTGTTTGGGCAAATAAATCAAATAAATATTTGGAAATTTTCGGGAAAAATTCAATTTGCTTGGGTTTCGGTTCCCATCAAATTTCCATGGGTATTTCGCGGGGTTCCTCTTTCCATTTAAAGTGTCTGGGTATATTTTTCAGATATTTACCTAAGTTCTCAATGGTTTCCACAAGGTCTTCTCGAAATCAATATCATTATCTTCAGGGTTTTGCCAAGTTCCATATACATCGTTGATCTAGAGAGCCCGGCAATTCAATCTAACTGGGTTTTGGTTCCCATCAAATTTCCATGGGTATTTCGCGGGGTTCCTCAGTTTCAGAAGGAGACCTTAGGTATATTTCTCAGATATTTACTTAAGTTCTCAATGGTTTCCAAAGTCTCATATCAATTTTTAAGATCTTCAAAAGAGCTTTGATCTAGAGAGCCCGGCTTTCAGAGGTTTTCAGAAATTCTTAAGTACGTTAAGCCCCCTGAAAACATACAAATTTACGGGTCTCTGAAAGAATTACTTCTGGACAAAGATCTATCAAGACATAAAACCTATGTGAAGAAGATTTCCATGGTAATTTTCTAGTTTTTCTTTTTAGTGAACTGAAACTTTTCTGGGCCCTCTCGGACCTTTAAAGATTCCTTGACCCCAAAGTCAAGAGTCTGTGTACAACTTTCCATTGGTTACACCTGTGTTAACCTGGCCAAAATGTGCTTGTTTGTTCAGCTACCTGACTTTGGCGGCTAAGATCTCTTCCTTCCCCCCTCCCCCCACCACCACCCTCTCACTCACTATCTCCCCCTCTTTCTCTCTCACTCTCTCAGTCTTTCGGTCTTTCTTTTTATTTTTTTTCCTAGTTGGTGAACTCATAAACAAACTTGAGCACATAATTTAATAACTCAATATTATGCATCATAAATTTCACCGCTGGCAACATCAGCGGTCCCAGCAGCCAACAACAACAACAACAACAAAAACAACAACAAAAAAAAAATAAATAAGAAGCCAAAGAAAAAACCGGTCTGTCGAACGGTCGCTTGGTCGGTCATTCGGTCGTTTGCGTCTGCGTTCTGACAATGAACCCAAAACAAAAATAACAACAACAACAACAACAACAACAACGAAAAAAGCGCATATATTTAAAAGAAGAAGAAGAAGAAGAAGAGGAAGAAAAAGGTGTAAAAAGCGAATGTTTAAACCAAGCCAAGAGATTACGAAATCTTTCAGACTTCAAAACTATTAAGTTTTATTTTATTTTTTTTTGTTGGGGAATTCAAATGAGCTTTTTTTTTATTTTTTAGTTTTTTTGCCTTTATGAAAAGTGAATGTTGAGAGAGTTGGAACCGTTAGGTGCATTTTATTATTTTATTTCATTTTTTTTTCACCTGCCCAAAACGCATAGGTTTTTTCTTCTTCTTCTTCTATTTCTTTTTGAGCTTCTTGAGAGTTTAGCTTTAGCTTTTCTTTGTTTTGTATTGGCCTGACTTGATCTATATTTTATGCACGATGCAATCGCGTATCAAATTAATTGAACCGATCATTATTATTATTTTTTTTTACCACTTACTATTTACCGTTGAGTGACCGCTTTAATTATGCTTTATCTATTTTTTATATATGTTTCTTTTTACACAATATAAATTTCAATTTGCCATAACCCAAAAAATCATGTCAAGTCAATCAAAGTGAAAGATTGCCGTCCATCTAGCGCGCGCTGCCTTATGCAGTTGTTGCTGTTATTGTCGCATTAATATTGCCAACACATTTGCACTGATCGAACCAGAAAGAGAAAGAGAAAGAGAGAGAGAGAGAGAGAGAGTGAGAGAGGGATTTGACTAGGTAGAGGGGGGCTGGGTGGGGTTGCAGCAACGTAATCCATTTCATTTCCTAACGAACTAAATATATTTGAATGCTTTGCTTAACGCAGCCTCTGCTTCGGCCTGACTCGGCTGGCCAGAGATCAGCTTCGGCTCTGGCTGACTCGGCTCGGCTCTGCCTTGGCCTACGCTGGGCTTCGATTTGCCTAGCTCTGCTTTGGCTTCCCTTTGCCTAGCTCTGCCACCGCCTCTGCCCAGCTCTGGCTCTGGCTTCACTTTGCCTATGTCTAGCTCTGTCTTCGTCTCTACTTAATTTACAGTTATATTTCGGCTTGATTGCACAAAACAAAAACAAAGACACAAACACACACACACACACATAAATAATTGCCATTCAATACGGCGAGCCACAGCGTCGTATGCAATTAGTAAATGATTTTGCTTTTTTTTTGTCTTTGTTTCTTTTCATTTTCTGCACACTTTTGTGCTTTTATTATACTGTTGTTTTTGTTAGTTATAACAATTTGTTATTGTTGTTGTTGTTTGTGTGGTCGTAAATTTTTGTTTTATTGATCCATGACGAGTGATTATGTTAAAGTTATAAACACAAAAATTGTCACACTGACGCAATTCCAAATGATTCGAGTGAAAATCAAACAGACAAACGTAATTTCCTATGCTGGCCAAAATGAATATAATCAAAAGAAATTAAATTTTTGATAAAACGATAAGAAGAAGAAGAAGAAGACAAAAACTTTGATAAAAAACAAAAAAAGTTTTTTTTTTCTTTTTGTGAAAAAATATTTTCTTAGGAAATAGAAAAATGGTCGGAATAAGACCTTTCACATGGTGAGAGCACTCACATCTGGCTGACTATAATTATTGCCAAGTAAAAAGAATTCCTTTAGGCCTGCCACGCCCACTCGACTGTAGGCAAAAACTTTCCATATGGATTGGGGCAAATGGAATACTTGCCATAACCTCAGACAATTGATTTTTCTTGTTGTTGTTGTTGCTGTTGTTGTTTTTGAAGAGTGTGGAAATGCGCGTTACCGTTGCTAACGTTCCAGGCCAAAGACAATAACAACAACAACAATAACAATAACAACAATGGTAATAACAAATTTTCTAGCCACCCGCAGAGCGATTTGCATGCTAATGCCAAACCAACAACCTTAACCCATTGGCACATATCTCCGCTCATTCATTAAGCCGACAAACACACACACACACACACACATACAGAGTCTAACTTCACCGTGTGTATGTGTGTGTGTGTGTGTGTATTGGCGACTCTCTACTCTCTCTTTCAATTAGCAATGCTCGGGGGGTCGGTCGGTCACAGTCAAGCAACAAAAAGCACAACTGCAACAACAACAACAACAACAATAACAAACACCTGTGCGTTTTCACAAGAGACTCGAACAACAAACGACAACAACAACAATAACAAAAGCAACAGGCAAACAAAACAAAAGCCTCCGCAATTTAAATTGCAAACAAAAAATTGAAAAAAAAAACACACACACACAAATTAAAAATAGCAAAAAAAAATGTATCAATTAGCCAAATTGTAACAGAAAACAAACAACAACAACAAGAAAAGCTGCAACAATGGCAAAATAAGTAAATAAAATGAGAAAGAAAAAAATTGTAAAAAAAAAATTTTGCTAAGAAAAATTACAACAACAAAATGGCAGCAATAATAATAAATTTATAAAAAAAAAAAATAAAAATAAAAATTAGAAAAAAAAATATGTATCATATAATAATTAAAATAATAATAAAAGTGACTAAAAATATTAAATAAAAATTCCAATATATAAATAAAATATAAAGTAAAAAATTAAAAATTTACTTTTCAAAAAAGAAAAAATTTTTGGATCAAAAATAAATAAATTAAAAATACAATAATAAATGAAAAAAAAAAAAATTAAATAGGGAATCAAAATAAAAAATAATAGGAGCAATAATAAATAAATAAAAAATTCATTATTAAAAAAAAAGGAAAAAAAAAATTAAATAAGAAATCAAATAAATGTCCAAGATTTTGCTTTACCATATTTAAATTGACTTAAAAAAAAAATTAAAATAAGAAAGCTTCGAAAAATAAATGTCTTTCTTAAAATAATAAAAATATTAAAAAAATCCAAAAAATCAAGTAAATAAATAAAAATAAAGAAAATACACAATTTGCCTTAAAAAAAATTATAAAAATTATACTTTATTCTTTGAAAATTCAATTCGCATAAAAACATAAAGATTAAAAAAAAATAATAATAATCAATAATAATACAAAAAAATTCAATTAAAATAAATTTTAAAAAATTCTTAAAAAAAAAATTATAAAATTCAAATTGTATAAAACACATAAAAATAATAAAAATATTAAAAAAAATTATATTAATAGTTTTTTCTTTAAGTATTAAAATTGTGTAAAAAACATCAAGATTAAAAAATAATAATAATAAAAATATTTAAAAAAAACTTCAAGTAAAATAATATACACGATTTGCTTTTAAATATTTAAATTAAAAAAAAAAAAAAAAAACAAACAATAATAAATTTTTTTTTTCTATTCAAATTGAATAAAAAATAATAATAATAAATAATAATAATAATACAAATAAAAAATTCATTTAAAATAAATAAAAAAAACATAGTATTTTCTTTAAAAATAAATAATAATATTACAAAGAAAAATTAAATCAAATAAATAAAAAAAAGCATATACACAATTTGCCTTTAAATATTTAAGTTCCGTAAAAAAAAATAATTATTTTTTAATAAAAAAAATAAATTAAAAAGAAGTAAATTCAAGCTAAGAAAATCACTGTCAAAAGAAAGACAAGCAATAACGCAAATGCAGCTCACACATACCCCCGCCTACCCCCGCCTACCACCGCACACCCCCGCCTACCCCCGCCTACCACCGCACACCCCGTCACACCCACACACTCGCACATATTTTGATTAGTAAAATGTTGATTGGTGTCTTTTGTTTATTTGGTTGCATGTCTGCTTTGCCTGCCCGCCTGCATTTTTTGTTGTTGAATTCTTTTTCTTTTCTTTTTGCATTTCATTTTCTTTACTTTGGTTTTTGATCGTCGCGAAGAAAACAGAAAACATTTTGTGCTAGTTTACATTTTTTTACATAAAAAAAAAAAAAAAAATACATTGTTAATTTTTGTTGTTGTTGTTATCTTTGTTGTTGTTGTTTTTGAGTGGCTGCGATGAGCTTGAACCCGCATTGAGCCAGGCTGAAAAAGTGCAAAACAATTTTAATTGCTTTTTGGCCCCGCACGCATTTTGCCTCAGTTTTTTTTTTTTTTTTTTTTCTATTTTCTGCTCTGTGAAAATTTAAATGAAAGCGACAGTCTCCACCCGAGACCAGCCCACCCCAACCCACTCCAACCCCTTTTCGAAATATCAATGATGGCAAAAGCGTGTCACATTCAAAGCTGCGTCTTCTTCTTCTTCTTCTTCTTCTTCTTCTTCTTTGGAGTACAAAGCCAAGACAAAAGTGTCGGCCCAAAACACTTTCTCCCCAATTGAATAAAGAAAGAAAGAGTCAAAAATAAAATTATGAATTTGATATATGGCGTGAGAGTCGATTGCCGATTTGCCATACTCCAGCGTAGGAAATTACCTCCTCTTCTTCTGCTTCTTCTTCCTCGGCATCTTTCGTTTTTTTTTTTTTTTTTGTCAGGTTTTTGTCATTTGCTGGTAAATTGTAAATATTTCCATTTTTATTATGACGGCCATAAATTCAAGTCAAGGCTTTGTTTGTCAAGGGCTTATTTGATATCGAAAGCTTATCAATTTGAATGCATTTGTCCGTTGATAAGAGAAAGACAGCGGAACAGCGCCAATGAGAGACAGAGACAGAGAGAGAGAGAGAGAGAAAGAGCGTGGGTCTGCCACCTGTTGGATTTCTTTGTGTGGGCAATCTATCAAAGTCCAGGTAGATAGCATTCGATGGGGAATGTCAAGGATTAAATATTTGACCGGTTATATAATTATTAGCTCTATTTTTAACTGTTATACTCATAGAAATGAGATAATTCAAATTCTGAAAATTATGATATATGAAAATCTAGACAAATAATATTGAAAAAAAATTTGCTTTATAAACTGTTATACATCTGTTATACAAGTGTTATACAAGTGTTATACGGTTTTAAATCACTTCGGTTGATAAGTGTAGAGCTTTATTAGGCATTTTACAAATGTTATGCTATCTCTTTAAGTGCAAGTATTATATTACTTTATAACAGATACAAATAAGCTGTTATACTGCGCATTTATTTGCTAGTTTTATGAATGAAATAACTGATTTGAAATTCTCGCAATAATTATCACTTTTTCGGAGAGTTCTAAAGACATAAAACTGTTATAATCAAGAAATGATAGCCTAAAAAGAACAAATCACCTTTCTTTAAATTAAAAATTAAGAACATTTTAAGTAAAGTGCAAAATTTGTTTAAGTTGGAATAAGCCAAATACTGCCTAGACCTGGGTCGGCTAAAACTGTTATACGGGTACAGCTACCATTGTAGAGCCTTGACTCTGGAAAGAACTTGACCGGACACACAAAACTGCCAGACAAAACTGTTATATAAAGTGTTATACAAACTGTTATACAGCCCTGAAAATTCCCAAAAATAATGGTCAACTTGTAATTGGTAAATTTTATGCGAACCACTGGCGTATTTTGTTTTTTCCATTTACACATCCAAAGTATTTCAACTTTATCTAATCGCCAATAGGAAAAAAATATAAAAAATAGAAAAACACTGACCAAGCTTCTGATATAAATTCCACAAACGTTTCGTATTCATTTCATTTTTCTATATTCGAAATTCTTAATTTATAGCAAATTAATTTAAAATATGATTACTTCCAAATGACTAAGAATCGGACAAAAGTGAGTCAGCTGGGCTCGAGGCTTATGGAATAGCGCAAAAGATTCGAATATGACCAAATGGGCCCAACCCAAAAATGCTATATAAAATCTCTTTTTATATCGATAGTAATGTGTTGGCCTGATAACCAACCAACCTTATCAGCCATAATTTTTGTGTATTTTGATTATGAACCCATATAAATGAGGTAAAAAACATATAGAAAAAATGCATACTTTTTATTTACAAAATTACTAAACCCACTGGCAATGTCGGTAGGACAAATGTATATGTGTGTTTGTGTGTGTGTTTAGCACTCGTTCTGATAAGCCCAACATTTGATAGAGGGCTGAAAATGTTCCCAGAACTGGGTGCTTTTGGCCATATCATTCTGTTCCGACCTGCAAAAGAAAGGGGGAAAAAATTGCCGTAAATTGGCAAAGGAAAATAGATAAGATATAATACAATTTTTTCGCTGTTCTCTTTGTGGTTTCTTGAAACCTAGAAAAGTAATTGAAATAATTTTGTTTTTTTTTTTTTGAAATATTTCCTTCTAATTGAAAATTGATTCATGAGTCATCCAAAAGAAAACAAAAAGCTTTTATAAATTACATAATTTTCGGGAGGACTAAAACCAATTTGAGTCAAGTTTCTATTATATTTTTTTGCACACGTCAAAGGCGATAAGAAATGCTCAGGAAATATATACACGAAACGCTAATGGCAGGCCCGACTGACTGGCAAACAGACATTCGACAACGTCAAGAAAAATAAAAAAAAAAAATTATACCAAGAAAAAAAAAAAACTGGCAAAACAATAAACAAATATTGACAGCAATTGAGACACACTCGACTCGACTCGACTGGAAAAAATTAGACAAACCAAAGTTTTTTTTCGTTTGTTTTACCCCAGGTGGGGTATCTTGAGATCGGCAAATTGCGGTGCAATTAATTTTATTTGATTTTTTCATTTTCTTTTAATTATGCAAAGGAAAACGTATGACGTGGCAGGCCAAGAGTTTCCGATATTCGATCAGGCCAGTCCATTTCCACAGCTTTCGTAATTGCTTCTGGTTCCACTCAAGTGGATTGAAATCCTTACTCTCTATAATATAGTAAATAAAACTCGGAGTATATATGGAAAGCTGGCAGCTCTTTTTTATGATACTCTCAAGCTGGTTTAAAATCAAACTAATAGTTCAGTTGGCTGTAATATGAATCAAGTTTATATTTATAAAGAAGTTCTGTAATATTACCCAGGAGGTAGTATATTTCGTTCAATCTTCCTGGAATTCATTATTTTGGATTCATTTCAATCAAGTTTATATTTGTACCAACTACCTGGAATTCTTTAATTGGGATTCATTTCAATAAAGTTTATATTTGTACCAAGTACGAACTGGGTGTATTGCTGTGATATATCTCTGTATATAATATCAGTCAAATGAATGCTAAAAAAATAAATAAATTGAAACTTGATTGCTTTTGGAAAATTACTTAGATCAAGAGCCATTTCGTTCTAAGTAAAAATTAATAGGAATCAAGCCAATCAGGTCTATGGATATGGCGAGCTTGATCTGAATATCAAGAGCTGAGGAAGGTGTATCGGAAAGGCCAGAATGAATATGAGTTCTAATGTTCCTAGACTTTGGTAGAATCGGCTATGTAGTCTTGAAATTCTAGTGGGATCTATGGATATTGCGAGCTTGATCTGAATATCAAGAGCTGAGGAAGGTGTATGGGAAAGGCCAGAATGAATATGAGTTCTGATGTTCCTAGACTTTGGTAGAATCGGCTATATAGTCTTGGAATTCTTTGTGGGATCTATGGATATGGCGAGCTTGAACTGAATATCAAGAGCTGAGGAAGGTGTATGGGAAAGGCCTATAATAGCTCTCAAAGAAATAGAATGAATATGAGTTCTGATGTTCCTAGACTTTGAAAGATTCAGCTATATAGTCAGAGGATTCTTTGTGGGATCAGATTTATATATCCATTAAATAAAACAGACTATATCATTTAGCAATTTTATTTCTAAGGTTCCCAGTCAAAGGTATGACCAATTTGATCTGGCTCAACCGATTAAAACAGTATTCCATCTTCTTTCTGGTAAAATCTTCTTTCATTTTTGTGGATTGCTTTTTTTTGCATTGTCTCTCTCCTTGTGTGTCATTTGCTTGAAATGAAGCCATTTGCGCAGAACTTCCGCTGAGCGGCGGTGAAGGTGCCAGCTGCTCTTGTCTTCGGGTGGCTTTGTTTAACAATGATAATGCGCCCGGGTCTGTTGACTGGCTGCTAACGGTTAAGGCATTACACTAAATAGCCCAAGTAGCCGTCATACAGACACACTAACATAAATATAATACAAGAGATACCAAAGAGAGAGAGAGAGAGAGACAGACCCCATCAAGCGACAATTGCGCTAAATGCCTCACTGACCGCCCGGCCAGACCAACAGTACAGTCCAGTCCACTCCAGTCCAGTGAGTCAGGCAATCCATTTCAACCAATTTTCCATACTATGGCAAAGTTTTGTTTTGCTTTTGTTCCGAGTATGCAAATTGTCGCAAAAGTTATGTGGTAATTTATTTTGGCGAGCAACTGTGACATGATTTGGTCTCCGTCTCGCTGCGTGCCTCCAAGCAGACAATCAGACAATGAGGAGCTGGCCACATCGGATCGGATCGGATCCATTAGATCTGTAGATCTTCTCTTTCAATTTTGTATGGCAAAGAATGTTTGAGGCGTGGGAAAGAATTATAGCAACAAGTTGATTCTGTTCGAGTTGATAAATTAACTCAACTCTGCACGGTTTCGAATTAAATAATTCAACTGTTAAATACAAATTAATGGGCCTCCGAATTCAAGTCAGATAGATTTGTGTAGTCAGATAAATCCTATGAAATTTGCAGACAAGGACAAGTGTTATACAATTGGCAAGCAAGGAGGCATTAGTACAGTCAGCCCAGAGAAAGTTAGCTTAGTCTTTTTACATTGTTATGGGTTCCTTAACTGTTAAGCCGAATGGAAGTTAAAAAGCTAGAATGATCTGAGTCCCAACTGTTATACTGGAATAAACAAAACCTTACCTAGTCAAATAGTCTTAATGTCAAAATGTTTTAAGACAAGTAAAAAAAAAAAATCCCTAAAATTATTTAGCCTTCTTCAAGACTTTTATACAAATGTTTCTTTGGAAGAATAATCCAGAGGAACCTGGCTACTTGAGGTAGAATCTAGATGCTCTAAAACTGTTATACAAATGTTATAATAAACCCTAAAACTATTCAGCCTTCTCTATGGGAAACGTTTCATTCGAAGACCCTGGGCCTACTTGAGGTAAAGTCAGATGTTCTGAGCCTTGACTGTTATACAAATGAATAACCCAGAGGCACCTGCAAAAGTCTAATAAAGTATTTCCATGTAAACTGGTAAATTGGTTATATTCTATAAAGTAACTGTTATACTGTTATACAACTGTTATACTCCGCTCAAATCTGTCAGTTTCCAACTGTTATACACTCTTTTTTTTAAGTTCTCAAAATGAATACATTTTCCCCAAAATTTCACGAAATAACCCTCATTTCCTCCGAGAAAAAAATACCTTTCTTTTTGGAGAAGAAAAAAAAATTGTTTTTCTTTTTCTTCTTGTTTTCTCTGCTTCTCATGCAAATAATCTTCTCATTTCCTGACCCCAGCCACGTGGGTGAAAGGTATGATGGCACACACACACACACACACACACACACACACACATATAAACAGAGAGACACCTGTGGCCAAAAGTCTCGGCATATTTTCATGTGTGTATGCAAAAGCCTTTCACAAATCTAAGTAAGCAAGTAAGCCCAACATAACGATAATTTTTACAATCATGACAGTCAAAAAAAAGTAGTAACAAGAAGAAGAAGAAGAATGGACAAACAAATAGACAAAGTGAGAAAATATGCAGACGTCTAAATTGACTGACTGAATGAATGAATGGGTTTGGGTTGGAAGCGGAGGGGGAGGGGGGGAAAATATGAAGCGCATAAAATGCAGTTAGCCAGTGTTAAAGAGGTCTAAACACTTTACCGTTGCCCAAAGCTGCTAAGCAGCCGCTAAAATGTCATAAACACACACACACACAAACACACACACACAGACACACAAGTCAAATTAGATAGCCATGAAATGCAGTGGGCCACCAGCAACGACTTTGATGGCCACAATTGATGGTCGGCCAAAGTATTTCATTCACACACACACAAAATAATCAAATGCCCATTCAGGCATAGGCGGGGAGGGTTGAGGGTGTATAAAAAAAAAAAGATACACTCTCCATTCAGAGTGACTGAGGCAGCCGTTAAGCTCTACGAAATTACCAAACAACCGTTTGGCTAAGTACCGTGCTGGCTTGGCCAAAAACGAACGAACCAACAAGAAGAAGAAGAAGAAGAAAAACAAAATAAACGCTTAAATCGTTTGAATTATATGAATCAAATTTTCAGCTTTTTGTCACGTCTCAGCTTGGCCCACTGAGACGGAGATGGAGACACTCACTTTCTCAAAGTGGGTGTAAACCGAGGATTCCGGGCTTTTCACTTTTTTTAAACAGAAAGAAAAAAAACTAACATACAAATGAGAAATTCAATTGCAAGAATTTCATTTGTGAAAAAATTTCAATTAACCAAGCTTATGTATCTTGTATCTTTTTATCTGTGTATCTATGTTTGCAGTCGAGGTAATAATTTGTCTACCTCCTCTAGTTAAAACAAAACAACTCTTTCAATAACACGACCTCAGTATGACAACAACAACAACAACAACAAAAAAGCTGACAAAAAGGTTCTACAAATATTTGCTAGTTTTGGCATTTCTGTGAAGCTTGCCAACATTTTTCAATTAACCACAACAGAATCGGTCTGAGGCGGGGCAAAATCAAATAATGCTTGTTTCTTTTGTTTTTGTTTTAAAAGCAAGCCGAGTAACCAGAGCCGCTCAAAATGTTGGATTCATTCATCGAAGAGATGAAAAATGAAAAAAAAAGATACACGTACTTAAAGATACACCAGAGATACACCACTGAAATTGCATAGAAAACGACTTGGGAGATTGCAAAAATTGCGTGTTAACTTTTTTTTGTTTTTTCTTGGCGCAGCAAAAGATTTCTCAGGCCTGAGATACAAAATGTATCTAGTAGCTGCCATTGATTCTTGACTCGGCCAGTCAATGGCCCAATGGGCCAACACTCTCACAGCTGGGATGACATAATATTTACCTCACTCCGATCGGCCAGGCCACTCACGTCTCCTCTGCTGCTGCTGCTGCTTCTTCTTTAATGTATCTGTATCTGTATCTGAGTGTGTGTGTGTATCTCATTGGCATGCAAAAAGCGCTTAGTGCAAAAACTGACATAATCAGCCAGTCAGTCAGCCAGGCAGGTCAGGTTGAGTAAGCTGCCGATCCATTGGTCTGGCCAAAAAGCACTTAACTTAATTCCCAGTGGGCCCGCAATTCCGTCTACTTCTTGCCTTAATTTCTGTGGCGTGTTGCAAGTGACTCCCAAAAAAAATTATCTCTCTCTTTTTGTTAGTTGCCCTGATTTTTTGGGGTCACGCACAACCTGCCCGGGCACGCAAGGTGACCATTGTCTGCCCATCCTGGCCTCATTCACCCTCAAGCTTATCGAAAAAAAAAAAAGATAAAAAAAAAAATAGCCCACAACTTTTCTATGATATCAACAATTTTGTCAAGCTCTTGTTTTGTCTAAGCAATTTGGGGCCTAAACAGAACGTGACTTGGCCAAATCCAAATAATAATAGCAATCAGCATTTGGTTAACGGTAATGATATGGCGTCATAATTTGCACATGCTCCAAGTGCATCCGCCTCAGACTTGCCAGGCCCAACACAATAGCTCACGATTTGGCTAAAATCAAACTGGGTCGTTCGGTCAGGTGGGAGTGTTGGCCAAAAGAGCGTAACCAATCAATGGTAATAACCATATCAAAATCAACCTAATCACATTTTGGCAAAGGCACAATTGAAATATGAAAATCTAAAACCAAGGAAATCGGGGAAACAGTTGGGACTTTCCTTGGTTTGGCTTGAGAATCTTAGGAACTAAGGCAAGATCCTCAAAAATGAAATGAATATTTCAAAACTGAAATATAAGTTTCCAAAATGAAAAATGGATATTTCAAAATTCGAATAAAAAAAATTGCTACCAAGGAATCAATTCGGGTTCCCCTTGGTCTACTTTGGAAACTTTGGGATAACTCAGGGAATCAAAATAGGTTTCCCAAATTAATAAATAAATATTTCAAAATCTTAATTAAAGAACTAAGAATTCTGGAACTGAAATAGGAAGCTCTGAAGCTTGGTTTTCCTTGGGTTGGCTTGGTAGAACCGAGGGAATCCATTCGGGTTCCCCTTGGTCTACTTTGGAAATCTTGGGATCATTCAGGGAATTAAAATAGGTTTCCCAAATTTAAGAATAAATATTTCAAAATCTTAAATAAAAACTTAAGAATTCTGGAACTGAAATATAAAGCTCTGGAGCTCTGAAGCTTGGTTCTGCTTGGGTTGGCTTTGGAGAACCGAGGGAATCCATTCGGGTTCCCCTTGGTCTACTTTGGAGGCCTTGTTATAACTCAGGGAATTAAAATAGGCTTCCCAAATTAAAAATTGAAATATCTAATTCTGAAACTGGCAAACAGGTTCCGATAATCCTTGGCTTACTTGGGGAATCTTGGGAAAGCCCAGGGAATTATGAAAAAAAAACTTCAGGAAAAAAAAATCGATTTTTTTTTAAGCCAAAAAAATAATTTTAAATTAAAAAAAAAAAAGCAAAATGATTAAGCCATCTTTTATTTGATGATTTGCGGTTTGAGCCAAGTATAATTTAATAGGCCATAAATTACACACAATTTGGCACTTTGGCTTCAGCCCTTTTGGCCTTGATGAAACCAAAAACAACAACAACAAAAATATTGCAGTGAATTGGAACAGCTTTTTGTTGTGGTCCAGAATGGCCTGAAGAGGGCCGAACCCTTTTTTTTTTTTGGTTTTTTGGGTCTAATTTCAATGAAAATTGTTAAATGAATTGGCCCAAATACTTGGGCCAGAAACATTTGCCCCGTGATCAGAGTGATCATCATTAACATTTTCGTGATCATCGAGATTATCATGTGAATTATAATGGAAATGTTGATCACTCGCCTGAAACGACACAAGCAGAGAGAGAGAAAGAGCAAGTGAGTGAGTGAGAGAGAGAGAGAGAGAGGGCGAATCTTGGCTCAGTTGAGGGCTTCTTGGGTCTCTTGGAAAGCAGTGAGGAAATCTTTGTTATTTTTTGTTGTTGCTTTTTGGGTAGGTGTAGGAAAGCTGAGAGATTTGTTGTTGTAGTTGTTGCAATTTGTTATTGTTGTTGTTGTTTTGGGCTGCTGTACACGCAGTGTTGTTGTTGTTGTTGTTGTTTTTTTTTCGTGGCCCAAGTCACGGTCACGTTTCTCGTCACGTTCGTGTTCGCGTTCACGCTCGTCTTGATTTCTTGTTGTAGCTTTTGCTCCTCCCCCCTCCCCCCAACACTCTCTTCCTCTTCCAACTGTTTGTATTCTTTTTCTTTTGTTGTTTTTTTTTTTGTTGTTGTGTGTTTTGCTAATTTGGTTTTATTTCTTCTCTTTGCTTTGCTTTGCTTTGCTTTGCTGACTATTTTGCATTCTGCTTGGCTTTGGAGTTTAGTTCCGTTCTGTAAAGCAATTCCCGGCACATTGCCCTCCAACAACAACAACAACAACTGAGAGAATAACAATGGCAAGAACAACTCTTACAACAAATGGCCAACAAATTACCAACAACAAAAAAACTGTTGGCATCCATTTGGCCCAAAAGTCTTTCTTTTCTTTTCTTCTCTTTTTTTTATCTCTTCTTGTTTTTTCTTTTGCTGTTGGACTTGTGTGGTTGTTGTTGTTGCTGTTGTTGTTGTAGTGGTTGTGGTTGGTGGCTCTTTGAATGTGGCTGCCGTTGTTAGTTCACGCGACTCGGCTGACCCCGAACCCTGGCCCAGGCCATAATTGAACCACAGCCCGCCAAATGGCCAAATTGCACAAAATTTGAATCAACTCTTTTTCTCTCTCTCTCTTTCTCTCTCTGTTTTTTTTTGTCTCACTCACTGATCGGCCGGCCCGGTCTTTCAAGGTGGAGAGGCTCGCGCCAAAACAAAAAACAAAAAAAAAATTGTCAGGCCAAAAGCGGCCAGACCACCAATTCAGCCAGCTGTCAACTTGACTTCGACAACAACAACAAAAAGAAGAAGAAAGGCAACATTGGCCAAATGACAAAAGGCTTTCAAAAACGCAGCTGCCTTTTCAAACTTGCCTTGCCAATGCACTTGAACATTTAAGCCAAGTTTACTTGGCTTCTTTGTTTTTTTTGCCTCTGTGTTTGGCAAAACGGAAACTTAGGTTTTTTTTTTGCTTTGACTTTTGCTTTTTTTTTGTATTTTTGCCGGTCAATTTGTTTAGCAGGTGAAAACTGCGTTAGTTTTTGTTAGTTATTTAAACATTTGAGCATATTCGATTTGTTAAATTTTATGGGCCAACAATTGAGTGAAAATCATCAGCTAATTGCTCAAAATTGATGAGCTTGTCAGGGCAAAAGGTTCAATGATCTTCAAAGCAAAGAAAAGAGCCACTTTCCAAGCCATCGACTTGTATTTACCTTCGCCCCTCACTCCACCCACAGAGTCACCCACGCCAGCCAAGCCCACTGACCCGAAAAATATAAAAGAAAAGATGCCAAAGAAGAAGAAGAAGAAAAAAATACAAAAAAAAATAAATGAAAATCACTTAAGTACCCAGCAAAAGCCTGGGGGCAAAAATTCTACGCAAATTGTCCACACACGACAGAATCAGACAGAACCAGACAGAACCAGCCAACTCGGCTCTGGTGGGAGAGAGTCGAAAGAGTTGTGACCGAGGATTTTCCGTCTATTTAATGAGCACATTTATGGCTGGAGGGGAAGTATTTAGATGGCAAACGCCTGCTGATTGCACTTAATCAGCATAAATGCTGTGTGAATTCCAGCCTCAGGTAAGCAATTCCGAGACTTACCAGTTGCAATCAAGAGGGATTTGAGTTGGCTCGACTCGAGACTTCCCATCCAACTTTAATGGTCTGCAAATCTACTCAGCTCTGTTCTCTTTCAGGAGAATCTCTCTGGAAATGTCTAAAAGATTCTGATTCGATTATCTGGTTGGTTTAGGTTAGACGGGGCCCTGAGAGTCCCTAATCCAAATATTTGAGCAGAGTTCTATGAAATTTTGAGTAATTTATGAGATATTCTGAGGGCTTTATAAATTAATTTATTGTGGCTTTGAGAAGTCCAATATAGTCGCTTCTTCCAGGTTTCTTTTGACTTATAATTTATATCTATGGGGTTTACTCACTTAGACAGAATAATAGAATAATAAAACATCAGATCGATAATGCATTTTAAAGTTCGACATGGACTTCATCTGACATAAGTCGATTCCACCGTTTGTCTGTTTGAATAATTTGAGATCCTTGGGCTGATATCTGTGCCATAAACGGAACCCATACTAGATTCCTGATTCCTACATTTCTCATTTCATATATTTTTTGTAAGATTTCAATATCAATTTTCAACGATTAGTTGAAGCTTCCACTCTCTGCCAGGTTTAGTAGGTAGATTGTCTCTCCGTCTATATAATCTCTAGAATCTGGGAAAGCTGAATTATCCAAATTGGCATAAAGAATCTATAAGACATGATTAAGGGTTTACCAAGCTTCTCTCACTCACTTAGCTAGCTCTTTTTTAAGCTGGCTTAAGGCTTTAGGGTCTTGCTTCAAATACTTTCGTTTTCAGGAAACATCAGGAAACCGACAAATCTTTTCTATAATTATTAATCAAAAAGCCTTAAGGAACAACAATTTTTATTATTACAGTGGCTTCTCTAATTGATTAAGTATTCTATTCATCTGGTTTCTCAGTTTCTTTCTTCTTTTCTGGGTTTCCTTTTCTAATCCAGAGCGCTAAGGTTTTTCTTGTCTTTATCAAGGTTGGCTTTACTAAGTGTAAGCTCCAAGTCCTCCTGTATTTTGTCGAATAACTTCAAGGCCTGCAGTGGTCATTCCACATTTCCAGGACAGTTTTTGGATTCCGTTGGCACATCCAGTAACTTAAGATAAAGAAAACCGCCTAACGCCTTTTCTGGATGGCTGAAAAAGTGCGAGTTCTTTTTTTCCAAAGACACCAACAAAATTATCGACAAGCAGTTTTGTTCTTAAGAAATACTGATTTAATGAACTAGATCCGTTGTAAGTTCACTCATGTTTGTCTAAAGTGAAGTGAATACAATTTTTAGAGGATTTCAAATTAAATTCAACTCAAGCCTGTCAAGCAAACAGATTATGTAAGGTTCGCTGCAAAAGCGCCATCTATAGGGCTATATGTTCCGATTTTTCTTAAGGCTAGACCAGAACTATACAGATTTGATGGGTGCTCAGGTTGGCTGCTTCTGTCCGACTGCGACTATTTTGAGCTCAAGAAAGAAGCTTCCATTTCCTGCTTCTGTCCGCTGGAGTCTTCCAGATCCAAGCAACTATTCTGAGCCCAAGAAAGAAGCCTCCATTTCCTGTTAGTCTCAATATTTGAAGGGTCTCAGAGGTCTATGAAAAAATCATATTCATAATTTACTAAGCTGTCTGCTGTCTGAAGCCCGGTGGCAGTTCATTAAAAACGAAGCAGAAAATGAAAACCAATGAACCCTTTGGCGAGATCAGATTTCAAAATTTCTTGTTGTTGTTTTTGTTGCTGTTGTTGTGGTGGTGTTGGTGGCGGTGGCGGTGTTATTGGTGTTGTTGTTGGCCACATGTAAGGCGACAGTAATAATAAAAATGCTTTATGACCCGACACATCAAGTCTATGAACAATTTATGCAACACGAAGAAGCCAAAGGAGAAAACAAAAAAGCCACAAAAAAAGATATAAAAAAAAACTGAAAAATTGAAAAAATATTAAAAAAAAAAGAAAATAGGGTTTAACAGACTTTCCAACACTTTTACTCTCAATTGTTCACCGCAAGTTCTCTTCAGGTTGCAAAGTTCACCAAATTGTTGAACTTCATTTGAAATGCGTCGAGTTCAACAGAAAACAAAAAAATGAAATAAATATCACGCAACTCTTTTCACTCTTTTTCTCATTGAAATTCAGGCAGACTTGTCAATTTGGTTCATTGGCTTCACTTAGTTTTTTTTTAATTTTCTTTTTCTCGATTATGCAATTTCTTCTTGAATTTCAAAGCTCAAAAAGAGTATCACCAGTTGAGACGAGGAAACGTGCCGCCTTGGGAGTAGAGTATTTAGCGGATATAAAATTACAGTTATTCACTTTTACCTAAATGCTCATTTAGCCTGGTAAAATGAGACTTTGAGGTGTGGGAGCCAAGTTGGGCCAGCTGGCCAGGCTTGAATTACTCCAGACTCGAATTACCAAAACTAAACATGTTTTTGTTTGTTTATTTTTTTTTTTTTTGTATATAGAAAATCGATCCCTTGACACGTATTCAAGAGGAAATCAAGGAAGTGGTACGACGCGAGGAGGAATATCGTCAGCTGGTCACTTCGCTCTCCCAGACTTCGCCGGGCGCCCAGGTGGAGTTTGAAAGCTACACGGTCAATGGGAACAGCGAATACAGCTCGGATGTGCTGGTCACTGCCAAGCCAGCAGCCGTCCAGAGCACAACGGATCTACTGGTTAGCGTCGACAATAATTCCTCTTCGAATACACCCTCGCTGGCCTCGAGCGTGAATAGCCACAAGGAGGAGAGCCTGGATGGACAGCATTCGGATGATTCTGGCATTTCAGCCTCTTCTTTGACCCAAAAGATCCTCAACAACAACAACAACAAGATCAAGCACAACAACAACAACAACAACAACAACAACAACAATAATAATAACAATACAGAAGAGGCAAAGCTAAAGCTGAAGATCATGAGCACAGCTCGCCAGGAGCAGCGGTATATTGGGCCAAATTGCTATAGCCTCACCCCGGAGCCGCCACAGCAGAAGCTGATGACCCGTACCATTTCGACGCCCCAGCTGCATGGCCAGAAGCGTCAGTTTGCCTTCAATGGCTCCACCAAAGGGGTAATGCAGCGCTTCATAGCCTCACATGGCAAGGTCCAGATGGGCAGCAGAACCCTCTCCCTGAGCAGCCCCGGCTCTCCGGGCCTGGTCAACGGTGGCAATGCTGCACCCAATGGCAGCCCCACCCTGAAACTCAACACTCGCACGGCCTTGGCCTTCTTGGAGTCTGGTGGACATGTCACAGTGGCACCCTTGACAAATCCATCGATTGAGCGCGACTCGGAGGGGCGACCTCTGCGACGTGGCTATGTGCCGGTGGAGCAAAAGATCCAAAAGGAACTCCAGGATCTCAAGTCCAGGGAAACCGAGCTGAAGCGTCTGCGCAAGATTAATCGACAAAACATGCTGAAGTCCTTGGAGAAAATGTAAGTCTAACCCAAAAAAAACAAGAAACAAATTTTAAGGGTTCTGTTCTTTTTTGCCAGTCAACTCAGCACAGATGAAGAGGCCGAGTTGGATGGCGATGAGGAGGATGAGGATGAGCTAGACTCGGAGGTGGAGCACTGCTATGGTCCGGGCAAGCTGCGCAATGCCCAATCCTCAAACGAGCTGGACAGGTGAGCCAAAACCAATTCAATTTAATTGGAATTCTTTTTCTCAACTCTTTCCCCTACCAGCTCCGATTTGGACTATAAAATCAATGGCAATGGCAATCGCCTGCTGAATGCCTGCAATGGCAATGGCTCCGGACAGGCCTTGGCCTCGGGCATGCGCCCAGCCATGTCGCTGGCCCAGCTCTGCGATCTGACACCCGAGGAGGCGCCTTCGTCTCATCGCTTGATAGCCCAATGGGAGAGTCTAATCAAGAAGAATGCCGAGAACGCCACCGTCGAGGCAGCTGTCTGAAGTGGCTCCCCCACACACAACACACACGCACCAAATCAATTATTATAGCAGCCGCCCCCTCCCTCTACCCTACACCCCCTTACAATTTGTTTCCTATATTATTATAAACTTTTTTTTGTCCCTTTTTTATTTTATTTTTTTTTAGTTTAAGTTTTTCTGCTTTCTGGCCTTTCGATAAAAACGATTCGAACGAAACCAATCAAATCAAATCAACGAATTATTTTTTAGACCATCTTTTTTTTTTTTTTTTTGATTGTTTGTAAAGTGAATCCAAATCAAATCAACTCAAAATCTATTGTATATAATTTCGTGTGCCCCCAACAAAAAAAAAAAAAAAAGAAAATAAAAACAAAAAGCTTATAATTTATTTAATTTGAACGATTATATCACATACTTTAAATATATCTTTATATATATATATAAAATATACTTTATGAAAGAAATGAAAATATATTAATATACTTAAATATATATTTACGATCTATGCAAAAAAGAAAAGAGAAGCATAGTTGATATACATTTACCAATAAATACAAAAAGATTTACAAAAAAAAGAAGAAAAAAATGAAAGCTCTTCCTACTTTGTCTCTGAATCATTCAAATGGAAATATATCCATATATATATATTTTCTTATAATTATTTCAGCTTTGTTTTATGTAATCCAAATTATAAAGGCCAATTTCTTGCTTTGTCAACTTGGTGAGGGTCTCAAATGGAAAATATCTGAGGTAACCTAAAATTCCTAGCTCAACCTTAGAAGTCAAGGTGGATTCATCGTATCATATCGAATACAGGGTCACATATATATGGGCCTTATATACTCCGAGTGAACCTGTCCTCCCCCGATTGCCCAGGAACTGTTCTGCCTAACCTCACCTATCGTCTCAAAGATCAGAGAACTTTTAGGAACTCGGGAACCTCCCTTGTGAAACTCGAAGAACCCATTGGAGGTTTAAAACTGTAACTCTTCGTCGCAGAGTCAGACAGAACTAGTCTGGTGGGGTATACGTGCCTGGGATATAGCTGCCCCAGACTTCTCAATAGTGGTGTGAAAACATCGATGGAATTCAAAATTAAGTTTATTCATATCCAAAAATATAAATTTATTTTTTTTATACTAAGATCCTTCGTGGATTCTTAATTTGTATACTCTTTTCGAAGAAAAAATGAATATATTCATTTTGCTCTGATGTTTGTAACTCACAGAACCAAACATCGTAGACCCACAAAAGTTACCTCTAGAATTCTTAGAATCAATAGAGGAGTCGATATAGCCATGTCCGTCTGTCCGTCTGTTTCTATACAAACTAGTCTCTCAGTTTTGAAGCTATTTTGATGAAACTTGGTATATATTCTTCTCTTACACCTAGGCAGCCCATTTGTCGGAGCCGGCCGGATCAGACCACTATATCATATAGCTATCATACGAACCTAAATCGGTTTAGGGAATAATTCCCACATTTATTATCCAAGCCTTTTCGTTCCAAGCCTTAGCATTCGTGTGTTTTATATAGCGATAGGTATATGTACCAAATTCTGCAAGGATCGGGCCAAGATGACAGTGGGATTTTTTTTAATTTGTGTATTTTTGGAAGCATTCTGAAATGATGGTACACTATCAAAACTATCGAAAAAAAACCTCGATAGTTAAAAAATTAAGAAAACATCGATACTATCGATAGTGGCTCGATAGTTTCACACCACTACTTCTCACAAAGAGGCTCTATGTGTATCTGGAGAATCTATTAAAAGCTGGAAAAAATATGCAGATGAGAAGGAGATCCCCAAATCAGTTGACAAGTTCCCATTAGCTTTAGCCCCACGGATATTTGTCTGGATTTTTCTATGGATTGAAAACCAATTTAATTCAATTGTCAGATCAATCAAACTCGATGATATGAGATATATTTGTATATGATATCAGAGCCTTTTGTTAATCGCTTGCAACCCTGCGACTGTCTGTGACGATCAGAAGTTTTCGATAATCTGTCTGCACCTCAGGGAAGAAATAACCATTCGAAGTAGAGAACCAGTCTTTTTGATCTGATATCTGTATGCTTTAAAGGTATCAGTTCTGAAAGCCAATAAACCAAAGAATTCCACAGAGTCTTTCCAGATGATGAGTGCCCCCAGCTTTTCATTTGAAAAGAAAAAAAAAAAAACGATTTCAGAATTTTCATTAATAATTTTGTTGTCTTTGAATTTTTATTATTATTAAATACATTTCGTTCACTTTTTGTTTTTTTGTTTTTTTTTTTGGTTTCATTAAATTTGTATGCATTTGTTACTGCTCATATTTTATCTCTCTGTGTATGTGTGTGTCCGTGTGTGTTGAGTGTGAATTAAATATTTGAAATCTGCTCAATACAAATGCTCATACTCTCTTTTGGTATCTGGGATATTTCCCCCAGACTTTTTGGAAAATCTTTCAAGTGTTTCGGGTATGAGAATTGCACACACATCAAATCAAATTTGAAAATATTTTTCTTTTTTTTATTTATTTCTTTCATTTCTTTCTAACTGTTTAGTTCTATCGGATCTGTTACATTTAGTTGGGTTGTGAATGATTTGGTTTTTTTGTTTTTAATTCTTTTATATATATTTTGTTTTTTATTTGTTACTGTGCTGTGATCTACAATAGGCATAATGTTTTTGTTTCTTTGTGATTCCGTGTCATACAATATTTAATTAATTATATTTCATTAATAATTGTTTTTTTTTTGTCTTTTACTTCTACGGAAGCCTTTCTTCATATGTTACTGTGCTCAAGGTTATTGCAAAACAAATTCAAAGAAGGAAATTCACAATTCAAATAATTTTAAGAAATATATCAAATATAAATCAAAATTTTATATATTAATTTTATGTACATAAATGGATTTTGGGGGTGAGAAAAAAGAACTTGGCTGCAGATATTTCTTTCAGTTCTGAGATACTTTTCTGCTCGGTGCTCGTCACTCAGTTTTACTTTTATAATTTTGGCCATTCTATATTTATTTCTAATATAGATATAATTTTTTTTTTTTAGATAGATTATTTTATTTATTTGTTCAGTTTTTTTTTTTTTGCGTATTTCCTGTTTATATTTGAGACGGTTATATTAAATGATATAGATAAACTTAAACTAAATTGCAAAAGAATTCAAGCATATTGCACTAGGTCAAAATTGCTTACAAAATTAGGCAACAAATAACAAATTGGAAAATGAATTTCATTTTTGGCACACATAAAAATATATATATATAATTTTGCTTTGACACAATTAAAAAATAATAGTCATTTATTGCACATTAGAATAGATACAATATCTCTCCATTTCTTCTCAAACGAAATGAACAAAACTTTGAAAAAAAAAATAATAATAATAAAAATCAATCCATTCAGTTGTTCTTTTATTTAGCCTTTTGAATTATTTATATATATAAATTTTTTTTTTTATATATCATTTATTTATTTTGTTGGAACCAAAAAACCATTGACTGCTTTTTATTTATCTTTTCTTTTGTTTGTTTTTTTTGTTTTTGTTTTTAGAAATATAAATAGTAAGTTTATATAATTCATTTTTTGTTTTTGGAAATCTTTCATAATATAGTTTTGCGAATTCGCTTTCTACATATATATAGCATTTTAATTAGAAACTAACACTTAAAACCGACTTTTCATATGCGTTGCTGTATCCTTTTTTTGTTGTTTTTTTTTTTTTGTTTGCATTTTCATTTTGTTTTCCTTCTCGTTTAAATCAAAAAGCGCTTTGAGCGTTTTACTTGCATAAACCTGACCTACCAACTAAGAAAAAAAAAATAAATATATATATATATTTTTATATATATATTCATATACTTATGCTTTTCTTTTAAGATATCGAAACTACTCAGAGACCCAAGAAGAAAAAAAAAAAACAAAAAAAAGTTTACCTCACTAAAGTTAAAGAAGTCAATATTTGTTTCTTTATAATTTCTTTCTTTCTTTTTTTTTAATATTAAATATTTTTTTTTCTTTTTTTTTAGTTTGGAACATAAAATTAATCAACAAAGTATCTTAGATCTGCTTGACTAGAGCACACATGAGGCAAGCACTGCCAAGTGTCGAGTTCTTCTTAATTTTTATTTTAGTTTTTTTGTTAACATGACCACAAGAAGGCAATTTAGTGAGAGCGCAAAAGACAGGCAAGACTAAACGAAAAAAGAAAATGAATAGACCTAACCTCAAATCTGGAAGTCTTGCTAATTGCGCTCGATGTAAATGGACCTTGGTTGCTTCTGTTTCCTTCTGTCTTCCTTTTGTGTATTCTGGCCAGAAACTTCTGAGAGGTCTCAAGCAATACAGGCCTCATGATATATTTCGTCTGTAAATACTATAGTATCGTATGCTCTTGTGTGTGTGTATGTGTGTGTGTGTATATATATATACTATCACCGCTACATTAAAAATTGATAGAACATATTTTCGGAATTGTTTTCACTTATTATTTTCTTTTTTTTTTTTTGTTTTTGCCTGGTGTAAACATGTCTAAAAACGTGTTTTTCTTGCTGTCTGTGCTTGAGTTATCTTCTTCTTCTTTTTCATTTTTAAATATATATAAACTATTTATATATTTATCATGTTTGTATAAATTTTTTTTTTCATAATTTGCTGGTATTGTCTGAAAGTGCTATGTACTTTTTTTTTATTTTTTATTTACCTCTAAACTAGTTCGTGTGTGTGTGTTGAAGTGACCAAAAAAAAAAAAGAGTTCTATTCCAAAAAAAAAAAAAAAAAAACAATCATTTCATCATTTTGCTTTAAGTCTAGGTAACTATAACTAGTGCATATATGTTTTTTATACTGTTGGTATGCTATTCAATATGTATATTTAATTTTTTGTTGTTTTTTGTTTTAACCCTTTTGCTAAGAATGTTTAGAGCAACTGGGCTATGACCGGCTCGATGAGACACATGTGCTCGGCTCCTCTAACGGGCAGACGGTTCAGGCAGAAATGGCGTATCATATCGGGTACGGTATCAAAGGGACGACTGAATTGACCCAGTATATATTGACCAGATTCGTTGCGTTGTATACGCATATGCATAAATCCCTTGGCGCCCCTAAAGAAAAACAAAATCAATCAAACAATTCTTATAAAATCATATAAGCAGAGCTTACTTCAGCGAGAGTGAGTAGTCCTGTTTGGTGGACTCACAATTGCGTACTAGAAAAGAGCCTTCCGCCAGAGGGCGCAGCGTTGTCTCCGCTTCTATGCGGGTAATGGAGCCATGATACCAACTAGGGGGAAGAAATTAATAAAGAATTTGTAAATCATAAAAAAAATTATATTATTCGATTCTTTCTAGAAATCTATATGAATCAATATGTTATAGTGGTTCGCTCTGGCCGATCTGTACACGACTCAGCCAGAATCATCGGATTATATTCTTTTCACTTACCCCTGACGTTCCAGTGGTATGGCCACATCGATTAGATCCACAGCCGTGACATAGCCCTGACAGAGATTCATATTCATTTCCTTGTTGGTGTTGAGGCCGCGCAGGTCGAGGCTACCGAATTTATTCACCTGCCTCGGCTCATTCAAATTCAGTGTCAAGTTTTGCCGGAAGAGGGCGGTATCTAAAATTAAAAGAGAACGAATAAATTTTTTTATTCAAATTGGAGATTATGGAAGGTGCCTACCCAATTTATTGGCCATTTTCTGTTCATCTCGCATGGAGTGACTGGACGAAGCCTGGGAAATGCCACTCGATTCGGTGCTGTGCATCAGGAGATTATTAATTTCGGCCTGATTGGCCCGTAAACGTCGCCTCAACTTGGGCATATCAAAAGGCAGATCACCGAGATCCACGGAAGTGGCACTGCCCGAAGTGCAGGCGGCTTCCTGCTGCAAGGTCTTGCGTCGCCGCAGCTTGGGCATATCAAAGGGTAGATCACGCAAGTCCTGAGGCAGGCCAGCCCCGCCTGTGCCGCCGGCACTGCCACCGTTGCCCGCACCGCTGACTCCACCCGCTCCACTGCTGTCGTTGTGATGCTTGTCAGCTGGGGCAAAGTGCAGCTTGGGCAGGGTGAGTCTCTGCAGGCCAGCCAGAGGCGGCTTACCCTCCTCGCGAGAGTGCAGGGAGATGCCGCTGTCCGAACCGAGTAGCTCGTCAGCCAAGTGGAGCAGGGCCTTGTTGGGTGGGGGACGCTGGCTGCGCTGTTTCTTGAGCACCTCCAGCTGGCTGGCCGCATTGGCATTAGAGGCGCTCAGGAGCTGAGTGGCTGTCGAAGCATTGGGATTCACCTCGTCCACGGTTACCGTACCAGCGGCCACAGCAGCAGCAGCGGCGGCAGCTGCCGCCTTGTGCTGCTCGGACAATTCGGAAGCCGGCTCCTGGGAGGACTTGTCCGAAATGGGACTGAGGATATGCAATTTGGAATGTATGACCACGGGAGCACGCAGGGGGTAGGCCACACTCGAGCTACCCGACTCGGAGCTGTGCGAACTGAGGGAGGTGGAGTGGCGGGACTCGGAGCTGGAGGTGCTGCGATTACCCTCACTGGTGCTCGAGCGCAGCGACTCCATGCTGCCACCACTACTCGATGTAGCAATGCTCTCGGTCGAGGAGTAGTTGTGGCCCTGGCCCTGCACATGTCGCCGTCGACCATGACCATGACCAGGACCCGAATTGCCGCTCACATGGTGGTGGTGGTGCTGACGTGGCTGCTGCGTGGTGGAGCCAGCGCCGGCACTGCGTCTCAGTTCGAGGACGCGGCCGGACTCGAGCACAAACGAGCGTGGACGGTTGCTGCGTGGCCGGCTGGAGGACTGGAGATTGGCCTGGCCACCCGCTGCGGCTGCCGCTGCGGTGGTGGTGGCGGCCGAATTCGAATTAGTTGAGGGCGGATTCACATAGGCGCTGTCGGTGAGACTCGTGTCGTTGCTGGAGGCGCATTGCTGTTGTTGTTGCTGCTGTTGCCGCAGGGAACCCTGCAGGGGCAGGCGTAGATCCCTTAGACGCGGATGGGCCGGATTGGTGGCTGGCAAATTTGGGGCGCTCTTGATGCTGTTCATGTAGTGGCGATCCCGATCGCGATCATGCTTGCCGGGAAACTTCATAGGTAGTGGAGCCGTCGAGGGCGGTGAGGGCGTGTAGCCACGCGCAGGCAACTGCGAATTGGTGGGTGGTGCTGATGATGCTCCTGGTGGCGGGACCACAGAGCTACCGCTGATCGTGGCCGTTGTGGTGGTCAAGTTGACGCTTGTGGGGTTATTCTGTTGATCCACCTGGGCTGTCGTAATGCCCGTTGTTGTCAATTGGAGTTTTCCCAGTTCGGTCTCCACCAGAGCCAAGGAGGCACCACTGCCGGCACTACTGGTGGCCGCAGGCCCGCTGGCCTGCTCCTGGAGGGCCTGGTTTTTGGAGTTCTTCAGCCGTTTGCCTTCGAGACGGTTCTTATGATGAGACTTGTGCGGCTTGGTGGACGGCTCGTTGCCATTGCTATTGCCGTTGCTTAGCTGTAGAAGCACAGAATGATTGGTGATGCGATCAACCTCATCGAGATCGTCGTCCGACTTGGCTATCTTGCAGTCGAATGCGGTCTCATAGATTTGACGGGTACGGCCCGACATGATGTCCTCGTCGTCGTCGTCCTCCTCGTCAACGTCTGCCTCGTCGTCGAGGTCGTCCTCGCCCTCGTCGTTGTAGAGATCTAGGGTGTTGACGGACTGCGACTGAGTGCCTAGAGCTGCTGGCGGAGGTTCATTGGTAGCTGCCACTGGGGCACACTCGGCGCACTCGTGTACGCCATGCGGATGCACATAGAAGATGCTGCGCGGTCGAAAGTATTCCTCAAGCTCATCGCCCAAAGCATTGGCGGGTGCGGCGACGCAGGCACACACAGCTGCTGGGCCCAGCAGACGGTGCGGTGGCATCGGCGGCGCCGCCTCGGCGTCCTCTAGCTCGGCCTGGCTGGGAGCTGGTGGCGGCGGTGGCTGTGACTGGGATCCTCCAATTGGCAAAGGACAACACTTGAGTAGCTCTCCCTCGCCGGCGTCGCAATGCTGGAGTTCAAGGGCTCCGCTGGCACTGCTGCTTATGCGTGGCAGCGGCTGGACGTTGCAGGTCTTGCGCACCAGGGCCAAGGCCCGGGCATGCCACTCGCGACGCTTCAGACACTCGCTGCAGTCGGACTCTTCGGAGGTGGTGGTGGTGGGGGTATCACAGCGGATTATGTGGACTCCGTCCTCGGTGAAGCTGTACCGCTTTGGGGTATCCTGATCGCCGCTGTGTTGCTGGGGCAAGGCCTCGGTGAGTGTGATCTCCTGGTCTCCGTTATCGGGTGAGCCCTCTTCGTCAAGGTCCAGGCACTGTTCGAAGTCGGCCTCGTCTAGCTCGCCGTCTTGGACCTGGGGGGCGTCAAGACTACTGCTCTTGCGATAACCACCGACACCCAGGTGTGGCTGAGTGTGCTGAGGCGGCTCACTGGCTGTGGACTGGCGGCACTTTTGCTTGATTTCTCGTTCTGTGGCCGGTGTCTCCTTATCCTTGCTCTTTAGCAGATCCGAGTAGTAGTAGGGAGAGGGCTGGCGCTTACTGTGCTCGGCTTGGGCAACGGTTAATTTGCGTGGACTTCGCTGCAGCTGCGGAGGCAGAGGACGCACTAGATCATCCGAAATGCTATCCGGGGAGTTAAGTTCCGATGCCTTTGGACCGGCTCGCAGGGGTTGATGCAACGGTGGCTTCTCAACCTCCTCGTCTACGTCGGCCTCGTCGTCGGATGACTTGGGTGGTGAGGAATCTAACAAGACAAGAAAACAAGCCAACAAATTAGTTAAAGAGCTAAACTATTTTTTTTTTATTAAGTCGCGACCCGGTGGCGTCAAGTAATTTTACTTTTTAACCAAGCAAAAGTCTACTTCGAGTCTGACTCTATTAGGCGCTTGGCTGGTTGCCAGCTCATTTGGTTTCACGTCACCTCCTCTCTCTCTCTCGGCTTTATCTATTTATTGCAGAAGCACGCCATTTTCTATTTAACGCTTGGCTAAGTCGACAACCGCAGTGAAATCGCTCTCACCCACTTTCCCAGACTCCCAAATCGGCCTGGACACACTTGGTCCTAGCCAAGATGACAAGTGCGGTAAATGTCTTGCCCAAGTCAAGTAAGAGTCCCAGACCAGACAGTGTGTATTCATTAACACAGAACCAAGTCTAAAAAAAAAACCGGGCTTCTTGGGGATGAAGATTTTCTCTAATATTCTTGGGATTTATATTTACCTGCAGACTTCCTAGTTAGTAAATTACTACTCTGGGGAATTTTTTCCCAGATTAAAGGCTTCTAGTGGAGACTACCCAAGCTATTTAAATTTCAGAAAGTCCTAGGACTCACCAAGGCTCTGCCTTACTTTTTGGGAAATGAGTCTTTGCCTTAAGTTTTCTAAAGACTTGAAAAGGCCAAGAATTCTCCAAGACTCTTCGAAATCAAATTCAAGTGTTTTGAAACTTTTATGTTACGGGGAATAATTAGCTTGATATACCAATTCTCTAGGTTTCTTCAAAAAGTCCCAAAGACCTTACAGATCTAGGTCCAGACTCTCCTAGATATCAGTTCTTTTGAGGCATCGAGGTGAGGCATGAGGTGAGCTTGGAATTTTTTCCAAATTGAAGAGGGACTAAAAATTTGTCATTAAGTTTTCAAGATTTCCGATAGTGAAATTTTATTTGTGAATCATGAAAACTCATAAAAAAAATAAAGAAAGAAAAAAAGAAAGTATCGTGACATCATTGCAAGTAAAGGGCAAAAAGGTTTCCCATTTCTTCTTCTTCTATTTATTTATACTTGCTCTTCTATTTTTGAGGTTTGAGTGATTTTTGTGTGTTTCTAGCTAAGCAGAGTTGACCTCATCTTGCGTGTCCACTGTAGGCTTACAGTGAGCCCCCAAAAGTGGGCAGCAATACTGTTTTTATGACCTGGCTTTTTACTATGGCAACATGTGGCCGTGAGTGCTGGCGATGATGGCGGTTGATGGTTGAGGGGTGACGGGTGGGAGTGACATTGTTTGTTTTTGCTGCTGTTAAGCTGCTCTCACCTGAATTGTAATGGGATCGTTTGTCCTTTTTGTAGGCCGCATTCGCATTACCGTTACTATTACCGTTATTATTATAGGTGGCCGAGCGTTGTTGTTGCTGCTGTTGCTGTAAATGTTGTTGCAAAGATTTTTGGGCCTGACCCGAGCGCGGCTCTTGTAGAGTTTGATGATGTGACTGCTGTTGCTGCTGCTGCGCTCGCTTCTGGGCAGTGGCGTGGCCCGCCCTCCGTTTGGCCTTCTTGTGATAGACTTTTTTGTGATGACGGGTATCCTTGGGATCCGAATAGCCTTCAATTAGCTTGACAGAGGCCTGCTTGATGTTGCTGTTCGGCAACGGTGGATGCTGCAAGGTGGCACGTTGGCTGGGCTTGTGTCCCGGATGCTGTTGATGTTGCTGGGCTGCGGTGACTGGTAGAGTGTTGTTGTTTTCGACTTGATGGCTGTTGCTTAAAATAGCCGACCCTGCAATGGTATTGCTGCTGTTGATGATGATGGAATTGGCAGAGATGCCACCCGCGGCAGATGCTGCTCCGCCTCCTCCTCTTCCTTCGCCTGCAACTGTTACTGGTATTGCTGATCCGGTTGATGTGGCCGCTGCATGCACTTGGCTGGGCAGTGTGGCCAATTGTGGCACTGGCGGTGGTGGTGGCTGCAGTGGCTGCAATTGCTGTTGTTGGGCTTCGGCCGATGCCGCCGCAAAGGGTAACTGTGGCAAGACAATTTCGAATACATTATTTTTCTAATTTGATTTGCAGCTTTTGCAGCAATTTGCAATTTAATTGAAAATAAGCGAAATGGGCTCATTTGATTGATTGATTGCATTTTTAGGTTTTCTCAAATGTAATTTTATTGATTTAATTGCAATTGTTTTGCTTTGGTTTGGTTTGTGTTCTATGCGAAGCTTTTCTTTTTGCGTTAAGCCAAAAAGTAGGCAATCGTTTTTTTGTTTTTTTTGCGCAATTCAAATAGCCCAGGGCAAATTCTTTTATGCGCCGCCCAAAAGTATGCTATGGTTTTTTTCCACGTGGCCTGCCAGCTTGGCTTGCCTTGTCAGTCTGACTTTGTCATTTTCAATTCATTTTTAAGCTAAAATACACTACCCACACACACACACAGGCACTTACACTCAGAGCCAGAGACAAACACACCGAGTAAGAACATGACAAATGACAAGACCTAACAAAACTGCAACATCAGCTCGTACAAGAGACCCAGACCCGGGCCAAAGTCAGCCAAGCAAACAAAAAAAAAAAAAAAACAACAACAGCCACAGCCACAGAGCCGAAGTGACATTAACAGGCATTAACATGTGCACACACACACACACACACAGCGACTGAGAGAGTGTCTATGCCCATCTCCTACATACCCCCTGTCCACCTCCCTCGTCCACCCTGTCTGTCTAAGAGTCGTAAATATGCGCATTATTGTTAAACATAAATTTCCGGTACATGGGACTGGGCCCTGTGGCGGGCGCTCTATCAAATGCAAACGGAAATTGATACTCGGCCACATCAAGCTTAACAATATTCCAAAGACAAAGAGTGGGGGTGTGTGGGTTGGTTCGGGGGAGATCTGCTTTTGTTTTTCGTTCGCTATTCAAAAGGCATTTTTAATTGAAACTCATAAATTCTTTTGCCTCAACAATGCAACTCAATACAGGTGAATGGTTGAACAGAAAAATAGAGAACGATAAACAGCGCCACCAGAAGAGGACGAGAAGAGAAGGATGCTGGATGAAAAAGAGAAGCCCCATTGAGTGCCACCAGCTGCCAAGGACAACGCATAAAAACTCTTTATTTCTAATGATGGCGAACTTGAAACCTTTTCGTTCAGTGAAATTGTTGTTGTCATGGCTGTGGCATAAAGTTTGCAGAAATCAAACTCAAGTTTAGACAATAAATAGAAAAACATATTGACGATTTCATGGGACTAGGAAATGAAAAGGTCTGTCTGAGCTGAGGCCAGAAAAGCCCAACAAATGTGCCTCCTTCACTCTGGGCAAATAAAAATTACTGTCTAAATATTTGCCTTTGATTATCAATAAATATATACATACATATGTATATATATATATATTTTCATGTTAGTTTTATGGTCGGCGGCACGATTGGTTCACGTGGAAACGTGTCTGCAATCAAATCAGCCACAAGCCCAGAGAAATATTGATGGAAACAAAACAAAAAAAAAAAAAAAGGGATAAAGGGGAAACAGACAACAGTAGTCATCACTAGCCACAGACATGATGAGTGTGTGTTCCCCCTTCCACGCCCCCAACATTTCCTACTCCTGGCTAGACACACTACAATCAAAATGCTTAGACGCTTGGTTAGACGAGTGAATGCCAAGCGAAATGACAGACTGTCGCTTGGCCTGACAGACTGTTTGTCTCACGGACTGAATGCTTAGCCGGTTGACTGATTGTCTGAGAAGGGCGTGGGGAAACTTCTTTTAGCCTCAACGAACGTGATTTTTTTTTTTTTTTTTTGTGCTCACATTAATGAAAACCTCGACAGTTGATGATGATGTCGATGACAACATCAGGGTTTGGGTAATCCAGAATAGAGGGTCGGGCGCCCAGAGTAGGAGAGATTAGGAGATCCAAATAGGCGGATAAAAAGAGCAAAGATAATGAAGAGGAAGAGATAACAAAGGAAAAAAGAGAGAGAGAGGTAAAAGGTGGAAGGAAAGAATAGGATAAAAACTCAGGTGAAAGCAGGAGAGCAGGGAGATAATCAGTAAAGCGATAGTTTCTAAATGATATAGGAAGAAAGGAAGAACCAAGAGAGAGAGGAAGAGAAAAAGGGAGCCAGAAAATTGGACAACGATAGAAATGAAAAAGAAAGAGATCGATAAAAAAAAAATACATTTTAGACAGAAAACTCTAAAGAATAAGCGTAAAATTGATAGAAGATAGCTGAAGGTCAGAAGGAACGGGAGTATATAGAAAGAAAAGGGAGTGACTCCGGTAAAAGCAGAGTCAAATAGAAAGAGACATTACGAAGAGTTCAAGCAAATACTAAGTGAGAAAGAAGGATAAACAGACAGAAGGGACTAGAAAGAGAGAGGACTTAAGTAAGACGCAAATTAAGGAGGGATTGAAAGAATCGGGAAAGAAGAAAGTCTTCACCATAGAGTTAAAGCAAATACTAAGTGAGAGAGAAGGATAAACAGACAGAAGGGAATAGAAAGAGAGAGGACTTAAGTCCCAACTGCCTCGAAGAGTGAGACGCAAATTAAGGAGGGATTGAAGGAATCGGGAAAGAAGAAAGTCTTGACCATAGATATAGCGAAAATTGAGATAGCCTAAGTAGGACTAAGGCAAGTAGCACTAAGCATTAAGGAGTAAGCAAATCAAAGAAAAGAAAAAAAAAGGAAACAAAGAAAACCAGGTGAGATGAAGAAAGCTAAAGACACAACAAAACGACAAATGGCCAGTGAGGAGGACCTAATAGGTAGCGATTTGAGTAGTGCTTCTGCTGGCATCAACTCGATTTGAGTTGCTCCTTGGAATTTAATTTCCTAGTTGCTCCGTTTTGATTTCAGCACTTTTGTACTTTCCGCCTTACTGAGACGCTCTTGCCGACTCTTGATCTCCTGCCTGAATCCCCCGGCCAGTTCATCTTTTCTATTATGCTTAGTTTTGTCCCCGACTCACCCGACGGGCCTGAGCGAAATCTGCTGTTTCTACGGTTACATTTGACTCAAAGCATTTTTGTTGTTTCTTTCTTTTTCATTTTTTGCCTTGTTCTGTGTTTCGCTGATTCTTTCAGTGCTTCTGTTTGTATTTTCTTTTTTTTTATGATGGAACGGAAGAAAAAACATAGCACAGTTATTGAAATAAACAAAGCATCAAATACACACACACACACGCACACAAAGAGAACGTGCTTTGACTATGTTAGACGAGGAGAAGCAGAGTTGAGTTGGAGTGGAGTGAAGCAAAGTGAACTGAAGTGCGGAGTGGGTGGAGTTGGGTGGGTTTTGTTTTTTTTTTTTTTTTTTTGTTGCCACTCCACTCCAGCTGAGTTATCGCCGGTATTACTCCATGGAGAGTAATAGCAACAGTAAAAGCAGCCACACTGACTCCAATCCACACACACACACACACACACATAGCCACATAAACACTCTGACTACAAAAAAACAGAAGCCAGAATTCAGAATTTAGCATTGGGGAACTCTCCAGGCTGGCGGAGTGGTTTTTTGCTGGCTTTGCTCCATATCGAAAAATGTCGCGAAAACCCATCCAACCACCCGCCCAGCCATTAAAACGTGAGCAGCCGCCAAAAATAGCAACAACAACAACAAGAACAAGAGGAGTAACGGGAGTTGCAAGCAAGCACACATGCCTGTCTGAATGTTTACGCAAAACAAAAGTCATAAGATAAAATTACATTAATAACTGTGGCGTAAAAAGAGGAGGCGGAAAATAGAAACACTGCCAGAAAGAGAGTAAGAGACCACACAGACCCGCTGGCTAGAAAATAAAAAATGCAGATAGGAAAAAAAACCAACTAGGCAGGCCGTGTGTGTTTGTTTGGCTCATATGAGTTTGCCTGTGGCAGGCGTTAAACGTTAACGCTTTAGGCCATTTTACTCGACTCATTTTGGCCAGATCCCTCAACGTTGGTGGAGGGGTGCACCAGCCCTGGTTAAAGTTCCTGCCTGGATTGCCCTGATATTAATGTGGCTCTTCTTCTTCTTTGTTTTTTCCCCTTTGGCTATTTTTTGTTTTGCTTATGAGTCACCACAAAAAGAAGAAGAAGAAGAAGAATACACTCAACCAGCCACACCCCCACAGCATCATTTGGCTTTTGATTACTACTAAACGATAGATGGCAGACTTGCCTTTGGGCTAAGCCATAAATTTCTCTTCCTTTTTCATGGCTATTTTTTTTTTGCCAGTTTGGACAAATTCTGAGAATTACCGGGCTATTCCATATGGGGATTTTTTCAAAAATTAGGAATTAAGTTGCTCAAATTTGAAAAAATAATTCTGGGAATTTTTTATCAATTTTAAATTCCTGTCGGACTATGGGAGGGCATATCCTATGCAGGATCTCAGTGTGGCTTGACATGGAGATCTGTCTCTTTCTGGAAGACAGACACCCTAGTCCAACTAACCAAACTTGGCTGGTTTATCCAAAGCCAAAACCCCTGAGAAAACAAGCTTTCTTGAAGCTGAGCAAAGAATTATCTAGCGAAACCAATTTCATTCCAGGGCAAATATATCAGAGCTTAAATAGTTTTTGAGAATAAAAATTAAACAACCTAACTTTGCCATAAGCCCAGCTGATATGCATAATTTTGTGCATCTCCAAATTCCTTTGGATAACTTGAATTTATATCCATATGCAAATGGTTGAGCCAGTAGGAAATAAAAATTCCACCACAAAACTAATAAATTCCCAGGCCATTTTAGTTTGGATTTATGCTGAGATTTAGAAGCTGAAATCGAAAACCGGTGCCGCTCTCGGTAATTCTCACAGCCTCCAAGTAAGCACCGAAAAGAAGCTCTCATATGAAACTTTCAATAAAAAATTTCAAATATTACAAAACATTTGCCTTTTTTTATGTGCACTTTTCATACAAAGAAAAGCCATGGGTGGTGAAAATAAAATCTGTGGGCAAAGTGAGGCTTTTCCTTTCACTTCAATATTAAAAAAAAAGAAGAAGAATAAAACAGGCAAAACAATACAATCCAAAACAAAGCACTTTGAAAAAAAAAGGAATATTTTGTATGGTTTCGGTTTTGGATTTTTGGGTTTGTTCTTCTTTTTTTTATATATGCCGTGTGGGTCATAAAAACATGGCTGGCAATTTATGCGCCGCACCAGGAACAAGTCCAACAAAAAATAAGGAAATCAACTCTCTCTCTCTCACTCTCTCTCTCTCTATTTTGGCGGTCCTGCCACACCCCCCCACTTGATTGTGCGGTTGCTAGCCAAGCTTCCATGGACTTAAATGTCTGTGCATATTTGTGCCTGTTTGTGCTTGTCTGTGCGATAACGTGCAGCGGAATCGAGAAAAAAACCAAGTGAGAACTGCCTTTTGGGCTACTCGAATTTGGTATACACTTTTTCACGGAGCAACAGGAAGTGTGAATATGTGAGAATATATTGAGCTAAGTCTGTGAGGGTTACGGACGGACCTTAAGCCCTTTGGTATAGAGCTCAAGTCAGAACCAAGCATGGTATATGGACATGCAAACCTATATATATTCAAGCCTTACATCAAATATCTAAAGGGCTTGATTAAAAACGTTATGGTCAAAACATATTCTGAGAAAGTCTAGACTTCACTCTGATAGAAGCTATGGTTGAGGATAGATCCCCAAATTCTTTGATATAGCCGAGCTAGGCTAAGTATATATCGGAATCTATATATATATTCAAACCTTATATAAATTGGCTACAAAAAAAACCCAACTAATGGTCAGAACCTAATATAAGGAAGTCTAGATAGAACCCCAAGTCTTTTGATATAGACCTTAAGTCCAAGCTAAGCCTGATACATATAAGAATATATATCTTTAAGCCTTATATCTAGTCTAGAAATAATAATAACCAAGTAACCAAGAGGAAGTCTAGATTGATTTTAATATATACCTGAAGTCCAAGCTTAGCCTGATACATATATGAATCTATATATCTTCAAGCTTCATATTAAATCTAGTCTAGAAACATTCAAACTGGCAGAGAACTGGACTAGACTAATTTTAACGACTCAACCTGGCAAGAAGAGTATGGAAAAGAGAAGATTGGTTCTGGCTTTTGATTTGTAGAGGTTTCTGCTTGGTCAAATTCCCGAGGCCTATTTTCTCGTGCTGCTCATATCTCTGGCTTCTATTTTTTATGACTCTGACTCTGGCCGATTTCCCGTTTTTTTTTTCCATAGCTTTTCGCTTCATTTCAGATTTTCTTCTTTATTTTTTATTTTGACAATATTGAGCCAATAGCCTGACCATTGTTTGGGCTCTGGACGGACTTGCGGGACTGAATGGCTCTCGGCTCTTTTTATGAGTCCTTGGCAAATAAGCAAAAGGCTTTTCATTAGTGTTGTTTTGCTGTTTTTTTTATTTTTCTTTTTTGTTCCTCATCTCCATGGATCCGTGCAGTTTATCAATTAGACGAGGCAGTCAGTTAATTGCTTTTCCAGCTACTTGAAACTCAACTCAATTCGAGAGAAAAAAAAACAAACCAATTCATCATCATTTGATTTGCCAGAGCCTCATTTGTTCCATTATACTTTAGAATGTGTATTTAAAAATAATCAAGCTCTGCTGGGTACTTACGAGTTCTGTCTGTGGACTGGGGGCTATCCAATGTTCGGGATTGGTTGGTATGGCCTCGGCCAGGCAGGGATCGAAACTGGACGGTCGTTTTTTAACAAAATCTACAGGCAGGCTGTAATCATCACAGATGGCAATCTGAAATAGAATCAAGACAGAAAGGGAGAAACCAAAAGTTTAGCAAATGTTTAAATACATGAATGACTTTTAAGTTGTTTCAGTCCGTGTGTGTGAGTGTGTGAGTGAGGCAAAAAGTTCAGGTCACAAATTTTATGCTAAAAATAAACAGGCCAGCTTGAGAAAGGCTTGAAGGGGTAGCCAGGACCCATTCCATTTGGCTGACGAAGCTTTTTGTTTTTTTTTTTTTGGCCAAGCAGCTTCCTTTCTTTTTGTCGTTGGCCGTTTGCGTCATCAAAAGTGTGCAACAATGGTTAAATTACAGTTACAATTAAAAATGGCGTCGTGCATTTCTTGAAGCCACCCTCCGTGTGTCTTTTGTTAAGTGCAGCTGGAGGAATCCATTTGGCTTGGGTTTGTTTGCTTTGGCCGTAAAATGTATCGCATTGTGGCAGTATTCTGCTGAGTTTTGCAATTAACGTTAAGTGGATACGAGAGGAGAGCACAACGCCGTAGGGGAACTTAAAGCCAAACACACACGCAGCAACGACAGCAAAAAAGACTACAAAAAAAAAAAACGTTGCACTGAAAAAGTTGCTACACCAAAACGGAAACGGAAGATTGGCTATAAAACTAAACACACACACACACACACACATAGAGGAGGCCATAAAAAAAGTACAGTTGAGTAGAAAATGCAAATGTTTTTTTGTTTAGACGATCGAAGAAACTTTGCGAAAACTAAAAGGTAACAAAAAAAAAAAAGAGAAAATAAAATTAAAGAAACAAAACAAGCTTAGTCCTTGGGAACAGAACAGACTGGGATCCTTACTGCAGTCACCACTAAAATAACAAAATAAAGACAAAAAAACATAGAAGAACAAATAACAAATGAAATTCAGACTTCACAAAACCAAATTACCCAATAAACAACTATTAAATAAGTGCAAAGTACAGTTGCCTCAAAGCGAGAAATGTAAAATAAGACAACAGCAAAAAGCATGACAAAATTGCAATCAACACAAAGGAACATCAAAAGTTTAGTAAAAAAAAACAAAATAGAGATCACTTAGACCAAAGGGAATTACAAGAGAAAGATTGGCCAGACTGGCCAAATTGAGCTCATAACTTAGAATGCATCCAACTGTCCTTGTAAACTGAAGGCCAAATCTCAGTCGAGGTACAGTCACCACCAGAGCAAATCACTATAACCACTGCAGAGACTAACCCTAGAGATTCAATCAAAACCACAAGACATTTCTGCCTTTCTCGAACCCCACTGAAAAATCAGGCAACCAAGGAATGTCACCAGACAAAGAGCACGGTGGGTGGGTGGCAGTAAGAGTCTTCACTTATTTGATGGCCACTTCCATACGTTTATAAATACACTTATCTACCTCGAAATACAATTGCAGGCGATAAAGTTCACGACAATTGCGGCAATACCATTCGTAATGCTGCTCGCTACTCTGCAACTCACGCGCCACCTCCCCAGGGACGTCGACACATCTGCCATGGAAGCGCCAGGCACACGGTCCCGAGCACACAACCGTTGTCTCGCCGCCGGTAAAATCAATCCAACAGCGACGACAGAACATGTTGCTAATAATTTTTTCCGCTTGCGCTCCTCCCTGCCAACGACACCACGGCGACAAACACTTAAAAAAATTACAAAAAAAAAAAAAGAAAAGAAAAGGAGTAAGATCCTGGCTATGTAGCTACTGGTCCAGAGCACCAGGTGTTGACAGGCGAACGCGAACTGCTGCACTGAAGGCGGGGCCCCAGCCACGACCTGTTCAAAGTTGTCCAACATGTCGAGAAAGCACAGCCCGTCCGTTCGTCTGTCTGTCTATCTGGCCAGATGGCACAGGGGGCAGAGGTTGACTGCCAACTATGTAAACTTTGCTAGCTGCCTTGAGTCATGATACGAAATTGAAAGGCCAGTGAAAGGTGCTGGCTTCAGCAGGTTTGCGACATGGTTAGGAATGGTGGGAGGGCAGCGTGTTGCTCTACAGGGTGTGCTGGTGTGGCATCTAAGTGGCTGAATGGTTTAGGATTTATCCAAAATATCCAAACGAATTGGAAACGAGAGGAAACTGAGTAAACAGCTTATTGATTTGACAAATAACTCGAAGAGACCTCAAGCCGACTCCAGAAATTTGACAAATGGAAAATAAATATTTCTTTGGAAAAATATGTAATCTATCTGTCAATAGACAGGACTTTTAACATCCTATTATATCCTAGCTGGAGATTTCCCAAGAGGAGACCTTAAAACTACCCATTTATTTATAAATAGACAAGTCTTTTAGGATCCTGTTGTATCCTCTTTGAAGATGGTTCAAGAACAAGGAAATATTTCGAATTTTTAGAAAAGTTCAGGGCACAAAAATAACCCATAACAGCAACCCTAGCAGATCTTAAAACTTGTTATCTATAATTAGACAGGACTTCTGTCATATACTTTTTGGATATATCTGAAGATTCTCTGAAAACTTTCAGGGCATCCGAATGACCCACACAGCCGGATTGGCAGACCATAAAACTAGTTGGGCCTGAGGCAAGCCATCTAACCTGGTGACTCACTAAATAGCTACTCATTGGCCAAGGAGCAGAGCTCTCTGATTGCCAAGTTTTGCCTGCTCGGCTGATATGGTCCATTGCCGTTGTTGCCGTTGTTGCTGTTGCTCTTAGTTGGCTTTGATGTGTGGCCATAAAAAATGCATATGAACCACCACCCACTCGATTCGCCAGTGTGAATTGAATGCAGAGAAGATGAGCCCAAAGAATTGCACGTGCCATGGAATTGACTTGGTTGTCTGAATTGGCTGCCACTGCCTTCTTCAGTGGCTTCTTGTCTGGCCGAGTAAATATCATAAATTTTAAAGGCGGCGTTAATGTGCTTTGCCTTGACTTGGCCAACACTGTCTTGTTTCTGTTGCCTTGGCAAATAGACCGGGCTGACATTATCGTCATCATCATCGTCATGAGTAGTTCTATGGTGGTTTTGCCAGGGCGTAGATTTTGGCCACATGTTGCCAGCCAGACAAAAGGGTAACAAATTCAAGTGATTTTTTTTTTACACACTTTTGGTGTGGTTTGTAGCAAGTTTTCACACCTGTTTCATCAATCAGAAAACGAACTAATTGCAATTAGTTGGGAAATCAAAATTTGCCTGGGCCTTTGTGTATTTTAGCCTTTGACCTTTGGCTGATTGGTTGATTGATTGATTGATCGATCGATAAAGAGCCTAGGCAAGGTGTAGTTGATTAGTTGGCTAGAAAAAAAAAAACTTTTTCCATTTTCCTTTCATTCTGTTATTTTCTTTTTTCCCTCCTTCTTCTTTCTTCTTTTTTTTTATTTCGCAGTCACTTTCAATTACCAATTATGCCGCGATTGCGTGTTGGCCAACACTACGAAACAGGTTAAATACGCACACACCATGTGAGTGTGTAGGGGTTGTTGGTGTGCCCTGTGTGTGTGTGTGGATGGGTGGGGTCAATTGAAGTGTCTCTGAGCCGGGGGCAGGATGGGGCCGTCAGCCATTCCGTTGAACGGAGCTGCTGAATAAATGATTGTGCCAACCAGCGCCTTGTGGCCAATGTCCATGTTGTTGTTGTTGTTGTTATTGCCTTTAACGGTCAATTGATTTGTTTGTAATTTGCGGTCAAGAGGATGACCAGGAAATTTCCATTTTCAGCCCCATTTGAGTTGAGTGATTACCATTGCCCAAGTCAAATATTGAAGGACCCCCAAAATTAAAAAAATTATGAAGACATCCCCCTCCCCCGCTGACTACTCCTGACCAGGCCATCTCTCAATGCATTTTTCTCTCTCTCTCTCTCTCTCTATTTTTTGTTTTTTTTTTATTTCACCTGCCATTTTCTTTATGTTTACGCTGCAATTAGCTGCTCTCAGCCGCACCTGCTTACCATACGCCCCCCCCCCTCACACTCCCCCTTCCCACCCTTCGCCTACTTGTTTTTTCTTGTCTTGTAATTCTTAAGCATGTTTTTGCTTCTACTTTAGCATTTTTTCTTTCGCCACAAAACAAATAAAATTCTAAAAAAAAAATGAAGGAAAAAACAGAAAAGCAGAGAGGCGAAACTTTTTAATAGCCTCCTCCATGCCATCTCCCGTCCACCAGCCAGCACACGTGTGCTCTCAGACTCTCGGAAAAATGGAAATATTTTGTTGTTTTTAATTTTTTGCTAGAAACGCGCAATAGAAGGTGGAAAATGCCCGCTTGGGCTTATGCTTCTGTCCAACTCAATGAGGCATTTGGGAGCAACCAAAACAGAGTATCAAAAGTTTCAAGTGCTCACGGGGAAACGAGGAAGGGGCTCGGATAACGGCGGCTGCAACCCGAGAGCAAGGCCAACCCCCATTGAAGGGTGTCATCAGCCAAACAGTCAGCCTCGCCCACGTCCACGTTCACGTCCTCGTCGTCAGTGTCAGCCCAAGTTGCGTCAACAATTTTGACTCTTGATGCTGCTGGGGCCGTATAGGCTGTATAGGCCTGATAGAGAGGGTGTGTCAGGGAGAGGTCAGGCCAGTCAGCCCAGTCAGGCTTCTCTGTTACTCTTCCTGTTTGGCCAGCCCATAAATTTTAATTAAATATTTTTGCCCTGTGTTTTGGTTTTGATATTTTCTGCTTTACTTCTCCCTGTTTTTTTTTTTTAACGTATTTCCAAAGTCAAAGCCAGACGAACACCCATGGAGCTGACTTGAAAGAGAAGAGGCTCGATGCGTACTGGCAGTCAGCCAAATGTTGCGTGAATCCTGACAGAAATGAAAGACTGGCGACAGGGCATACGGCCTGTTGCCTTTATTTGCGCCCAGACTGGGGCCCGCCAGCCCAGACGAATTTGTTTTTGTGAAATATTGCCACCTGCCTATGTGTATGTGTGTGTGTGTGTGTGTGTATTTCATTCCCTTTGGCAATTGTCTAAGGTTTAGAGGAATCATTTATTTGTAGGTAGCCAAGCCAGGACAGCCCAGGCAGACAGCTTCTATGTTATCCAGGGCCGCATACGACTCGCTTCATGGCAATATCAAGTGGCATACGTGAGGCGGTGGTGTTGACTTTTGGGGGTGACTTTGGGCTGGATGCTTCGATGGCTTGACTTTGGAATAAGGCAACAAAAACAACACCAACAACAACAACAACCCACTAGGCAGATCTGCTTTCAAGCCCTTCTTCATGCAACCCATGAAATGTACCCGCTCATTGGATTGCAACTGTCATTTGGTCACATAAATTGTTTGTAATGTAAATTAAAATAAAAGGGTTAAAAGAATCTGTCGAAACCCAGTGAAAGCCTGTTACGAAATATACTCTCTTTTGATATGACAATTTTGGGTTTCTTTAGTAATTGAATGGTAGGTCGAATTAAAACAAAATCCTATATCCTCTGCCCCTTAGCTGGGGCTAAAGCTACATAGTATCCTAAAGTGACTAAGCTCTTACTGGGCTTACTATATAATGAGACGATCTAAACCAAAGTCGGAAAATGTTTACATGAGATCCAAGTCTGTGAGAGAGCTTCTTCTGCTTTATACAAATAAGACCTAAAGGGTTTTCCTATAACATATAGTGTAACGATCTGAGTCAAAATTGATATACCTCTACTTAAGATACTGAACCTTTCATTACCAATAACATTTTCTAATTTAAATCGAATTTGACCTAAGGAGCGAACCTCATATCGGAAAGTATAGTTCTTAATCAAAATCGGTATATCTTTAGCCTTACAATACCAATTGGGTACCTATTTCTGCTTAACTCAAATGTGTTAGGAGGGGCTTTAGATTATTTTGGACTATGATCTGAATATACTTCTGGTAATATATAATAAATATTCTCAGTACTACAAATTCTCTATTTAATTTGAAAAGATCCCAGACTACCACAGATCAATCTTCTCTTCTAATATCCTCGAAAAGTGTGTGAGAAATGGAAAGAAGACAAGAAAAAAAGCATTAAACAAATAAATTCATTTGTGGCCGTTGACCAAAAAGACCGACTCAATTTTTAAATACTACACATGTTGCCAAAAAAAAAAAAAAAACAAACGCCCAGCAAAAAAGAAGCCATGGCCACTTCCTGTTTGGTCGACCATTTGCCGCCGCCGCCGCCCACCAAAAAAAAAAAGAGCCATGCAATGCGCTGGCTACCCCAATGCCACTCCCTTCCTTCCTTCCACACACACACACACACACAGTTGAGCGAACATTTAAAAACTGTTCTGCTTGTGGGAGCAGAAGTTGAGAGTTGAGGAGCTGCCGGTTGGTTGGGTTGGGTTGGACTGGGTTGGTTGGGTTTGTGGGCTCGTGGCTTTGGTCAGGGCGATTGCGTTGTAGTTTTGTGAACTTTGCAGAAATGCAGTGACCGGAAAGTTGTAATATCCAATCGGCACTTTATTTGCGAGCTGCCACTTTTTTCCCCCATAGCACCCCTCCCTCTGCCAATGGAATTGTGACTCTGTGCTCTGGACACTTTGGGGTAAAGTGTGGTAGGAGTCGTTTAAACTGACATTATGTGGCCAGCAAATGAATTACAGCTGTGTTATATTTTTTTCTTCTTCTTCTTCATCATGGTGCCCCTCGACTGCCCCATTGGGCATTTCAATCAAATATTTTACAGTTGAGTGCAATGATGGTGCAGAAAACATGAAAGCAGAAAATAAATGAAACCAATCACTCCACACCACCTAACCTCACTTTGCTTTTCTCTATGAAAATGTCAGCGAGTGCAATTAAAAATCATAGGCCAATCAAAGCGTAAGTAAACTGTACACTTTAAACACTTAACCCAGCTCGATTTGACTGGATATCATCGGGTCGCTCTAGAATCCAAGAGCTACTCTAGGAATTCCATTCGTAAAGCAATTATTTCGAGTGACTCAACACAATTCCTACATAACCTCACTTTGAAGAGTAAGTGAAAAGCTTGAGAGTTTGTGAAACTGATAATACAATCTCGTCAAATTAAAACACTTTGCATGAAACCTCTTAAGCTGATCTAAACTTTTTAAATAAGAAATACGAAAATGATTCAACCTAACCTCAGACTCTGTTGCAAAGCAATTTACTTTAGCAGCTTCAATTAAGCCCAAAAACAAAATGATTACAGCAATCAAAAACGAAATACAAGCAATCAACAAAACCCACATAACCTCACTTTTAATGAACTTTTTTTTTTTGGAACATTCAAACAGAAATTACCAGTCAAAGTGTGTCGCCTGAGATACAAAACTATTTCCGCTTGTTTGGCCAAGAAGTTAAGCTCAATTCTAACCTCAAATAGACCAGTCTTCAAATTGGCAACCGAGGATATGTTTGTGGTGGTGGCGGTGGTGGTGCTCTTCCAAATCGAGCATATGGATCCAATTACGCAGCACATCCGGTTTTCTACCCCTGCTCCACCTCCGCCTCCGCCTCCATCTCCTTGTCTTCGAAGAGGACATCAACAAACATTTCACGCCTGACATTTGACAAGACTAAGCAAAGAAGAAGAAGAAGCCCAAAAATCCAAATGCGAAAAAATGGCAATAATATTTTTATGGGCATAAATAATACAAAAACAACAACAACAACAAGAACAACAATAAAGTGAAAGAGACCCATTGAATTGAGGGTTGACTAAAACCACATAGAGTGAAGTTTCTGGTTGGGGGGAAGGGGGGAGGGGTAGTTGGGGTTGGGGTGTCTCTCTGAAAAGAACTTGTTTTTCACGCCATTTTCATGCAGCCAAAGGAAATGGAAAACCAACTGAGCAACTGAGCAGAAATTGGAGAAGCGGCAATGAGTTTCTAGCCAAAAACCGCAAGCATTTAATGTTTGCAAAGTCGATTAAGTGCCCCGTCCAAGGATTCTCCTGGCATTTAGCACATTCACCCAAAAATAGACCGGAGACCAGAGACGTTGGCAGTTACCAGCTGCTCGGGCTGCTCCGAAACCGCAAAAATAAAAATAAAGAAACTACTAAAGTCCTCCGTCAGACCAAATGGGGAATTTGCCTCTGAAGCAAACACGAAGGGAGAAAGCCAACTCTCTCTCTCTCTCTCTATGACTCAGCTGGCCCTGGTTTTGGTTCTGGTGGAGGAGTGGGAGAATTGAGAGGGTTGTCAATGGCATCGTCATCTTTGTTGTCTTCGTCATTATTAGTTTGGCAGTGGGTAAAAACAATTTAAGAAATTGCTTCTTGGGCGTGTGGCCGTGTCACAAAATTCAAAAAAACACAAAAAATTGAACAAGAAGAAGAAAACTTTGCAGTCAAAAGTTAAGCAAACATCATTAAATGAAAATTTTTCTAGAGAAAAATCATCCACCAAAAATAAGTAAATCCCCACGCAAAGGCAGCGGCATCACATTCGCTATGAAAATATTTACGGAATTTAATTTATGAGAAAATGGCTGAAGGGTATTATATAGATCCTCCAGACCATTCCTAACCCGACTCCCGCCCTCCCACCCCCCCCCCCCCTGCACACCCTGACGAATAATTCAAAACAAATACTCGGAAATAAAAAAAAATGGAAAGCTTGAAATTTTGCAAGAAGCACTTCAAAAAACATTGAACATTTAGGCAAATCATAATGATGGAGTTGTCAAGATGAGAAGAGAAGGAGAGAAGCAAAGACAAGCCGATGGCAGAGCCAAAAAGCTAAGGCAAAATAAAAGTTAAATGGATGGGAGGAGGAACGGTTGGCAGTGCCTGAGGATGGGATAGACAATTAAAGAGAGATTGAGAGGCAAGAAGAAGAATAGAGAAAAGAAGAAATGTTACCAGCTGAAGAAAATAGTTGAGGAAGTAAGGGAAGAAGCTCTTCTGAGAGAGGAGTAGAAACAGAGTCAAAGGGAGAGAGAAGAGGGAGAAGAAAACAAGGCTCGAAGAAATCTGGCAGGCTGAGAAAAAAGCTTTAGTAGAATAGAACTTAGGGAAGAGGGACAAAATAGAATCTGTGAGAGGTAGACAGATATGCAAAGACAGAGGGAGAAGAAAGGAGAAGCTAAGAAATGTTGATGGCAGAGAAAAAGACGGGAGAAAGCAGTTAAGCAAGTTAGGAAAGAAGGTCTTCTTAGAGAGGAGGAGAGGCAGAGACAAAAAATGAGAGATAAGAAAAGAGACATAGAGAGAGATAGATAGAAGAAGACTCGATAAAATCTGACTGACTGAGAAATAAAAGCTAAGGCAGAATTAAAATAAGGGAAGAGAGAGAAAGAAGGTGTTGAAAAATAGAACTTTGGGGGGATTACGATAAAAATATAGACAGATAAAAAAGAAAGAGAGAAAAGAAGAAGAGCGACACTCAAAAATGTTGTCTGTCAAGAAAAAAGCGAAAGAAAATAGTCAGGGAAGAAAGTCTTCTGAGAGAAAAGAGAAAAAAAGATAGATAGAGAAAAGAGGATATATTGCAGGCTGAGAAAAACACAGATTGAGAAAGCTTAGCTCAAATAGAAGAAAGGAAAAAAGGCCTTTCGAGAAAGGCAGAGACACAGGAAGAAAGAGAGGCAAAAATCATAGGTTTTACTCCGATAAAGTCTGAAAGTATATAATATTTTCATTTAAGTCTGCGAGTGTGTGAGTGTGTGTGGCACAGCTCATTAAACCGAAATCAGCTTAACTTGACAACTTCAAGTTTGACGGAAAACGGAAAAAGGGATGAATCCTGATGGCTTTCTTGCCAACCCCGAACTAAGCCCCAGACCCCTCCTTTCATTTTCACTAGTTCAAAATAGCACTCGAATTTTTCCAATACAAAAAAATCTCAGGTAAAGCACAAAAGGACAACGGAACTGTTTGGAGGACTTTGGCTTTTTGGTTTCGGCTTGGGCTTATCATTCCGACCAGGCCAAGACAACTCAATTTTGTGCCGCCCAAAAGTCAATTTAAAACCAAATAAGGCTAAGCATGTGTGTGGGTATGCTGCGCACATGTGTGTGTGTGTGTAGGTGTGTGTTTGTTTTTAAGCCAAAGATAAGAGGCAGACACACACTCGCACACACAAGAAGAGCCCGGTAAACCATAAGCAGAAACGTCACTTTGAAAGCCCGCCCAGGCCATCAGGCTGCTCATCTTGCTTTCCCTCCTCCCCCAATACCGAAACATCTCTTCGTTTATCATTATTGTCATTGTTATGGCTGTCAACGTCCAGACACTAATTAGTAATCCTTGACACGAGTTTCTTTGTCATTAAATGCGAGTAAGTCTCACCATCAATCGCTCTATTTTCCACTTCCTCTCTAAGTGTGCGTGTGTGTGTGTGTGTGTGTGTGTGTGTGTGTAATTATTTGTCCACAGGTATTATGTTGTATTTACTTTTTGTTTAGGGTATCAAGTTATGACCATGAAATGTCTTGTCTGTCACATCAGGGCGAGAGTCTCCCCCACCGACTTGGCCAGACTCAGGCGAAGATGAATCATCTTTGGAGCCTGGTCAACTGCGTCAGCGTGGTTATTTTTATAAGATTATTTTTACGACAAATTCACTAGGGGAATTAAAAGATATTTGAGCAAGTAGAATAAATTTAGAATAAGCTCAAAATCAGGCAATAAGTCAAGACAGGAGGGAATCAAGAGGACTCACAATGCTTACTTTCTGAAAAACTTGGGGATATCTTAAAATCGTTGGGCTTGTTCAAGTCAAATCTGGAAAGATTACTCTGAAGATATCAGGCACTTTCAGACATTTGAAAGAATGTTTGAGGACTTCAAATTCCTTGAGAATTCCTTAAAAGTTCTTAAGGCTCACTTGTCTGCCGCCCAAACCATGGCAAACTATCTGAAGAGATCAATAACTTAGCCATAAGCCTGGGACTAGGCGGAAAATCCTCGGCATCACCCAAGGTAATTTCCATAATCTGCCAATTCGTAATTCATAGTAAATATGAAAATTTGATGCGATTTTTTTCCTCTTTTTTTTGGAATAAATCGGATTTCATTTTAGATGGAGGGGAAATGAGCAAAAGAAGACGGGAGAAGAAGAAAGACACCTGGGGTATTTTTTTTTTTTTTTTGCTGTCGATTCCCCGGGCTCTCTTCCCATTTCGGTTATGCGTTATTATTTTGCACGGTTTTTGCTCTTTTGCTATTTGTAATGCCGTCAACGTCGCCATCGTCGGTTACAGTTTCCTAGCCAATCCCCCACCACCTTACTGTTCCTATTCCTGTTCCCATACGCCGTAGACGGGGCTGTGTAAGGAAATGTAACCACAGAAATTCAAAGCGCCAGTCAGACGCAATTTGTTGAGCACATGTGATGCCGTGTATTGGTTATATTGGCAGCACATGTTTCTGCCCCAGACAGGCAGACGGCCAGACAGACGGATAGACGGGAAGGCGGGGAAAGTGCGGAGCTTTGGACAACGGGAGGTAATGTTTGCGGAATTTCGTTGAAGGAAGGTGATGAGGACGAGTGACGGTGACGATGACGATGACGCATAAGCCACATGTGGGGCCAATGGGACTGTCAACGGACGCGGCCACTGCTGACGCACTCGCACTGGCACTCGCCTAGCCCGTCCTGGCCAGGCCTGGCCCGGCGCTCTACCCTCTGCATATTTTATGAAACACAACACGCACTACCCAGCTCAGGGAAGGGTGAACGCAAAAGGAGGAGGGGAAAAAAATGTAGTGGTGGTGACCTGTGTGTGTGTGTGTGTGTGTGTGTGTGTGGCTGGACAGGATGTCAACGGTAGTAAAGTAGATTTTTTGACACATTACAAGCTGACTTGTGTGAAACTGGATGAGCCTCGTAGGAAGAGAGGGAGACGACGGCCCGGAAGAGAAAATAAGGCGCAAAAAGGATCAAAGCGATAGGAAAGAGAGTCACGCGATGCTCAGCTAAATAAGGAGAGGGAGAGGGAGTACCAGAACACAACAGAGAAGAGGGAATCGAAAGGAGATAAAAGAGAGAAGTCATGAAAGAGTGAAGAGAAGACAGAAAGTGATCCTTACGAAAAGAGAGGGAAGACTAAAGAAGAGTACACAAGCAAGAGAGCCAGGATACTCTAGGGTCTTACGAAAAAGAAAGCCCAAAGCGCGCGGGACAAAAATGGTATAAGAAAGAGAACGAATGAGAGAGAGACAGCTTGAGAGAGCCAGAACCCAACAGAAGAAAGACCCGGAAGCCTCATAGAAAGAAACCACTTAGGAGACTCGTTGGAATAGTGATTCCCGCTTTATTTCCAAAGACTTCTCAAGACAAGAGCAATACTTAGGATTTTTTGGGAAAAGCTAAGGTCACCAAATATCTGGACAGTCAATAATACCAAGAAGCATAACTCCAAAAAAGAAGAAGACGAACTTATGAAAGAGATGGCCGGAACAGCCCAAGAGAGCCCCCTCCTTCGGAGTACATTAAGCCGAGAACAAGTCCAACACGGCGATTAAGTGTGTGCAAGGAAGGCAGTGAAAGAGTCACCTAAACCCGAATAGAATTAGCATAATTCAAGAATTTAACACGACCAGCAGCTATTCCCTGCTCGAACCCCTTCCATTTCCTCTATACAAAAACACACACTACCTCTTCGCCTATTTTGTGACCCTGTCGTCTACATTCCCACACCCCTGGTTCGGGATCCTGGTCATCTGCGGCATCTGTTTTGTGTAAATTGCTTTATTATTGAAGCATTTTGCTCTGTGTACGTGCCAAATCAGAGCATGTGTGCAAAAACCGCAGCCGCAGGCGTCACTGACATCCGTTGCCAAAAAAAGAAAACAACAACAACAACAAAATTGGAAACTAGAAAATTATATATCGCACTTTACATAACTAAGCACTTTGGGCTTAACCAGACTTGATTTATCGTACATGAAAGAACGACCACAAATGAAACCAAAAAAAATCTGGATAAGGAAACTTATATATTTCCAGGCAGTTGGATATCCATGAACTTGGAATTTTAAAGGCGAAGACCCTTGAGATCGGTAAAGGAATATCAAAACTGAAAGTCGAAGACCCAAAGAATATATTATAAGGCAAAGGAAAGCCCAAGATTCGAAAAGAAATTAATATGTTTTTCAAAAAGAAAAAGAAGTCAATCTCACTCGAGGTCTAGAAGGTTCCAAAGAGAGGCAAAGGAAAGCCCAAAGAAGGACCCAAAGAATATATATTATAAGGCAAAGGAAAAGCCCAAGTTTCGTTAAGAATTGAATATGATTTTCAAAGAGAAAAGGAGTCAATCTTACTCGAGGCCCAGAAGGACCCAAAGAATATATATTATAAGGCAAGGAAAAGCCCAAGTTTCGTTAAGAATTGAATAAGATTTTCAAAAAGAAAAAGGAGTCAATTTCACTCGAGGCCCAGAAGGATCAAAGAATATATTATATGGCAAGGGAAAGCCCGAGTTTCGTTAAGAATTGAATAAGATTTTCAAAAAGAAAAAGGAGTGAATCTCACTCGAGGCCCAGAAGGACCCAAAGAATATATATTATAAGGCAAAGGAAAGCCCAAGTTTCGTTAAGAATTGAATAAGATTTTCAAAAAGAAAAAGGAGTCAATTTCACTCGAGGCCCAGAAGGATCAAAGAATATATTATATGGCAAGGGAAAGCCCGAGTTTCGTTAAGAATTGAAAAAGATTTTCAAAAGGAAAAAGGAGTCAATCTTACTCGAGGCCCAGAAGGACCCAAAGAATATATATTATAAGGCAAGGAAAAGCCCAAGTTTCGTTAAGAATTGAAAAAGATTTTCAAAAGGAAAAAGGAGTCAATCTTACTCGAGGCCCAGAAGGACCCAAAGAATATATTATAAGGCAAGGGAAAGCCCAAGTTTCGTTAAGAATTGAATAAGATTTTCAAAAGGAAAAAGGAGTCAATCTTACTCGAGGCCCAGAAGGACCCAAACAATATATTATAAGGCAAGAGAAAGCCCAAGTTTCGATAAGAATTCAATATGATTTTCAAAAAGAAAAGGGAATCAATCTCGCTCGACACCAAAAATGACTGAGCCACTCGAGCAGATACTAGTAAAGAGGTTAAGTTTTCCACCAAAAATTTCCCAAGTTCTTGCAAGAAATTTGGTAAATAGTTCCTAGTCAAAACAGTGTTGCACAACCAAGCGAACTGGGTTGAATTTTTGCCATATCATTGCTGGGGCCCTCGTCCTGTTGTTGTTTACCACTTGAAAACTTGACACATGACAAGAAAATGGCAAGGCAAAAGAACAAAAAAAAAAAGAATACTATAAAACATCATGTCCCTGGAGATGTTAGACAAAACCAAGACCACCTCCCACTCTTCTTACGGAGAAGGCGGTAAAAGTTTTTCATTTGGCTTGGTCGAAGCTCGTGAAAATTTGCGAAACATCAGCGAAAATTTCTTAGTTGCAAACAGAAAACTGCCAGCCTTATCGGACTTTTGGAGTCGTAGTCAGAGTCAGAATCGGCATTGGAGTTGGAGTTGGAAAGGGGTGAATATTTAATGGTTCTTGGCGAAAACAGGTAAAAAAAGAAAAAGTAACATTTTATTTATTTGGTTCTCACTTTTTTTTTAGCAAATGACAAATTGTGCACTGGGAGTTTCCGAGTTAGCCAGGTGGCAGAGGGTGTTTGACTTAACACTTGTTCCTTTGCATGATAAAAGTTCAATTGGGTTAGACCTTTCAACGCAATTTACATGGGCTTTGCCTGGGGGAGACATTAGCTGGAGTTGCCCGAAGGTGTGAGCGGTGTGAGTGGAGTGAGCAAAGTGGGTAGATGAATGGTTAACATTTTAAATTTGAGCTGAGAGTTCTTTAATTAATCTAATCTCTGGGGCTGAGGCGGTAAAATATCACACAAAGTTAATCCACTCGAAAGGTCACAAATCTAAGAAAGGAAAGTCATTTAAAGATCGGCGATAGCTTGTGAATAACCCTGAATTAATGACCTTTGCTTGACATAAGACAGAATTGACTCCAAGGCCCGTTTGAGTGGACTGTGCAGATAAGAATGATTTAGGGTCTTGAGTTGTGCTTCGAGGCCAGAGCTATATTATGAAACTACCTTGGATTGACAAATCCCAGAAACCAGAATTTTGTGGATCCAACAGAGAGACTAAATTATGAGGGTCTTTGGGAGTATATAGGCTTAAGGAAACCCAGTTTAAAGTAAGTATTCAGGATCGGGGAAGATAAAGGACTTTTTTGAAAAGTACTTGAGCTGATTGATAGAAATTTTCTGGGAACTTAAGGAAACCCAATTTGAAGAGACTTAACAGATCGAGTCTCTCTATTTTTTTCATATCGGCGAATTCCAAATCTGCAATATTTTGTTACTTTAATGAACTGTACAGTTCAAGAAAGAGAAAAAGCTTCGATTTATGAACAATTGAGAAAGTCAATCGACTGGGAATAGAAGCCCCAAATGTTAGGGTTTCCGATTTGAAAAGCAAACCCAAGAGGTCGGCAGATTTGATTGAAAAAAATCAAACAGTCGCAACGAACACCCGCCCCGTTCTGGACAAGTTTGATCTGACTTAATTAAAGGCGCAACTGTACTTTTGACACGCATCTGATACCCTTTCCCCCAGTGTGTAGCAAAGCTGTCAAGCCCAACTGCTGGCACTCTTGTCAGTTGAGCTGAATCGATCCAGCACCTAATCAATTTATTGATATTGACACGTGTCGCTAGCCTCGCACTTGGTGAATGCATTCAAATGATTTCGCCTCTTTTCGCACCTTTTCTCCGCCCACTTTTCGAGCATTGAAAGAAAAAATATATTTTAAAATTCTGTAAACGTTTTTGGCTGAGGCATTTTCACTTGGTTGAATGTTTTGTGTTGCTTTGCATTCTTTTGTTTATTCTCTTGTTTTCTTGCTTTCCGTTCCCTTTCTGGCCCAGAGTGTCTATTAACTGTTTAGGTTTTGCTTGATTCTAACAAATTTAATGAAAAAAAAAAGATTAAATTTCTGAAAAGAGAATGAAAAAGTGGATATGCTTTTTTGAGCTTGTCAATTTAAAATTTGAAAAATAGTTCATCAATTTTGAGGGAAAAAAGGCAGGAAACCTCTTGAAAGCTACGAGTTGGCTTAGAATTTGCATAGACGTGCAAAGGTTTTCATTTTTCGAGAATTCCCATTTAAAATTTTTTTTTTTCTTTTTTTTCAGGATTTGAGGATTCTGTGTAAAAGCCTTGGGGCTTAATGCCTAAAGCAGCTCTAAAGTAAATGATGATGAAAAATGTCAACACGTTTGGTTGGCAGTGCATTTATCACAACAACAACAGCAACAACAGCAAAAAGAACCAGAATAGAGAGAGAGAGAGAGAGAGAGAGAGAGAGAGAGAAAGGAGATAGGAGTTAAGAAAATAAGTAATGCAGAGTTGCTCTGAGATTTGCAACAGCTGCAGCAACAAAAGTGTCCAGGGAATGTGTGTGTGTGGGAGGGGAGGGGAGCGACGTCGGCAAAGTTTTTTGCATTTTATCGGCTTTTCTGCCAGCGGGGACAAGGGCGACTACAACAACAACAACACCAAAGAAGAATAGGAAGAAAGCAAAAAGCAGAGCAAAGCAGAGCGGCCAACAGCCAGAGACCATTAATCATTAGCGCAAAAATGTGACTAGGTGCGAAAGAGAGGGCAATAGAAATGGTGGTTGCCTTGTCACTTTGGCATCGATGGAGGCAGCTTTGACTGGTGGATTGGTTGGTTGGGTCACTCTTTCTTTTTTTTTTAAGCAGCTTTCCTGCTCCATTGCCTTCTTTTGGTGAGTTTGCCTTTTTTGTTGGCGGCTTTTCCTCACTTTCTTTTTTAGTCCCAATTTTCACACACACACACACACAAAGCATGGCGTGGGTGTGAAGGGGAAGAGCTGGCAAAGAAGCTTGTAAATGCTTTTATCTTATTTCGCAGACGATGACGAGGCTGACAATTGCCGTTTACCGTTACACGAGAAAAAAAAAAGAATGCCCAACAACGAGTGGAAAAGTTTAAGGAAAATCACTTCATGTTCTTCTTCTTCTTCCGAAGAAGAAGAAGAAAATACACGCACATTTGTCGTCTCGGCTACACGCAGCTGCTTTTTGCCTTTTTGTGTGTTCTTTATTATAATTTATTATTCATGCAATTTAATATGAATGTATGTGCTTGTGTGTGCCTGTATGTGTGTGTGTGTGGATTTTATTTTAAGGCAAACACACGCTCCTTCTTATTTTTCACTTGAAAGTCAGTTGCTTATACAATTTCGACAGTAAATTGACGCCTTCAGGCAAAAACAGAGCGAATAACGGTAAAAAAAAATACACAGCAGCCTCAGCACAACCAAAGAGCGTCAGTCAAAGCAAGCAGAGCTAAATTCAGCTCAGTCAGCGCTGAGAGATTTGCTTGCCGACGCGTCGGCAGAGGCAGAGCGCGCTGCTCACCACCACTCAAAGCAGTTAAATAAGCTGCAAATTGATGGCCAGTAATTTGTTAATATTATGTCTACTCCAACAACAACAACAACAAAAAGGTCTTTTCATTTCTTTTAGATATTTTTTCTTGTCTGCTCTGTGATTACATTTTGTTGACTCTATTAGAGAGCCACAACGCTTTTGAATTGAAGTTGAGCTGAGTTAATCATTTTCATTTCTCTCTCTCATACCCCCCTCACACCCTTTCACCCTCTCTCTCTCTCTCTCTTCCTCTCTGTCTGTCTATCTATGTGCTGAGTCCATTGGCCATTAGTTTTGTATATTCTTTCATTTAGACAAATGCATTTGCATTGTGGTTGCTCCGTAATCCACTCGGAACTAAGCGGGGAAAAAATATGCAATAAAAAAGGGGGAAAACTTTTTGATTAAAATTGGAAATGAGCAAAACCTTTTCTAGTTTAAAATAAATAAAACTTTTAAATTGGTAAACAAATAATAAACAAAAGTTGGAAAAAGGCAAAGGTTAATCCTTTTTTTTAATTAAAAATAAGCAAATTAAATATGTAAAAATATTTAAAATAAATAAAAAAAAATCCTTTCAAAATTTACAAGTTATTTGTTTAATTAAAAAAATAAATGAAATAGGAGAAAAAAATATTCTAAAATTTCCCATTGAAAATAAATATGATTTTTTCCAAGTACCCAAGATGGCATATTATCAGGTTCTCGATAAAATTTTAATATGAAAAAATTATTATTTTTTACCTGAAAAATTTTAAAAATCTTTAACTTTTCGCAAAAGACCCCCGCGTTGGCTAAAAAAAAAAAAAAAATATTACGAAATTCCCTTGGCAATGGAAAGCTACTTATTTTTAGATAATTTAGCAAAGGTTAGCGGAAATTTTAATTAAACACACCCAAAATAGAATGGAAAAAAAAACAAATCAGCAACGCTAAGTTGGCCAAAATGGCTAACCGATTGGCAAGTAGAGCGGGTCGGGATCATTAGGAATATTAAAAGCATTTCGCAAAGACTAATTCATTGGGTCATCAGGGCACGCAACAGAAATGATAACAACAACAATAGCAAAAACAATAATAAAAACAGTAACTACAACAAGGGCAATAAATACAAATAAAAATACAACACAACAATTATAAAGGTGCGGCAGCAGCGTCGGCGGCGTCAGCAGCAAAGGATGAGCTGTCAAAAGAAAAGTGAGCAAAAAAAAACAGAAATAAGACGGAGGAAAACAAAAAAAAGAACGGTAGACAAAATTAATGAATGCAATGGTCAACGATAAATTAAATGGAACGAAGCAGTAAGCAGAAATGGCAAAAGCAAAACAAGAAGAGGAAGAAGGCAAAGCAGTGGCCGAGTGATTGTAACGACAATTTAATTAAATGAGCAGGCAAATGAAATAAGAAACAGTGTATAAGGCAAGGCACACAAATCGAAGAAAGAAGAAAGAAAAACAAGCAAACAAAAGCGTAAGCAAATCGAGAAGCAAAGTTAAATCAAACGGGGAAAGCCCAAAAAGCAAAGCGCAAATAACAATCACACTGACACACACACACACTCACACACGCAAACAGAAAATAGACTAGTCCAAGATGGAAGGAGAGAGACAGAGGCAGAGGCCGAGGCGAATTCAAACGATGAGTCATGAAGGTCATGACGAAAGCAAAACAGCGTTGAAGGCAATGCGGCGCGGCAAAAGTCGCTGCCAAGACGCGTACCCTCTCGGCTTTGATTAGTTGGCTGCTCCTCCTACAGCAACAAAAACAACAAGGCCCAGGCCTAACGGTACCCAAAGCAATGTTGTTGTGACAGGTTGACGGCACAACCAGACAGTTTGTCAGCGTCACGCTCATAAAGAGAAAGAAACCAAAGACAGAGCGAGAGCGAGAGAGAGAGAGCGTATGCCAAAGCCAGAGCGAGCCGTTTGCCAGAGAGCCAGGAAAGAGAGAAAGCGCAAACGCCAACGTCGCTGCCGTCAGTGCTATGAAAAATCAATTTCGCAATATTACGACAATGTCCGTCCAGCTTTGCCAAGCTGACTGACTGACTGATTGTTTATTTTGTTTGTATTTGTCATACAAATTCTGACAAATTATAGGTTCTTCTTATTAAAAGAATCTATTTATTTATTTCACTCCCACTCCCACCAATCCTCCACAAGGCACTAGCAACAAAAATAAAATAAAAAACAACAACAACAATGCAATGTTATGAAAGCACCGCTAACGGCATACAGCTCAGCTCACATGTGCTGACGACGATGCTGCCTGGCCTCTGCCTCTGCCTCTGCCAGTGCCGCTAACTCTGACTCTGCTGCTGGCGCTGTTCTGTTATGGTTTGTGTTATTGTTGTTATAACGGTTGTGTTGTCACAGTTATTTGAGTTTGACATAAGATTTCGTTTTGTTCTCTTTAAAATTAACACTCACCTACATATGTACAAATTTCTGGCTGGCATTGGCAACTGTATGACTTGTTTATTTCTTATTATTTTTTTTTCTATAAATTTTTTATTGCCTACTTTTTTGATATGTGCTTGGAATTCTTTGATTTATGTGTCCACTGCACTTGTTTACTAAATCGAACCAAAAAAAAAAAACAAAAAACAACAAATAATTCTTCACTGCAATTGTTTTTGTATTTGTGCAACAATAACAACAACAAAAAAAATATGAACGTACCAACAAGAATAGTTTTTGTTTATTTTGCTGAAGCGGTTATTTTTAATTTTTTTCCCGCTAACTTTGACTATTTTTTTTTGTATTTCTATTTTTTGTTTTAGCGTTTATTTTTCGCTTGTAGAATTTTGCTTGTTTTCTTTTCTGAGAAGTTCTTGTTGTCACTTGCGTTTTATTTACGCTGGCGTTTTGGCTGCCGGCGACGCGCGCGTTGCTTTCACTGCAAAGTCTACTGCTGAACTGAAACGCGGATGTGCCGCTAGTCGCCTCGAAGTATGCTTGCCGCAGCAGCCGCAGAGCAACCACCAAGCACAGGACAACACACACGGACACGTGCAACGAAAGAAACAGAGAGATAAAGTGGGCGACAGAGAGAGCCAACGGGCAGCGAAAGTGAGAGAGAGAGCAGAACAAGTCCTCAGCAGAGGGTAACTTTCATGGCATTGCCAGGCCAGAGTACAAAATATTGCGGCGCAATATACCGCCACTTTGGATTGGCAGTGCTGCCAGCCACAGGCTCTACCAAAAGTCTACGCTTTGTTTATGTTTTAATCGAATAATAAAAATATATTAAAAATATATAACAAATATTAAACAAGCAAGATATAGATTGCCTTTTATATTTTCCAATAAAATAAATTCCTCAAAACGAATGGAAGAGGTTTCAAAGTGTCTGCAAACTTTTTGCAACGCCTGTAACCGAGCTCACGCAGAGAGAGAGAGAGAGGGAGAGAAAGAGAAAGAGCGAACAAGAGAGCAAGCAGACGACCACGGATTCTGTGGGCCGCTTTTGTGCTTCTTTGCCACTTGTGTAATATTGGCAATTAACTAACTGAAATGGGGTTGATTTTTGAATTAAATCTGCTGCTCCAACTCCAGCTCCCGATGCTGCCGCTGCTGCTGCTGCTGCTGTCGCTGCTGATGCTGGCCGAGCGCTGAAATTTGTTTTGCCCGGCAAAGTGAGTATTCATTTTGCCGCCCCGGAACGCCCTCTATCGGGCATTTGGTGAGCATAGTTTTGTGGGCGGCAGTCGAATGAGGAAAGTCTTGCGGTTTCGAGGTGGTCAGCAAGTTTATGGTAATGACAAGGCAACTGACACACGACAACAACGAACTTGGCTAAAGGACTTGGCCAGAGGACACAGGTCATTTGGCAAGCTCTCTAGCCTATACAGTGGAATGAGCAATGGTGAAAGTGGCTTTGGCAACCACTTCAAAAGTATTTAGCCAGCCCAGCGATTTTTGCAATTTTCTCTAAAAAAAATCGCCTCTTTTTGCCTTTTTAGCTGAGTTTGTGCCAAGCAATTAAGCCATCAAATTATTTAGTATTTTTATTTTGGCTTAGATAACACAAACCAAAAAATGAAGCGAATCTTATAATTACTTTAGGCAAAGCCAGATCAACTGATACAATCTTTAGTCCAACTCTCCTCTCCTCTCCAGCCTCACGTGAGTCAATTAGTAAGTTCAGGGGGAGCAGGGAAGGTTCAAAAGGATGCGCGAGTGGTGGGCGGGGCAGGAGACAACATTTCAATTATTCAGCAGTGAAAGATGGTCTAATTTTTTTTTTTTTGTTTCTACCTTTACGGTTTTCCAAAGGCCACAATAAATCATTTGATTTGTACACGAACTGACCAAAAGATATACCCATGGTATGGAGTGGAGTGGAGTCATCTCAACTGGTCCCTGGGTGGTTTTGTCCAGGTCTTCAAAACGCACGTAGTGTGCGTGCCTTCCGGTGCTAAATCAAGGCAAACGTTTTCAAATTGTCTGAGAAAACAGAGCAAATGAGAGCGACTCAGTGCGCCCTGGGGCTGGCCAAGCCCAGGACCAGCTGTCCCCTCTCCTCTTCTTTGGACGAGTCGGACAGGCGGAAGCAACTGTAGTTAATATTTATGGCGATTTAATCTTCTCACTTGAACGCTGCTCAGTTAAGTTTGATAGACACCCATGGTCCACCCTTCTCCACATATGACCACCCCCATGCCCCATGGCCCAGGACCTTATCGGAGTGACCCTTTTTTTCTCGGTTTGTTTTGCGTGTCCATTTAATTTCCGCATGGAATTGCTTAATCAAACATTGCACTGGCCTCGTGCCTACACTTGCTTTCTCAAATATTTTTGGCTACTTTTTGGGGGAGAGACCAAAGTTGCTGGCCTACAGAAACTTATCTTAATGAGTAACTCGGGGCAGGAGAAGCCTTAATCTGTGAAATAATCCACAGAAGGTTTTGGCAAACACAAACTGCATTCGAAACAAATTGTTATGGCCTTTATCAAGGGTTCGCCAAGGTTCAGGGACGAAGGAAGTTCAAAAATTAATTGAACTTGGCCAAATTCAAAAAGAAATCTAATAAAATGTCAGTTCCAAATCGATCCTGGGAACTTCGAATACACAGAAATATTGCCAGAGATAATTAAGAAGATCTAAGGTATATGATATAGGGAAAGGCTTTCTGAGTTATCTAAGTAAATTCAGACTATATTGGATCTTGAAATTTGTGGAAATGAATGCAAAAGCCCTGAGATATGAGAGAACTTGAAACTTGCTCTTTTCAAATAATAATTTTCTGGGAATAAAGATTCAGATTATTCCTAATCAGGAGAACTTAGAGAGAGAGAGAGAACAGACCCCTATTGATCTTGAGATTGGTAAATATTTTCACAATTTACTAAGAACAGTCAGGCCATAAGTATTTCCTAATAAATCCTGAGAGTTGGTATGGTTAAGATCCTTGAAAAATTCTCCATTTCTGGCTTAGGACAGTGTCTCTTTCGAGTCATTTAAAAGGCATTTAAAATCATTTCATACAAAAAAGAAATTTAGTCTGGAAGACTTCAGAATTCCGGGTGAGCTTTGACAGCGAATTTGCATACAAATCACGCACATATGACGAAGAAGAAGAAGAACACAAGCCTTGAAATGGATGGGATGGAATGGGATGGAGTGGGAAAGAGTGTGGAAACTCATTTAAAATAATGACATAACAATTTGATATGATAAGGATTTTGAGGGTAGCAGCCCAAATAAGGAAGTCACGAAACTTTCTTTCTTTCTCTCTTCTTTTTTTTTTTTTGTTTGAATATTTCTTCTTCTTTTTTTTTGATTTCAATTAAACAAATAGCTGAATTTGACATTTTTTGGGCCCTGAAGAAGTTCAAAGGGAAACCGGCAGATAAGAAAAGGCAGCAACAACAATTGCCCCCCCACACTCGACTCGAAGGATATTCCACAAGTGGCGAGAGAGAGAGAGAGAGAGCGAGCTGGGTGAGTCAGTTCTTCGACGAGGGGTGGAGTGAGAAAGACCAGGGGTAGGGGTGGCACAGCTGCTGGCCGCTGTTGGTCTTATCAGTGCACTGCCATCATTGCCAACGTCATCATCATCATCATCCTCAGCGACATCGTCATTGCCATCATTAAATGGGACAATGTCGGTTACTGCAGCATTGCCCAAATATGTCTTCTTCTTCTTCTACTTTTTCTCGTTGTTGTTGTTGGCTTTGACAAATGTTTGCTTATGCGGCGATTTGTTTGCTTTCTTCAGTTTTTCTTTTTTTCGTTTGAAACGATTACACACGTTTTAAGCCTGATTCAATTAAACACACTCGAATGGCCGCACACACACACACACACACACACACACACACACGCATTGGGAGTAAATAGTGGGCGTGGTAAGCCCTCATGAAGAATGATAAAAATGAAGACATTAAATTGAAATTACATGCGGGCTTAAAGAGGCTTTCGCCCCCAAACCACACCCATTTCAAAATAATGCAAAAAATAAAAAAAAACAAATTAAGTACAGTCTGCACACTCCACTATTTTGGAAAAATGTAATATTGGTAACGGTATTCTGGGCTACTCTGCTGTCAGTGTCAAATTCATTGTAAATTACAAGTTCATTTGCGCTGGCATTACATCCGTTGGACTCATACAGAAGAAGAAGAAGAAGGGGGAGAGGGAGGGGTGGGAAGACATGCACCAAAAATAAAAAAAAACGAAATACCGCATAAATTATAAATGCAGAGGAATCAGCGAACCAGTGAAGCAGCGTTTCAGTGTGTGTGTGTGTGTAATGAAACTTAATGATGGCCCATTAGCGGTCAAGTGTCGTCGTTACCGTTATCATCATCGTCTTCTTTGTTGTTCAGCTAACTGTACATTATGCATTTTTTCTTTCATTCTGCTTTGCCATACTCTTTTCTTCATAAGTATAGCATGAGACATGAGAGATCGTCTCAGTTGGTCTGGAAAGCCTGATAGATTTAGTTGGATACCTACTGATACTGAATGACTTGGCCATCCACATCTCGGTAGGATCATGTCTGTCTGGTCAGGTTTATAGGTTGGTTCAGCTGGAGAATGGGCTTGATCAACTAAGCCTCGATATTCCAGTTGAGTAGGAAACCTCAGATATTTGGCTCGTAGCTTGAGGGAACCTAAAAAGACTTGGACAAGAGTAATCCAAACCTTGTTAGTCAAGTTTTGTAGGGATCCCCAGATATTCGAATGGGGCCTTGAAAAATCTAAAAAGGCCGAGTTGAGAGTAATCTAAGTCTCGATAGAGACAAGTTGAGTCGAAGCTAGACTGATACGGAAATTCTTGGTCAAGTCTATTATAGTGTCTCGATGGAGTCAAGTCAAGTTTGTTCGAAAGACAGATTCAGAACGGATTGGCTCACTATAGCTTCTAAAGGCCCAAACATCAGTTTGAATAAAGTCTGGAATAAGTTAGACAAGCTGAACCAGCTGACTACAGAGTCCTACATAGACCAAGCCTGATCCTTGGTTAGTTCTGCAGAGCTCAAGCTCAAACTCTCCATTTCCTTGACTCTACCAAGCGAACCACTTTATCACATGGTCAGTACGACGTACCAACCATAACTCCAGTTTTAACCAAATTTTATATTGATTGAGTCCAAGTCAAGACCAAGATGCTTGAAAAGAGTAAGCAATCTTTGGCAAGTCGCCCATGATTTGATTGCTTTTGCACTGAACTATGAAAAAGCGAATGTGAATGCAAGCGAAGCGTGAAGTTGGCCCTGCCCAGCACTTTGATGGGACCCCAAAATATTTTGTACTTCTATTTTTGCAAAAAAAAAAGAGAGAGAGAGAGAGAAAGAGGGGGATAGAATGAGTGGATAGAATTGTAAAATTTGAATATTTTGAAAGGCAAGCTTTCTGGTTTACCTTTGACCTTTTTTTTTTGTTGTTTTGCACTACCCAACAAATGATTGATCATTGTTTCAGCGAAACCAAGTTTATTTCAAAAAAAAATAAATAAAATGTTAGAATAGAATGTATACTGAAATAACTGCGCCACTCGTCATCAAGCAAGTCGCCTCACTTTTCACGCTTTTATTTGATCATTTCATCATTTATTATTATTATTAATTAATAAACATTCTTCTTCTTCTTCTTTTTATTTCATACAAGAATTCGTTTAGAAACAAAAAAAAAAAACAACAGCAAACACAGTCTGGCTGTCATTATTTTAATAATTGCGGATGTGTGTTCACGCGTTTATTAAACTATCCATTGTTTCTATTTTTAATCGTTTTTTTTTTCTTTGTTTTCTCCCTCTTTTGGCTTCTTCTTCTTCTTCTTTTATTTTTAGCTTTATGTTTATTTTCTATGCCTTTTTTAGCTTTGGGAAATCCTGAAATCAAATAAGAGGGAGAGAAACCTGTCCCGTTGCGTTGGCTTAGGTGGGCTCTGTCTGTCTGTCTGTCTTCTTCTTCTTCTTCTTCTTCTACTTATTGAAGTACAGTCAAATTTGTTGGTATAGAATTGGCTGGGATTATTCATACATTTATGAAATTTGCAAAAGAAATAAACAAACCACTTGGACTTTCAATATTCTAAAAATATTGATGGGTAGCTGGAGATCTTCAGATATTTTTTAGCTTGGACTAATTATTCCTGAGAGAACCAAATGTTTCTCTTAACTTTTTATAAAACCTAAATATAATCTATAAATTTATCTGAAGATCTTTAGATATTTTAGAATTTCTTTCTTTAGCTTGGACTAAATATTCCTGAGAGAGCCAAATGTTTCCTTCAACTTTTTGGAAAACCTCTTTATAAATATAATGAATAGATTTATCTGAAGATCTCCAGACATTTTAGAACTTCTTTCTTTAGTTTCGACTAATTATTCCTGAAATATTCAAATACCTTAAGAATAAATCAACAAAACTCGGAGACTTATGTGGAGATCTCCAGCAGTTTCTGAAATTATTTGGAATACTTATTTCAAGCAAGCCTCTTAGACTTCCATAGCTCTGATTAATCAAAACTTAATATAGAATTAGTTAGAGATCTTCAGAAATGTTTATTCCGGACCCACATTAATCTGAACATTCAAAAAGTGGAGTTGCAAATTTTCAAGAGTTCCCAAGAAACCTTTTTGAAAAACCTAAGCTAACCTCTTAGGTTTACATAATACTGATTAGCCAAAAGTTAATATAGAAAAGAAATGTTTGTAGGATTACATAATTCTGATCATTCAAATGTTAATACCTTTTCATAATTTGACTTATTAACAGATCAATTTGTGAAATCTCAATGAAAACATTTATTGAGCTATTTGGCCTCTGGGGAATTCGAAGCTACCGTTTCTGAAGTTTTTAGTTTTTTTTTTTATTGATAATGATCAACAGATTCATAGTAGAAGAGATCAACAGATCATCAGCCAGTCAAGTTGGTTTGGAAATGCTTGAGGCCGAGATTGATGAGTTTCGAGAGTTTCGGTCGGTTGAGAGGGGAACTCTTCAAGCTGAGAATTGAAACAGGTGTTGCTTTGGCTTTGTTTATTATTAGAGCTTCATGTAATACTTAATTTGTGAAGTGTGGCCCTTACAGAAGTTGGGGAAAAAATATAAATGTATATAAACACTTCAACGAACCGGAACTTTGAGAGTGTTTCTTGAGCGGCTTCTTCTTTTTTCTTTGCTCGGTTTTTTCTTTTTTTTTTCGTATTTGAATCCATCTGAATCTTTCTGTGTTTTTTTTTTTGTGAGATTCTGTCTAATGATGGTGGCTTATGGCTGGCCATACCATGCCATAATTAGCCGGACTAGCCAAAAGCTTTGGCCAACCACACCCCAGCCATTCCAACTAATCCAAGCTTCTTGTCAAAAGAAGAAGAAAAAAAAAAAAGAAACAAATATCCAAATTGCAAAGTGTTTTGGTGCATGTAGCAGATACGTTTTGGATAATTAAATGCCAAAAAAAAAAAACTAAGAAAAGAACTAGATGAGAAGCGTAGGAGCAGGGCAGAAAGAGAGAGGGAGAGAGAGAGAGATAGAGAAGATGTTGATGATGGCAAAGTTGAACAAAAAACAATTAAAATTGAGCATGGAATGTTTTGGCAGCAGCAGCAAAATCTCAGCAGCAGCCGCAACCGCAGCTGCCTGCCTGCCAGCTAGCCGGGCCAATGAGACAGCCCCAATGTAGTCGTCTGGGGCTGAGAGTGTGTCGAGTGTGTTGGCGGGGCTATAAAATCGCCAAGCCGCAGAATCTAAGCTCATAGTTCGGTTTAAGCTTGGCTAAGACAAACAAACGGCAAGGAACGCGGATTTCGATTTTCTCCTCGGAAATTCTAACTAAAAACATTTTGTTTTTGTTTTTTTTTTTTTGTACTTTTTTTGCAAGTGTTGAAAGTCTACCATGCAAGTGGTGTGTAAATGAGGCTAAGATCAAAAATTTTGGCCAAAAGTGATAGAAATTCTTATCCTTATTTGTTTTAGCAAATCTGCCGTCTGGTCTTGGCCTTAGGCTGCCTGTTGGCCACCTGCTCGGCTGGTCGTTTGCCCCAGAAGTATCTGCCACCGCGGGCTCCCTCAAATCAATATCTGGCACCCCACTACCATGGGGTGAGCCCAGGTCAGGCCCAGGGCCGTGGCTTTGCTGGCCCGGCTGCTCGTCATGGCGGCGGCGGCGGGGGCGGCGGCCCACAGATTCCCATTGTGCGTAGCGACTACCAAAGCGATGCCCATGGCAACTACAATTTCGGGTAAGCCTTGGCAATAGATTTTTTGAAATCATTTTACACTCTGAGTTACTCCAATCCGGTACAGCTTTGACACTGGCAATGGCATTCATCGCGATGAGACTGGCGAGTTCCGCGGTGGCTGGCCACATGGTTCCCTGGGTGTACGCGGCTCGTATTCCTATACCGGAGACGATGGCAAACAGTACACGGTCAACTACAAGGCCGATCAGAATGGCTTCCATGCCGAAGGCGCCCACTTGCCCACCTCACCCTCTCTGCCGTGAGTCTTGGAAACTACTCAAGCAATTTTCTGTTTTTAGAAAAGAAATTTTTTTTTTTAATTCTTTTTCAGACATCATCAACAGCTGGGTGGAGGCGGAGGCGGAGGTTTCGGTGGTGGCCGTAGCCTACACGGTGGCTATCATGGCAGTGGCTCTCATGTCCAAGCCCCGTCCTCGCGTTATTTGCCGCCAAGTGGCGGCTATCGCCAGCGCAGGCATTATTGAACAAAGCATTAATATATCAATTGAATAATATATATTTTCTTTTTTTTTTACAATTACTCCAAAATGCTTGTGCTTTAGAAAATAAAATTTTCTCAATTAAAACTAAGAAAAACTATTTCAATTCACATGCAATTCTTTTCCCATTAAATCAAAGTAAAAGCAAAACTTACCACTCGTAGGCAAATCAGTTCAACACTTCGTGGTGAGTTTTTACACCACGCACAAAAATAGTAAGGAAAAAAGCAAACACAAAGAAAAGGAAAAAAAACTAGGAAAGATCACGCGACCGAAACTAAATAGCCAATGACTTTTTTCAATAATTTAATTTTAACCCTCACAATTAAAATTACTCCTTATTAATATATTTTGTATTTAATTCGATCAAAAGCGGACTGCTTGACCGTAGCGTGTCCACGTCAAGCAGAACAAACGAAAACTGCATTGACAACGCTCTTGCTCGCTTAAGCAGTAGCTGAGACAGTTAGGATAAGCCTGAGAGTGAGAGAGGCAGACTGCTTTTTTTGAACCGACTGCGCAGTCATAGGAGTCTTTGTCCCTTTCACTCTACTTGCTTAGGGCGACTGAAATAATTATTTGCAGCTTCAGACAAAAATTTAAATGGATCTAATAAATTCAGGTCTTTTTCTGCCGATTGCTTGAGCTTGATTTGATCACGCCTCTTTCGTGTAAATGAATTGACTTATTCTTTGGGGGGGCGAAATGGGGAATGGAGAATGTGATGGAAATAGTAGTTGTATTTTCATTGGAAAAGTTTTTGGCTGGTAAGGCAAAAGTTCACCTATTAATATGCAGTTAAACCATTTAAGCAATATTCCAGACTCCCAAAATCCACATAAAAACCAAAAAAACAAAATGCAATCAAAAAACTTTCCAACACATACGCAATTTTGTGGCTCTCCAAAAGCCAAAATCAAAGAAAAACTTTCATGACACGCAACTGAATAAGCTTCTCTCTCTCTCTCTCTCTCTCACTCACTCACTCACTTTTTTTTTTTTTGGCAATGCCATTTTGATCGTAAGCGTTTTACCGTTTGTCTGGTATTAATCATCTTGAAAAATACGAACGCCCAGCAGACAAAAGACAAACTTTTTTGCTCCAAAAAAAAAAAAAAGCAACAACAACAAATTTTAAAGTTATCTGTGACAAAAAGAAAAGACAGAGAGAGAGAGAGATAGAAAAGAAATTTCAGCAAATTAAAACTGTCAAACCGAATGCCTTTCACATGCAAATGGTTGACAGTCCCCTTTAAAGCTTCTGAAAAAGAAGAAGAAGAAGAAGAAAATAATATAACCTCAACTTTTTGGCATTGTCTGGGTAGCTTTTCCCCTTTTCATTTTCTTCGTTTCTTCTTCTTCATCTTTTTTTGGCCTGAATGTTGTCAGTGATTTTTCTTCACCAGTTTTCTATGCTTTTCAGAGTTTTTCCTTTTTCGTTTTTTTTTTCTTGGCCACGTTTAGCATTCGTTTAGCATCCGCATTAATTAAAATTACAGAGGCAGCCTTAAACGGAAGATGGCACTCTTGCCGCAATCCCCGCCTACACCGAAATGCCTGAGGCACTGCGTGCTTTCGGATCTCGCGAAGGTTTGAGGTTTCATAAATTAAAGGCGCTTATGAATTTTATGAATTACATTTGCCATCTACCCGACATTATGAAGACGAATTTCCCCATTATGAAAAACAAGACAGCCACGATGATGGCCTGAAGCGAGAGCGTAAGTGTCGGGGAGGAGGGTGTGAGAGGGGCAGAGAGTTTCGGGTCAGAATTTGTATTGAATTTCATTAACATGTGCGTCTCATTTAATTACAATAAAACATAAAACTGCTGCAATCATTTGCATGCACATGTCTGTGCATGTTTGCTCCTGTTCATCACCAGCGACATCAGCATTTGCCATCTCTTTTTCGCGCTGTCGCTACGCCCCACACTGCCCTGCACTCACTTAATTTTATGCCAAAACAATGACACGCCATAAATTTTAACGGATTTGTGTTGTGCCGCGAGCAACCCAACCAAACCGAACCGAACCGAACTGAACCCAACCCTGGGCCCACCCCTGGTTCGGCGCCCGGCTTGCCCGGTTTGCCAGCACGTATGCAAAGCTTCATTTTTTTTTTTTTTTTTAGAGCTGGGGCTTTATATTGTCTCTCCCTCTACCACTCCTGCTGTCTCTTTCTTTCCTTTTCTCTGTTTTTTTTTTTTTTTTTTTTTTTGCAAAACAGAGCAAAATTTTAAATAGGCTTAACAACTTGAAACTTGCAAGTGAAAAGTTTTATTTTTCTTTTTTTTTTTTTTATAAACAAAACTAGGCAGGTAATTAAACAAGTGGGGTGGGGAGTGCAGGGGGTGAAGGGGGTGGGTGGGTCTGAGCGGTGGCTTAGTTTGGGTCAACTTTGACGTCAGAACTTTAAAATTAAAGCGGCGGAAAATGAAGCCATCACAAAGAGAACAAATGAAAGTGGTAAACTGGCAGAAAAAGGAATAGGCAAAAATCATGAAAAAAGTGGAAAAATATAAGAAAAAATATATATTCCAAATTATCCAGTTTATGAAAAGGGTAAATAAAAAAGAAGAATGAGGTAAATATAAAAGAACAAACTAAATAATAAAGAAATCAAAAGAGATTGGGAAGATGTGAGTAAGGTTTAAGCAGATGGGTTCCGTACCCTCCTAGAGGAGATGTAGTGGTTCCATCTAGGTAAGCCTTGAGATAGTAATAGTCCGATACTGAGTATAGGATTTTATGGAAAGTGATCTGTAAATATCTGAGTTATTCGGCAGATTGGGTAGGTGCCTATGAATAGGACCCGCGTCTACCAATATCTCTAACTGACTTATTCCTGGATATTCGGCGGATAGGAATATGATCCGGGTCTACCAATGTCTGTTTCATTTACGACTGCTCTCAAATCAGGAGAGGACTTTAGGAGGTCATATCAGGACAAAGGGAATCAAGGATATATAATAGGTTAATCTTACAAGAAATTCTGATATTAGGCTGATTCATTCAGGGTATCCTTAACTTTACTGTTACTCAGTTGTTCAGTGACTTCTTGCATAGATTCTAAATATTAATGCTCGTAATAGAGCTCTATATCTTCTAAGGGACTTAGAGATTCAAAGAAATCAATTATTCAAGTTCTGAAATTCAATTAATTCCCAAGGTGGAAAAGAACCTGGCAACCAATTCGTCAATTTCAATGTATACTCGTTCCAGTTTCTTCTATGAGATCTTAGAAAATGAGGAGTTCTTTTTCCCTACAATCTCAGGTATTGAGGGGCTCATACAGGTCTATAGACTCTCAAGAGGGAACTCAAGATCTCCTTGGCTCTGTATAAGCTGATTCTATTTAAAAAAGCAGTTAGATATAATGCCAAGTAGTAAATAAAGATAAGCTTGATTGGAGGAGCTTGAGTAAGCCAAGAAGCAGTCTTCCTCTTCTTCTCAAACAGCAGTTTATTTTGCTTATTTCTTCACTTCAACCACAAAAGAGTTAATTTTAGTTGAGTGGAGTGGGGGGGGGGTTGGCAAATTGCGTGCTAGCGCCACCTATCACTATGTTAAGCCTCATATCTTTGGGTTATAAATACGTAATTGTATTGAAGTAGTGAGCGTGTGTGTGTCAGTGTGAGTGCTTGTGTGTGTGTGTGTATGTGTGTCTCTAATAAATGTTTAGCCTCGCACACTTTATTCTGATATTGATATGGCAGTTGCACGCACTAGGGCTTCACGCACACACACAGACACACACACCGGCAGAGTGAGAGTCTCTCTCAGGCAGTCACACACACGCAACTCAGTGTCAAGCGCCTAAAAGCTAACAACGTTTCATTATTTCGCCTGCCCACAGACACCCTTCCAGAGTCTGTCTCTCCCAGAGTCTGCCCCGACCGCTGCTCGCCCAGTCTCCGTTTCCCTAGACCCTAGGTGAGTCATCGCCACAAAAACTACAGAAACCAACACAATTTACTGGTTGCCTCTTCTCCATAGTTGGCCTGGCCCGACTCTGTCGAGCTCTTTGGCCCTTTACCCGTCCCAATGGACATCATTTTCATTAAAATTTTAATAGTCTTCTTGTTTGGAGCTCTTGTTACTGTTATTGTTGTTGTTGTTGTTGTTGTTGTTGTTGTTGTATGTGCTGAGCTTACGTTGTCGTTCTGCCAGTCACTTCAAATGCCACGAAATAAACAATATTATAAATTTAACAAGTTATGGGGCCCACCTCGGTTTATGGCTAAAATAAAATTACAACAAAAATGAAAAAAAATAAATAAAATTACTAAGTTTTCGTCTCATGATTACCAGCTGTATGGCTCCCTAGAAAAGTCAAAAGTTTGTGGAGTCAAGAAATGGAAATGATATTTCCATCATTTCAAAAGGGCTCCGACAAAAGGTCAAGGTGGTAGGACTCTCCTCGTCACTTTCTCTGACCAAGAAGTAAACAAAGTGGAAATTTTCGAGAAAAAAAACATAAAGTTTCTTGAAGCATTTTTTTGATTTATTGCCGAACTTCGAAAGTACTCGAAATTATCTAAATGGATTTCCTTGGTGATTTCATTTATTCCACTGGTCTATGAGAATTTTGATCTTGGGAAAATTCATGATTTATTTGGGGACCTCAAGGCATTACTACTTTATCTTACAATCCAGAAAGGCAAGTTCATATAAGATTTGGAAAGTTTTGAGAGGACACTTTTCAACTCGAAACTTTTTAGCATTTCCTCGAGAAATCTTTGTGAATAAAGTCTGCCAGACTTTCTTATATTAACTCAGAAATCTTTGAACAAATTTCTGAAACAATTTCCTCTAAGTTAGTCAATATTTTTTTTGAGAAATCTCTGAAGCTTTTTCTTCAAAAAACTCTCTCATATTTTTCCAAGTAAACCTGAAAATGTTTCAGAGAAGAATCTATGCAAAACGCTATGAAATTTCCAGAGAAAACTTTTATAAATTTCCTCAAATATTCCTTGTAATTTTTTTTCAAAAACCCTTGGACCATTTTTTGGAGAAATCTATAAGGAATTTTCTGGAAAATTCTCTCTAAGTGTTTCCTATATTTTCACAAGAATTTTAAGATGAATTTCCCGGAATCAACCCATGCCAAAATTCATAAAATTTTTCAAAGCATTTTCCATAAATTTTTTCTTCGGAAAACTGTAATATTTTCTCGGAAAAACTAGGAAAAAAATCTTTTTAAAGCTCTGCGAATTTTGCCGCTAAAATTTTCTTAGAAAAATATCTGGATTATGCTTCATAAAAATTGGTTAGGGAAAAACCTTAAAGAAAATTGAAACATGTGCTTGCTTAAAGAGAATAAATATTCCAATGTTAATTGAAAAAGGGCCGAGCAAATCTAAAACAGTATTGAACTCTTATTTGAATAACTCTGAGAAAGCAAAAAAGTAAAAGGCACAAGCAAATCTTGTAAACGGAATCCGCACAGTTTCCTGTAAAATGAGACTCGTGTCCTCATTTGCTCTCCCCTGCGGTTCCCACCCATAAGTGGACACATATGCCAGGCAAATCAATGAGCCTGGGATGGGGAATGGGAATGGGAGTGGGAGCAGACAGTGAAGGAGTCGCTGATGGTGAATGTCGGTGGCTGAGATAAACGCAAACAAGAAATTCCAATAAACTAATTTGCACACGAAAGCGAAAAACTGCCAAAGCCCAAGGACTCTGAGGACTCCGAGGACTCTTTGTGGGTAATACGAATGCCACTGACTCTGGGCTGAGCCGAGGATATTTGTGTATGAATTTTAAGTAGCAACAATAAACCAAGGCAGCCAAGGCACCGCGCAAAGCCAATAAAAGGGATAAAATTGAAAAGGACCAAAAAAGTAAAAACGTACAAAGATCCTGAGAAATGCTTCTGCTTCTCCTCTGGACTCCTGGAGTATGTCGGGCTTGGCATGTGTATCGGTGTGAGTTCTGTAATTTTAACTGTTCTGTTGAAATATTTACCGAATCTTCCAGGCTGGGATTCCTTTTTGTATTTGATATAATAAATTAGCAACTCGGCCTGGGCCTCGTGTCCCGCGGTCCCTGGCATCGTATCGCGGTTCGTCGTATCGTATTATTGACTGGATTTTGAATAATAACACACAAAGGACTGGCTGGGACAACCCAGCCTCACTGCCCAACCAATTTCCTCGAGCAAAGTCAAAAGGTGTTGCCATAACCATCTCGGCCGGAGAGAAGCGTAAAAATTGGATATATTGTGAATATGGTAATGGGGCAGTTGGAACAGGAAACCCAATGAATTCTAACAAACCAAAGACACACACATTTGCACACACAAAAGGCAATGGCATGTAATACATTTTGAAATGTTAAAGAATTCTATTGGGGCGGTCGTTGGGGGACCAGAGTCAGAGGGGGGCGGGTGTGGGGCGTTTCACAACAACTCAGCACAATTGCGCACATAAATTTAATGCGCCAAATAATACGCAAGACAAGTGGAAACGCATATTTAAGTTAAGAAGACCAACCGACGTAACCAGCACGAGAACGTAGAAGAAGTAGTCGAGGTAGAAGAAGAAGAAACAGAAGAGCAAAAACAGAGGAAATGTCAGGAACAGAAAAAGTGCCAACAAAAACAGAAAAATAATCGACCACGGTGAAAACATTCAAACGAGACTAAAATAAAAATCTGCGCTTTTTCTTAGTCCAAAACTAAGCTTACAGTTTCGATGACTGTACTTTTTTCTTAAAGATGCGTTGACGTCAATGAAACCAGGAAAATCTATCTAATTTAAATATGAGCTTAATTATTTGGTTCAGCGAGTGAATCGAAACAGAAAAGATCTTCAAGCCAAACAAAATTGACTAATTCAAGTCTAAACTTGCTGATTTGGCAACTGTACTTTTTTTTTAATCCTTGAGATAAAGTACAGGAAATTCGGACTAGTTTAAATCAATCTTTGATCTAAAAGACACCAGAGGAAAAGAGTTCTCTAAAAACACCAGGAAGGTTAACCTTACTTCTTGGGCAACTGTACATATTTTCAAAAGTTCTGTGATACAGGAAAAGCTGACTAATTAAAATTATACTTTAGTCTTAGTAATTCTAAAGTAAGGACAGAGAACTATCAAAAAATCAACCAAATTTGACTTATTGGAGGCTAAGCTTATTTATTTGGCAACTGTACTTTTTACTTAGAAATACTGTAAAATATTCAAAAGAAAAGACATATCAGGATATCATATCAGCCTTACTTATTTGGTGACTGTACTTTTTTTATTAGAAATTCTATAGGAAAGCAGAAAAGTTCAAGAAACTAGAAAAGTCTGGGTAGCTCTGAGAAGACTCGGTTTCCCTAGCCCAAATCACTCATTTGCAAATTCATTCTGCAAATAGGTAACAGTTGATCCAGTAATTCCCCTAGGAAAATGATAGTCTACAAAGGTCTTCTTGGGTCTGTTGAGTCTAAAATACTTCGCTGGTAACAGTCCAAAATTGGGTACAGTCTACTGCCTACTTTTTTGGGCAAATCTCTAAAAACTCAAAAAACTCTCTTGAACTTCCTTAAAAATGTTTGGTTTGAGGATGTGACTCAAAATTTTTGTACCACTGTGCAGAGGATTGCAGGCGAATGCATAGAAACTTGAAAAAGTTTTATTTTCATTTTTTTGTTTTCGTTGTTGTTGCGAGTATTTTGAACAACTTGAGATTTAACACACACACACACACATGGACACATACTCCTCGACTGACTAAGTTCATATTCATAAGTGTGAGTTGCAAAAGCTGAAATATTAAGAACACACACTCGCACACACACACACACTCGCACCCCCACGAGAAGATGGTCCAGGGCGAGTCTCTTGCCCTGCTTACCAGCCATTTGAATGTATTACAACAACAAGTGTACAGTTAGGCGAACAAGAAAATTCTTGCACAATGGCAGAGGATTGTTGCCAACATAAATTATTTAGAGCCCAGCTCGAGTGAGAGAGGGAGAGGGAGAGGGAGCGAGAGAGAGGAGTGGGCGGAGAACTAGCAACTCAGCTGCCTTGTCAGTTCTGCTTGTGCTCCTGCGCTCGTGTGTGTGTGTGAGTGTGTGTGTTTTTGTATAGGTGAAATGTTGATTAAATTTGTAGCCTCGCTTGCAATGTAACCGACTCAGCGTGTGCGTATGTGTGTGTGTGTGTGTGTGTGTAAATAGAGTGGCGCGTAGTTATAACTTTGAGGCGTCGGAAATTAACTCGTTTTATGGGGTAATTTCATTTAACTAAAACTCGGTGGCAAACAACGCGGTAATGGCAAATGGCTTAATCAGCTAGCTATAATTGCCAAGAGCCGAGAGAGATCAAGATGAACAACTTCTCCCATAGAATATTGAATGAGTGGCTTGAGGTTTTCACCAGCACACACATACATATATTTCTTTTTCTTCTTCTTCTTCTTGTATTAGTTGTGTGTTGATTTATTTATTTATTTTTTTTTTGGATTAGAATGTGTAAATGACGGTCTGACAAGTTGCTTATTTATAAATGATGCGGGTCAGAACGGGGGGTGTGTGTGTGTTAGGCTTAAGAGAATCTCAGAATTGAATTCTATTTTTACCCTCTCTTTGAGAATATCCGGTAATTCAACTGACAGGCAATTGTCATTATTACGGGCAATAATTCACACGGTAACAAACAAAAGCCAACCAAAAAAAAAAAGATCTACCAAAATGACAGCCAGTCAAATGGAAGAAGAAGAACAACAACAACAACACACAAAAAAAAAAATGACAATCTCTCTGGGAAAGTTGAAGGCGTAATCAGCAATTGTTCTGTATGAATGAGGCTGGAAATGGTAATGTCAAATGGTATGAGAAATAAGTGGAGGAGTTGGCCAAAATTTAGGTAATTTTTAAATGAATGAACGGGGCGGAGCGGTGGCGGGGAAGGGAGGACTGAAGAAATGAGACTTTCGTCTCACCACTTTCGAGGGTGGCTTTGATGGGATGCTTTGATGGGTAGCTTGATTGTTCGAGACTAATGATTCTCACAACGCACACACCCACCCATCTACACACACACACACACAGATCACTGCGCAATTTTCTAGCACGCGAGCCGAGCCGAGCCAAACCGCTCTGAGGTGGACCTGCTACGGTTGCCAGTAGAATAGAAATTCCATCATCAAATATAATGTGCTGGGCAAATGTCTTGTGATGGAAATTATCAAGCATAAAAGATGGGAAAGTAGCTTCCTCTTTGTCGAAGACGAAGAAAATATAAAACTCAACAAAGCTTGAGTGAAATCATGGCAAATTATTGAAATTGAAATTCACAATTTATTTTAAAAGGTCGGAAAAAATTCTTGAATTGAATTATTTCAATTCTAATTTATTTATGCCCTTCTTCAAAAAGGATTCTCTGAGTTAGGAGGAGGCAATGGAGGACCCTGAAAAAGCACCTACCATTACCCATTCATTCTTAACTTCAAAGAATTTTATATATCGACCGGATCGGACTACTTTATATCTAAGAAACTTGAAGGTTATCTCAATTAGATTTGATACTTAGATACTTAAAAGGATCTTTTATATTATTTAGATTTAGCACAAGACCAAATCGGTCTTAGGTAATTATCCTATATCTTTTGACTAATTTCAAAGAAAGTTTGTTATACAAAAAATCTTTATAGAGAGACAGGGCACATATTGCCCTGAATTTTATCCGGATTCAGCCATCATATTAGAAGTCCAAATCGATCCGAAGGAAATCTTCTATATCTTTTGACTAATTTTAATTAAATTTGATATTTGAAATACTTAAACAGAGACACTTGTATGCACCGAGTTTTAATCCTTTTGAACTACCTTATTAAGTAGATATTGTACAGACCCAAATCGGTCTTAGAGATATCTCCGGCATCTGTTCATTAAGTAACATTTGGATTGTGCTATAATTTTAAAGGAATATGATGTGTATGCCTTGAATCTTGCTCGGCTTGAACTTCTATATCATATAGATGTTTTACAGACCCAAATCGGCTTTGAGAATATTTCTGATATTTAGGAAATAATTTCAAATGAATTTCGTAGAGACACATATTTGCATCGTATTTCATTCGGCTGAAGCTGCTTTATCATATAGCCATACCATATCGGTCTCTGACTCATTAGAATTAAAATTTACATTTAAAATATTGACAAAGAGACACACAAGTCTAACAAGTTTCACCCAGATCGAACTACTATATTATCTGGCCTTGGCATATATCCATTATTTACAGATTTCACCCAGATCGAATTACTATATTATCTGGCACAGAGAAGTCTTTGGCATATCTCCATTATTTACAGATTTCACCCAGATCGAATTACTATATAATAGTGCATAGAAAAATCTTTGACATATCTCTATTATTTACAGATTTCACCTAGATCGAACTACTATATTATCTGGCCTTTGGCACATCTCCATTATTTACAGATTTCACCTAGATCGAACTACTATATTCTATGGCCTTTGGCATGTCTCCATTATCTACAGATTTCACCTAGATCAAACTACTATATTATATAGCACAGAGAATGATATTATTCCATTATTTATGGACCGATTTCAATCAAAATTGATATGTGAAATCATGAAGAACAGTTAAAAATTTTAACTCAACAATTCCAATAAATTTCACAAGCGATTTTGAGAAAACTCTAGGACTAATGACTTGGCAAGGAACCTGGCAACTCAAAAGATAACCCATGTGCCTGTTTTGAGAGCTTTAAAGTCTTCAAATAAATTCTATAAATTTTGATTGCCTTCAATGGGAAATTAAATAAACAGAAAATATTCGTTTATAGTTTATTTTTCTGAATTGAATTGAATTGAATTTATTGAAATATTTGTTGGCAGTGTGGTCGGTTGTGGTCAAATGTCTTGGGTAATTCGATTTAATATAATTGCATTTGATAGACCCTTTTTTACTCTCTCTCTCTTTATTTTTTTTTTTCGAAAATGTAAAACAACGGGAAAGATAATCTCAATTTATGCCCAAGTCAATTCCATGTTAATCAAATGACATCAAATTCAATACGGAACAGAAAAATGAAACTTTTCTTTTTTTTTGAGAGAGAGAGAGAGTATGGGAAGGGGGGGAGGGGTGGAGGGGGCAGGGGGGGTGGGGAAGGAATAACTTTCCTTATAATGGGGTAAGAAACAATTTACAGGCCGGGATACCAGAGGGACACCGCAACCAACTCGAAAGGGACTCTTGAAACGGAAGTTTGAAAAGATGAAGTTGAATTGCTTTGGCCTGTGTGGGTGTGTATCTATGTGTGTGTGTGTGTGTGTGTACCTGTGTGTGTGTGTGTAAAGATTACAAATCCAATTTATATGCAGAGAAAAAAAAAACAACCAGCAAGAGTTTTACATATTTTTTCGAAAAAATAAAAAAGGAGTTGGGGAGAACTTGAACGGAAGGGGGGTGGGGGTAGGAAGGTGTTTGCATTTGTAACTACTTAAAGTGCCAAATAAAATTTCAATATCATTTGTTTCCAAAGTCACCGGGTAGCCCACCCACCAGCTCTTGTTCTTATTTATTTATTGCATTCTTCTTCTTCTTCTTCTTTTTTATATTTTATTTCACAGTTCCGGAATCAAATTGACAGCGACAGGCCACAAAAGTCGGTGAAGGAGCTTGCCAGACACGTCTGCCTGCACTCTTCCCTGATTAGTGAAGTGAAGAGGCGGGCCGAGTTGAAATGGGAGAGGAGCTCACGTTGAGCCACTCTCAAGTGAGTGGCCATGTCAGGGAATCGTACAAGGAACATAAATCTTCAAATGAGGCGATTCCCACACCCCCTCCTACCTCCCAAAAAAATAATCCCATCAAAATCAAAAACCAAGCGAGTTGGTGCAGTTTTTGTCTCCGTTGAGCATAATTGAATGGGAATGGTCTATCTTGGCCTCGATGTTTCGAGACCAGGTAAGATTTTTATTTATTTATCACCTCCGCCTCACTCTTTCCCTCTCTCTCTCTTTGGCTTTGGCTTTTTTCGGAATTTCAAGACAGTTGATGAGCTGCCCGAGCTTATCGAAGTGGACAGCTGACAGTTGAGTCAAACGGGACAACACAGATGACGAAAATGTTTCCTCAACCTGATGAGCCAGCCAAAAGAATCCTCAAGTCTAATACTATTTTTGAGAGACTTAACTTGGTTTCTGTTTAAAAAATTCTAATCAAGAACTGAGAGAAGGAAAAGGTCTGAGCTATCTTGGTTTAACTGAGTTGAATAAGATTTCTCAAAGCTTTGGAAGCCTACCCAATTTCGAGGACTTAGAAGAACAGTGATCACACTATATAGACTTCTCTAAGATCTGGGAAACTGTAGAGGCTAGTGAAAACAATCATGAGCCTTGTACTTCCAAAATGTTCAGTCTAAGCTAAAGAAAATTTAACTTGCTCTTTTGGCTCTTCCTTTTAAGACTTCAACACTTTGGGGAACTGTACTTTCCAGTGGTTTAAGATTATGGCTTAAGTTATTTCCATTAAAAGTTGGTGAAATTTTCTTTCAATTAAAACCAAAGAGGAAAAAATCGGTTGAATATTACAAGAGATATTTAATTTCAAAGTCAAGATTCTTCTTAGAGCAAGCTTGTAGGTTCTTATAAAGCCCTCTAGATGGCGCGCTGTTTGAATTTCCTATTTGTAAGACTTTTTATACTCTTGTCTGTTCCCAAGATTTATATAAGAGTCAGAGTTTTTCTGTGAGTGTTCCAGGCCAGAACTTCCACCTGAACTCTTTGGGATTTTCATAAGCCTTCAGTATCAGGACTATTTTATTCTGGTTAAGTCGTAAGTCAATTGAAAGCTTTATTCCTTAGTTTTTTCTGAAAGGTAATTTCCACTTTTCAACTCGCTTGTTTACTTATGATTTCCTAGCACAAGTCCTGCTCAAAAGTCTTGCAAATTGATGGGCTAATTATTTGCTAAGTTTTCAAAAATAGTATTTATGTTCGGACTGTTGGTGGTTTCCTTTTTTCTTTGGTTTTCAACTTTTTGTTTGTGTAGTTTCAAGTGTTGCAGACAAAAAGGAAAGTACCACAGCCGCACTTACAATTGTGGCTGATAAATGGCTGTCCTGTCACTCTCCAGGCTCTTCAAAGTCTAAAGACAGACGAGACGGAAAGGGGCGAAGCTTGAACGGGAGAACGGGGGGTCGAGACGGGACGAAGCAAGCCCCAGGCTAAGTAGCAGCAAAAATGTTGTTAAGACATGCAATAAAATTACTTGTAGAGTCTGAAAGGCTCGGGGGTAAAATTGTCTACTCAGTCTCCCTGTCTCAGTCTCTCTCTCTCTATCTCTCTCTGTGTGTGTTAATGTCTCTCTAAGTTCTCTTTTGGTTAACTTCATTAGACAAGAAAGTAGTGGCAAGCACTTCATTTCAAAATCAAATTCAGCGCTCAATTAAAATTCAATTTGTTGGCAGCGTCATTAATTAGATTCCCTCTGGCCAAACCAGCCAGGCAAACTCAGACCAAGCTCCGGCCACTTTCGCAGCTGTCTAGCCCACCTGTGACAGTCTTTAAGATAGAATACTCTCTTTTGGCATTCCCTGAAATTATTCACCTATTTTATTGCCCAGCCATTTCTTAATCGAATTGACCCCAAATGTTTCAGGCACTTCTAATTAAGTTGGAGGACTTAATTTCCTTCCCATTTGTATTTCCCGATTCCCCCGAGCAACATGTGCTGCTGTCAAACTTTTTCTCGATTAATCATTTGAAAAGAATTCCCTTATCTCCAGGGTAAACCTGAGATAGTTGCACTCACCTGCTTTTGTAGAGTATTCGAGAGTTCATCAAGGCATTCCTTGCGCTCGAATCGTTCGAATTTAAAACTATTCGAACGGTAGAGTTCATTGTCGTCGCGTCGTCGATTGCGACAAAGACGGCGGGTTATGATATTACCACTGCCGCTAAGGCGGGGCCTGGGAAAGGTAAAAAAAAAACAAATAATATTAAGATCAAAGCTATAAGAATAAATATGGAAATAGGAAATGCTTGTTAGGCTCCTTTGAGTCCCAAAAAAAAAAACAAAAAATGTATTCGATGTAAGGAATAATGGGACCTTGGGGGTTTTTAAATTGTCCTATGAATAATTATTTATCTACATAAAAATATACACACTGGACTTTGGTCTTGACTTGGGAATACCAATAGCTTTGGATAAACTCAAATGGTTTGGGTATTGAGTGGTCTATTTTGAGGTTTTTTTTCAATATTCCAAGGTTTCTGACTTCCTGAGCTCTTTGAATAAGGAAAGTCTTGAAGCATTGCCATGGGAATCCAATACTTCTAACATAATTGTAAGAAGTCTTGAGCTTTTCAATAGGAACTCCCAAGCTTCTTACTTAAGAAGAATTCACCTGAAGCAGTGAATTCCTGGGAATAGTAAGAAGTCTTGAGCTTTTTAATAGGAGCTCCCAAGCTTCTTAGTTAGCAGAGAATTCCTGGGACTAGTAAGAAGCCTTGAGCTTTTCAATAGGAACTTCCAAGCTTCCTAGTTAAGAAGAAAAGGAGTCTTGAGCACCTGAAGCAGTGAATTCCTGGGAATAGTCAGAAGTCTTGAGCTTTTCTATAGGAACTCCCAAGCTTCCTAGTTAAGAAGAAAAGGAGTCTTGAGCTTCCGAAGGGGTGAACTTTTGGGAAAACCTAAGTTGAAGGAAGTTCTGAGCTTCTAGGAATCATAGCTTTCACAGGAGTTTCTAGACTCTTTAAATGATAGAAAAATATCCTGAAAAATCCTGGGGCATCCGTGGATCCTGAGATAATTAAAAGAAGTTTTGAGCTTTTAGAAATCATAGTTGTCCTAGGAGTTCCTAGGCTCTTTAATTGTTTGCAGGCAGTTCAGAAATCTGGTTAGATATGGCAAATCTAAAACTCCTGGGATGATAAAAAGAAGGACCAACTATTTTGAGGTTATTATTGAAATTCTCAACCCGGGAAATACTCAAGAAATTTCTCAATTTTCCCTGAGGTCTCCGAGGCATACAATTCAGTTTGCGGTCAAAACTTTTTGGGCAAGCCCCTGCCATATATTTTGGTAAATCCTTTGAAAAGGACCCCACAACTCTTTGGCACCAATTCGTATATGTTCTTAAGTATCCAATTGAGGTTGCCGAAAAAAAAAGTATATGAAGAAAATTTCAAACATGTTCGTTCCAGTTGGAATTTTCATTTTCCCCACCAACCCCGCTGTGTGGGTGTGAGCAAAAAGAATATAGAGAAAACCACATTTGACGCCCTAGAAAAAAAAGCACACACACACACACACACCCACATAGCTCGTTAGTTGGGCGCTTCATTAAAATTTCACACGTCAGAGTTGAGGCCGCCGAAGAAGGCAAATAAAAAAGAGGTAGGGGGGAATGCGGGCAACCAGCCAAACAGTGACGATAAAGGGTGAAAGCAGAAAAGGAGAAGAAGAAGAAAAATTATAAACTCTGCTCCATTTACCCTATTACACGGTTCGCTCGCTTATTTAAAGAGCAGCAGAAAGCTTAAAGGTGCCTTATTCCATTCGAAGGCTCCGACCAAATGGAATCTAGACCAAAGCAATAAAGGAAATGGAAAGAGCGAGGGTGGGGAAAGCGGGGGGCAAATGGCTTGACTTGTATTTTGAAAGGATTTTCTGTTGGTGCACTTTGGCCATTCACCGTCTGACTTTAGACTCTTCAGTCTACCCTCGCTCTTGGCTGTTGCTATGGACCCTACGGTCTTCGCCCTTTTGAGGCTTTTGAATGATGAAGCCAACTAACCGACTGACAAAAAAGGAATTGTAAGCCAAACAAAAGGCCAAAAACTTGCACTTCCCTTGCAGCTCCCTCTCTCTCTCTCTCTCTTTCTCTATCTTTCACTGTCTTTCTCTATCGCTCAAGTGTTGCCACTTGTCATAGCCTTAAGTGGCAGCTCCTCTGCAACTATGGCATTGGCTGAATACGGACTTGCCAGAGGGCCCGAAAAGTGCAAGTTGAAGTGTTGCAACAAATGAAAGAAAAAGAAAAGAAGAAGAAGAATAGATTCGCACTCACCCGCAGGGCTTGCAGTGTGTCATGTGTAGGTCCCAGTTCAAGTGGAAATTGAACATGCGAAGTTTGGCAACAGCGCGCTGACGCAACGAGATGTCCGGTGCAGCAGCCACAGTCGTTGCAGCTGTGGCAGCTCCCGCTGTGTTGGCCCCAGTGCCACTGACATTGCCACTGACACTGCCACTGCCACTGCCACCGCCAGCGGCAGCTATCGAACTTAATGTCTGATGACGCTGAGCATTCGGATACATCATCACAGTGCCGCTGGGCGCCGAGCTGGCAAAGAGGCGGCGTGCAGAATTGCCAGTGTTGCCACCATGCCGATAATGCTGATGATGCTCTTTCAGTGTGTAGAAACCGCCCGACGAACTAACAAAGATATAAATAGAAACATTTCCTTCATCTTCATCTTCTCCTTTTGATTATGCAAAAATAATGGCTCAAACTTACGACATATTATCGCCGGCATCGCCCACGCAACTGGTGACGCCACCCACCATCCCGCTCCGACGTGGTCGGCTCTTGCGTCGACGTCGTCGTCGCCGCTCCGAGGAGGCCGTGCGCGTCTGTAGGACATGTTGACTTAGCGACTTCTGGCAATTTGTGGCCTGGCCGCTGCTGGCCAACCGCCGGCCTGTGGCATTGCTGCCACCGGGGGCAAGACCCTGAACGGCCACCACCAATTGGGCATCGCCAAACCCTCCGGCCGAGCTGATGGTGTCGGTGGCCAGACCCACGCTCCCGGCCGGTCCACCAGAGCCCGCGGCTGGGCCCGCCTGTCCCTGGGATTTGCTGGTGCTGCTGTTTCTTAGGCTGTGATTCACCTTGCGCCACATGCGTTCCATGGTCTAGGTGTGCTGCTGGGAGCGGGGGTGGGGGAACAATTTCAACTAACTACTTAAGGCAGCACGAGGAGTCTTGATTGGCAGGGGGCCTGAGAGGGGTCACAGAGACTGGGCAGTTTGATTTGTTTTATGGTCTTCTTCGTCGTCTTCTTCTTGCTCGTCTTTGGTTTTTTTTTTCTCTCTCTTTTTGTTTAGCTTTCTAATTCGCCCACTTCGTGCTTGGCTTAGATTTCTGTTCTTCTCTTCTCTTCGTCTTTGGCTTTTTCTTCTCTCTCTTTCTTTTCTTTCTTTTGTGTATTTTTTCAGCTTTGTTTCTTCTCTTTTTTGGCTTAGATTTCTGCTTCTTCTTTTTCTTTTTGCCTGAAGCCGCTCTCTTCTTCTTCTTCTCCTTCTTCTTGTTATTATTAGTTTCTTTCTGGCTTCTTCTTCTTCTTATTTTATGCGCTTGACTTAATTTTTCATTTTATCTGCTTCCGTTTCTTTTTCTTCTTCGTTCATGTTTGGCTTATCTTTAGCTTCCTTTTATCTCTTTTTGCTTCAGCTTTAACTTTTTTCTCCTTTGCTTTTGTTTGCTTCTTTCGTTGTTGTTGTTGTTTTGTATTTATTTACTTTCTAGGTGGCAGTGTTTAGTTTGTTGCTTTCGCTATTGTTGTTGTTGTTGTTTTTGTCATACATTTTTATTGTTATTGTTGTTGTTGTTGTTGTTATTTGCTTTGGCATTGTCGTCAGCGGCAGGCTAAGCCCAAAGAGAACCAGTGACATGGCTAGGCCAGAACGCACGTTGTGGGCGGGCGAGGCAAGAGGAGTAAAATAACAACAACAACAGCAGCAACAAAAAATATATTAAGAAAGAAAGCTACTCAGCAGGAACTATGAGGCATTGTTATTTGTTGTTGTTGTTGTTGTTGTTGTTGTTGTTGTTGTTGTTGTTGCTATTGCCGTTGCTGTTGTCAACTAAAGGTGTCTGCGTGTGTGTATGTGTGCGGAAGAAACAAAGAAAGAAAATAGAGACAAAAAAATTCTATACAGTTAGACGAAAAGTAACAACAAACAAAAAAAATATAAAAATAAAAGTCATCTTAACTATATCAAAAACAAGAAAGACTATCTGTGTGTATGTGTGTGTGTGTGTGTGTGTGTGTCTCTCTCTATGCGTGTGCGAGTCGGCTTAGGCTGAACCGCCACCCAGAAAAAAAAAACACTTTTGTTATTTTGCACTTTTAGGTTAAGCACACGCTTCACTCATTTTACTAAGCCGCGTTATTGTTGCTATTGTTGTTGTTGTTGTTGTTGTTGTTGTTGTTGTTGTAGTCAGTGCACTTGTGAATGAATGAATTGTGCAGCACTCTGTCACACACACACACACACACAAACAAACGCACACACAACCGGGATTTGCTCAGAGAATTTGCCCAGGCCAAAGCAGGACAGACCGAGAGAGAGAGAGAGAGAGGGAGCAACAATCGAGCCAGGCAAAATTTGTTGGTTTCTTTTATTTTTTCATAGCATATTTTTTTGGGCCACCTCAATTTCGTTTTGTTTTTTTTTCTTCCTCACTTTTTTTTGCACTTCCTATTTCACTTTGTTTGGTTTTCAAATTCCTTCTTTTTTTCCTCTCATCTTTGACAGGCCACAAATTTTTGTTTAATTACCGTTAAACTAGCAGCACAAACACACACAAACACACACACACACACTCACACCCGGAATACACTGAACAAAAAATTGAGAAAAAAAAAATTCGTGCGAATAGTTTAAGGTTTTGTGGCACTCTTCATAATGCCGCATATGTCGTCGTTGTTGTTGTTGTTATTATTGTTGATTTTTTGTTCTTTTTTTTTGCTGTTGCTGATAGCACATTTTGCTCACTGCTTAGATGCGGCCAAGAGCTGTGGCTGCTACCTAACGGTATGTTGAATCAACGCTGATGAAAAGTAAAATCAAGCAAATTCTCTGAATGGCACAGTGGGTCAATGCTATGCATCACACCAAATAAGAATTTTCATAAAGGTTTTTTTTTTTTTTTTTTTTTTTGGAAAGTAGTTTTGTGTCAGGAATTCATGAAATTAAGAAAACTAGTTAAAAAAAAAAAAATTATTTTCAATTTATTTTTGTTTGATTTGAATTCATGAAATGAATTCCTTGAGCCTAACAATTGGTTTTTCTTATTTCTTTTCATATTCTTTTTTGTTTCAAAATAAACTATGTTCAATATTGCACCACGGTAAGCTGTTGAGAAAAAGAGACTGCTTTCCAGCATCCCCAAAGTCTGCATTAGTAAGCAAATTTTCCCAGCATTAGTCATCAACAACAGATTGACTCCCGGCAAATTCAATTCCGCCCACTGTGCAGCAGACTGAAACAACGTTTACTCTGTCGCTCTTTGACTCCCTCTCTCTCTGTCTCTCTCTCTGTCTCTCTGTTTATGCGGCCATCTCTGTTTGGCGTGGGTGGCCGAATCATGCTCCATGCTCTGCAGAGTCCCATAGCTCCATGTTCTATGTATAACACAAACACTTTCCGCTCAGCGCAAGCTGCTAAGGAATTAATGCCAACCAGTAAAAGAGAGCAGCAAAAATCAGAGAGAGAGCGAAAAAAAGAGAGAGCGCCAGCGCAAGTCTGTGTAAAAAAAAAAGAAAAAAATAAATGAAACTTCCCCATCGATAGCACATTTTGCCGTCCTCAATCAAGAAAAAGCAACTTGCAATGGTCACAAACTGTATCAATTTTCAGTATGCTTCTCCGTTTATCAATAAATTTCAATTAACAAAACACGCACCACACACACTGGGCCAAGGAGAGAGAGACATTCTGACACACACATGCACACGGGTACACAGGCTCACTTTCTTATAGATTACGTAGTAATGAATTTGATAAAAAAAATTTTCTGCAAATTCGATTTACATTTTTATCACACAAATTCGCTACGGCAATTTGCGAGGAGCCTGCCTGTTTATTGGCAACGCGCACGCACAAATAACGGCAGCTGAGAGCTCCTGTGGCTTGAGGTCGTTAAAATGTAAACATTAGCCAAGGCATTTGACAGTTGCCGGGCCCCCACAAAATCCAACCCCACTGCGGCCCGCATCGTCAATGGTAACGCCAGGCACTTGCGCGTTACACTGCCACCCCAGCGCCACCTGCGGGGTAGCTCCAACAGCTGTTACAGACTTGTCAAACGAGGAAAGCAGCAACCAACTATAGATGGCGCCGCTACTTAACCGAATCAAATCGACACAAAACCATACAAATTAGTGTGCAGTTTTTAACATTTCCTGGCTTTTTAGGAAATGTGAGCAAATCCTATATTTTTTTTTTATATTTTTATCACACTTTTTACATAGAGTATTTGCATGTTTATTGCTACGCCCTCTACAGTGCAAGAGATTGCTTCTCGAACCTTCGAATGCAACCTTGGATGCCTTTGAAACAAGCAACTGAAAATTACTGACTAATTCAGAAAAGATAGGTAACAGAAATTGATTCTTTGATTGAACTTCTCCATGTTCCTGTTATAAGTGCGACATCATAGTGCCATCCCTGTAATACAAGTATATCTCTGAAAGTTTGTAGAGGTCATCTAAAAAATTAAACCTCGTAGAGCCTCATTGGGTTCCAGTTGACTTATTTGACTTCTTCCTGCGGCGGCTGGCTGGCTTGTTGCGATATCCTTTGCGACGGAGAGGAGCCTTGCTTTTCAAGTTTCCCCAGACGGAAGACTTGCGCTTTTGTTTTGAAGTGCGAAGTGCCTCTTGCTGATAGATTTCTTTATCCTCAACGCTCATTTCTTCCCATATATCACGAGCCAGCTGTCGCATCATAATGACCTCGCGTAGGCTTATATGAGATGTTCGTTTTGAAGAGTTTTGGCCGTAATCACTTTGTGTTAAATACAATTGAATAAAGAAATTTTGAAATGCAATATCTGATGGTTCGAATAAATGTTCACGACGATTGCTACGGAGGTAGCCAGTAGATGTATAACGCAAGCGAGGCGTCGACCGGACGGACAGATAGCCAAACGTGTTGAAATTTTCGCCCAGGCGTCGGAGTCTCTGTATTATCCACGAAATCATATTTGAGAATCAATAACAATCACAATGAATTTTATAAATATTTCACAACAAATTTAAAGAGCTATTTGGATACGCTCGAACTGAAATGTAGAAAAATAATGAAAAATATTTAGACTCGTTAGTCAAACAGACTGAAATTTGAAGCACCAGCCTAGTATGATCGACAAAAACTGATAGACTTGAGGCATGAAAATATCGAGGGATAGTATATCCCTGGGTTACTTGGGTCAAAAAGCACTTTTTAGTGTTCCGTTTCGAGTTCAAATTTTTTATCGCACATTTCAAGAATTAAATTAAATTTTTTTGGTTAATAATTATACAAGATAGTCCCACGGTATAGTACGATCTAGGCGGAATAAAGATAAGCCAGAACCACCTTCTGGAATTGGCGATTAACAACAGACTGAGAGTCGAAGAGTACAGCTAAAGATATATTCGTCTTTCAGCTAGGACACGAAGCCATTGATCTGTTTGATATAATAGCATTTTTACAGTTAGATTAATAGGAATGTATATAGGTACCTTTTAGCTGGGAGTTATGGTAGTTTTGATCCGTGTGATATAGCGGAATGTAGCAGCTATACATAGGATTCACAAAGAAGCTTATATGTTATATACTCCAGGGCGGAGATGAAGCCGTTGAACCCCTTAATATACTACGGTATATATGACTCAAAGGGGTATATTTATAAAGCCACTGAATCGCTTAACTACATTAATAGAGTATATCGCATTAATAGGGATATAGGAGAGATATAGCAGCATTTATCCGTTATGAGTATATCAGATTAATAAAGAAGCTTTAGGCTAATGAAGGAGTCCCAGCTCAATCATAAATATAGTTCTAGATTCTTAACTGCAATAATGATAATATCTTGATTTAAATAATAGTTAGATTTAGGTGATTCAAGCCCTCCAAATTCCCAATTTAATCCAAATTCTCAATGCGAGTATCAAAAAGGAACATAGCTATTATAATCTCTCAATCTACTTCTGCACTTTATTTACTACTTTGAGGTGGTTTAAATTCTGAAACGTTCCGATATTTCTTGGCCACCCTCGGCTTTCCATCTGCTTTCTGTTTAGTTTTTTTAGTCTGATCAAATCACTCCTCATCCTGGTCCTTCAGTTCTTCCTGCATTTCCTGGACATACTCGAACCCTCAAATCCCTAGCGTGGACCATTATTACAAGTCGCCATGTTTTGGCCTATTTTATCTTTGATCAGTATACCCGAAAGTTTTCATTCCAAACAATTCCGTAATTTTAGCTTAGTTGAATTAGAATTTCTCGACCGAGTCTTGAGGCTTAGCTCGGAGGCTTAACTTCGTGATAGACCTGGGCTCCTTAAGTCCTATCGCAATTATTCCACTTGTGAAACTTTGCTTCAAGTATAGCTTCGGGTTTTTGATAGACCTCAATTACCCAAGTCCTCCCACAATCCTCTAGCCTCAATCAACTCCCAGTTCTTGATACACCTGGTACCCCTAAGTTCTCCGTAAATCTCCAGCTTCCACCAGCTTGAAGTTTTTGATAGGCCTGGATTCAGGGCCTTAGCACTTACCGGATTTTCGGTCTTAGTCCCTAATGAACCCGGGTTATTTTAAAACATGTTATGTCTCGAATACCATAGCTCTATGTCAGGTATGTGATGAACCTTAGTCCCTCTCACAATACTCTATCCTCAATAAGCTTCAATCTTCAAATAGAACTGGATTTTCCAAGTCCCAACCAGCTCTAACCTCTTGATACTTCCGGGTTCCTTGAGTATAAACACTCCCTAGTTTTCGGGTTCAATTTCTCGATAGTCCCGGGCTCGTTCATCAGTTCCATGGACTGTGGTCCTGATAGACCCGGTCTCTCTGAATGTTACAGCAACCATTTTACTTGGGAGAGTTTCCCCCAAATTCTTGATAGACACGGGTACTCCCCGGGTACTTCCCGCTGAATAAAAAGCCACAAGTTTTTCATTTTGTTATAGTATTTTTAATTGGTTTGATTTTTTTTTTTTTTTTGTGATTTTTTTCTGTTCTTCGACTGTTTTGTCTTCCTCAGTGATACTCCTTGATTCTCCGATTTCAATTAAGCATATATATATATTTTGTTTTTTTATGTATACTAAATACGTATAATATATACACATATTGCATGGTATATTCAATATTAAATTAATTGATTTTGTAATTTTTCCTTCTTCTTCTTCCTTTTGAAAAGTTGCTATTCAATGCTGATTTTTGACTTGATCAATTTTTATTTTTTTTTTTTTAGTAAATTTTTTTTTTGACAACAAACACACAAATATACTTTGAATACTTTTAATATATATATATATATATATTCATTTTATATATATTTTATATGGTAGATGTGTGTGGCATTTGTGTATATAAATATGCCGTTATTATTTATGTTTTCTACACACGCACACAAAAAAGTTTGGAAATTGTTTTTGTTTTTTTTTTAATTTTTTACCATTTTTTAAATGTTTACATAAAAATTGCAATTTTTGCATATTTGTTTTTGTTTTTTTAGTATATTTTTTTTTTATTATTATTTAAACTTAAATGTCTACAGCGTTGGTATTTTGCTTATTGCCTAAATTATTTAATTATTTTTATTGAAATAAATTTTATTATTTTTTTTTTATCAAATCCTTGCCATATATATATATATATAAATATTTATTTATCAATTAAATCTGCCATTCATTTATTTAAAATGGCACCCAAAAAAAAAAAATAAATAAATAATTTAACGAACTTTTGACGAATTGGCAAGGTGGTAAGCTTCGTTGGGCCGAAGTTGGCTTTCTCAATTTTTATTGTTTTAATATTAATTTTATTTTAGTTGAACTTTTAATTTAATTTGCTTTAGAATTTTCATTTCCACTAATACTTGATTTTTTTTCTTTGCGATTTTGTAAAATTTTATTTATATATATTTATTTTTTTTATACTGACAATTACAATTACAAAATTTGTTGTTGTTGTTTTTTTCTTATTTATTTTTATTATTTTTTTGGATATGCTCTGAAAACTTCTTCACACTCGAAAAACGAAAAAAAGGCCAGCACAGGCCAAAAAAAGAAGAGCGGCCTTTGCTCTCTCGATCGCTCTTACTCTCTCGCTCTCTCGCGCTCTCGCTCTTTGAGTGTATGTGTGCCTGTGCTGTGTTCGTTGCTTGCTAGGCATTTTGGGACGTAGTTGACTCTCTCTCTCTCTTTCTCGCAGTCTTTAGAAAGAGAGAGGCTGAAGTTGTTTTTTTTTATATCACAAAAATTGTTGGTTAAATTAAAAGAAAAAGAGAAGCTTCGGCTAGCTTTTTATTGATCAGACTGTACCTTTAATTACAGTTATTTCTTTTTATTTACATTTGCTTTTGCTCTTTGCTAGTTAGAAAAGAATGAAAATCAATCTAATTTGTATTTATTTTTTTTTTTTTTGGTTTGAGCATATTCAAAATTACTCAATTCGTTTCCTTCTTCTAGGTTTTTTTACTGCTCAAATTACTTTTATTGATTATTGAATTGCTGGTGGTGGTAACGTTAGGTAAACCCTTATAATTTCTTGGTTTCTTATTTATTTATTTTTTTTTTAGACTGTGCGTGATTTGCAAGTTGGGCCCTGTGTTGTCTGTGCTGTCAGAGGACTCTAAATTGACCAATTTCTTATAATTGGTCTACCAATATAATAAAAAAAAAAAATACTAAACAAGTATTTCTCTGGATTTTACTTGTTTTGGTCCAGTCAATATTTTTTTTTGTTTTTTGTTTTTCACACCTCACCAAATCTGAGCAAATGTTTGAAAAGCTTTCCCAAATCTCTCAATTAAAACAAAATGGATTTAGATTTTTTTTTATTATTATTTTTTTTTTTTGTTTTTTGTAAATTTTACATTTAAGTTTATTTTGCTGGCAGTTTCTTTCGCTCACTTTGCCGATGAGAGCTGGCAATGCCGTGGACAGCGCACACAAAGAACCGCAGGCAAAACAAGACTTGTGAAATTTTTATTGCATACTTTTTGGCTGCGAGCGAAAAGGCTCTGCGCTCTAGCCGACGTTTGCTTTACTTTAAGCCGATTTAAACTACCATTAAAAAGAAGAAGGAATTACGCTCTACAAATATTCATACTGTCCGGTTTCATTTTTTTTCTTTTAATATTAATTTTTTGCTTTATGTGTTTTTTAAATTTTCTTTTGCTTTCTTTGCTTTTGCGATTCTACATTTTAGCCAAAAGCTTGGCTTGATTTATTTTATTTTAATTTTTTTTTTTTTTTTGCTTTGCTCAAAAAACTGACGACATTTTGTGTTTTTGTTTTTGTCATTTTCTTTTTAAAAGACATTTTTGCATTTTCTTTTTTTTTTTTTTGTTTTTGTTTTAACATCAATTTTTGTGTATATCTAAAAAAATTTTTTTTTTTCATTTTAAATTTATATATAAATTTATATTTATATAAAAAAATATGTGTTATGCCTTTATGTACAGAATTTTTTTTATAGTATTACAATTAGTTTAATTTTTAATTTTAAGAATTTGTCAAAAAAAAAAAAATGGTTTTTTTTTTGTATCAAAATTAGACATTTTTTGTGTAGAATAAATTATGAACTTAAAATTATTTCGAAAAAAAAAAAATTATTATTTTTAATTTTAAAATTAAGGTCACAAATAAAAAAAAAAAATTATACATTATGCATATGATGTATTTTTTTTTATAATTAACTTTAAGCCTAATTTAATATGTATTTTTTTTTTCAAAAATTATTTTTTTTTTTTTACTACAATTTTTTTCCTTCTTTTTTACAGTTTTTTTTTTTGTTTGCTCTTAAAAAAAAAAATAAATAAATTGTGCTGCGGTTTTTTGGTGTTTTTTTTTTTTTTTTTGTGATTTAAAAAAAATTATTTTTCCCACACACAATTCGATTCTTGTGTTTTTTTTTTTTTTTTGTTTTCTGCTTTTTATTTTTTATCGTTATTTTTTTTTTTCAGTTTTGCTTAATGTCTACAAATATTTGTGGTTGGTGTTGCCTTTGTTGTTGCTCTTGTTGTTGTTGTTGTTGGTCATGGACAAAAAATTGAAATTCTTGTCACCGTCAGTCAGTCAGTGCAGTCGACTTTGGAGGAAAGCCTGTTTGACTGGCTGCCTTGGTTTGGATTGAATTGGCTTGGCTTGGCTTGGTTTTGATTGGTTTGGCAGGCAGAAAAGTGCCGCAAAAAATGTCTTCCCGACCACAACATCTTACACACACACACACACACATACGCACACAAACCCGCACGCGTATACCCACACACACACACACACACACACTCATAGGGCGGTGGTGGTGGGGTTTATGGCGGGCGGGGCTGCCAGTTCAAAAGTGCTCCAAAGCTCTGCGCAGCTTTTTACAATAAAATGGACATTAAGATTCGCGCTCCTTCTTCACCTTCACCTCCTCGCCCAGAATGGTGGTAATCTCGCCCTGCATAAACGCCCAAGGTATGGTCGAATTGGCCAGCGGACACCGATCACCGCTGGGACAATACACCTCATTGCCCAGACCCTGCAAATAAGACGAGAGAATTTTGAGTAAAAATGATGGGAAGAGATGGATGATCACTTACGTTTTGGCGCTTGATGCTCTCGCGACTGCAAGGGAAACAGAATTTGTGATGATTGACCGACGGGCACTGGACAAAGTGTGTGTCCTCCAAGCGCTCCTGGCACAGGGTACACTTCAAGGTGGCATTCTGGGCAGCCGCAGCAGCGGCCGCCGAATTGGGTGCCGCACTGCTGCCGGGTGCACCGCTGGCCCCGCTGCTCATGCCGGAGCCGCTGCTCAGGCTGGAGTTCGATTGATTGCCGCTGCTACCGGGTCCGGTGTTGACAGAGCCGCCATTGCTGCCGCTGGGACCACCGGCGCCGTTGTTGCCACCGCTGGCGCTGCCATCGCTGGCTATGGCATTCGGCGGCAATTGGGGGGGTCCGGCACCGCCGTTGTTACCGTTACCTGCCCCGCCGCTGCCACTGGGTCCGCCGCTATTGCAATTACTCAATTGGGAGTTGGCGGAACCGCCTGGACCACCCAGTGGTCCTCCGGCTCCGGCTGCTCCTAGGCCGGCCGCTACGGCTGCCTGATTTTGATTCGAGCCTCCTACTTCTGTGCTGGTGACGGTGGTGCTGGAGACATGGCGCGATCCAGACGAACGCCTCCCGGACGAAGAGCCTGCAACACAGAAAAGGAGCAATTAGAGAGGTTGAGGGTATATTAAATTTGGGCAATGGTATGTAGCATAGAGAAGGAGACGTCGTAGACCCCCCCAAAGCTACCCAGCCATGTCCGTCCATCCGTCTGTCCGCCTAGCTAGGATAACCAGACTTGGAATTCGAACTCCCTATGTGTATACGCTGGTCAAGTTTTAATTTTTTTCTCTCCCCCCGCCTTTCCTTCCACCCCCTCACTTTTTCAAAACCTTGTAATTTCTACAGCTTTAAAATTTTGGTATTAGTTGCTTTCAAAAAGTTGTTGAAAATCTAAAATTGTTTCGATTGATACCAAACATGACTAAAATCGGACCACATTTACATGAGTTATACCAAAAACAAATTATCAGAGTCAAGATTTTCATTCCGCTTGCCTAACGGCCAAATTAGTCGAATGAACAGTCCGCTAGATGGCGTGCTTGCTTTATTGTGAACAATGTTTTGTTGGATTCAAAGAAATATTAAAACCAGAGGTTTTATGTGAATATAGACGACTAGGGTTACCACCCGACCAGGGTTGCCACCTTTTCAATTCCGTCTAATAGGTAACGGGTAACCCAAACTCGGTTGCGACTTCATTTTTTTTATTAAAAATTATACAAAAAAAAATTTAATTAAATTAAAAAAAAATAATAATAAAATCAAAACTAACCCGAACTATTCGGCGAGTGTACACTTCGTGGCGGCAACGGCCCCGTTGGTGGGCTGGGTCCATTGCGTCGACTGGCCGGGGACAAGTGTTCTGCAATGGATGGGAGGGTTTTTGGTACACGTTTACAAAATTATTACAACAAAAAAATAAATAAATAATTAAATCAAAACAGAAAAAGGGACAAGCCAGTCTGCTTTATCGATAATCGATTAATCGATTTGATTTTTAAATGGCAACTCATGAATTTCTTATGAGAATGAAAATGTGTTGGGGGCGGGGAAAACTGTAAAAATTACTCATACGCAAATGTTTGTTTAAAGCTAAGCAAATTTTCACACCCACTGAAAATAAACAAAAAGAAGAAGAAGAAAACATGCAAGCAAAAATGCTTTCGATTTTCAAAAAATGAATCAAAAATTAAGCTAAACTAAAATTTCATTCTGAACAGAAACAAGAAGAAGAAGAAGAAAAGAGAGGATAAATAAATAAATAAAAAAAAAATACATAATAAATAAATAAAAAAAAAAAAACAGACCGGCAAAGGGGGCAATTTAATTATAGAACTTGGCAAAGGCAGAGGAAACGAAACGTAAAGCAGATTTAGTTTTTGCTTGAGTGAAGACAGTTTTTTCTTGTTGTTGTTGTTGTTGTTGTTGTAACTTGGCAACAGTGCCAACAACAACAAGTTTTCATTCAACAAACGGCCCGCTCACACAAACACACAGAGCCACACACACACACACACACGCAAGCACAGAAAGAAAAATGCTGCCTAGCGTCATCAAAACAGAGAAGGAGACAGAAAGCCATAAAGAGAGTGAGAGAGAGAGAGCAAACATGCCAGCGTCGGGTTGCATGGGCTTTGTGACGTCACAATTGGCCACAGACCGGCCGGTTTTTTACAGCATTGCGTGACACTGTGCACTTGGCAATTACATTCGAACCAAGGTGCAAGCAAGCAAGCAAGCAAAGTAAATAACAAAAAGCTTTAAATACTCTTTTCGTCGCAAACTCATCATAGTTTTCTTTAACAATAATTAAGTTTACCAAAAAGAGTATACACTCTTCTATATGTTCTGAATGATTTCTTTCTCTCTCATATTTCTCTTTGACTTGATGTTTGTGTATACTGCAAGCGTCACTCAGTCAGTCAGTCAGTCACAGTTGAGTTGAACCTGTTTTTTTTTTTTCTGCCTTTGCCAATGGGCATTTTGCCAACCCCCCTCCGCCCTCCTCCCTGCTAGGAGGAAACAAGTTTTTGTGGGCCGCCTTCTTCACATACGTCACAAGGCAGCAGCGACAACGCCACACAACGAAAACGAAAGAAAACAAGATTGAAGAAGAACAAGAAGAAGAGAAAAGAATAACGCGTATGCAGAGTAAAGCAGGCGCAGGCCGGTTTTTTCCCTCTTCTTCTTCTACTTATTTTTTGCATAAGGAAAAAGACCAAAGGAAAAAAAAAGCATTGCGTTTTTTTTTTTTCGTATGTATACCAGTAAGCATACTCACACACATATACACACACGCACACAAATACCAGAGACATACAGACGACATATTTTACTTTTGTTTTGACTTTTTGCTTTGGTTTCGTTGTCCGTTGTCGCCGTCGTCGTCACGCAGCCCCCAACAAGCCGGCAGGCAGGCAGGGACCGCCTCGTGACTCGAAACTCGCAAAACCGCAGAGACCGAATTTCGTGCACTTCGGGTAAACCAAACGAAGCACAAATTGTAATGTAAAACCCGAAGAACACTCTGACCAGCTAATTAACATGAGTATGCCTTGCTGTTACGACGACCATCAACAGCGACAGTGACAGCGACAGCGGCAGAGACTCAGCGTCAGCGTCACCGAAGACTGTTAAAATTGAAGGGGAGAGCTGCGTAGCGGTGATGGTGTTGGTGGTGCGAAGAGTTTATAATTCACCCACTGCTGCTACTGCTGCTTTGTTGACTTCGAGTTTATCGTTTCGTTTGTTTTCTGCTCTGCATGCAAGACACGCGCACGCGTAGCCAATTTACTTTTTACATAGCAAAAAAACAAGAAGAAGAAGAAGACAACAAAAAAAACTCTAGAAAATTAGTATGCCCAACGGCAAAGGCACATTGCTCAAATGTCGACGACGCTGTCAAAGGCACAGTGGGCTGTGCATACAAAGCACAAGGCAATCTGGACTTGCTGGCTGAAATGCTGTTATATTTATTTATTCTGTTTTTGTTTTTCTTTCTATTTTTTTTTTTTTTAACAGGGGACACGTTGCTAAAAATTTACACACACACACACACATACACCCGTCCAAAAAAAAACACCCACAGCATATTTATAGAATTTTGTTTATATTTTGTTCAAGTAAAAATAAAAGAAATTCGCCAATAAAAACAAGAAAAGGGGAAGAGCTGGAGAAAATGGCAAAAATTTGAATTTTTTCTAAATTCGAATTTGAGCGGAGAAAGAATGCAGTGTTTGGTCACGGTCACAGTGGTGCGCGTGTGATTTGTCAAGGGAAACTTTGGTGGCCAACAAAATGAAATTACCTTACTCTACACATTTCAATTCGTTTTTCTTATCAATTTGAGCTGTCTTCATGTTTTATTCAAAACTTTTCTCAATACAAAAAAGATTACGCTATTTTTTTTTTTTTTTTTTTTTTTTTGAGTGACTCATTTTTAGACTCTTTTTTTTTTTTTTGAAAGATCACAATTGTCACAGTGAGAATAGACATTCTAATACGACGAATTTAAGGAATTTTCCATATACCACCGAAATATTTGTTTTTATAAAAATAAAATTTGGGAAACCACACCCAGGCACAGCACATGTGTCGATTTACAGCTTTTATATCTATATAAACATATATATATATGGATATACCCCTCTAGATATATCAACATAAAAATGTATATGCCCGAAACCGAAAATTGTTTACAAAATAAACATTCATGCGTAATTGAAAATATGAATACTTTTTTTTTTAGCACAAAAAATTATAAACAGAGAGTAGAAACAGATAAATAAACCCAACTCCACAAAAAAAAAAAAAAATGTTGTGTATATCTAATCTAGTATTTTCCCAGATAGTCTCAAGTGGTGTGCTTATATTTGAAGTAGATTTCCGCCGGTGCCAAGATCATTTTTCGAATCATCATAATTAAATTTCATTGACTTGTTGGGCCAGGCCGAGGCAAATATTTGTATCTGTGTCTGTACAATTCTATACCCCAAAAAGCCCCCTTGTGTGAGAGAGTAAACAAATGATAGGGTAAGTTGAGTTAGTCTATCAGTCAAAGTTATCCATAGCTGCGCTGATAAGAAAAACATGGTCCGTCTCTCTCTCTCTCTCTCTCTCTTCGATAAGATAAACAAAACAGCTGTGTGCATAGACAAAAAGTGAGTCCCTGAAAATTGTTAGTGGGTAAGCAGAGACCTAGAAACTGTAATAAAATATAGTAGATCTGACGTAGCTCTGACCAAACTTATATAGTATAGATCTATATGTAATATACTGATAAGTAGACGACACCCGACAACGTCGACTTATCAACGAGGCCGAGAGCTTTTGTCGAGTGCGGGCGTTTTGCAAACTTATTGCGGTTCTGCCGGCCAAAGCCTTATCAGTATATTTCTATATATATATATATATATATGGAAATTTGTAGAATCTTTTAGGTTTTCCAGAAACATTCTAAAAAGCACTAATTGAAATACTCTAAAGCCACTCAAAATTATCAGATTGCATAAGAAGACCAAAAAGAGAGAGAGAGAGAAAAGTTTGAAAAGATAAGGGTTAAAAATACAAATATTACAAATACATTATCATTCGCCTTATCTTTCATTTTTTTTTTTTTTGTTTTTCCAGAGGTAATATGAACAACATGGGCTGACATTACTATTTCCGTAGCGCATATACATTTTCTGTGTTCTCAATATTTCTTATCGCAATATTGAGGCTTATCGCACTCAACCCAACCCGATAAGATTGTTTCGTTTCCTGATAAAGGATTCGGTTATTTATTTTTGTTAATAAACACACAAGTTGAGATTGTTAAAAAAAAAAAGTCTGGTACTTTTTTAAATTTCGCTTTCATTCATGGAAATACAGAAAAAAAAATTGATATTTTTTACCACCAAATTCTCATATGTCTTGATCCACTGTGCGTGGGCAGATTGAGGGCCAACGACACGGAAAAAAAATCTAATCAACCAGAGAAGGCAAGAAACAGTGATGAACGAAAAATGAAAGAATGAACGAATGAAAACAACATTGATAAATGAGTGCATTTTATTGTGTATGTGTGTGCGTCCGTGTATATGTGTGTGTGTGTTTGTCACACGTGTTTAAATACGCTAACTGTAAATCTCATAGAAGACAAGACAAGAATTGACTTGAATTAAATCGAGTGCAGGGCCGCCGCTTGTTTTTATGTTTCTTCTTCTTCTTCTTTTGTTTTTCATATTATTATTTTTCTTAATGTTTTGTTACGCATTGCGTGCCTAATTATCCGAGTCGTTTTGTTATTGTTGTTGTGGTTTGAGCCCTTATCTTGCCTTAACTGTATACCAGGAAGCAAAAAAAAAATAAGCGAAAGGCAATAGGAAAAATCAGTAGCGCAAAATGCAACAGCAACAGAGGCCGAGTCAAACCAACAACAACAACTAAAACAACAACGATATCAACAGAATTTCTAGCCCAGCACATTGGAATGGTCAGCAATGCATACACATGTACATACAGATAGGAAGAAGAAGAAGAAGAATATAAATAAGAAGAAGAGGAGCATATTTTTAGTGAGCGCCAGAAAAGAATATAGTGCAGAAGATGGAAGCGAGGAGAGGGTGGAAAGAAACAACCGCTGAATGAAGATGCCAGCAAATACGGGATACCAAGGCATTTAGCAGCAATTGGAACGGCAAAGAGGCGGGCCAGGCAGAGCAGAGCGGTGAATGACGATGCGCACGTTGTCGTCGTCGTCGTCGTTTGCTTTTCGTACAATTTTTGCTCACAGCATACATACACACACACATACACAGACGCATATATATATATATATATATATAGAAATGACGCTTGCGTGTCAAGCAGCAACAGCAGAATGATGTGGTATGTACGTATGTAAATATGTATGTCTGTATGTAACAGATATACATGGATATATGCAGTATTATTTTATGTATACCAAAAAAGTTGTTTGTTATATTTTTAGTATACACACACAAACACACACATACACACTGCTTTGGTAATGAAATGCATACACACAAATTAAACGTAAATACACGTAATAAGCAAGAAGAAGCACGAGCAGCAACAGAACAAAAAAAAAATCACCAACAGTCAAACAAATTGCACAGTGGGCTAAAGCTTAACTTTTTTGTGTGAAATTTCATAATTTATATATCAAAAATTTTAAGGAAGAAATTATTGAAATTATTTAAGTCTGAGCTAAATTAAATTTTTTCTACAAAATAAAAAAAAAACTCAAATATGAATTTTCCACTGTGCCTGCGAGGCGGTTGCCGGTGGCGGCAGATGACGGCATCGGCATGCGCAAAATTTATAATATAAATTGTTTTAGCTTTTTATTTTCGTTATTTATATTCTACGCGCGTGCATAAGTGTTCGTGTATATTTATACATATATACACGACGATCACTGCAGCGTGTATACCAAAAACAAAAACAACAAGATAAAAATAATTTTTCTTTTTTTTTTATCCAAATGCCTTGTTATCGCATAGCGTAAAAACAACCACAAAATAATCATAATAAAAATAAAAAAAAATAATAATAAATAAAACAAAACAAGTTTAATGACGTTTTGCGCGCGCGTACAAGAAAAAGAAGAAGAAGCAAAAAAAAATCCACACACACCGAAACAAAAATGTAGAGGAGAAAAAGCAGAACAGCGGTACAAAAAAAAACTAGTTTGACCAGCAGAAACAGCAGCAGCAGCGAGCGAGTGAGTGAGAGAGAAAGAGTCACAGTTAAACGACACAGCAAGGTGGACGACGACAACGACGACGACTACACCAGCCAAGCAAGGTGAATGGTGAAGAAGAAGAAGAAGAGTCTGCGTTGGGGCTGCCTGCAGAGCTAGCAATTTTTGCACGTCTCTTCTGTTGTTATTACATTTCGGTTACGTGCAGTCTGCCTCTGTTATGTGTGCGTGCGTGTGTGTGTGTGAGTCTTATGTATTTTCGCTTTTTACTGCGCATGACGACCGACTGCCTTTTTTATGGCCAAGAGTTGCGTGTCTATTTGCAAAGGGTTTTTTTTTTCGTATTATTTTGCGTTTCAAGGGTTGCGGTGATGTTGGCAGAAGAAGAAGAAGAGGCAGCAGCAATGGGAAGTAAACGGCACAAATGTTGCTGCTTTGTATGTGTGTGTGTGTGTGTGTGCATGTGACACGGACACGGACATGAAACGAAGACAAACGACAACCCAAAACCGACCAACGACGACTGCGCGAAACTTTTTTTTTTCTTTCAGCGTTTTTTTTTTTTGTATTTTTGCCTTTGCCTTGCCTTCTAGCAAAATGCGTTGACTTCTGTGTTTTTATTTTGTTTCTAGAAGTTGCGGGTGTGTATGTGTGTGTGTATGCTTGTTATACATACACACGGCAGGGCAGACCAGGCCAGGCCAAGTCAAGCTAACTGTTCCGTTTGTTGTGGTGGCCTAGCCTGGAAAAGCTTCCAAAAAACAAAAAAGCTGTATGCACTTGTGGGTGTGTATTTGTGTTAGTTGCAGCTTGGGACCTTTCCACACAGACACACACACATACACAATTGACGCTGCTGCTGCCTCTGCTCATGGATGGCCAAGAAGTCATCAGTTATGGTTTAGCTGATAACACACAGCGTAAACTGTTTTCACTGATAAGCCAAAAAATTTTACATAGAGCCTCTCCCCCTTATCTAATCTTGTCTAGGCAAAGGCAAGCAAACAACAAAAAAAAAAACAAAATTCAGTCAAGACTCTGTTGATAAGGCAAAGCGCTCCTCCTTCATACCCACCCCCCCGTCTACTCATTATCAGCTTCTTCTCAAAAGTCAATTACTGTTTTTTTTTTTTGCTCACTATCTTTTCTCTCTAGCATATCAGTGTTCCCTTCTCTCCCCCCCCCCTCATTTTACTGATAAGCTTTAAAAAAAAAATTATTTATAAAAAAGAAACTGATTAAATAAAAAATAAGCGAGCTTTGTTGTTGCAAGCTGGTGTGCGTCTGTGTGTGTGTGTGTGTGTGTTGTGCCAGTTCTTGGCTTTCCTTATCTCATTACAAGTCAAAATTGCCGGCCTCTTTATTGGGAGAAGAAAAAAAAAGCACACATACACACACACACACACAAATACAAAGAAGGAAAGAAAAAATCCTTATTCTCAAAAAGGGGGAAAGAGGAAGCCGATTAGATGAACAAGTAACGGTAAAAATTTCTAAAGCAGAGCAAAGCGGATTTGAAAGCCTCACAATGTAATAAAAATATTGAGCAACACACACACACACACACACACACATGAGAGAGGACAATACAAAAGGGTGGAGTGTTTGGGGGAGAGGGGAAAATGGAATAAATATATAGATTTAGTTTTTGCTCACCTCCCGCTTTGAAAGTGGAGGCATCAAAGCTGGGCGCCCGTACGGGTTGCTGTTTGTCCCGGAGACTCAGCTGACGTTCGGGCACAAAGCTGACGGCCGCTGGCAGGGATTCGCCACGGGTCAAGGGCGGACGTACACCACTGGGATCGTCGAGGGCACTGCGCTTGACACTGGAGGGTCCGCCCAGGCCGGATACACCGGAATTGTTGCCACCACCGCCGCTGCCATTGCCGCCCAAATCGCCGGGGCCAACGGCATGGGGATTACCATGTGGTTCCACATCCACATCTTCGGAGGGCGGACGCTTCAAGTTGACAGACAAAGCTGGTGGCAGGGTGGGTCCGGAGCCCGAGTTGCCGCCACCGGTGAGACCGGCCAGACCACTGCCAGGCTGTTGGCTACCAGCCGAGGCGGAGGCCAGGCTACCGCGCTGACCCGCCGATGAGGGCGGCAGGTGGTGGGGACCCATGTGTGAGATGCGCACTTGACGGACACCGCCGGCCCCATCATGCGGTGAGGACTCCAATTTGACGGGAAAGTCCATCAGACTACTGTTCTGTGGCGGTGGTGGACCGATTCTGGGCACGGGTATCTGATAGGCGGCCACCGACTGATGATGCAGATGATGGGCTGCTGCGGCCGCCGTGGCCGAGACACTGCTCTGTGACAAGGGTCCACCCCCACCGCCAGCTCCAGCCGAGGGCCCGGGTCCGCCGCTGCCGCTGAGGGAACTTCGATGGGGTCCCGGCATTTGCTGGAGTCCGGCTGCTGCGACGGCCTGTTGCTGTTGGAGCACCACCACCTCTCCGTTCTCGTGGGCTCGCTTGGCCCCCGGATGGAGGCGTTTCATTTGTCGGGCCGAGTCTAGGACCACCTCAATGCGATCGGCTCCCTCGTAGTTGACGCAACCCCGGCACACCGCCTCCGAGAAGTCATTGATCATGGCCCAGGGCATGCGGGGCAGATCGCAGAGGTAGCAATGCTGCCGTTTTGTTTGCAACGACATTTTTATTTTTTATTTATTTTATTTTTTGTTGGACTTGGAAATATTTATTTTTTTTTTTGTCTGGAAATCTGGCGGCCAATGGAATGCACTGGGCTGGAGCCTGCTCCTGCTGCTGCTGTTGCTGCCGCTACGACGGCTGCTGCGACGTCGACAGCGACCCAAATTTAGGCGCGCAAGTCGCCCTAGTTTATTACTATTTCTTTTATTCTTTATTCTTTTCTATTCTGTTTTTCTTTTCCTTGTTTTTTTTTCTTCGTTTCGTATAAAAAAAATAGAATGTGTATTTTTTCTTCTTCTTCTTCTTCTTGTTGGCTTCCTCTTATTCGGTGGTTGACTTGCACACGCACACACTCATACACATACACACACGCACACAAAGAACACGCACAGGAGACACTAAATTCACTTGACTATTGCGTTTCACTTTTTCCGTTTTACTTTACTTTTGTTGTTGTGGTTGTTGTTGTTGTTGTTTTTGCTTTGTTACAATTTCTTCCTTTCTCGTGGTAAGCTCAGAGTTTGAGAGTGCGAGTGAATGAGAATTAGGAACCACCTATTGGTTTTATTTTTTATTATTTCGATATTAATAATTATCGATATAAATGTTTAATAATTCCGTGTCTTCTTGTTGTTCTTGTTGAGGCAGATAAAGCGACCGGCGGTTTACAGTTGTTGTTGTTGTTTTTATCATTGCTCTTTGGCACAACGGCTGCTGCTGCTTCTGGTTGTACATTTTTCTGTTTGTGCTTTGCCTTTTGTTATTGATTTTCGCCCACACACACAAATATATATATATATGCACACGCATACAAGCTCAATTTCGCCTTGCCATACAATTTTTCGGCTTTGCCTCCTAAGCAGACATCTTTGAGGGCGCTTTGGCTAAATTGTTTATACCTTTTTTCACTGTCACAATAAAAAAAAAAAAAAACAATATTCTTTTATCAATTATTTCGTTCTTTCAAAAAAAAAAAAAACATTCACATTAAAAAAAAAATCAAATAAACGAATAATAAAAATAAATACACACAGGAGACCCGAATTTCTGCGACGGCGCGCAATCCACTCAGGATAAATTTCTCACATGCACGTAGCCAAATTTGCTGCTGGACAGTGTATATTGCATGCGGCTATGACAAGACTCTGTGTGTATGCATGTATACACATACACACAACAAGCACACGCACACACTAAAATACAGAAAAAACAAAAAACAACGAAAAGTGACAACGACCGAGTATGAACACGCTCTGACACTGCTGCAGCCAACGACGCCGACAAATACAGCGTAAAAATTCCGAATAACCGACCGTAGACAACCTGACGCACTAAACGTTCGGCAACAGAATGATGAAATTGAACGGTGAAAAACGAGCGAACCAACCGAGAAGAAGAAGAAGCAAAAAACGAACGTACGAACGCAGAAGAAGAAGAAGCGAAAAAAACAGGCACGACACAAATGAATAGCACTCTCGTGTAGAAAAACCCCAGTAGTGAATTTGCTAGCCGAGTTCAAAACGGAGAAAGTAAATCGGCGAATAAGATTTTCAAGAAATTCCTTTAATTATTAAAGTTTTCGTAATAAATTAAACAATTTTATTTTGATATATCAATTAACCTTTAGTTATAACCGAAGCTAGCTCGCATACCACAAATTACTGCCATAGCTCTTAGTCATGTGGAAATTTGTAGCCATTTATTTATTTCCCATTTGCAAAATCTGTAAATTATTTTTAATTCCATCGCGCGCTATAAATTGGGCATTGAGGTCTTTGTTTATTTGCTGACTTTGCATTGTACACATTTTTCATATCGTGAGCATGTTCTTTCTCTTGACTCTCTCGCTCTTATTGTGTGTATGTGCCAAATGCACAGCCAACCATACATACATACACACACATACATATCTATATATGTATGTATATTTAGATATAAGCATACTTGCATACATACCGACAAATGTATGTATCTAGAAATATAAGTACACATATATATGTGTAAATGTATTTGTATGCTGTACATAACACACAACAGTTGCGCGGCTTGTACGTGCGAGCACGTCATAAGCAAAAGCAAAGCAAAGCAAGGCAAAGCACTGTGTGTGAGACTATAGCGAACGGAACGGAATGGAGCGGAGCGGAACGGGATGGGTCGTTTGTGACCCGGCGACGACGTGTACAGGGGGCGCGTTTCGTATAGAGGGTTGAAACGAGCAATTCATTGGCTCCAGTTTTGTGTATGTACACTCGAAAATGTTGCATGCGCTGGCAGCGAGAGCGGCATACATACACATATAGTATGTAGCTGCCAGCCGTATACATACTAAAAACCGACACGACACAACACAACAGCTTGTGCGCGGCAGTGGTACAGAAATTAAGACCTTGAATACGTAACGGCGCGTCGTCACTGTCGCTGGCGCTGTCGCAGCGCTGTCGAACTGGGAACGTTGCTACGTCAGTGGCGTGACGACGAAGCTGATGGCGTTCGTTCGTTGTTCTGCTTTCTCGCTCGCACCGGCTCCCAGAACAGCTGATTCTGCAATTGCCTGAAAATTGGCAACCAGGCAGCATGCTAACCTCAACAATCACTGTTAATGGTCCTTTACAATTGAGAGATGCTTCGTTTTTTTTTTCTTTTTATTTAAATTTTTCTTTTATTGAACATAAAGAAGGAAATAATTGTGTTTCTCTTTTTTGTATACAATTTGCTTATATGGCTGCATACAAAAATATACGCATTTTTAAACTAATATTTATTTATTTTTTTTATATCGATTAGAGAGGTTAGTTTGTATTTATTACAAATTTGCCAGAGATTCATATACATATATATATTTATATATATATATAAGTACAGTTCTTATGTGGAATGTAACAAAAAAAAAAAAAATAATAAAATGCTTCAAGCTTTTTGCGGCTTGAGGCGAGAGTGTAGAGATGCTGGTGTATAACAGTTATTTGTCAGTATAACACTTTAGTGTTGAAAAATGCATATATAATTTTTGATTTTTTTTTTCTTTTTCATAAAAAAAGCATTAAATTTTAAGCGTTTGTTTAGGCCTAAAGTAAGTTTTGTATATAAAGTAAGGTTAGGTGTATAAGTATAACAGTATAAACATTTGAAGCCATGTCTTTTTGTGTAGTTTTATATAACAGTTTATAATACTTAATAAATTAGATTCTGAAATTGAGCAACCTATTTACACTTGTTTTTTTTTTGTTTTTTTAGTTAGACTTTTGTTTCTCTTTTTTTTTTTTTTGTTATAAAAATTGTTGTCTTTTTCTTTTGTGCTTTCTCTTTCTCTCTTGTTCAGAATGTGTGGTAATTTTTTTTTTATATAATAAATTAATAAATATACATAGATAGACAATTTTTATATATATATAAAATATATTTTAAAATAATTGTGTTTTTTTTTTTTTTTTTTTTGTAATTTCTTTTTTCCCCCAGGGTTGCTTTCGTTTTTGTTTTCTTTCTCGCTCTTTTGTTAGGGGCATGGCACAAGTTTTGTCTTCTTCTTTCACTTCTTAGTCATACAAAAAGTATTAATTGTTTTTGTTTTTTTTAGTGTTGTTGTTGTTGTTTTGTGTTTCTAAGCCTAAAATAGTTTTAGTCGTTTTGTAATTCGGTTACCCAAAATATTGCATACCCTGTAGTATTGATGAAGAGCTATGGCAAAGCCGCGCTTAAGTGTTATACATATATATAATTTGTTATACATTATGTAAATATTGCAACTTTTAATATAATTAATTTATTATTATTATTATTTTATTTTTTCAACAGGCACTTAACTAGTTTCTTAAGTCAAGACAAAAAAAATGAGAAAAAAAAACATAAAACATAAATCATCTCTGTCGGAGAGCTCAGTCTGGGCAGACTGTACTTTGTATAACAGTTAAATATTGAGCTTGTCTTTTAGGTAAAATTATCTTTCGGTTTAGAACCCAAACTAATTCTAGCTGGCTGTATGTGTGTGTGTAGGTGTATAGGTGTGTTTTTATCTTTGTATAACAGTTTGGATTTGCAAATATAACACTTAGAGTTAATACTGCAATTAATATGATTATTTTAGTTGAAATTGCTTTCGGAATTACTTTAAGCTTGGCTAATGACGGCTCTCAATTTCTCTCTCTCTCTTTCTCTCTTTCTTGCTTTCTCTTTCCCTCTGCTTCTCATTCTTTTCTTTCTTTTTTTTCGGCAATTTTTGAAATTGCCGTCGATTTATTCGAGTTTTGTTTCGTTTGTTTCGCTTGGAATGTCTGCTTTTCACAATGGAATGATTTGCTTTACTAGCGCCACCTATCGGAGCTTTGTTTATTTGTTTTGTTGCTTTTGGCTTCCCTAGCAACGCGTATTGAGATGGGTGCGCACGGGTGGTGGTGGGGCACGCCGACGTCTCTCGCTGCTGCCACCTGCCGCATTTGGAACAACTCCTCCCAGTGGCTCCCGGTTGGCCTCCAGACTCCTGGTACGTCCATGGCCATTGCTATGTGCTGCCACTGCTGCTGCTGCTGCCGCCGTGGCCGCTGCCTCCTCGCGTAGTTTCTGCTTCTGATCGCTGAGCTTGGCTCCCAGGCGATGCACCTTCTCTGGGCTGAGTATGTTCAGTCGTGTGGTCTTCGTTGCTTGGTGCTGCTGGTAGACATTCACTGGGGTGGAGAAAAGTAGAAGAAGATGAGATTAGGAACAAGTGAGACTTGGATTGTGGTTGAGTGGGTTCTGGGCAAAGGTCTTTACCGTTATTCAGACGCTGAGCCGTGGCGGCTGTGTGCCTCTGGGCGAGGTGTTTGCTGGGCGAGGCCGGACGGGGACGGGTGGGTGAGAGGCTGCTGCTGAGCGGGTGTGGAGTCTTCTGGGTCTTTGACTTGGTCGGACTGATGGCTCCGGGGCGGGAGTGGCCCAGGCGTAGGGACGGGGGTGGAGGAAGTGGCAGGGTCATTTTGTGCTTTTTGGGTAAATAGTCTGCGGGTGGCGGGGGTGCTGCAGGTGTGTGCAGCTGGGCGGTGCAGGTGAGTGTGTTGGGGGGCGGAGCAGGCTTGGTGCGCTTGGGAGCCGGCGTGGGCATGGTGGCCTTGTGGAGCGGCTCCAGGGCTGGTGAGGGATTGCGTGGCGGTGGCTTGGGTGGACCGGGGGCCAAGTGCTCCAGGGAGCCGGCCAGGCTGGAGCGCTGGGGCTCTGGCGGCAGCATGCGACGTCCGAAAATGGGCGTCTGATTGATGCGCTTGGTTAGGGGCTGGGGTGGTCCGGTTCCGTTGAGGGCCTCGTGCTCGAGACGTTGGAACATTTTGAGGGCTACCGGAGGAGTCTTGAAGACGTTGCGCATGGAATGCTGGGAGGGGCAGAAGCTGCGCCGATTGGCTTCCTCCAGATGCTCGAACTTGCTGAGACGGGTGCGCATGTCTTCGAAGGCCTGGCGCTGGGTGGGAGCTGGGGGCTCTGCCGGCTGGGGAGTTGTTGGAGAGGGTTGTTCGGGTACTGTGGCCGGTGTGTTCACCTCGTTGTAGTTGAGACTTGTGTCGCAGCTGGAGTCGACGTCGGAGTAGTTGTTTAGATCGCGGACATCGTTGAGCTGGAGCTCGGCGCCGGGTTTGAGGTCGACCAGGTAGCCCTTCTCGCCGAAGGGACGGCACTTTTTGAGGGCTTGCTTGAGGGCGCGTTCGGTGGACATGGTTTCGGGGGTGACGCCTCGTCGGTCTTGGTGGGCACCGAGGAAACGCTGGCGGCGACGAGCCCGCATGCTATCGCGGAGGCGTTCGCCGGTGGGAGCAAAGTCCTTGCCTAGGTGCGGTGACTTGGGCATGGTTGGAGTGCGTAGCGTGACGTTTTCCTTCTCCTCGGCGGGAGGTTCGGAGGCTGGTTCTGGGGTTGCTGGTGCTGGTTCGGGGCCAAGTGATTTCTGGTGCTTGCCCACCTGGTCGAGATTATCGAGACTGCGCTGGGAGGTGGGCGATAAGGCATCCTCGGAGCTGAGGTAACTGTCTTGGAAGTTCTCAATCTCTTGGAGTAAGATGGTTGGTGGGGATTGCTCGACCAGGAGGTGACTCCAGAGCTGCTCCAGCCAGTAGTGGAGGGTCTCAAAACAGGGACGCATATCCGGATTGAGATCGCAGCAGACGAAGGCCACCTTGACAAAGGCCTCGGGGCAGGAGGAGCAGAACTTTTCCCGGAACTCCTGCTGGTTGAGGCTGAAGTCGGAGTTCCTTGGCATAAAGTCGGGATCCGCTTCCACGCGCCCGATTATCTATGGAAAAGAGCGAGAAAGAGCATATTAGAAAAGTAAAGATTTCACGGGTTCGAGGAGCTCCCCAGAAATAAAGAAAGAGAGGGAGATAGATGAAGTCTCTCAGTTTGGGTTAAGAAGCTCAGAAGATTCCGGGAAGAAAGGAAACTCACCTCGCAGAGCATAATGCCGAAGGAAAAGACATCCACCTTTTCGTCATACTTCAGGCCCTTCATCATCTCGGGGGCCATCCAATAGGGATTGCCCACTACCGTATACCGCTGGCGTCGCTGGCGACTCTTGCTACGTCTGAGAGTGCCGCCACCACTGAGCGGCGACCCGCCCAGGGAAGACATCTCACCAGTACTGCCGCCTCCGGCACTGCCACCTCCACCTCCACCGCCGCCACCACCACCACCACCGCCGCCGCCAGGCAGGCGGGGTGCATCCACTGTCCTGGCCAGACCAAAGTCCGCCACTATAACCGATCGATCCTCACGCAGCAGGCAATTCATCGAGTTCAGATCACGGTGTATTATGTTCATGGAATGCAGGTAGCTCATCCCACAGGCTATATCCCTGGCCAGCGAAACTCGCTGCGGCCAGCTAAGCACTTGGCTCGAATCATGGATCAGCTCCTTGAGGCAACCCCCTGCCACATATTCCGTCACCATATGCAGCTTCTTGTCTTTATAGAGCACCCCAATGAACTTGAGCACATGGCGATGATCGAGCAGACGCAGCACAGCCACCTCCTTGAGAAAAGTGCGCTGGGCCTCCTCGTCGGCGCGATGCAGCTCCTTGAGGACCATCACCTCTTCGGTCCGTCTATGGGTCACCTTGTAGACCTTGCCAAAGAAGCCCTCTCCCAGTTTCTCACCAATCACCAGGTCCGAGGAGCGAAAGAATCTCTGCTGCTTCTCCACCACCCGAAAGCTCTGCGTACGCGACAGATCGTACAGCTGGGGATGATGCGAATGCTGCTGGGCCGTGTGCTGCTCATCCAGCAGCTTGGACAGACTTGAACAGCGCTCCTTCTCCTTCAGCGGTGTCGTGGGATTCATAATATTCGAGCCACCTCGTCCACCAGCGGCTCCTGCTCCTGCTGCCGCCGATGCTGATGCCGCCGCCGCTGTCTTACGTATCTTGCGTGCCTTGGCACTCTGCTCGGCGGCCCGAAACAGACGCTCCCGTCCGCCCACCTCCACGCTCGAGGCAGAAGTGGTCAGCGGCAGAGCCAGCGAGCTGGCCGAACAGGCCCTCTGTATATCCGCCTGGCTGCAGCTCCGGCACACCTGCACCGGATCGTGCTCCACCGTCAGCTGCAGTATCTTCTCAGTGCTCCGTATCAGCTTGTCAATCTGCTCCACCGAAGAGTCACTCACCGGCGTCCCATTCACCTCCAAGATCCGATCTCCAATATGCAAGTTCGTCAGATTCACATCGATCCTATTCAAAAGGGGAGGAAGCCCATTAGTTTTGTTCACTCACAAATTACAGAATCGATTGGAATTATTATTAGGATCCGGATTCGGGGTTAGACAAAAATATATTTTACCTATATGAACCACAACAACGACCGGCCACCGAGGTTAGCAGGGAAAATGCATATTTCCCGATGCGACCATAAATCTTACAAATGATACTTTACCCATTCAGAGCAATTGCGAGCGAGGCAAAAAAAATAAATAAAGACAGAGTTATTTAAATGCCAGAAAAAAGTCCACATAAAGGCGACCAAAATTACAAGATGAGTTTTATATGTGTGTGGGTGTGTGTGGGTGTGTGTGTGTGTGTTTGTGTGTGTGTGTAAAATGTTAGTGATTCACAAAGGAGGAAAGAAAGAATTAAATGAACGAAACGGAAAGACGAAAAGTTTAGAACTGATTAGTTGGTGGATTGGATTACTGGATATATCCGAGGGTTATGCACTAGGAGAAGGAGGTGTGTATCTGTGTGTGTGTGAATGTGACTGACTAACTGACTGGCGAAACATTTGCTGGTGAAACCAAAAGCAAATTGTCCAAAGCCTCGAAACTTTTGTTGGGCAAAAAAAAGCAAAAGTCTGTTTGACTATTTGAATTATCTGAAATTGATTCACTTCTATCAAGTCAGTCGGAGTCTTCGCTACTTGGCAGCTGAGCTATTTAAGCTGTTGGCCGGTGACTAATTCACCGGTAAGACAAGACGTATAACAGTTTTGATAGAACAAAAACCCTACTTCAAATTCCTTGCCACTGTTATACAGACACTGTTATACTCTAGACTAGTGAACATCTTATTCGCTGGATTTAGATTTCTACCAATCAAAATGGCAGTGGCAAGTGTTATACGGTTTTTCTACGGAATTAGACAAACTATTTGTATAACAGTTTTGAAATGAAAACAGAATTTTCGAAAGCTTAAAAGGGATTTTTGTGAAAGAGTTCAGGCTCAGCACGGGTGTCATACACAGACCCGACTATCGTTTAAGTCTAAAGGAGCCAAGCCAAGCAAGTGTTATACAGTCGTTGCTTTGCTCTTAAGAGAAACTGTTATACCTTGAAACTGTTACTTGGTCGGCCTGCTTATCATTTGCCACGGGATTTTCTTACATAATTGGAAGTAACAACTGTTATACAGATCTATCTAGCTTATTGGGTATATGATTTGCATTTGTTCTGCCACTGTTATACAGCCTCTGATGAAGATGAAATGTGAAATAAAAGCATCAGGTTTGAATAAACAAAAAACAAAAATGTTATACAGTCTGTGAAGAAACTAATAAAGAAACTGTTATACAGTCCATCAGGTTCATAGAATACAAGACTATTATACCTATTCAACATTGTTAAGCACATTGTAAGGTTAATGGAAAAAATAAACTGTTATACCTACTCACTTTGTTATACACACACCGAATTTTACTTATTTCAATACTGTTATATAGGTTAATGAAGCTCATAGAAAAGGTTAAACATAAAAATTTTATAGTGGTCTGTCAAGGCAACTGTTATACAATGCACGATTGTGTTTTGAGCGTAGAAACGGTTTCACAGACAATTCTGGCAGAAGTTCTAAATCTGTTATATTGCCTTAATAGATTACAAACTGTTATAACAAGCACTGCTTCACAGACCACAAACAATTACTGTTATACAGGATTGTTTACTACTGCCCTTATCCATTACGCTTTGATACAATTGAAACTGTTATACGCAACGTTTCTGCCGGACGAAACGCAGCTTTGCCAACTGTTTTGCAATCGCTTCGGGCAATTTTTCCCAAAGACAACAAATATGAATGAGTAATTCGAACAGAACAAAAATAACGAGGCTTCGCGACTATCAGCTGATTGGATCCGCAGATTAGTCAGTGTGTGTGTGGAACTGTGTGCTGTGTGGTTAGTCCAGGCACCGGGAGCAACTTACTCGGATATGCGTACGGTGGGGCAACCATCGTCGAGAGCGCCGCCATCCACCCGGAGACCTGGTGTGGCATCTTTGGGTATTTCCACGAGACGGATCGAGTGCATCGGCTTGTTGTGGCCACGAGTGGTGGCTGCCACGGCTGTGGTGAGGGACTTGGAGTCCGGCTCACAGGCTCCAGCGGCCAGCTGGCGCTTGCCATAGCAGAGGCCGCAGTAGAGCTTGGAACGCTCGACCAGGGCATAGGCCTCGCCTTCGCCTATGAAGGAGCCGCAGGCGGTGCAGCAGAAGCACTCCGGATGGAATTTGTGCTCGCCGGCCACCATCACGGGGCCGGTAATGACGGCCGTGCACTGCTGGCAGGAGTCGCCGAAGCGGGAGTAGTAGTCATCGCGGCAATAGAGCAGGCCCTCCCGCTCGAAGTACCAGTTGTGCAGGTGAGTGTCGCAGACGGAGCAGCGAAAGCAGTCGCAGTGCCACTGCTGGCCCAGGGCAATCACAATGGGCTCATCGCTGTGGGCCAAAGTGCAGAGGCAGCTGGCGCAGGTGGGTGTGAGTGTGTGTGTGGGTGTTGGCATCGGCATGTTGACATCGGCTGAGGTCATTGGGGGTTTGTTGGTTTTATGGCTGCTGCTGCTGTTGTTGTTGTCCTTGAGGGGCTCCTGGGCCAGCCTCAGTTGTTGTTGTTGTTGCTGTTCTTGCATGCTCTGGTGAGCGTAGCTGAGGCGCTCGACGAATTCCGCTAATGCTGGTCACGCTGCCATGGTTCCGGGCACGGGGGAGGGAACAAGAGAGAGAGAGAGAGAGAAAGAGATGTGAGGAATGGAGAAATTGGAGGAAAAAAAAAATGTCAATAAACTAAACTATTACCACACTCATTTGAGACTCATTGTTTTTTTGACCCTGAATTTTTTTTTCCATATTATTAGCTCACACACACGGACACACACGCACGCAAAGAATTAAATTTAAACAAAAACGCATACGTAAATTTATTTATGGGTTTGTGTGTTTTATTTTTCACATTTTGTTAGCACGGTTGCAATCAGTTTCGATTACAGTGCCTGGCTGGCTCGTTAGAAGTAATTTAATTACTTTACTTATTTTTTTTTTTCGTATGCTTGTGTATGCAATATAAAAAAAAAATAAAAATATATGTGGGAAAGAAGAAGATGGCATTAAAATAGTTTCTAGTATTTCGTATTCAAGTGTGAGCTGGTCACACTGAGGCTTGGCTAGGGGGCGCTTGGGAGCGGTGTTGCCGGAGTGCTGGGAAAAGAATTTGAAATTGGCGCGACTTCCAGTCTCCACTAAGGCCGTTTGAAATTAAAGCAGCCACGTTGGCTTCGAGTCATTTTTATGGCTATTTGAATTTTTTTATAATTGACTTAAAAGGCTTTTGAATAATTTCACATACTGTGAGCGGGGCTGCCAGAGTGTTGGGCAAAGTATTTGAAATTGGCGCAATTTCCAGTCTCCACTCTGGCAGTTTGAAATTGCAACAGCCTCGTTGGTTTTGAGTCATTTTTATGACCATTTAAATATTTTTTTATAATTGTCTTAATGACGACTTAAAAGACTTTTGAATAATTTCACATACTGCATAAATTGGTATTTTTGTATAATTATTATTATTTTTTTTTGTTTTCCATGTTGTCTTTGCTATTACGTGCTTTTCGTTTTATTATATTCTTCTTCTTCTTCTTCTTCTTCTTCTTCTTAGTCTTCTACAGTCATTTTTATGCATAGAAAATAATCACGCTTTTACATTTTATTACGGTTTTTTTTTGTCAGCTGTTGTTTTTGTTGTTGCATTTGGGTGCTTGTTGAATTTTGTCTGTGTCGCATTTTTTTGTTGTTGCTGTTATTTTTCTTTTTTTTCACTCCTCTTTTGAGAATTTTATAGGTGCCTAGGTTGTTGGCGCGAAGGGGAGAGGGGGGCGGGCGGCGTGTGTATGACTGACTTTTTGTTTTGAAATTCCCTGAAGGGGTTGAGCGAACGTGTCGGCATCTCTTCTTCATCCTCCCCCCCCTCCACCCCTACCAACCAGATGAGAGTGTGCCAAGTTTGTGAGGGTTACGGGAGACAGTCACATTTTTGTTACTCTCGTTGTTGTTGCTTTTTTATTTTTGCTGTTGAAACGCTTCTCTCATTAGTGAAGCATCCGTGAACGTTTTCGTCGCACGCGGTTTTTACTTGTTTTCCGCGTTGTTTTTTTTTTTTTTGGGTGGAGGGGGAGGGGGTGGTAAATAACTTTTCTTTTTTTTTATTTATTCGCTTTTGCCAAGTTATTTGCTTAAGTGGCAAAGTCGCATATCAAATTGGTTTAACTAAGCGCAAAAGATACAAGAATAACGTGCCAACAACAAAAACAACAACAACAACAACAGCAGCAATATTTGTTGTCAAGCCAATTTAAAATAGAAGGAATTTCATCAAAGAAAAAGAGTTGAAATAAAATAAATTTAAATTTTTCATAAAAAATTAGATTTTCGTTTAAAATTTGTTTAATTCGAGCAAATTTAGGCAATTCCGCAAGGGATCGCAGGGCAAACGAAAGTGATGTGCACACACTGGTCAAACAGTGTGGCCTTGCAGCTGCAGAATTCTTTGATTTGCCTACGTTTTTTTTTTCTTATTTTTTTGCACATTCAATTTGTTTCTTTTAATTATTATTTTTATTTAATTAACTGTTGATTTGTTTTTCGTTTAAAATTTGTTTAATTCGAGCAAATTTAGGCAATTCCGCAAGGGATCGCAGGGCAAACGAAAGTGATGTGTACACACTGGTCAAACAGTGTGGCCTTGCACCTGCAGAATTCTTTGATTTGCCTACCATCTTTTTTTTTTGCACACTTAATTTGTTTCTTTTAATTATTATTATTATTATTTTTTTAATTAACTGTTAATTTTTTTTAAATTTATTTTTTTTTTGTTTTCTTCTTTTTCTTTTGCTTTCATCTTTTAATTTAACAGATTTTCTTGATGCCTGTCTTGTTCACTCTTGTTCTAATTTTCCGTTTCGCTCTGCCCAACTGACTACATAATTATTTTGAAGTTATTTTTCCTAGTTGCAACCGCTTCCCTTCCCGCAGGAACCAATGCTGCCAAGCATTTCTATTTCGGTGTTCTATTTGTCTGTTCTCTTCCGTGTGTTTAACTTTTCTTGTTTACCGTTATCCATTTGAAGGGCGCTACGCTTACACAAGGGGACCCGATAAAGTGTGGTAAATACCCAACCGACTAGGGTGATGAGCAAAAGAACAAGAAGAAGAACATGAAGAAGAAGAAGAAGATTTTAAAAGTCGGTTTGCTTTCAGCTGGACTCTTTCCATCATTAAGATTCTCTTACTTGCTTCCGTTGTTGTTGTTGTTGTTGTTATGGTTTTGTTGCCTTTGACTTGGGTGTTCTTGTTTTTTTGGCTCTTTTTTTTTTCTTTTATTTTGTCTGCTTTATTTCCGCTTGAATGTTGCTTATCTTTTTCGACTTCTTCTTCTTCTTATTGTTGTTGTTGTTGTTGTCGCTTACAATGTTGACAATTAAGTTAAACTTGCTTTATAATTTTTCTCGTCTCCTTTTCATTTGCACTTTTCTGCCTTTGGTCTTTTGCCTCGGCCCCGTTCCACATGAAAATGTAATCCGTCTGTCTCATCGCAAAATTCATTCTGAATAAAAAAAAACTCTTCTTCTTCTTTCTTTCGTTCTTTTTTGTTTATATTCAATTTATTTATTTCTTATTCTCTCTTTTTATACTTCTTCTTTTTTTTGTTCACTCTCGCCTCTCTCTTTTTTGCTGGCTTTGTTGATGATCAAAGGACTCGGCCTGGCCTGGCCTGGCCTGCCTAGCCTTTCTCTCTTTCTTACTCTCTCGCTCGCTCTCTCTCTCTTTTTTTCAGCCCACTCCAGCACTCTCAGTCGGCTGGCGCGTGTGCGTGTGCCTGTGTATGTGTGTGTGTGTGTGACTGAAGCTGTAGCTGACGCTGATGTGGTTGATAATTATGTGCCCCCCCCCCTCCTCGCCCCCCTCTCCTCTCTTTGTCTGTCTCCACACGCCTTCGTAGTTCATATCGTTTAATTTTTTTTTCTGCCCTTTTCTGTCCACCGCCCCCTCTGCCCTGCCTGGCTTCAGTCAATTTATTTTTGTCTTTCTTTCTTTCTTTCTTTTCATTCTTTTTTTTGGTCTCTCTCACCGCACTGACCGCGGCCATTTTTGTGTCATTTGCCGGTTGCTTTTTCTTTTTATGCTTCCTACATATTTTTTGTCCAGTCTTTCCTTTTGTTGTTGTTGTTGTTGTTGGTTTTTCCCTTCATCTTTGTTGCTGGCATTTTGCTTTCTGTTCTTTGTTGTTGTTGTTCTTGCTTTTTTTTCTCTTTCGTAATTTTTGTTGTTGTTGTTGACTTTTTGTCAACTTGTTTTTCGCAGTGACACTTGCTTGCTATCTTCGCCATGAGCATCCTGTCCCGTTTCCCCTGTCCAGTATTTCATCACTAGTTGGGCCTCACTTTTTTTTTCCTTCTTTTCTTTTCTTTATATTTTTGTTGTTTTTGTTTTGCTTCTTTGGCAGTGCTGCTGATTTCGTTTGTTTGCTGTTGTTATTGTTATTGTTGTTGTTGTAGCTTTTATTGTCGTCGAAAATTAAATAAAATTAATTACCGCGTGTGTTTGAACACACACACACACAGAGAGAGGCACGCACACACACACACACACACACACGGAAGCCGACGACGACTCGCCTAGCCAGAGGCCTGGCCGGGGGCTCATTGACACTGTTCTTGCCACTTGCCGTTTGGTGCCCTGCCCGTTGCCTGCCTACGCTCTCTTTGTTTCCCATTCACCGTTAGCCACTGCTCTTTGCTCTCTCTCTCTCTCTCTCTCTCTCTCTCGCTCAGTCCTCGTATTGTTGGCAGAGACGTCTTGGCACGCGCTTTCGCTGTGCTTTCAATTCGGACGCGTGGCCATTAATGGAAGGCAAAGCGGCGTTGACAATGACAAAAAGTCACACCGTCGTCTACAATGGAGAGGGGCAGGGGAGGGTGGTGGGGGGTAACTGGGGCTTTGGTTCAATGGCGGAGGAGGGGGGAAAACTCTGTTGATTATCGTAATTTGCTCAAAAGTCTCTTGATCTTGATGCTTGGCATACAAGTGGATAAGTGGGGCGGGTAGGGGCGTGGCAGGGCCGGCATCTTCTTGAAGCTTTTGTGCTTTCATCAATTTCGTTGCTTTTTAAAAATATTTTTTTTTTGGGGAAGAACACTCGGCAATTTATAGGCGACTTGAGAGTTTTTCACTTTTGCTGAAAAAATCAATTTATAATTTTTTAATTAATTTTTGTGTTTTTTTTTTTTGACAAGTTTTTGAAAACGGTTCGCAGAGAGAAGAAGAAGAAAGATAAGAAGAAAAGGAAGAGCCTTAATGTTGAATGGATGGACAGAACTTTAGGTGAAAGCTTTACGAATTCTAAAGCTTTCCTTTCGCTTTGACTTTCTCTTATTTGGTCTCTTCTTTTCGATTGGTTTTTTGAGATCTTCTTCTCTCTCTGTCTTTCTGTCTGTCTTTCCGTCTGTCTTTTCCACTGTTTTTCTCTCTTTCTTTCTCTCTCTCTCTCTATCTGTCTTTTTCTCTGTCTTTCCCTTTGTATTTCTCTCTCTCTCTCTGTCTTTCTCTCTGTCTTTCTCTCTGTCTTTCTCTCTGTCTTCTTCTCTGTCTTTCTCTCTGTCACACACTCTGTCTTTCTCTCTCTCTGTCTTTCCCTTTGTCCTTCTGTCTGTCTTTCTCTCTGTCTTTCTCTCTGTCTTTCTCTCTCTCCTTCATGGTCTCTGTTTCTCTGATCTCTGTCTTCTGGCTGGTCTCTACTTTTATCTTTCCTTTTTTAATTTTCTACTCTCTTTTGTTTTGTTCTCTTCGTCTTTTTTCTGTTCTGCTATCTTCTTATCTTCTTGTTTTTTTTTTCTTCTCTTCTTCTTCTGCTCTATTCTTGTTTTCTTTACAATTATCTTCTGTCTTCTAGTTGTCTTTTCTTCTTCTCCCTCATCTTATCTTCTCTTGTATCATCTTACCTTCTCTTCTTATATTTTTATTTGCTCTACTTTTCTCTTCTGTCAGCTTGTTCTTCTGTCCTTTTTTGGTCTCTTCTCTTCCTCTCTACTGGATCCGTTTGCCATCTTTTAATCTATACTTTTCTTTTGATTATTTCTGCTCTTCTTTCCTTTTGTACTTTCTTCTTTTATTTTACTCGTATTCTGCTTTTAACAATATCCTTCCCTACTTCCTCCCTTTTCTTCTTCTTCTCCCTCATCTGATCTCTTTATAATCGTCACTCCCAACCGATCGCACTATCTCTTTCTTGCTTACCTTCTCTCTCTCTCTCTCTCTCTATCTCTTTCTTGTCGACAGCTTGAGCACAAAGTTGGCAACTCTTTTGAGAGGAGCGTTCGTTCCCTCCCAGGACCTCTTGATTATCATTAACACAATTAACGTAATTATGAGAAAGTTTATCAAGTCCTGAGTGTGGGTTGGGGCCGAGCAGGAGCAGGGGCAGGAGCAGGGGCGCAGCTTGTCCTGCTCGGGGGGATGTTGGTAAATTAAACGAGCCTGTTCAGATGCTGGTCCTGTTGACTTTGCGGGACGGTGTGACCAAGGACAAACGGACGTGCTAGGGGTAGTGTCATTTGGACCGCCCCTTGGCATTCGCTGGCCTGGCTTGGCCTGGCGTGATTCGGCTTGGCTTGGCTTGGTCTGGCTTGGTCTGGCCTGGTCTCGCCTGGGTTGCCAGCTTGGAGGCGTTTCCTGTTGTTTGGCCACGTGGTCTGTGCGGTGGGTGTGGAGGACAACACAAGACAAGCAGAGTTGTCAAACTAAAATCAAAGAGTGGGCGGCCGGGAGGCGTGGTAAGTGTGTATGTGTCTGTGTGTGGGTTGGGGGGTGGAATGGTGGCCGGAAACTGTTTGTATCATTTCAAGCGTATGCGTTTTTGCTGCCTTTATTTATTGTGCGCTTTTAACTTTGTGGCATCACCAAACACGAGCAACAACAACAACAACAATAGCCACACACCATAAAAGAAGAAGCAAGAAAAAATAAAATAACCGCTAACTATACGCTCAGTGGAAAGGGCAGCGCTGCCGGCGTCGAAGCTGCTGCTTTGACTCCTCTTCTCGGCTTCTTTTTTTCTCTGCTTCTTCTTCTTCTTCTTCGGTTTGACTGACAAGGCGATAGTGAATGAGCGAGTGAGTGAGCAGCTCTCTCGCTCTGTGTGTGTGTGTGTGTGTGAGAGTCAGTGTGTGGGTGTGTTAGTATTTATTTATTTATTTATGTTTTTTTTCTGTTATTTTTTTTTTGTATGTTGAAAGTCATTACTAGCGTTTTTGTTGGTGTTGTTGCTGTTGGCCTTTTGACTTTTTAGTGCTTTGCCATTTGACTTTATTTGCTCGTGCTTTCGCTGATTCTATTGTTGTTGCTGTTGTTGCTGTTGTTGTTGCTGGTGTGCATGGTGCCTTTGTCTAAGTGAGGCACATGAAAAGCACAAGCAGAAGCCCAGCCAGGGCATCAAGGACTCTCCGGGTGGAGGTGGTGGGGCATTTGTTGCTTAAAACAAAAACAAAAAAAAAAAAAAATAAATAAAAGCTGAAATAAAATTAAATAGTGGCGGACCAGGCGGCAGGTGCTGTGGGTCTCACCAGGTCAGGGGAGTTGAGGGAGCTGGGTAGGCGTGGCCACGTACAAAAGAAGAAGCTGAACAAAAAAAAAAAAAAAACTAATCGTTCAATTAAGTTGAAGGGCCTCTCCGGTTGACTGGGAGGAGGGATGGGTGGAGGTGGTTGCAATTGGGTGCGAAAAAGGCGGGCCGGGGCAACATGACTAAAACAAGCAAATCTACACAAAAAAGTTAATGAAAACAAACATAAAAAAAACACACACACACACATAAGAGAACAAGAACAAAAGTCTTCACAAAAATGAAGAAAGAAATTAGAGCAAAAAAAAAAAAAAAGAAAAACGGAGCACACATAAAATAGTAGTAGAAAGAGCAGTAGAAATATTTGCCCTGTTAAGCAGGGCGGCAGAAGCAGCCAGCCAGCCGAGGGGATGGGTAAAGCGTGCGTAATGCTTGCTCTTCTCACACACGCACACACACACTCTCTGCCTCTCTCCCTCTCTCTCTGTCTTTCTTACTTAGATTGCCAAAGTAATGAGCAGGGGTAGGGGATAGGTGGGAGGGGGTGAGTGCTTTTGTCTTGCTTCGCTGTTTAATTTCTTTTGAGCACAAAACAATTATCAATTAATGTACCGTTATGCGTGCGTGTGTGCGTGTGTGTGTGTGTGCTTTTGTGTCTCCTTTGCAAACTTTATCTCTCTCTTTCTATTTAACTCATTGGCACTCTAGCTTTGCGTGTGCAAATGAAATTGTTTGAGCTTAAAATTGTCAAGTGCGCTCGTGTGTGTGGGCCGAACAAAGAAGCCTGAATACTCTTTTCAAAGAGTGAAAAATAATTACTATTTTTACCGTTATTCTCAACTTGAATTTTGGCCACCTTGGCTCAATTGGTACCGAGTCTAAAGGAGTCTAAAGAGAAAGAGTATACAGACTTCGGCCAATGTAAATGAGACTAGTCGCCCGGTTTCGGTTACGCTAAAAACTGTTTTATATGTGAACTGACTGCGCTGACACCTACTACCTTCCATTTCCATCTACATCTTCTTCTTCTTCTTTTTGTTCTTGTTCTTTTTGGTTTGGTAGGAAAAATTAACTTTATTTATTCGGGGTTCCAGAAAGCAAATATTTATTATGTTAAATGTAAAACGTTGTCGCTTTACGCCGTTTAGGCGTCTGTAAACTTTTTGCTGCTGCTTTGGTTTTCTCGTTTTCTACATCTTCCTCATCTTTTTTTTTGTTTAGCTTGTTTATTTCTTGTTCTTTGCTTCATAATATTTATTTGTATTTATGTCAAAAACAAAAAAGACAGAGAAAAAAATTTATAACACATTCAATTTGCTCGACATTTTTTTGCCGAAGTTTTCAATTAAATTTAATCAGCTTTTCGACTTTAATTTGTGTGTGTACTTTTTGGGTAAATTGTTTTTCAGAACAGACTGTACTCTTCTAGTTTCCAGTTAGACACAATTTGTAGCCTCTGTCAAGCTGACTGTCAAAATAAATTGGCCAAGCACAACTGTACCTAGCAATTTAATTAATCGATGAATCGGGAAGACTGTACTTTTATAGTTTTAAGGTGGTCACAATTTTTACCCTCTGACAAGCTGACTGTACTTTTTTAGAGTCCCAATTAATTGGCCAAGCACAACTGTACCCAACAACTTAATTAACCGATGTTGATCGGGAAGACTTTTAAAATTTCCAGTTAGACACTATTTGTACCCTATGTCAAGCTGACTGTACTTTTTTTAAAGTCAAAATAAATTGGCCAAGCACAACTGTACCTAGCAAGTTAATTAATCGGTAAATCGGGAAGACTGTACTTTTATAGTTTTTAGGTGGTCACAATTTTTACCATCTGACAAGCTGACTGTACTCTTTTGGAGTCCCAATTAATTGGCCAAGCACAACTGTACCCAGCTAATTAATTAACCGATGTTGATCGGGAAGACTGTACCTTTATAGTTTCTACTTAGACACTATTTGTACCCTCTGACAAGCTGACTGTACTTTTTTAAAGTCAAAATAAATTGGCCAAGCACAACTGTACCCAGCTAATTAATTAATCGGTGAATCGGGTAGACTGTACTTTTATAGTTTCCAGTTAGACACAATTTTTACCCTCTGACAAGCTGACTGTACTTTTTTTAAAGTCAAAATAAATTGGCCAAGCACAACTGTACCCAGAAATTTAATTAATCGGTGAATCGGGAAGACTGTACTTTTAAAGTTTCCAGTTAGACAGGCTGACTGTACTTTTTTAGAGTCCCAATTAATTGGCCAAGCACAACTGTAACCAGCAAGTTAATTAGTCGCTGAATCGGTAAGCGCTTAAAGTTTTCCACACAAAACTTTAGTTTTTAAACAAAATCAAGTCGGAAGAGGAAAATTGTTTGTATACAAAGTGGAAATTATTCAAAGATGTATTCATTTGTAATGGCTCGAAAAGTGTGTGGGTTAAGTGATTCGAGTGTGTAATTCACAATCTCATTTGCATACTTATGTATGTATATGCGGAGCCTACAAATAAACCCATTCAGCTTTATTTTTATAACCATTTAAGTATTCAATTATTTCATTTAAATACGCTTTTTTCCCAAAACCACTCTCTCCGAACCTCCAAAAAGTTGAATAACTTTTCCATAGAAAAGAGCTAAGTTATTCTAAGGTTTTATGAACTAACAAAATCCCAGAGACTAAATTAAATTGGTAAATATTTCTATCTCCACTTAAAGCTAAAGAGTATTGAATTATTGAAAGAGTCTTTTGTTTGATTAAAATTACAAAAAAAAATATATATATGAATGTATATTTTTTTTGTTTACGCAATCAATGAATTCATTTCATTAAACAGCCTCAACATTTTCAATCGATTGGCAATGACTTGAATTACCTGACACCAATTCGAAAGGCTGAAACGTATGAAATAGACTCGTCCAATTCATACAGAAATATTTTCACAGCACGAGCGCACACAGAGAGAGAGACGGACATGCACAGACATGCACAAACATGAACAAAGTTATTGGTAAATGGCCTAGCAATTAACTCATTACAGCTTTGTCCAAACTGTACCGCAGTCCATTTTATGGGCTATAATTGTTTTGGGCCAGCATTGATCGCTCAAAATATTTTCAATTTGCTATAAAATTCGGAAATTATTTTTACATTTTCAATTTTCTATTTTCGCTCAGCTATTTTATTGATATTTTCCCTATTCATATTTGAAACTTATTTCTCTCTCTATTTTTTTTTTTTTTGAAAATTATCGAAGCTTTTTATTTAGGATTTTTTTTTGATTTGTTTAAAAATTGTATTATTTTTTGGAGTTGTTTGGGGTAAAAATCCTTTGATAGTTTTTCGCTGTCTTGCTTTGTTTATATTTTTGGTATTTTTCGGATTTTATTTTTGGTTTATTATTTTTGGCATTTTCAAAAGAGTCTTTTTTTGTTTTGTTTTGGGAGGAGTTGTCAGAGTCCTTTGTGTGGCTATTTTTGTTCGATTCTTTAGTGAATTTTAAATATTTCCTTTGTCCCGATATATTTGATTTGATTCCCTTTATTTTATTTAGTATTTTTCTGTTTTATTTTTTTTAGAGTGTAAAATAATACCAATAATTTTTTGAAACATTTCATTTCCTTGGCTTTTGTCGGAAATTGTTTCGACTTTTCTTTCAGGTTTAATTAAATTGGTCTCGATTTCAATTCTTATTTAATGATGAATTATTTTTTAATTGCCTCGAAATATTTCCTCTTATTTTAAATTATTCAAACATTCCTTCAAAAAAAGAACAAGTTTTTTTTTTTTTTTTTTTTTTTTTGAAAAGCTTGCAGCTTCCAAAGGCATTCCAGCAGTATTTTTTCTTGATTAATTATGCATTTTTCAACTTGTTCATTTTTTATATTTCTTTGTTATATTTATGCCCTGTAGATTCAGGGCATATTGAGTTATTCGAAACGCTTGTAACACAGAGAAGAAACACCCAAGATGATCACTAAAGAACTGTACTTCTCTCTGACTGTCAGTCTGCACATCTGTCTGTCTGGCTATTCGTAGATTAAGTCGAGAAAGCTTCAATCTACTCAGGATTCCATATTGACACAAGCTTTAGTTTATTTTACTACTTCGATTTTCGATTTAGGTTCAGTAAATATCAGACTCAACCAACCCCTAAAGTTTTATCAAGTTTCAACAAGATCGGACCATCATATTATATAGCTTTCATAGGACCGATCAGATGCGCCACAATCATCTTTAGATCCTAATCTGCTTAACCGAGTTCTCCTGGTCCGTGGTTGTTAGAAGGTTTCTTGAAACTGTCCGATCTACCAGTCTGGTGGCTTTATAATGAAGATCCCATCGCTTAGGTGGGCTTAGTCACATAATCTAGGGAGATTTTCTTCCAAAATGTTGATGAAAGATTCTTTTGAGGAAATCCAAATGTATAGAGCCCAGCTGGACGGATCGGCTGGTATGACCGATTTAAGGAACCATTGGGATTATTCCTGAAAATATGGTATTATCCGGCCTGTATGATTAAGTTCAAGCCGAACCAGTTCATGTTCACCCCCGTAGTCCCCTTAGCTTTTAGGGTATCCCAGACTCGACCAACATCGAGTTTAATGTTGAGCTTAATTTTTTTTTTGTTTTTTTTTTTTTTATTTAAGCTGTTTAGTTTTACTTTTTTAGCTGATTATTAAAATTCTTTATGTGTGTGTGTGTGTTTTTTTTTTGTCTAAATAAATTCCTTGGTTTGATTAACTATTCCATTAATGATTTCGTTTTAATTAATTTCCGTAATTTTTTTTTTCATAATTTTTCTGTTTCATAATTATTTTGTGGTTTATTGAAATATTTTAGAATTTTCTTTTTAGAAATATTTTTTATTGTTGTTGTTGTTGGTCAGATTTGCCATTTTAGAGGTGATTTAATTTGGTTTTATTGCCAATTTGCTTGCCTGTCAAATATTTTCTGGCCTTCGCTCAATTCTCAATAAATCAAGACACACACACACACACAAACACACACACACACATACACAAAGAACTAAATATTATAGATTTTGTCTAAACTCTTTTTTATTTTACTGCAAATATTTTATTTGATTTGTTTTGAATTTTTGTTTGATTTTTTTTTTTTTTGGATTTTCCATTTTGCTTTTTGTGTGGATTCCATTTTGTCTTTTATTTTATTGCTTTGCTTTCATTTATTATTTTTTTTTTTATTTTGCTCTATTTGTTTATGTTTTTAACTATTTACAGTTATTTGCTTTTGTCGAATTTTATTTTATTCCTCTTGTTTGCTCTCTTTCCGTCTCGCTCTCTCTTTCTGTGTGGACTTGCAACCGATTACAATTATTTGTGTTGTTTGATAAATTTTATTGCCACACTTATGGCTAGTTTTCAATTCACTTCAACCATCTTTTTTTTTTGTTTGCTTTCACAAAAAAAGAGAAGGAAAAATATTGAAAGGATAATTCAACAGGACTGAACATTTGCATAAAAAATAAAGAAAATCAATTGTAATATTTCATTCAGCTTAATTGAGGCAGTCTCTCTTATCCACTTTCTATCTCTTTCGCACACACACACACACACACACACATAGACATTCTCCGCTTTGTGTTTGGCTCGAATTGAACTTCTTTCATTGCCAATAAATTTTTGGAAAATCCATTTTGTCTACACGCGCAATTATCTGCACTTTAAAATATACATTGCCTCGGTGGTTTGCTTCCAACCTTGTTCCCTGTCTAACTCGACACATATTTGCCTAAACACACACACACACACACACACACACACACACACATACAGAATTGTGGTGTAGGGAAAACGTGTAAACATAAACTCACTAAGCCTTAGACATGTCAACGTTTTTGGGCCCGCTGCTGCCCGCATTAAATGCAATGGGCTCTGGGCTGTCACACACACACACACACAAAGCACACACACACAGAGACACAAGAACAGTTATATAGCAAACATATACATAAGGAATCCACAACAGGCTTAGACACAAATAAGTGGGTGGCTGGATCAAACGTAGCTAAACGGCAAACAGGCAAACTTGGCGACTTGGAGAAGGCCGAGAGACTGCGACTTAACTAAAAAAGACTAAAGGAAAAACTTAGGAAAATGTTAATTAAATTCTAACAACGAATCAAGTAATTTACAACGACCGAAAATGGAAAACCCCAGAGCACAAGTCGAGACAAACAGAGACAGAAAATGGGTTGGCGGAGGGGGGAGGGGGGAGCGGGGGAGCGAGAGGTTTCCGACCAGACAAGCCGAATCGAGAGTGTCCTCTTTTTCCGGTCTTTCGCTGATTTTCCACGCTGCTCTTACACTGCATATCCGGAAAGCCCACAAGGCAACACACACACACACACACACACGCACACCCTCGCCAAAGCCAAAAAAAGAAGAAGAAAGTGAAACAGTTAAGCCAAGCGAAGGCGTTGAGAAGCACAGAGAAGGGCGTGGATTGTCCTGGTTGCTGGCGCTGCGAGTGGGCCTGACAGTAAAATACGGGAAATTCTTAAGGCTAACGGTATTTTCGTGTGCCACTGGGCTTGTCCAGTCTGTCCAAAAAAACCAAAAAGACTTAAAGATCCGCAGAGGAAGAGAGGAAGCAACTCTAAAACATATGAGAAGGGGAGAAAGTAATAAAAAAAAGAAGGAAGCATAATAAATTCATTGAGATGTTTAAAGACTTTGAAAAAGGGTAACCGTAAAAGGTGGTCAAATGAAATGACTAAGCCGAAAATTAAAATAAAGAGGAAAATAATCGGGCCAACCAGAAAGGTTGACGGCCAAATTAAGTTAACAAGCAGAATGATTCGAAATTCTCCAAATGCTTCGAAAGTAAATGAAACACAGCCAAAGTTCTCCAAACTTTTGAGAAGGAAATCGAAACAGTTTTGAAAGTGATTTAAATGAGATTAGCAAAAGAAAGAGGTAAAAAGTGCTGCAAGCTTGAAAGAGTTCTTAGGAAGGTTTGAAAAGAATAGTAGAAATATTTAAGAGACAAAAATCAGTATAGTTGGCTGATAAGAATATAAGCCTAAAGTGAGCCAAGAATGCAAGGAAATCTTGGGAAAAATTAGAAACTACAAAAGTCTAGAAAGAGGTCACTCAAAATTGGAAGGCCCTACCCGAATCTGGTCTAACTTATCTACACGAAGGCCAAGGGTAATATAAGTCCAGTGGCTTAAGACTTTCCTGAAACGCAGCTAAGATCAAGGTGGCTATGTTCTATGTGGATGAACTGATTTCAATCGAAAGGCCTATTTTGCAGGGACAATTTTTAGGGACAATTTAAAAGCTCAAGAAAACAGTATCCAGAAAGGAGGCTGCTGTAAGGCTTCTCTGAAAAAAATTTCTAAGTATTTCATACCCTGGATAGGTTTATCGATATATACATAATTCTATACCGTATATTTTATTCATAGTTCCCTCAAGAATATAAGGATTTCAGTGATAACTCTTACCCTCTCTACCCCTCCAAGAAGACGAAAGTCTCATCGAAACAAATTTTTTACCTTGTCTTTTCGTCCGAACTCTTCAGATTCTCTATGCCAAATTTGTAGATTCTAGCTTCCATAGTTTTCGAGATCCTTGAGTTCATACGGAGACAGACTAGATAGACTCTTCCTTAAGCCTTTTACATTCTCCATATTACATTTGAAGCCTTTAGCTTTTATCATACCCGAGATCCTCGAGCTTATATAGACAGACTAGATTGATTCCAATTTGAATTTACAAAACCCGGTGAACTTATCAAAGTAAAATTGTTATTTTATTCTTTGTCGAGGCTTCTAGATTCTCCATATCAAATTTCAAAACATTAGCTTCTGTATTATTCGAGATATTTAAGCTTACACAGGCAGACTAGCTCGACTTTCCTTGAGGAGTTTCTGCTTTTGTGTCTTTCATGGGTCAAAATTATTAAGTAGAACTTGAAGTTATTTTTCCAATAAAAAAATAAAAGGAGTTGATTAAGCTATCCAGCTGGATTAATTAAAGCCTCACCAAGGACAGCTGAGGAAAAAACAAATTGAAGAAAGTTTCAAGAAGAGAAAGAAAAAGAAAATCTGAAATAAAACTACCAACGTTATCTTCGGAGTGCCGAAGACTACAAACCCTTTTCGATGTTTTTTTCTGCCGATTTAGGTTGGCATGACAGCTATATGATGGGTATGACAGCTATAGAATGGGTATACTTATTTAAGACACGTGGGTGCCCAGTTTGGAAGAGATCAGTCATTAAATGTGCGAGTTATTTCCAAAACCAATTGGCAGCTATATGATATAGTAATCCGATCTGTATAAAATTTGGCAGGTTAGTGTATTTCCATATATAAAAAAGAGTGTGGGCTGCGTTGAAAAGAGATTGAGTAATATTTGTGGAAGTTATGCCTTAAACCGATTTAGGTTCGTATGACAGCTATATCCGATCCGACCGGTTTTGACAAATGTGCGTGTTTCTCCAAAAAAAGCTTTAAAACTGAGAGACTCGTTTGTATAGAGACGGACAGAGGGACATAGCTATATCGACTGCTCTAGTGATTCTCAGCATTCTAGAGAAACCTTTGGGGGTCTACGATGATTGGTTTTGTGCTCTTCTATTTTCTTCGAAAAGAGTATAAGAAAAAAAAAGAATAAGTGAAAGATTTGAAATTGTCGAGATGCTATAAAAAAGTTTTTAGCTTTGCGGAATTGAAAAGTGTTTCCGGAAACCTCATTTTGTTATTCACTTTTCCACACTTCCACTTCCGCTGTCCTTTCTTATGGCTCACTTCGAGGACTCACACTATCGGTTTGTCGGCTTTTGGTCAACTTTGTTTTCTGCTAGTTTTTTTTCTGGCTCCACCCCCTCCCACTCCTTCTTCTTCTTCGTCTTCTCCTACAGACAGACGATGTCTCATTTTATAATTTTTCATTCCTCCCCCTCAGCTCCGCCCTCCCCCCACCAAATGTCGCTTCTTTTTTTTTTTGGGTACGTTGTCCTTTGTTGTCGTTGTCGTTGCCTTTGCTGATTTGTTATTTTGCTTGTGTTTGTTCGTGCGAAATGAGTGCTAAAAGCCGCCTCGTGTATTACATGTCCTCGTTATGGCCAGGGCCACCCAGGGGGGACGAGGACTGACGGGGTATCTGAAAGAGAAGCTCACATATATCTCTATATTTGTTGATGTGTTAGTATTTTTATGTGGCTGGCTGAGTTGCCAGAAAAACTTAAAAAAAAAAACAGAAAAAGATTTTCCATTTTTCCCCATTTTCATCTCCTCCGTGTCATGTATCGGTTACGCGGCGCTTTCCCAGGCGCTGCCGTCTCTCGTCGCCTTCTTCAGAGTGGCCAAAGGCGCCTCTTGTTTTTATTCCCAGTCACTTGTCACTGGTATTTTTCTGGTATTTTTTTAAGAATTTTTCTGATCTAATTTTTTTGTTGGGGTTTTCTGATATTTTTTTTTGAGCTTTTTCTTTTTCTTCTTAATTTTTTTAAGCTTTTCATTTTGTGAATTTTTTTTTTTTTTTTAATTTTTTATGTGTGTGTGTGTGCTGGTTTGGGTTTTCTGGACTGCCACTAATGACACAGACCCTGCGGACTTGCATTTCTTGGTATTTTTATTTTTTATTTTTTTTTCTGAAAAGGGAGTATTCAAGTGGGCGTGGCAAATAGGCCATGACTAAAGCACTCGCCAGGGAGTCAACTCAAAGTCGCGGGTGATTACGCGGCATTGCCCTCACTCTCCCTCTCCCTCCGTCTCTCTCTTTGGGTCTTACCTTTCTCTTGGTGTTTTTTTTTGTCTCGCTCAATTTTTGGCTTGTGCTTTTGTTTTGCGGCAGAAATTAGTACAGTAATCCCCTGTTAAGACTGACAATTAGATAATACGGTGTGGATTAGTTGAGTTCATTTTTTCTTATTTTTTTGTTGTTGTTGTTGTTTTGGTTGTACCCGCCACGCCGCCCTTTGGCTGAATACTTCAGTCTACCGCTCACTCAACTTGTTAAGGGGATTAAGTGTGTAGTTGCTGTTGTTGTTGTTGCTTTGGTATTTTGACAGCGTTTATTGTTGGCGCTTAATGAGCCATGGAACTTAATAAGCAAGCACTTGTAATGACTGTTTTTGGGGCTGATTCTGTGTGTGTGTGTGAGTGAGGGGGAGCGCACATGCTTGGTGTCTCTGTCCCTCTATCAGTGCGGTAATCGAAGGTCAAAGAGCTGGGATCTGTGGGGGGGGTGGAAGGGGGTGGAAAAATTCTTCTCTTTATCTAAGTTGTGTCTAACAAATGCTCGAGTCCAAAAGGGCAGACAGACTGGTAAGGGCAGTGAGGGGGTTGGTGGAGTGGGGGGTTTGAGTATGTGCCACTTCTCATGGTCATAAAGTCTGATTCGTTGAGCAGGAGAGGTCGACTGGTTCTTGTTCTTGTTGTAGCCGGCATGCGTTTTGGGTCGGGTCATAAAACGCGCATAGTAAATTGAATTTTGTAACCTTTCCAAGAGGGTGTATCTATGTGTGTGTGGGTGTGTGTGTCAAAAAGGGTATTCCCAGGCAGTTAGGAAGCAAATGTGCTTGTATGGCTAGTTGAGTTTTGTGGCTTGAAAAGTGTTAAGAGCAATGGTTATGGGTTTTTTTTCTTTTCGGTGTCCCCGCAAACTTTTCCTCCAGCCTCTCAGGTGTGCCTGTGTTTATGTGGAATGTATTTTTTTTTTTTTTTGGCCTATAGAAAAATTTATAAGCTCAAATCTACTGAGTCATGTTTTAACTTTGCCTTTGGCTCGAAAATCATGGCAACTTTGTGCACTCGATGAGGGGAGGGAGGAGGGGCCCAGAGCCTGGGGCATATAATCATTTCAACAAATTTGTTGCATACTTAATGTGTGGCAAGCTCATAAAACGCACTCATTATAGGCTGATGTGTCTCAATTGCTTTTATTTTAACCCACCAACCCTCTCGCCCCAAATCGACCCAACCAAGTTTATAGATTTTCAAGGTCAAAAAATGTAGACTTCAAAAGCTTACACACACACACACACACACACACATACATAGTTGGGCTTACCAAGTACACCATCTAATTCAATGATGATGGCAATGCCATCAATTCAATGACGATGGCAATGCCGATAAGGCCAGCATTTTTCTAGGTCTTTGACCATGAAGCCATTCGACAACACTTGAAAACTAATTTTCAAACATTTACACTCACTTTTCCCTTTACTTTCCTTTTGAGCTCTTTTTGGATATTCTGGAAATTTGCACCTTTCAATTTCCACTTAAATTGAGAATTTATTTATTTTATCAGACGGATTTATTTTTATTCAAGTTTGTTTTTTTTATAGCCTTGTTGGAACCTTAAAAACTCTAATTGATTATTGTTTTTGTAATTCAGATTCACGGTATTCCTGAGAGGCGATATCCCATAAATCTTCTAGATCAGATTCACGGTACCCCTGGGAGCCGATATACCATAAATCTTTACCCTCAAGTTATCACGACAAAGTTATTAAGTTGTGCTGACATTTGAGCTTAGGATATTGGGTATCGGGGTACCTCATAGATAGCGTCAAGCTTCTCTAGATCTTCTCTAGATTCTCTGGATCTCATTCAGAACCCAAATTGGCTCAAGCTTTCTTCGTTCATTTATTTCTTATACTGCGTTGAATTTGTGGGGTCTCCGACTTATCTTGATTTATCCTCCGATTGAATATACCAAGCCTGTTAGGTCTGCTGGCTCATAGATCGTGAGAAATCTTTTGACTTATATGGATCAGACCAACGAATCAAGAGTTATGCTGGCCTTTGGAAATATATATAATAAAGACAGACCCATAAATAAATCCAAAAAGACTTATGAAGGAGTGAACTCAGTTTCTTTTCAACCTATCGAAGCCATTAGCATTATCGTTATTCCGATTGTCATCGGTCTTGTCTGCGTTATCGATAATTGTTTTAGCTCCTTGCTGGACTTGTGCCTGCTCCTGCTTGGCTTCTTTTTTCACCTGCTTATCATCGTTTCGATTACCATAAGAAAGGCCAACCAGTGCATAAATGAAATATGAAACGAGCCCCAGCATAAAGAAGAAGAACAGAAGATGAGGAAGAAAGTGGAAAAAGTAGACGCCATTCTTATGTCACTTTTGAATTTTCTCATATTCCTTGTCAGTTGTTGCGGTGGCTGCTTTCTGCTTTTCCTTGGCTGTCTTTTGTCATTATTCCTGCGTTGGCATTGCCATGGAAATTGTCACCAATTCGCCAACATGTCGCGCATTTTGTTGTCATTGTTGTTGCTGTTGTTGTTGTTGTTATTGGTTTACATGTCGTTCAAATTATTGCTTTTTTCACAATTACAATAGTAATTGAGACTTTTACTGCACACTTTGTGCGTGCTCCTTGTCGCCAACGTCGCCATCGCCATTGCCGTCTTTCACTCATAGCCATTGCCATATTGCCTCACCCACCTCTTGTGTGGGCATGGAGTGTGGCAAGCTTGGTGAAAAATACGAGGCAGGAAACTGGGAAGCGTTTGCTTATTGAACACCGCAGTCAATCAGGGGAAAACCAATGTCTTGTTTCCTTTAACATGAGTTTTTGTTGAGTCCCTTTCGTACTCTGTCCTGGCAACGGTGTCAGCCTCGTTAGTTTTCTCCATTTGGGGACGTCTGCCTGTCTCAATCTTATCTTCGCTCGAAGTGGTATTTCTCGTTTTGATTTCTTCTATTCTGGCCATTTTTCCAGCTGACAACAATGTCTTCTATTCTCAACTCCAACTGACTTCTTTTGTTTTTCTAATCTGAAATCATCCATCGACTACACATTCAGGATTTTTTCGGAGCTGATGGGAATTTTTTTCACCCAAATGTGTCTTTGTCTTTGACTTCTGATGTTTTCTCTTGATGAACTTTTCATCTGGCTGTTGTTCCTGCTTGATGGGTTTTTCATTACTTGATGGTTTTTACCTTCACTCGATATCATTTCTTAAGTAATCCGCCTTTCATCGACTTGATAACTTTTAGAACATTTTGTTTCAACTGTACCTGTGGCCGATCGTGAATCTTTCGCTGTGTTGCTTCAAAGTATCTTTCTACTTATTTTGATTTCTTCCGGGTCAGTCGATGATTCGCTTGATAGATTTTTCTTATGATTATACCTTTAGCTGTTTCCGTTGTCTTTCTTCCGGTGCCTTCAGCCGATGATTTTTACTGTCACAGTGTCTGCTCGGACAGTAGGACTCCACATGCCTGCAGTTCTTGAAATCCTCCAGGTATTTAGCTTATTGTCTGTGCTTTCTTTGGTTGTGGCACTTTGCTGCCTGCCTCAGGGATGAGACACAGACAGAGAGAGAGAAATAAGATCCCTTTTCTTTCGTCAATCGCCTTTTAGCAGCTTTAATTCTCTTCAGGATTTTTGTCCTCAGTTCCTCTGTTGACCTCTTTATCGGCGTCATACTCATTTCCGCACCAGACTCTGCTCTTTCATTTCTTTGGAACTCGGCTTATATTTTTTTTTTTGATCTGGATGCGTTGGTCTTTAAACCAGCAGCTGCCTTGGTTCACTTGGTCTCCATTCTCTTTTATTTATTTTTATTTGTTCTGCCTTCTGCATACGCAGCCTTTATATGTCCGCCATATGTCGTCATCTGCATGCTCATCGACATTCTCGGCGACATTCTCGTTTGGAGTGCTTGTAAAAATGCATTGGCCTCGGCATTTGTCCCTGCCTTTGCAGCGGTCTGGTTGATGCATTTTGGGCCCGCCACTTGCGGCATTAACCGCGGTAATGATTTCGGTATGTCGCCATCCCAGCCATTTTGCTTCATTCTCAAACGAAACTGGCTATTTTTTCTTCATCTCTCTCTCTCTCTCTTTTTCTTTCTCTGTCTGTCTTTTTCTGTTTCAGTTGCTAGCGGTTTGTCTCGTTTTGGTTTTGTGTTTGTGTTGCAATAAAAATCCATTTGACTTTATGATCGCTTTTGATTGTTTTCCCATTTCATCAATGGTTCGGTCCAAGTCGAAACGGTAACAGTAACAGTAACGGTAACGGTAACGGCTTCACTTACAGTTACAAAAGCGGCGACAGGCGGCCCAGCAATTTGCCATTGAACGCTTAAAGCCTCTAGGCATTTTTGTACGTGTGTGTGTATCTTCGATATTAATCCATTCCCCCCATTCTCCCACTCCCCTCACCTTCTCCCACTGTCCATCCCCTTGGCAATTTTTAGTTTGTGCTTTTGTTTGTTTTGGGCTAAAATGGAAATTAATTTGTATTTATTTTTCTAAACACTGTTTTGAGCTATTTTTGCTATTTGCTTGTGGCCAACGGTGCGTATGAGTAATAATTTGGAATTTGCATATTTGAGAATGTGAAATTAACCAAAAAAAAAAAAAAATAATAATCGTATAATTTTTTATTTAAATTTAATAAATTTTGTTTATCGAATTAAAATAAATAATAGAAAATTGAAAGAGGTGAATGGGTGAAACAGAGAAGAGAAATTCAATCAACTTTCCAAGCCAATCAAAGGCTGCATAAATTTTCCGTATTCTCAAAGAGGCAACTATTTGCCAGCTGAATCATAAAAAATTCATCTACAAAATGATTAGGACAAAAAAGCCAGGCTGGCTTGGGTGGGGCATAAAAAGAAACGAAAAACTATTTAAAACGGTAAACAGCTAATTTGAGTGTTTCACACGTGGCGTATACGTGATCCAATGAATATTCTGCATTGATGACGCATCAAAGCATAAAACAAAACCTCGAAAACCAAAACAAAAAAAGCCAAAACCAAACAAATCAGCCCCGCTCCGCACAACCCGAAGCCGGAACCCCCAGCCAAAACCAGGCAACCTCAGTCAAACCCAGCCAAGCCTGCCAAGCATAATCAAAATATTTATTGGCCTAATACACTTAAACAATCTAGACGACTGCCTCAAATTGGTCATAATGCATATGAAAAGCTCATAGCCAAGTTAAACAAAGGCAGCTAAAATTCTGACTACGGGCAAAGGGGTGGCGGGTATATATTTTGTGCGGTGGCAAATTGTCCTGGCGTATGTGTGGCAGCTTTCATTAAAGTCATCAAAAGAGCGAAACGAAAAAGACGAAACGCTCGAAAATGTTGAAATAAAACCAAACAGAGACCAACAACAAAACCGTAACAAAAATTCAGACAGACAAAATGAAGACTAACAAGAACAAAAGACTGATGATGGTGGATGACAGCGGAGTGCGATGGTGTGAGGGGGGGGGGGGGGGAAAGGGTGTAAGAGTTTCAGGGCAATAATCAGCAAGTGAAGTTTTTGGTGTAGCCGAGAAGGCATACAAACACATACATACAAATATATTTTTTTTTCTTCTTTCCATCTCCATTTCCATCATCTTTCACGGAGCGTGTGTGTGTGTGTGTTTGGGCATTGCCTTCTTCATTTCAAGGAGCTCTCGGTGTATGTGTGTGTGTGTGTGTTTCTGCCTCTCATCATAATCAACATGAAAATCAAATTTGAATTTATGAAACAGGCCAACATAGAGTGAGACAGAAAAAGAGAGAGAGAGAGGGAGAGTGTGTGAGTGAGTCAAGTCAAGCGGCTCAGAATATCCAACTTTATTTTTATTTTCCCGAACATTTCAGTTCTTCTCATTTTCATTACATTTTTGCTCATTTTCATTTGTTTGTTTGCCTTGTCCTTTTTCTTTTTTTTTTTTGCTACTCTTCCTCTTGTTCTCTGCTACATTTACAACTCGAACTTGGAAAAGGATAAAGGGCTTTGTCTATAACGACATATCTCTAGGATTTATCAGGTAAGTCTGGAGATATTTTCAAGATCTTCAGACCCGTAAAAATATCCATAAAATTAGATTCGTGAGATATTTCACTGAAGACCTGAAAATGATCCATTAAACATGATATAAGGGAAAAAGTAAAACCACTGAGTTGAGACTAGATCGAGTCCCCATTCAATCCGATTGTCTCAACCTGAGAAAGTATATCGGATCGGGCAAAGAGAGAGTATGAGCAGTTGGGCGAAGATGAGCATAATTTTTGAGCACTGGTGGCTTTTTATATTTTGTTTACTTTGAGCCTACTTTTTTCTTCTTATTTGTATTTATCATATATGTCTTGATATAGCCAAGTTTGTCTGGGTCTGTTGCAAGTTTTACACAAACATTTTTTTGACTTTTTTTGTTTTTGGTATTTTTCTTTCATTTATTTTCTTCCCTGCCCAATTGACTGTTGCTCATTTGTTTATGTATGTGTGTGTGTGTGTCATTGAAACTGAAACTGGCTAAGACCATAAGCAGCAGAACATGCGTTTCCCAGGCCCAAATGGCCAAAAAGGCAGCTAAGCAAAAAAAAAAAAAAAAATCGAAAAAGTAAAACAAACCGAAAAAAACTTCCAGACCAAAAAAGCCAAAAAGGCTGCTTCAATGTGGATGATGACGATGACGATGATGTTGATGACACAACACGACTGGGAACTTCCTCGAGACCTCTTTGGATTATCCTCCCACTATCCTTCTGCTCTGCTGTCGGGGCTTGTTATGCGTTTACTGCAATTACATTTGTTTCTTCATTTTGAAGGTTCGCAGGCTGCTGCTGTCTTGGTTAGTTTGAAAAATAAAGAAGAAAATATTCCAAGCAAATGAAAAACCCAAAGTATGCCATTTCCATTTTTGCAGGCTGTGCATGCGTGTGTGTGTGTGTCTGTGTGTGGAAAATTTGCTTGTCTGCCTCGGCTTGTAAGTGAAAATCATTTAGCATAGTTTTGGTGGCACATTTGTAAATGGCCGTAAAGCGTGGTTGAAGGCACCGTGGTTCCATTCCGTGCCAATCTGAGAGTTACTTTTTCATTAGCACTCGATTTTTTGGGCTTAGATTTTTCATCAAATATTTAAAGAGAAGTGAAAGTTTTAAAGAGTATCAACTGGCTTCGATTTGGTCTAGAAGCCTAGAGAAAAAGTCTCGGTATGAATCAAGAAAAAAATATGCAAAATCGTAGAAATATAATCTCCTCGAATTTACAAGAGATCGAAGACCCTAGAGAAAAAGTCTCGTATGCAAAATCGTAGAAGTATAATCTGCTAGAATTTACAAGAGATCTAAAAGACTGAAACTCTTTTGGGGCGGAATAAACTAATAATAGCCAGAATAGTCCCATAGATATCAGGCCAGCGTCTCCCTTTTGCCCAGGTCTCTCCAATAGATGGCGCTTTTTAAGTATTGATTTTAGGGCGGAGTAAACTAATAATAGCCAGGATAGGCTAGCGCCTCCCTTTGCTTAGGTCTTCCCGATAGATGGCGCATTTTCATTCATTCATTCATTTCTGACATTTTACATTTAAATGATCAATCAAAAGGCCAAAGTTGCCCCATCAAAATCGTTTTAAATCAAGGCTAACTATACTCTCCTTTCTCTTCTTAAATATAGTAAAAAGTATCAAATAAAAAGTTAGATAGTTAATGCCTGAGTTTATTTTAGGGCCGATATGCTTTGAGTATATTTATTTCCCAGGTTATTTCAATTAAAGCAAAGTGCTTTGTATTGAGATTAGATTAGAATCAAACAATCAGTTCAACAATCAATTAAACTAGATTAAGCCTGACATTCTGAGTGAGAGGGATGTGGGCGAAGGAGGGGGGGACAGAGGTAAATGTTTGCTTATAATTCAATTTGTAAGACCTGAAGTATTTAATTTTGGTGGGCCTTTGAAGCGTTTGGCAGCTGTTCAAACCGCAAAGCTCTGTTGTTTTGTTGCCCTCTTTGTCTCAGTCTCAGTCTCAGAGTCTTTGTTATTGGTTTTTCTATTTTTTTTTTTCGCCCAAATATAATTGTTCCACTGTGCCCAGGCAGGCCAAGCTGAAGCCTTCATCAGATAAGTATCAACTAAGCAGTTGGAATCTCTTGTTATGGCCCACCAGCTTCTTCTTATTCTTTCGCTCTCTCTGTCTCACTCTCTCTGGCTGAATGTGTTGCTGTCTCTGTTTGGTGTTGCAAATACGCCACACATTTTGTCTCATTGTCGTGAGGCGCCTTTTGTTATGTTTTAGTTTGTATTATTGCCATTGATGTAGCGACAGGAGAGTAGTAAGGAAGCAGGGGCTCATGACCGATGGAAAGTTGTAAGGGTTGAGTGGGCAGAGGGGTGTGTCGAAGTGAGTGGGTGCCTTTGTGTGCTTGACATTTGCTTGTGTTGGTTTTTTTTCTTCTTCTTCTTCTTGCTGGCTATATTCCTGGGCCAATTTTATCACTTGTCTTGTCCTGCTAGATCCTGGCTCTGCAGGCTGCGCCCCCAAAACGAGCCTTAGCCGAGTTGTCTGCCTCAGTCTGAGACAGTGGGAAGTCTGCTTATCGGGCATCTTATATGCCATTGTGCCTTTTCGCTTTTGGCCTGGTCCTGAAGTTTAAAGTAAGCCAAATTAAAGCCAAATGATTTACTTTTTTTTTTTCTTTCTTGGAATTGGATTTAATTTTTTGTTTTTTTTTTTTGTTTTTGACTGTGAACTTGAAAAAGTTATGTTCACACTTGCTGGGATTCTTATTTAAAGTGTCTCTTGCTCTTCAGAAATTGTTTCTCTCTTCTTGCAGTTTTTGTTTATCTCTTTTTTTGTTTTGTTTGGTCCTTTGTTTATTTGTGTGAATTCGGTGTCTGTTTCAAGGACGAAGCTTCCAGCTTGAATGGCCGCATTTATTGGCTCGTAAATTTTTTTATTATCAGTTTAAATTTAATTTATCTCAAAGCAGGCCAAAAAGACCCGAAGAAAGAGACGCCCTTTTTTTATATATATTTATTTATTTGACAGGGCCCGGGGAGCCAAGGACAGACCGAGTGTGTGTGTTGGATCAATGAAAATGAACACATCAAAATTAAAGTGAGCCAACGACTGCCAACGAAGGGGGTGGCACTTTGGTCAAATAAATCCCTGATTTGGTTATTTTCTCTGTCGTTTCCCTTTTCACATGTGCTCCCAAATCGCTGTCGGAACAATAAGAAACTTGGTCTCTTGTACTCCAAAGTTTTCAGACTTACTTACTCTTTGTTTCCTTGTTGTGCTTTGTCTTTTCTGTCTGCCCTTTTTCATCACTCCGGCTTGGCTTTCAATCCTTTAGTTGTTTTTTTTTTGTTTCCGATTTTTTACTTCAGCTCCTTTTTTTTTTCGTTAGTTTCCCTTTTTCTTTCTTTCTTTCTTTTTGTATAACTTTTGAACTTATTTTATTGTTTGGGTCATTTGAATTCTTCCCTTCTTTTGTGGGTCCCCTTTTTTTATGGGCTCACTTTGGTTACGCGACTCCTCTGACCAGGCTGACACCTGCGGGGGCTGGGAAGGTCCAAGCCATATGTGTCTGTGTGGACCTTTGGAGACCTATTAACAAAAGACCGTGTGTTTAAGTGGCGCAACCCCAAATCTCCACCACAGAATCCGCAAGGACTCGGGCAGATTGTCAGACAAAGGCTCACTGATAGAGACACGCATCGTCCGCATACTTAATAGACAGGCTTGGACTTGCCTGGACAGGCCAGGCCAGGCCAGTGGGCCAGGCCAGGACTTGTTCGATTTGGCTTGGACAGGCCTGAATAGGCTTGGTCTCTAATCAGTTGCTACGGCCTTTTACGGTCATTATTATTATTATTTTTCTGGCAGTTTTTTTTTTTTTTTGTTCCTTTTTTCGTAGAGCAACTGGTGGGCGGTCTCCTTAGACTAAGCTTTTTTTTGTTTCGCAAAAATTCGTTTTTGTGGTTCTGCGTGGGCTACCTCAATCAGTGACGTGGGTCCTTGATTGAGGTGGTTGTTGCTGTCTTTATCATATGTTTATCGGATTGAAGTAAGTGTATTTTATCTAAACATTTATACCTTTCCGCTTGGTTTCACTCGCATATCTTAGCTTTTTACTCCATCCTCTTTCTTTGCTGGTTTCTTTTGTAGTCTCTGCTCCCTTTTCTCTCTCTCCTTTTTGACTTGTTTTTGTTCATTTCAATCTTTCTACTTTCCATCTCTCCTTTCGTTATCTTCTCTCTTATTTTGAAGAAGTTTACAAGAGGTTTTTTATCTCTCTTAGTCCTATTTATTTCTTCTCTTTTTCCTTCCCTTTTCTGCTCCTTTTTCTACTCTTCTTAGTCTTATTCATCTCTTCTTTTTTCCTATCCCTTTTTCGTTTTCTACTCTTCTCTCTTCTGCTTCTTTTTCTACTCTTCTTTGTCTTATTCATCTCTTCTTTTCACTTATTTATTTTTCTGCTCTTCTTAGTCTAATAAATCTCTTCTTTCGTTGCTTTTCTTAGTCAGTATTTTTTTATACCTTCCGTGCGCTTTCTCCAACTCTCTCTTCTTTCTTTCCTTTTATTAAGTTTTTATGATATTTTTCTGAGAATTTTCTTCATACTTTATATACCTTTTATTCCGCTTTTTATATATTAAATCTCCTCTTTTCCCCCTTTCTTTTGGCTATCTTTTCTACTTCTCAATCGTATCTCTCTTTTTCTCTCTTCTTCTAGATCAATTCATTCCTCTATTTCTCAGAATCCTCACATTCTTCTCTTTACCTTATTTTGGATTTCTTTGACGTTCTTCTTCTTCACTTCTTTTCTTGACACTTTCTCCTTTTTTTTCTTTCTTCTTTCTTCTTGCTTCGCTTTGTTTTAGCTGTTTTTCGCCTCATTTTCTCTTCTCCTCTTTAGCAACTTTTTTCGCAGTGATTTGGCTAACGTTTCGCTGACTTTTCGGTATCTCACGGAGCGCTGTGCTTTTCATTTCTGGACAAGTCCGTCAAGTCCTGGTCCTGAAAGCTCTGAGGTTTTCGTTCGCTATTTTTTTTTTGTTTTTTTTTTGTTTTCAGTTTCGTTTTTGCTACTTCCTGTCACTCTCTGGCATTCCAGTGCCTTGGTTTTTGAGTGCTCCTCATTGCGTTTTCTGTGTATGCAACCAACTGCACAACTGCTGCAATTTCCGTACTTGAATTGATTTTGATGCCTTTTACAATGCCAACAAAAATCCACTACAAACTGCAGGACATAACCAAACCACACGCCGCTGATTCCCATGCCGCACAAATCCCTTTCCACACCCCTCCCCACCCCAACCCATTCAGCCTTGTATACCCCATACCCCCCCATCTCTCTCCCTCTCTCTCGTGGTCTCTGTGTTTTTCTCAACACATGCAGAGTCAATGGATTGAAGTTTTTATGATTGTTTTTGTTGTTGATGCCGCTGGATTCATTTCGCTCTTCTCTATTTCACCGCCCCCCTTTGGCTGTCTCATTCCGCTCAGCTCGTTTGGTTAGCTTGGTCTTACCCGTTCCTTGTTATTCTTGCTGTTGTTGTTGTTGTTGTTGTTATTGTTGTTGTTGCTTCTGTCATTGTGCAATTGAAAGTCAAACCATTATATTTTGTTGTTTGGCGTTGTTTTGCACTGGTTGCTTCGTTGCCTGGCTGCCCGGGTGGCTGACTGCCGACTGCCGACTGGCTCGACTTCCTCATTGCCAGGCAAACGCCATCAGCTGCTTAACAAGCAAAATAATGCAGACAGATTCCAACAGTCCCGTCTGCTAACCTTTCATACACAATCAACAATCATCTACACCCGCACACACCGTCTGCCACACCCGCATCCCAAGGCATCAACAGCCAGCAAAATCACTTGGTTGAGGCATTTTGTTGTTGTTGTTATTGTCGTCTCTTTGGGACCTGCTTCAGTTGAGGAAGGCCAGGATGACAACGTGGCCAACTGACTGTTCATTGTTGTTTATAAAATTGGCAAGGAATTCCAGCAATTTTATTGAAAAAAGCTAAAGCGCTGCAAAAACAGAAGCAACAGACGACGACAAAACAAAACCATAAAGAGGAAAAGGAAGAAGACCGAGAGACACAAAAAAAAAAAACGAGAGAAAATAAAATGAAAGAAATGTCGAATCAGTTCTACGGGGGATACAGAGCTCCAAGAAGAACCCGGAAGATATTAGTTTAACCAAAGACGAAAGCGAGACAGATAGAAAGAGAGAGGGAGATGGAGGGAGCTTTTGTCTCAGCTTTATCAAGAGGTGCAGATTGAGCAGCAAATGTCAAAGGACTTTTCGGGACACTATAAAAAAAAAAATTAAATACCAGAGGCAAGTGAAAGAGAGAGAGAGAGAGGGATAGAGTGTAAGCTCAGCACTGGGGAATAAGGAAGTTGACAATGGAAACTATTTCGTCTGGAATATCTGGCGGAAAAATGCTAATAAAGTTTGTCTATTCAATTAATAATATGTTTTATGAACTCGTCTCTCTGCTTAATTCAGAAATAATTTAATTAAATTATTAAAAGTTTTTTCAAATTGAAACTAAGAGAGTTCTTAGAAAAAGTACAGTTGCGCTCTCGCAAAATAATTTAATTAAAATAATACCAAGCTAAAAATATTTGAAGCAAAGGGAGTATTTTGGAATAAGTACAGTTGTGTTCATTTAAGAAATTTCATTTCATTCTAGTACAGTTGTGTTCGAAACTATTTATAAGCGAGAACACAACTGTACTTGCACGAAATGAAATTCATTTGATATTTACAAATTGGCAAAGAAATTCTTGGAGATTCCAAAGAATCGGTACAGTTCTCAGAATTCAGGCAACAAATAAAATTCAATTTGTTTTTAGTCATCCAAAAAGGTCAATAAAAAACTCAAACTTTTTCTCTCTCTCGCCCTCGCCCTCTCCCTCTCGCTTTCTCTTTCTCTTTGGTGCTTTTCTCAAAAAGGCCAACCTTTTTCAACTATTTAGTGAGCGCGTTAAAGCTGATCTATTGTTGTTGCTATTGTTGTTGTCGTTGTTGTTGGCAGTCGGAAGTTGACTCGATGATAGCTTGGGCACAATAGCAGCCAGACGAGATTATTAGGATAATACAAGTACATTTCCACAATACAATAGGGCAGCAGAACGAGTCAGAGGTAGCCAGAAAATACCGTTAAGGTTGTAAGGTTGTGGTTAATAAAAGAGAGAGAGAGAGAGAGAGACAAAGAGAGGGAGTTGAAGGAAGAAGCAAAACTGAGCTTGAGTTCTAGTCAAAAATACAATGGAGACAATTTTATTCAGCTTTTTATTTCTTCTCTGCTCCAAAAGCAAATGAAAAATTTTGGGAAAAGAAAAAAAAAGAAGTTATAAAAAAATTGAAATAAAAAACCAGTAATCTGACAAATTAAAAAAAAAACACACACACACAGTTTGTCTATTTAAATTATTGAAATAAATAAAATGATTCCATTCAAATAAACAAATAAACGAAAATTTGTAGCGAAAAAAAATAATGTTCACATAAAAAAAATGAATAAAATTAATTTCGAATAGATAAAAAAAGAGAATAATTTTATGATTTGTTTAAAAGAAAAGGAAAATAATATTAAATTAATTTTGTCAGGCTTTTCCACTTTAATTCTGCGGCTTCTTGTAAAATGTTTTGGGAGCTTTAAGCGTTTGTCATTTGCTTGGGCTTTGCTTTTGGCTGGGCAGGGGAAGTCCTTAAGCCAAATACGGATAGCCAAAAACTCAGACTATTTCCGTTCGGGCCGACTCGACCGGCATATTATGAGGCTGTTAATAATTAAAGCTCCGGCTATCAGTTTGTTGACTAATATGACATTATGCAAAAGGAGCTTAATTAAGCCAGCAATAACAACAACATCAACAGAAATTGAACGGCATAAAATCTGTGAGCAAGCGAGACAGAGAGTGTGTGCGAGTGAGAGTGCAAAAACAACTGCAAGCTTATCATTTATTATTCAGCAATTAATTGATGTGTGTGTGTGTGTGTGTGTGGGTGAGTCTGAGTGTTTATGTCTCTCTCTGTGTGTGTGTGTGTGTGGCATAACAAACAAAAGGCAAATGCAATAATACTTGAAATTAACAAACAAAAAGGGTATTAAAATTAAAGCGTGCATATCAAAGGGACAGATAGCCAAAGAGAGAGATACAGAGAGAGAGAGTGTGTGTGAGAGAGAGAGATAGAGTCAGTGGGAGTTAAGGCAAGTGCAATGGAATTTAAACGAACAGAAACCTCGACATTGGCAAAAATTTAATCCATTCTTTTCTCTGTGTGCATATCAGCGAACAAAAACAACAAGGCAGACACCAACAACAACAACAACAAAAGCAAAAAAAAAAAAATAAATAAAAAAAAACAACAACAAGTTACAAAGAGCAGCCTCACAATCAAAACAACAATACAAACAAACGTTGCGTTGTTTTTTCTTTTTGGCGTGAATAAAAAATTCCAACACTTGCTTACATGGCAAAGACACGTGTGCCTGTGTGTGTGTGTATGTTGCTGCTCCCACACTCTTTCTTCTTCTTCATCTTCTTACTCGCTCTGCCCACGCTAGACTCTTTGTGTTGTCCGCTGGGCTTAAGCTTACCGTTTGTCACATGTTTACACCGCCCTTGGCTTTGTCCCTACTTCGCTCTCTCTCTCTCTCTTTCATTGTCTGTCTGTCTTCGTCCCTCGGTGTCAACTCTTTTTGTGTCACCTCACTTTTTGTCTGTCGCGCTCTTTATTCATCTACTTAAACCACCCAGCCACACTCTCTCCATATTTCTCTGTTTCTTTGTACGCGCGTGTGTGTGTTTGTCTGCCAACAAACAAAGGGTTAAGGTCCACGACATCAGACTGATACAAAAGCGAAATAAAAAAGTGAGAGAAAGAGAGAACGAGAGAAAAAGAAAAACCAATATAATAAAATATATAGAATAAAATAATCAACAACAAGTGCGAGTCTACGCCGAGAGCACAAAAATGCTATACTCTTTTTAATTGAAAGAAACGAAACTGTACTTTTTTTACTACTTATGGAATTGCTGCTATTTTATTAGGTTTTCTACTACTTTTTGCTTCATTCTTTGTTTGAATAATTCTGCTCTTTTCTACTACTTTTTGCTGTATTCTTTGGTTCAACAAATCTACTGCTCCTTTCTACTACTTTTAGCTTCATTCTTTGTTTGAATATTTCTACTGCTCTTTTCTACTAATTTAGCTTCACTCTTTGGTTCAATAATTCTACTACTTTTCGCTTCATTCTTTGTTTGAATAATTCTACTGATTTTGCAAAGGTTTCCATTGGTATTTAGACTTCTCTTTTGATAAAGATTTCGGCTTCTCTTACAAAATAACAATTGGCTTAGCTTTCTACTACTTTTTGAGCTCTTCTTCCGATTACTTTATCGACTTATAAAACAAAGTAGTATTTGTCACTACATTTTGTACCATTTTTTTCGATTTCCACTATTGGATATCATTTTCCAAATAATTCTACTACCTTTTGTGCTATTTTTTTGCTCCCTTTTTCTATAAATATTTCAATCTATTTTGCTGGTTATAGTACTACTACTTTTTGCGCTACACTTTTGATTAGTATTTCTGCTTGTATTACAAAATATTCCACCACTTTTGTCACTACTTTTTCAGCTACTTCTACTGGTAATGCATAACGTTTTGTAAGTATTTCTACTACTTTTTGTACTTTTTCTTGCCACTCTACTTTTTGAGCAATTCTTTCGATTACTTTTTAGACTTTTATTAAAAAGTATTCAACGAGTATTTTCAGTAAAACATTCTGTTAGTATTTTGACTACCTTTTTCTACTAATATTTCAATTAATTTTGCTTGCTATTCTACTACTTTTTGTGCGATTAGCTTGTCAACTCTTTCGATTAGTATTACAAAATATTTAAATAGTATTCCTACTACTTTTTGTACTATTGTTTTCACTTAGTATTACAAAACGTTCCGTAAGTATTTTATACTACTTTTTGTATGATTCTTTTGCTGCTTTTTTCAACAAATATTTGAACTCATTTTGCTACTTATTCTAGTACTTTTTTTTTGATAAGTCGAATAGAAGAAGAACAAAAGAAGGACAAACTTCTATAACAATAGATTCGGTTAGTATTTCTACTACTTTCAATGCTCTTCTTTCAAATAGCAGTTTTTTCTTTCTATAACATTTTTTTTACTACTTTTCAAGTCGGTATTTTGGTTTTCTGTTAGTCTTTTTTATACTCTTTTCGGAGAGAAAATTTCTACTACCAATTGGTTTCAGAATTGACTATGCCAATTCTAGTGGTTTTCTTTCTTTATTTGTCTGTGTTTATTTTCGCTTAAGATTGTGACTAACATTTCCTCGGGCCAAATGAGCAGTCATGGTATCAGTTTGGCCGGCAAAAGAGCAGTCGCAGAATTCATAAGCGGAACCAAGTTCCTTTCAGATCATCATCAGACCATCATCCGACTCTATAGATTAAGGAATCGAGACAAAATAAGCCCGAACAAGACGGAGTGAGGGAGAGAAAGAGAGAGAGAGAGAGAGAGACAAGTCTAGACTAAAGTGGCATTTATTGTTTCACAAATAAGTCAAAATGGGGCGTGTAAATAAATACAATAAATAAATACGAAAACAACAAAACAGGCAATAAACAAGAAGCAGGCAAAATCAACAATATCCTTCATAGAAATACAAGTTGATTCGAGAAAAAAGAAAAACTTTGCCAGGCTGACTTCTGATTGCCTCAGAGAGCAGAGCTTGCCTGGCCTCGCCAAGTCTGAGTCGGAGAAAGAGGCCTGAATGGTTGGCTGGTTGGTTGGTTGGCTGGTTGGCAGCAGTTAGTTGCGGCTTATAATGTTTTTCAATGAGCTCTTTTGTGGGTTAATGAAAATCGAGATTAACTGAAGCTGAACGAAAATGTGGCCAACTCTCTTGGAACTGCTCTCTGCCAGCCAAAGAGTGAGTGAGTGAGTGAGTGGTGCTCTGGATAATGTTAGAAGACTTGACATACTTGCTTGGAAAATTCCCAACTCTGGCAACTTTATTAAACTCAACTAATTAGTGTTGGTATTTTATGGGGTGTCTGTGAAGTGGCAAAACACTGAACCTACTCATTTTATTTTCAAGGCCCGCTCATCCTACCCATTTTGCCACTACTCGGCCATCCTGTGGACGTTCGAAATTTTTCGCAAAACTCTTGTCTGCTGGCTTTTTTGTTTTGCTTTGTTTTCTCTGGTTTTTATTTTGTGGGCGGTTTTGAAGGGTTTCTCGGAAACAAAAGGGGAATAACCTGGTTAAGTTGTTGTTAACAAACAATGTCCAGGTCATTAATAAAGTCTAACAAAGGCTCTGGACTTTCGCTTGCAACCGCAGAATACAAAGAATTTGCCTACTCAAAAGAAAAGAGAAGACAGACACACACAGCGAGAGAGAGAGAGGGAGAGAGGGAGGAGAAACAAAAAAGATCCATTTTGGTATTTTGGTAAGTTTGAGCGGCTCTTAGCACTTTCAGTGTTGGCGAGGTGGGGCAGACTTAAATTTATACAAAGCAAAAGATAACATTGAAATCTTTGAATAAAATTAGAGAGTGAAAATAAAGATAAAGAAAATTAAATATTTCCGGTAAACTTTGCAAAATTCTCCCATTTAATTGGCTTATTAAATTTTTTCTTATTAAATTTGCATATTTTCAGATTTCACTTCAAGTAAAACTAAAGAATTTCCACAACACAAATTGAAATTTTCTTTAATTTTTTAAAATTCTTAAATGCTTCGAAAGTTAAAGGAAAATGCCGAAAAAAAATTCCATAAAATATGTGCAAAAATCTATGACAAAAGGTTAGAAAGGTCTACAGGAAAAATCTAGAAAATTTATGAAAAAAAAAAATTTATTTTTTTTTGTTCAGAAAGAAAAATTAGAAAAATTGGCCACACTTCTCAAAAACAGGTAACGAGTAAGAAATATGTAAGCAACAACAACAGCAAAGGCCAATTACAAAAACAACAAAGCCGAGCAAAAAAAAAAAAACAAAAGGACCGGAAAGAAGAAGAGCGAAAAGAGAAAAGAAAAGAAATCTCACTGCCAGCAAACAAATTCTAAAATGACTGAGCAAACGCTTTGATTTATGAAGTTATTGACTGTGTGTATGTGTGTGTATGTATGTGTGTAGGGCAAACACACATGACTATAAAATGGTAGCTGCATCAAAAAGCTGCATCCTCCATATATGTGTGTGTGTGTGTGTGTGTGTGTGTGGCAAGCAACGAACCAAACAACGAACCGATTCGACGAAACCCCCAGCGTGGCATTTGTTTGTGCCCGTTGAAGTTTTCCTTCCCCCCCCACACACACACCCCGCAATCGTCCAGCTCATCCACATATCCGTTAGCATTTCTCCTGGTGATCCTAGCTCCAGCTCACCCACTTTCCGCCCACCCGTTCGGCCTTAATTCAATAAAATACAGCTGACTGAGTACTTGAATCATGACCCGCCGATTTGAAATGTTTGCCCTGTTGGCGCTAGCTTCCAGCTGGAGTGTTCGAGGGGTAGGGTCAAGAGATGGGGGGCAGTCAGCCAACGCCATCAACATTGGCGTTTGTGGCCTTTGCTGAACACGCTCCATGGGGAAAATCTCTTTTGTTTTTAGCTTTTTCGAGTTCTTCAAAAAAAAACATAAGAAAAAAAAGGATTTTTTTTCCTTCCCCTCTTGTTGAGCGCGGATTTTTGCAATCATACAATAATTTTCTCTCTTTTTTGCCATTGTTTATGTGGTTGTTGTTACAACGGTAGAGTCGAGAGTCAGCTCGAAGCGAAGGAACCTACCAACCAACCAATCAACCAACCAACCGACCGACCAACAAACGAACAATCGATTTGCTTGGGCACAAACGATTTTGATTCAATAAACGTCAATGGGTTGGGATTTGCTACCACGAACAGGGTTTTTTTTAACCAAAAAAAAAAAAAAAATAGAAGCGAGTGCCTGATAGGTGTGTGTGTGTGTGTGGTGTTACCGTGCTGAATAACTTGGCTGGCAGCCTCAGTTAGCCAAAAGGGTTCTCTTCACAAGGCCTTAGGTGCTTCACACACACACACACACACACACATACACAATGTAAAGGGAAAAACAACTGAAGAGTGAAGGAGTGAGGGGGGGGGGAGGGGAGCCGCTCCATAGAGAAATACGTTGAACTAATAAACCTGTGTGATTTCAAAAATTTTCAAGTCTCGTTTGAAGTTTTTCCTTTTGTTCTTTTACTTTTGCAAAGCAAACATAACACAAAATCATCTCAGAATTGAAGTACTAAAGTGGTGGAGAAAGATCCCAGTGAGAGGGGGCAAGGGAGCAAAGGACAAGACAATAAGTTTTTGTTTCCCCGAGTAGCTCCTACCAGAAATAATTCCAGAAATAAAATTACATGAGGTTGGTCAAAAAACATATACACTTTTGCTTGATTCTCTGGGTAAACAAATGGACTTGGTCATCTCAACTAAATCCAATTTGATAGACCTTTATTTCTAGGTATATTTTAGTCGTGGTCGGTTGGGTATTTTTGGACTTGACGACTGTCAGTATCTGCGGTTGTCGCATATCGTTCATAGGGCTACGTCTTGATACCACAGATGGTCAGACTGTCCAGAGGACAGTCAATAGCTTAGGACCTGGGATTTATAATTATCGATAGATATGGCTGTTACATATACTTCAGGAGGCTGGGTCTTGAAAGACCTGATCAGATGTTTAGATGGAGACTTAGAGACAGACCAATCCAAAGGACACTGAGAGCACTTCTTCAATAGCTTATGATCTTCTTTAAGTTTTGGTGCATAAGTCAGGGAGGTATGCTGGACTTATGGAAACAGTACATCAATCCAGACTCATGAGATATATGCTTCCTTTTTTTATAAGGTCAGAAATTGATTTTAAGATCCCAATCTCAATAAAATAGATCTTCACCAAAGATGGATGCCTAAATCAGGGAGATATCCTGGATATGAGAAAGACAGTAGCTTTAACCAGTCTCATGTCTCATTTCATTCCACTGCCTTTAGTGTCTCTCACTCTCAAGGCCCTGTACTTTCAGAATATTCATTTCGAAAAGAGTAAATCTTAGCTAGAGAAAAAATGAGGGCCAATTTGAATGGTTAAAGAACTGGGAATTTGTGAGAGACACTCATAAATGTCAATAAGCTACTAAAAATTGCTTCGTCTTCTGTGGATAAAAAACAATTTCAATTTGAAATTGAGGGAAATGGAAAGAGATAGAACAAAGTGGAAGACACATACACACACACACACACGCACACACATGTAAGTAGACAAAAAAATCACTTGACCCGATTTTTGGTATTGAACTTCAATTGAAATATATATATTTTTTGTGATACTCTTAATAAATTATATTCATGAGTAAAATTGGAAATTCTCGAGTGGTTCTTTTCTATTCAAAAAAGAAAAAAAACGAAAAAAAAAATTGGGGGGGGGGGGTCGACAAAAATTTATAGAATAAAAATGGATTGAATTGTTCCAAAAATGCATTCAATTTATTTCGGATTATTTTTGACATTTCTTTTTTAAAATATTGGCGAAAGTGTAAAAAAAAAAAAATTTGATTTATATATAAAATTTTTTTTTCTTGTAATTTGATTTTTATTTCGGAATTTTAATTACTCTCTGCTCCCCATGTGTTGCTGTTGTTATCTCAGTGGTTGGTATTGTTTTTTTTTTGGTTGAATCAAACTATTAACTAAACCAACTCAATTTATCTTATGGTCCATTTCAGGTGGTCCAGCTGCTGACTTCTCTGCTGAGCTGCCAACAGCTGTAAATGCATTTACAGCTGCTGTCAGTCTCTGAAGTCTCCGCCCCCTCAAAAAAGGGTAACTCTTCTTCCTTTTTTTTGGCAGCAAATTGGCCATAAAGTTGGTTGATGGTGGTCACACAAGTGCGCATTGAAACTGTTTCAAAACACAAAAAAAAAAAAAAAAAGAAAGTCCAAAAAATTTTACTAGTGAGTTTGCATAGCAAACAGACAGCCGGACAGACAGACAGACAAAGATAGAAAGAGACAGCGAGAGAGAGGGGGAGGGTGAGAGAAGTTTGTTGTTAAAGCAACAGCAAAAACAACGGGAACAACAGCCATTTTGCTGTTGCCCATAAAATGAGTGTACACGCATCCAGTGTTAATGGGCGTACCAAAGTATGCAATGAAATTATAAAACTGCAAAAATCTAGCACACCACACACTAGTGGTGTGAAAACATCGATGTTTCCAAACCTCGAGGTTTTCGATGTTTTTACAAAAAAACCTCGATAGTTTTCGATATATCGGTTTTGTTTTTCTTGGAATTCGAAATTAAGTTTATTCATATCCAAAAACATAAATTTATTTTTTTTATACTAAGATCCTCCGTGTATTCTTAATTTGTAAACTCTTTTCGAAGAAAAAATGAGTATATTCATTTTGCTCTCATGTTTGTAACTCACAGAAACACATATCGTAGACCCACAAAAGTTACCTCTAGAATTCTTTGAATCACTAGAGGAGTCGATATAGCCATGTCCGTCTGTCCGTCTGTTTTTATATAAACTAGTCTCTCAGTTTTGAAGCTATTTTGATGAAACTTGGTATATATCCTTCTCTTACACCTAGGCAGCCCATTTGTCGGAATCGGCCGTATTAGACCACTATATCATATAGCTATCATACGAACCTAAATTGGTTTAGGGAATAACTCCCACATTTATTATCCGATCCTTTTCAAATTTAGCATTCGTGTTTTTTACATAGCGATAGGTAGATGTACCAAATTCTGTAAGGATCGGACCAAGATAACATTGGGATTTTTTAATTTGTTATTTTCGAAAGCATTCTGAAATGATGGTACACTATCGAAACTATCGAAAAAAAAACCTCGATAGTATAAAAATTAAGAAAACATCGATACTATCGATAGTGGCTCGATAGTTTCACACCACTACCACACACACACATGGAGCTGCTCACTCAGTCAGTTAGATGCAACTAATAATATTAGACAGATACCAGAGTCCAGAGCTGGACTGTTCGGTTCCATTAGTGAGCTAAACTCTACATTCTGCAAAAGACCAAATGAACTAGTTCTTTTTGAGGATTAAAGGGAGTATTCAGTTTATACTATGAAATTTTGAGTAACTTTTACCAGGGCTCGATTGTCTAATAAAATATTCATAGCTTTCTGATATGGAAAGCTTTTCGAGCCTTGTCAAAGACAATTTAAGTCGGATGTGAAATAATTCTGATACCTTACTGAAGGCTGATATATGATATTCAATCCGTAATGAAGACACTCAAGGCTTAAGTTGCTATCTTTACAGCTGCGAGCAACTGTGGAACACCCTTGAGTCTTTGGTTGGGCTTGGATTAATTGCTTAGTGCTTCGGGCTTTAGAGTACAAAATTTGATAATTGAAAAATATTTTTATATGCTTCTTAAGTTTATTTCAAAATCGAATTGAGCGGAACTTTCAAAGTAATTTTCTCAGCTAAAAAAGAAGAAGAAGAAGAAGAAGAAGCAAACACCCACATGAATGTACACCCACTCGGCTGGGCAAAAGTGTTTGAGAGGAATTTTTCGTATGGCAAATGGAAAGAAAATAAGTATGACCAGGAAACAGAAAGCACCAGGGACCAGGAAAATATGTTTGGACAGGGAAGAGGAAGCATCAGCAGCCATTTTATCAAGTTGCATGCGGTGGACTTAAGTTGAAGTTAAAGTTAATGCCATGAATTTTAAATTGAATTTAATGTTTAGACGTGTACGTGTGCGTGTGTGTGTGTGTGTGGGTGGTTGTGAGTGTGTGTGAATAAATGGGCCGTGTGTTTGAGTAAGGAAAAGGTAACAAAAACAATAACAATCTTGCCTCGAAATGATGAACGCAAAAATATTTCTCTTTCTGTGTGTGCGTGCGCGTCCGTGTGTGTTGCTTTCTTTTCTTTTTTTTTTGTTTTTTCTTTTTGTTTTTGGTATTTTTATTTTTTGCGATAAAAAAGTTTTTCGCTTTGCGCACAAAAGTATGCTGCGGATTTTTGGCCACTTATTTATTATTGGCTCGGCGAAACACACTCACACACACACACACACAGTCAAACACAGGCATTTTCATATGGGCTGGTGTGTCCAGGGTGTTCAGGCTTGCGGTGACCAAAGGCCTCTTGCCGACCCCTCCCCTTCGATCTCTGGTGCGTTCATTACGTTTGTGGCTTTGCTTTCGGACAAGCTTCAACTAATGGCAGCGGGGAGCCTTCGCTGCTCTTTTTTTTTTTTTTTTCTTGTCTCTGCCCGAGATTGCTGCGCTGCCGAAGCGGTTGGTGCTCTTGTTGCTGGACTGCTTGCGTTTTGCGCTTGTTGTTTTCTGTTTTTGTTCGTGTTATTGTTGTTGTTATTACCGTTATTCTTCTGATTGTTGTTGTTGTTGTTGTTGTTGTCGTCGTCGCTGCTTAAATAATTTAGCAATTTGTATGCATGAAAAGCACTGTGGGTTGGATAATACGAAGTCGAATAAGCGCATCATGGAAATATATTTATTTCAGGTCTCCCCTCGCACCATGCCCTGCCTGGGCATAAACGAAATCGCATCAGCACGGCTCTGGACGGACTGGAACAGCCAACAGAAAAGGTAGTAAAAAGAGTAGCAGAAAGTGGAGCAGAAATCTTTTTTTTTTTTTGAACACAGCCGGTGCGTGTTTCTCCTCGGCGGGTGGTGACCAACTGACTGATTCAGTCAGGCTTGCGCGTGGTGGTACTGGGGGAGGGGGGTCTGAGTGGGTAATGAAATTTCTGGGCTGGCTGGTTTGGGTGGTCACCGTGTATGTGTGGATGGCAATGAGAGTGCTGGAGTGCTGGGAGGGGCGGAGGGGAGGTGGCACTTGCTCACTTGGGGGAGCTGTAAAAGCGCAATGGAAGGCGACCGTTGAAAGGCACAAACATACAGTGAAATGAGCATTCAAGGAATGCAATCGTGCACACGCACAAACACACACAAGCCTAAGGTGCAAGGGCTGGGGGATGGCCATTGGAGAGGGGGCAAGTGTACTATGTTAAATTTTCTGGCAAAGCCAGGGTAAGTGGGAACTTTGGCTTGGGCCAGGTGCAGGGTGCCAGGAGAATTAGTCAAGAGGCTTCAGAGAAGCTTCACGTCCAGATTTGCACAGGATCGGAGAGAAAGCAGTCAGGTGCAGAGAGTGCTAGAGACATCGTGTCTGAAATAGGCAGACAGATAGACCGGTGCAACTCGAAAGACAAATGGAGAGAAAGGCAGATATATATCAGCCCCCCTCCCCCTTACCATGCTCGACCAGACAGGCATTCCTATGATTGCGTATAGCAAAGGCTGCTGGTGTGGATTGCGGGTTTTCCGGTAGAAATTTCCAACTGGATTCGCTCTCAACAACACCTCCACGAAAAATGTTATCATTTGGCACATTTGTAGTTTATGTGTGGATTTCTCTGTCATTCTGTTCAGGGATCGACAAAGGCGAAAAGAGAGAAAATTGTCAGAGGAAAAGAAAGAGTGTGAAAAATTCAAGAAAGTACACCTCCAAGTTGATTTGATTTATTTACGATCTCTGGAAAGATAAAAAGTACAGTCTTTTCAAAAGGTTTCTGGATTTTTCTCTCATTCTTCTTACTTTTTGTAGATTTCCAAAGCCAAAGATAATTACAAAATAGTTTTAGGAAACCGTCAAGCCACTTTGATTTATTCCTGGTCTAGGTATATCTAATTTGTTATTGAGGTCAGCTAGCTAAAGGCTTTTAAAACACATGCTTATTTTCACTGAAATTTTGAACTCTGAAGAAAGTTCTAAGTTCTCAAGCCTGCCGGTTTGTAATTTCCAAACTTCAAAGTGATCCTATGAGCTTTCCAACTATTAAGATCTTCACTCTCCTTTCCTTTTGACTAAGCTCGGCTTTATTTTTGCTGCCTTAAAGTATCCTTTTTGTGGCCTTTGAAGTTGAATTTTTGTGGAGAATCTAAATATTTAACCGATTTAGAAAATTTCCAAATGGTTGATTCGACCGAGGCAACCAGGCAGTGGCGCAATGGCAAAAAGGCAGAGGCAAAGGCAAAGGTAAAGCGAAATGGCAAGGGTAAAGTCAAAGAAAATTTTATGCCAGGACGAAACTAGCAAAAGGCCAAATACTTTGTTAGAAAAAAGTCACGTACTCATATTAAAAATAACCGAAAAGCGTTCGTAAGTGGCAGGAGAACGTGCAGTGAAATATATTTCATTTACCTCCCCCCGCACCAACCTCCTACTCAGTACCTCTTTCCAGTAGACTATGCTCACCAGCGTCTTGGCGAATCAAGCAAAGAAGAAGAAGTCTAAGAAGAAGAGAATCAGCGACATGTGCCGCAACGCGTATTTTTGGCTTGCAGAAAAGGTGAAAAGCTTTGCTTTTTTCGCCAACTCTCAAGCTCCCATTGACAGGCACACACCAGTCACAACCAAGACAGTTGAGTTGACAGCAACGATGACGCTGAAGCTGACGACTCCGTTGACGTTTTGGCTAACAAAGTGAAAATGTCTCCAGCAGCCATTGGTGGCCTATTGAGCCTGACAGCGACTTCACATAAAAACAGTGGCAAAAAGTCCATCAAATAATTTGAATCTATCTTAACTCGGAAATGACATAATCTTTGGTTTTTTTTTTGAATCAAGAATTAATCAGAAGTCTTGAAACCTTTCAGGGTTCTTGAGAAAAAGATTTCACGATCTCAATTTCACAAATTTTTTTAGTGGCACTCAAAGGGTATAACCTTGGTTATTGATTGGCGAGATTCCCCTTTTGAATAGGGTGAAATTTTTCATTACGATATCTTTGATAATCAGGAGACTGTGCAGCTGCGTTGATGTCGCATAAATAACTTAGATTCGTTTGGTTTTAGTAGCAGAGAATTCTGACGACGATTCTTGTCATGCTAAACGTCAAAGCGTCCAACATCCTTGCCGTTTGTCAGACAAATGCGTGTGTGCCAAAGTCCTTCCGGTTGTCCCCAAGACATGTGTTGCCAAGGCTGTAATATATTTTTGTTCGGGCCACGATAACCCACCAAGTCCACCAGTCCACCACTCCAATGAATGATTCACGCACTAACTGACAGACTGACTGACTGACTGACTGACTGACAAAGCGTCTGAGTGGCAGACTTTTGCATTTCTTTATTTATTGGGGTGGCAATCGAAGGCTTTCTACTTTTGGGCCACGTGTGCTCAGACTAGCCTCCCTGGGCCATCATGGTCGCTGTCACTGGCTCGGCCCAGCCTGGTCCTACCCGTCCTGGGCCAGGCACGGCATTCAATCAACAACAAAAGTAAAGGAAACGGCTCGGTCCACAACTTTAATCAGCTCATTTTGCCACTAAGTGGTGATAAGCGTCTTTCGGCTTCCTTTCCCAGCTTTCTCTCTTTCTCACTGTCATTATTTCTGATATCGAGTGCGGCCCTTCGCTTGATGTAAAAAAATAAATAGCCCAGGGCAAATAAAAAATGCGGTATACTCTTATAGTTTGAGCTCTTTAAAGAGGTTCTTCCCTACCAAAAAAAAAAAAAAAAACAACTCATATTCTTGTTCATTTCTAAAAATGTTTTGACCTTTTCTAAAATATTAAATTATTTCAATGCAGGTTGCAAAAAAAAAGAAAGAAAATAAATCAAAATGTTTGCTTTATTTTATTTTACAGTATTTTGGATTTATTTGATTTTATTCAGCTCTATTTTTCCAAAACTTAAATGGAAATACACTTTTTCCCGACAAGCAAATCGAGGAACTTTGCTCAATTTCGAAACCAAAATAACCAGCTTTCAGTCTCGCCTTTCAGTTATTTTCAGGACCAATTTAATTAGCTGAAAACTTCTTTCAAATTTTATAAATTTTACATTTTTTAGATAATTAAAAATTAAAAAGAAAAAAGTGTATCACATTTTTGGCACACTTCTTTTCCAAAAAAGTGAAACCTTTGTTCTAGTTTTTTTTTCGACACATTTCACTGTCATCTCTCTTTGTTAATGTTTACTTTTAATTACAACAATTTTGTCGAGTGAATTTCCTTTTCGTTTTTTTTTTTTTTTTATTATTTTGACATGTTTTGGCATGACTGAACGTCGTCATCTGTCGGTCAACTCATAAAAAAAAAAAAAATGTAGCACATTCGATGCAATTTTGGGCTGGCCCGGCAATTTGTTGTTTCTGTTGTTGGCTTGGCAATTGTTTGAATAATGCAAACTTCTCTTCATTTTCATTAGAATGGGTCAACAGCCAAAATAACCACAACAATAGCAACAAAATTTACAGCGGTAAATATTAGCTTTGTGGCCTTAAAGTGGTGTAAAGTGAGATTATATTTTTTCATGTTTCTCGTTTTTTTAGTTTTTTTTTTTTTTTTTTTTTTTTTTAGTGTAATTATTCATGGCTAATTGGTTATTTGAAATAATAGACTCTGGATGCCTTATATTTTGTCGAAATGTGAGAATTGGAAATAGAGGCAACAAAAAAACGAGGCTTATTCACGAATCGGTTTATTCGAAACCGAAAATTTAAAAGAGCTGAAAATAGCAACAGAATAAGCCATGCTTTGAATTCAATGGATTCAGATGTTTTCGAGATCGAAAAAAACAGAAAATTGGTACAGCCTATTCAAAGCAGATAGATTAAAACAGCTGAAAGAGAGAAATGGAATATAATAACAATTTAGAGAGAAGATGAACAGGAATGGACTATTCCTGGCTTAAGTCAGAATTTTGAAAGAATCTTTCATACAGAGGCTTAATCCAGACCCGAGAATATCAGACCAAAAAAAAAAAAAAAAATTGGCTAGTGTTTTTTTTCCCTCAATATTAAAACACGTTTCATGTTTCTTAAGTGTTTGCTTTTTCTTTGTTTTTCATCTTCACTTGAACTACTTAATGACCCTGACCAGGCTGTACCTCAGCACTCCTGCTCTCCTGCTCTCTTGTTTTCACTCTGTCTCTGTTGCTGTCTGTCTCCCTGTTGGTTGTACTCTTCACGTGCCTGGCATGCTAAAAAGTGCGTCAACATAAGCTTAATTATTTTTACTCCCTTCTTTATTTGTTGTTTCTGTATTGTTTTTGGTGTGCTTTTCCTGCTGCTCTGTTTGTTGTTAATGTTTTTCTCTTTTTATTTGTATTTTTTGTATTTTTTTGGGGAGGAGATTGTTCGTTACGTTTCCTGTTTATTTGTCTGTTTATCTGCTGGTTTAAGCACACTTCGAAGTATGTTTTGGGATTACGACAATGATGATGCTGCGTGCCAAGGCAAAAGCCACTCGCTTATGATACAACTGGAGGGACTCACCGACTGACTGGACTGAGTGACTGACTGACTGACTGACTTACTGACAGTACACACTGGCGAGACTGTACACAGTGAAAAGAGTGGAAAGACTGTATGATGTCTGGCTGACCCTTTGGGTAGCTCACCAACTGGCTGAATGGTTGGTTGGCTGGCATACCAATGGCATAGTTGCTAGCTGGGCCAGTCCAGTCCAGTCCAGGGCCAGTCGAGTCATTTAGAGTCAGAGCAAAAGTGTACAGTAGAGTACAAAATGCATTTCAGGATGACAGTACGTCAAGGGAGTTGACTCGAACTGAGCTGAATTGAGTTGTTTCGTTTTACAGTTACCGAGGCACTGGTCATCAGGACATATAAATCTGCCATTTAAGGACAACCGAAAAAAATAAAAAGAGTCACAAGTGGAAGAGTGCAAGCAAGTGGGATATAGAGAGAGAATGTACAGTGCAATCATAAAACACATGCAATTTGAGAAGGCCTTGCAAACATTGAGGGAGACTTTGTACTCTTTTTGGAATTGTAACTCAAAATTGAAATCCAAATATTTCACATTATCTTAATCAAAATCAATACTAGCTTCTGATCAAGCTAGATTGGTTTAATATGGGTTGAGATATTTCAGAAATATTTACAATATAGACAGAGAATCTGCAGATAGACTATATTTGGACTTCGATACGGGTACAATCAATCTGGAGATATGCTATCTGGGGGACTGAGGCTATAATGTTTCGTAGAGGGTATGATAGAAAATATAATGAATGAAGATCGGCAAATGGAGTGTCAATTGCTTTGGTAGCAGCTTGAAAAAGACATAGTAGCTGGTTGAATAACGTAATGGAAACTGAAATTCTTAAGCAGAAAATCAATTTTTTATATATATTCTCGTGTCAGCGAGTTAATACAGATTTCAAAAAGCAGAAAAATTGCGATAAAACTCAGCGAGACAAAGAGAGCAGAGAGAATGAGTCGCTGAGACAAGTGAAATTACTTGAAGTGTGAGTAAGATAGACACAAAAAATATGAAGAGACATCTTGGTGACACAGCGTGGTAGAAATATGAAATGTAATAGTGACAGAAACAAGCTGAAAAACCTTCAAGCGTTTGGCTAGGGAATGCAATCAGAGTTGAGTACAAAGGGGGGCGACACAGAGTATAAGGAAGAATAGTAGTAGAGGGAAAACCAAAACGAATAGGCAACAAAAACAAAAACTAAGACTAGCTTGCTTAGAGCTGGAGTTGGGTGGTGGTGGTGGTAAAAAGGAACTTCGGAATAGCTGGAAAAGTCGGTTGCGTTGATTGTTTGCACTTTACACACTAAAACTGTGAGAAATGCAAGATAGAAAAAGAAACTGAAATAAAAATAGAACTAGATGAAAAAAAATGGATATATGTATATACACCGTGGAAATAAAGGTCAAGAAGTTTTTGTTCTAGATCAAGATTGGCTTTGTTCAGACCTCGATAAGCCTTGTAGCGTCCTCAAAAGCCAATTAGGCAACTGTACCAACTTGGCTGTTGCTTTTAGGCTGATTTCGAATCTTTTTTCAAGGCTTCTTCAGCTCTCTCTTCGTTTCATCGTTTCTCAGAAAATGTCAGAGAGTCTTGAGATATTTCTCAAAGTGTAGAAGAGAAATCAAACTGGAAAAGAAAGCAACTCTAAAAATAGAAACAACAAAATATGAACGACGCTGCAATGGCTGGAAGGAAGAAGCAGCACAGAAGCGGCAGCAGCTGAATTAGTAAGCGAAATGAAAACAGCAGCGAGACGCAGACAAAACAGACACACCGAGACCAAAGGACAGAAGACAGAGTGACGAGCTGAGACAGCAGAGCAGAGCAGAGCAGAGCTCGGCCAACAGAGTAGAGCGAACGCAATGAAAGAAAACAAAATCAAAAATGGCAGCAACAGCGGCAGCATAAAAATACAACAACAACTGACAGGCAAGGCGTTGCGCGGTGGGAGACAGCCAATGGGTCTGAGTGAGTGCGAGTTTCTTTGGTTGGTTGGATAAAAAATATTGCACATACGCACCGTTTCACGTTGCTTCGTATGTTTTACGACAATAACTTGGATACAATTTGGCAGAGCAGCACAAACGAAAATATAATAAAACATAAAAGCAAGAAAACGACAAAAAAAAAAAAAAAAACAGAAAACAAATTCGAAAAAGGAATAAAAAAAAGAGTTTTTTTTTTTTATTTTCTTTTTGGGGGAATCACAATTTGACTGCATTTCGTGGACTATGGAATTCTCTTTTCTATCAAGTGACTGACTGGGCTGGAGCTGAAAGAGTTTTTGCTTGCACAATGAATGAAATAGAGGGGGAATTGAGAGATCCAGAAAATGTTTTAAAATTAAAGAAAACCCTTTCTAATTCTTTTAATTTTGATGCATTTTCAAAGAACTGAAATGTTTTAAAAATCCTAGCTTGGAATTCCTTTGGGAATTTCATATAATCACACCCTGTAATTAATTTCACTTTGAATGGAGTGTATGAAAAGGATCTGCAGCTTTGGTGAGCTCGAGTGAGAGTGTGCATCATCAACGTCATCATCAGTTTTGGTAGTGTTGCCACGCCTCTGAATAGTGCAAATTAAGTTGTAGCTTCAGGCTTGTCTGTTTGTGTGAGTGTGAGTGTGGCTACGGCTATGGGTATGAGTGGTGGGTGGTAGGAACACTCCAGCCCGGTTGGGAGTGTCAGGGAGTTGGCCTGGCACTTTAGGGGCTTTAGGGTTGGTGTGCATCAATTGTTTGAGAAGCCTGTCAACGCTGCAGTTTTCCAGCTGTGCCACTGACACACACTCACTCCCACACTCTCTCACACACACACACGCACACACGCACACACCCACGCATATAGGAGAGGAAGAAGAAGATATGGTAATGGGCATGAAGGAATTACAACAACCTTTTTGATTGAAGGTGCTATTTTGTAATTGAAATGTCTGAGGCATCTTGTCTAGATGAGTAATTGGTCACAGATAAATACCGTTAAGTCGCACATAATTAAGCCAGAATACCGAATTGAGGCCTCAAATAGATAAGCTAACAACATTTCCAGGGAATTTCCATTCAGATTTACTCATTCGTATTGTCTCTAAAGAGAGCCTTAAATATTGCTGAGCCACTCGTTCTGAAGCTCTTCTACTGGGTCTAGCTATTTCACTTTTTCTTTATCCTAATAATAAATTTATAAAGAGTTTAAAGTGATTTTCCTATAACCTCGTTGGCAGAGCTCTTAGGTAAAAATACAACTCACAAGATACTTGTAGTCTCTTGCATTTTATATGGGAAAAATGTAAATATACAAGATCATTGCAAGCCTTCATTTTTGAGAAGAGTGAAAATATTTTTTTAGGAACCTTTTGAGGCAAGTGTACAAGGAAAGAGTGATTCTTAGGAACTAGATCATACAAAATGAACTTGCATGAACTTATGCAAATTTTGGACTTGCCAACTTGACAATATTTTATATGAATTTTGTAAGAATTTTGTTACGATTCATTTTAATTTTGTTGCATAATATTTGATTAATTTTGTTCCATCATTTAACGAAAAAAATGTTTTGAAAATTTTTTACTAGGATTGCTTTCAATTGGGAGACTTGGAGCAAAATCTATAAACATTTTTCATCCGAATCGGTAAGTCTTTGGATTCACCGATTTTCCAGTTCTTTATAGTTAAAATGGTGATTCACATGGTTAAGTTATTTCCTCTTCTGGATTGCTTTTTCCCGGCTCAAGATTTGTTAAGGAATATGACATGACCCACGAGTCCTAGTGAGAGTCCACCGGTCTCAGTCTGAGGACTTTGCCACGAATGTCAACCCACCAAAAGAAGGACAAAAAAAATGGAGAATATAAAAAAGACCCAAAGAGATCAGTCCAGTATTTTGTTTATCAATTGAATAAGTTTTGCAAATAAATTTGTTTTTATTAAATTGCGAATTGAAACATTTTATCAATCACATTTATATTGATAGGAACTTATTTTTTATGTTTTATGATTGTTAAATCGACCGTTCGGAGTTGGCAAAAGTAAAAAACTGCGCATCTCAATTTCGGCTCAGAACTTTATTTGACTTATTTTTCTTATTGTCCGAATGCCACACAGACAATAACACATGCCACATAAAACTAGCTTAACTATAAAATATAAGTCAAAAAAAAACTAGCAAAAGAAGTAGAAGAGAAACTCCCAATGGCCTTAAAAAAAGCCAACAACAACAAAGCGGTAGAGAGAGCTTAAAACTTACAACAGGCCAAAAGACTTGGATGAGAACCTCACCTTTGACTTTGCCAGGCATCAGCCTCACCCCCGCTATCCCCAGCTTAGGGCCCAAGGCCTTACTAAAAGCCCCGCATTTTGCAATATCTTTTCAGTGTGAACCACAGATGTGCCACATGCCGCACCTCAACTTTGTAGCTTGGGTGCGAAATGTGCCCCTAAAGTTCTAAAAAAAAAAGCAGAAAAAAAAATTGTGCATTTTAATGGAAAAACTCACCGAATCGCTATACAAAGCGAATCAGCAAGGTGGCTCGCGCAGCTCGGGGTGGTTGAGGCGCTGTCTGGGATGTAGAGCACCAGATCCGACCATATGTTTATGGCGTTTACTAATACAAAAATTTTTTACGACTTAACCGAACAAGAGTTGCCGCCACTGCACACTGGGTCCACACATTTCGATTTCCAAAAATAATATAAAAATATAAAAATATAAAAATATAAAAATATAAAAATATAAAAATATAAAAATATAAAAATATAAAAATATAAAAATATAAAAATATAAAAATATAAAAATATAAAAATATAAAAATATAAAAATATAAAAATAGTAAAAATAGTAAAAATTTATACAAAAGTTTTTTCCACTGTTTTCCAGAATAGTACCGGCTGTTTGGTATATCCCAAAAAAATAGACATTATATGGCATATGAGTGGCCGGAGGGGTTGAGAGAGTGAGAGAGAGAGAGAGAGAGGTCGAAATAAAAGAATAACTGACTGATATAAAATTGAGGGGCTTGAGGGTGGCAATGGATACTGTGGGATTGGTGGGATTGGTGGCAGATAGGTGGATAGTAGTAAGTGCCTCACAGTTTATAGCCAGTGGCAAATAAAAATCAAATTCATACGCATCCCAACAGCAACTGCCACTTAGTTGAAGATGAGTTGAGTTGAGTTCAGCTAAGTTGAATTGGACTGGGCTGCTTGGGTCTTGGCTTAGCTGAGTTGTCTCTCTCGCTCTCTCTCTCTCTCTCTCTCTCTCGTAGAGTCTCTTTCTATATCCTTTTCTCTGCTTTGTAGGAGCCGTCTATTTGAATTTGTCCAACATTGTTCCGGAAGGACATTTGTCAGCCTCAACGAGCTTGATCATGCCACTGAGTTTCTGTGTGTATGTGTGTGTGTGTGTGGTTTGGTTTTTTATTACCTTCGTAAGTAATTTAACACACGAGTTGATGTCACTTGGACAATGGCCAACACCTTAACCAGGCTGAAAGATATCCACACACTTTTTTTCAAGTGCTCCAGGACACACAAACACACACACAAACACACATATATACACACATACAGACACAGAGCCAAGAAAGCCCAGCCAACGTAGTCATCATCATCATCATCTTTGTCATCATGAGGCGCATTAGCAGCACCATCAACAGGAGCATCAAGATTATTGCCTTTTTTTTTGCTCGGGCTTGGCCGGGCTTGGCCTGTCTCAACCTGGGGATGAGTTGGCCCGAGTTTGCTTGGGCTTGCCAAGAAGGTGTTGCAGTGGCACTGCCACTGTTTTTGTTGATGTTGTTGTTGTTGTTGTTACTGACCCCCCTTTGTCTTCTTCACACCAGCACACACTCATGAACATATCAGTGCATCAAGCTGGGCTGGGAGGCAACTAGCTTGCCAGCCATAAACTGCAAGGATACGTAATGCAATATTTAGTGTCCTTTGAGCCCGTTTCAAGTTAAGTGACGAACACAAAAAAAAAAATAAAATAAAGAAGTGGAAGAAATAAAAATCCTAGAAAAAGAAAAAACCAAACCCGTAGGGGTAGGGACGAGAGATGAGCGTCGCCTCATGGTGGCTGCCACGAAATACGTGCAAAGCGACGCATATCAAGTTGCAGCTTGCAACAAATATTAAATCACTAAAATGTCCTTTAGGGCTCACTTCAAAATAATTGTTGTTGTTGTTGTTACTTTGGCTGCTTCATCTTCAGTTACAATGAAGGCAAATCAAAATTGGTGCCACTGACTGAGCGAGTTGAGCGATGGGCCAAACAGTTTGATCCCTAGCCACTAAAAAGGCACTGCAAAAAAAATATATATTCATTATTTTTAATCCAGTGATAATAAAAAACATTAGATAAAGGAGAATTTTCCTGACTCTCTAAAAAAAAAAAGAGTTTTCGATGCTTAATTCTTTTGTCTAGTGCTAACTTAACCTAACTTTTTGTGTTTGGATATGGTTTGGGGCTTGACTGCATTAGTACCATTTAGTTGGCAAACAGAGATTGGCCCGACCATATTTTACACGGCTATGAAATACAGGATTACCCAGGCCAAATATGGCACTTTATTCGGAGCAGTTGGATGGAGCGTGCGAGGGGGGTTTGGATTAAACAGAAAGAGAGGTGAATTTTTGACAGCTTAGGAGCCGAAATTTCCAGTTGCTTCCACAAGGCTTGTAATTTGATTTTGCGGTAATAAGTACAGTTGTGCATGCCTAGCTTAGTTGCGGTTAGAAACTAGCCGAAAAGGGCGAAGCTCCCCTGGGCTTTCGCCTCTGGTCAGAGTGCCTTGTTGTACTATGCTGCGCTGTGCTGTGCCACATGCAATTTACAAAAGCACATGCAACACAAATGTGGCAGCCTACGGTATTTCTAACCTCAAAACACATGCCGAGCCAGATAATTTCGCTTGGAAATTTTATGAAATAGAGTATTGAGGATTTGTTAGTTTGTTTGCTTGGTCAATAAGCAAAGTCTCCGAATTAAGGCAAAAATTTCCTAAAAGAAAATCTTTTTTAGTAATTCACTGGTTCCTACCTAGAAACGAAGAACTTCCACCAATCAATTTTGGATTTCATCAAATTATTTTCTCGATGAAAAAAAAAATGTGTACTTTTCAATTCGAAATTTGAAAATTAAAGCTCCCAGAAACTGAAGGTAGTACTTTGTGGGAATTAAAGGAAATAAGATAAAAATAATCATGAAATTTTTGTCTTTAAGATTTTCAGTAAAATTCTGTCCCCTAAAATATTTCCTCCACAATCTTGTAGATTTCAGGAAAGATCAGGACTTCAGATTGCCGAAAGAAGAAAATCTCTCTCTTTGTATTTTTTCGGAAGAGCTTTAAAAAAATGGTGTGAAAACTTTGAGCTGTTTAAGGAATAAAAAGGGTAGCCAATATTTTATGAACCAACTCCCCAAATTGTTTACAATATTTATGGTATCAAATAAAATCTGCCATCCCCACAGCCACACCTTCTCTTTAACTTTCTGTTTCAGTCTGCCAGTATAGAGAGCATGGGAAGTCGGAAAGAGCAGAGGAAATGGTTGTGGGCAAAGTGTAAGGAATTTTAGTTTTCGTATTTGCTTCATGATTTCTCAAATATGTAATTATTTATTTATGTATGTGCGCATAAATACATAGCAAATTTATTAAGTTTTATGCCCGAGCGCACCTAAAAATACACGAGACTCCTGTGTGGCAAGGACATGAGACTTTGCCTTTGCCTTTGCCGTTTCTGTGTTCTCTTGCTTTCATTTTTTCTTGCTCTTTAAAAAGTAAGTTTATCTTCTTGTTGCTTTTTTTTTGGGTCAAAAGTTGTGCAGAAAAGTCAGAGGCCGTCAATAGTTTTTCAACCTTCATCAAATTTGATGATTCCTTTGTTTATTAATAAGGAAAATTTTGTGTGAAAACTTTTGTATTGAAACTATTTTTAGCAGCAAATTCGACATTGACAAATGCTGATGGAAGATGACAAGACAAAGCGTTTGCCAGTCCCATAGAAAAAGTTATTAAAAGGCGGAAATAGTAAAAGGAAATTAAATGAGACAAAACACGAAAAGACATTAAACCGAAAGTATCTATAAATAAAGTATCTTTATGCCTCCATATTTAATGGCATATAATTTGTGTTAATTAAATGCCGACAACCTCAGAGCCCAGAATCAACTTGATTTGGCCTATAAATCTCGTGAGCTGAGACAACTCACTCCGACACTCCGACATAAAAACCAATAGAGCTCTTGAGGCCGAAACTAACCTCAAACAAGACCAACTCAAATTTAACTTAATAAACCTAATCGCAAACTCGCATTGCCTTTGTAGACGTACCAGTGGCAGGTCCAGGACCAGGACCAGGGCACTGTCAGCCTCTGGTTCCGTCACATATCTGCTACTAAGCCACCCGTTCAACATGCTCAGCCTTTTGGCTTAAGTGCCAAAGCCAACAACCAAAACAACAAACAAGAAAAAAAAATTTTCTCTTTCTTTTTTTTTTTTTTTGTATTTTTTTTTTGGTAAGTGCAACGAAGGGGCAAGTTGGTTTAGTCAAAAAAGAACAATGTGTATACGAAAAATCCACTTGAAGTTTTATGGGAATTTGTCGCCCCTCTCTCTCTATTTCAGGGTTGGTGTGTTTAGGTCTTGTCAAGCTGTTCCAAAAGTCCAAAAAGGCCGGAGCGAAAATCCAAGTCCGTGTCCAGTTGAGTCTGAGGCAAAAGTGAAACAAAGTGCTTTCACTTATTTGCTAACGAAATATTTCTGGTTATGTGAATCAGTCAGAGGATGACAACACCACCAGTGTCATCCTGCCTCCCCCCTTCTCCACGGAGTCAACGGGAAAACTACTTTAACTTAAATCATGCACTAGTCAACAATAACAAGCCCAAGACGAGTGTGACCAGGCCAAAAGAGAACAACAAGAAGGAGAAAAAGTAGAAAGAAACAGACAATGATAGCCTCAGTTTCAGTTACCAGGGCCTCCATAAACCAGCAGCCATTACGGCTTGGACAGCAACAACAACAACAACAACAACAATAACAATGAAAGCAACAAAACACTTTTGGCACTTGCCAGACAACTAACCAGGAGTCAGACTCTAGAAACCGTGACAAGGTCTGCTGGCAGAGGGAACAATTTTTGGTCTCTTCTTTTAAGAAATTGTTTACTCGAGCAAGCCCAAAGAGTGAGCGAATGGGTGGAGGGGGTTGAAGGGGGACAAAGAAGACATTTGAGTGTCACTTGTGCAGCAGTTTTGAATATTTTCTGAATAGTAAATTACGATCATGAGATGGCAGAGGCAACTGAAATAAAGACTACCAGTGACAACGACAACGACAACCACGACGAGATGAAGATGACTCGAATGATGACGAGCGGCAACAACAATGCTGATGATTATGTGGAGCATTAGATAGTCTCATTCATGGCTGGAGTAGAGGTAGCCAACTGGCAACTCTCCTAGACTAGGTCGTTGCTGACTCGACTATAATAATGATGAGAATTATTGTAGAGTTGATTAGGATTAGGACTACCTTCGAGTTGCAGGATGTTGGATAGATCTGCTTAGTTATTCAGAGATATTCGAGAATCTTAGTCTCCTAAGTATAAAAACTCTATTCAGTGTTTCGAATGTTATTCTGAGATATTCGAAAACCTCAGTCTCCCAAGATCTAACTATGAATATGAGTATGAAAACTCTATTGAGTGTTTCGAATATTATTCTGAGATATTCGAGAACCTCAGTTTCCCAAGTATGAAAACTCTATTCAGTGTTTCGAATATTATTCTGAGATATTCGAGAACCTCAGTTTCCCAAGTATGAAAACTCTATTTAGTATTTCGAGATATTCGAGAACCTCAGTCTGCCAAGTATGAAAACTCTATTCAGTGTTTCGATTGTGTGGACAGCTTGGCTGGTCATAACTAGGTCTATTCTTGGTATATCCTGCTAGAACTATCTAGGCATAACAATGGAAATGGGCACACTCACATTTTGCTCGGACCTGCCAGTGAAAGGCACACGCATTCTTCTGTTTCTCTCTTCAAAAAAAAAAAAGGACAACTATTGTCTGACTGGGCTTCTCGGTTGCTCTCGACAGAAAATTCTGTGACCTCGACAAAGTGTGAATATTTGAGAATGTTTTGTATGCCCAAAAGTGGCATTCGACCGAATTTGTGTTGCATTTTTTAGTGGCTCTGGAGTCTCCTCTACGGATTTAATAAATTCTGATTGAAGGGGCCCATAAAGGTGGCACCGCCCCTATGAAACTGTTTGCTTCTGAATACTTCTAATTGCAAGGACTTCAGCCCCAGAATTTGAAACAAAACAAAAGCAGACCAAAATCCTCCAAACCCCATCTAAGCCACCAACAACCCACAATGCTGACGTGCAGCCTGACAATGATGACAGCTACGAGACAATAAATGCGAGAGAGTGAGATAGAAATTTGAACTATGAAAACCTGACCAATATTGCCAAACGCCAGTGACAATGTTTGCTAATGGCTTGCGGGCCATTGCATGTGGGCATTTTGATACACTTTAGCCACAGGCGAAAACAATTGTGGCAGTCACGTTCCGAGCCGAGAGATGCCGCAAAATTTTAAAACCTTGGATCTCTGGCTTGACTAATAGAATCGCAGTACAAATGGAATGATATGTGACTGGAATTTGAATATGAATGGGATTAGGCGAGGCAACAAGCTGGTGGTATCATAATTTTGATACCAAAGCTGATGCAAGTGTTATCAATCAATTTTTCAAACTTAGAAGAGTGTTTGAAATATTCTTTTTGGTCGGTGTAGCTCAGCAATTCTCAGGACTATGAAACTATAGTTTGAACCGTTTATTCCAAGTGGGATCAGTGATTCCTTAAAGTTCTTAGTGTGACGAAATGAAATAGTAATATTAAGTGAGATCTATGATTTCTTTAGGTTTTCCTATGGAATTAAATGGAATCAAGGAATACAATTTTTATAAACTAGAATTCGGTCATTGTAAAGTGCCTGGAATATTTCTTTGATTTGTTTTTTTTTTTTTTTAATGGGATGAACAAGTTTAGGTAGATATGAAATAATATGGAAAGCTTGCAACATTGAGAGCTGATGAAGAAACAAAGTCACCTAACTCGCCCTAAAAAGTATCTCAATGCCGTGCAGTCCTGTCAACTTTGTGCTAGCTCTTGTTGTTTAGCCACAGTCACTGGTATTGCCTTACCAATTGGCTGTATAGCTTGTATCTTCTTTATATGCTTAGTCTGGCATGGGTTGAGAGGTCTGGGTGGCTCTGGCTCTGGCTCTGGCTCAAGTTGTTGTGAGTTCTGGAAAGCTGATCAGAAAGACACAAAGTGAAGTTTAATTGCCAGTTTTGCAGAATGTCCTGTCCCAGCCAACCAACGGATGTGGCTGTGTGCCTTTGTACCGAAGGCAACCTGAGAGGCTTACAGGGAGACAAAGCAAGGAAGCGGCAGTTGGCAGCCAGCAGGCAGCAGGCAGCAGGCAGCAAGCGGTAAACAGCAAGCTGAGTTTGACAGAAGCTTTGTTGGGTGTGCTTCTTAGTTGGTGTGCTTTCAGTTTTCTGATGCCCCAAAATTAATAGGAACAAGTTGTCCATAGAGCTGGGCCATCTACCCATCCAGCCATCCAGCCATCCAGTTGGTATGCAAGCTTGACGACATTTTCGTCTAGAATTGACTCTATAAAGGAGAGGGTGGCTCTACTTGTGGAGGAGTAAACAATGCAGGCAAATGTTGTGGGTAAAATTGTGGACTCTTGTGCGTGCGCTGCTGCTTGCAAGTTTATTGTCCTGGATCAGGTACTGGGCAGCTGTTCTATTAGTTTTTCTATTGAATTGCTTTGGTTTTTGAATTTTTCCTCTCCCATTGATGTGTATGTAGTTTTCTTTTTATTCTTTTTGTTTTTTATTTTAGTCTGTGGATGCTGGATGCTGTGTTCCTGAAATATTTTTAAATTGTTTATTGAGTTTTGGCAAATCTATTTGCTCAGGTAATATTAAAAACGAATTTCATTCAACCACCCATTCATTGTTTGTCTTCGTCCTTTGGCTTATGGCCGGAATATCTAAGGTAATAAAGGGAGAATATTTTATTTTGTGATTTATTCTTTTGGCAAGCGAAGGCTTTAATATTTATGGGAAAGAGAATGCTTTTAACTGAGGTGAAAATCAAGATCATTTTTTTGTAAGGGCTCTCAATAATTTTATGGGATCATGTTGTCCTCCTTTTTGCTTGGCTTGGCTTGGGTAGGCTTCTGCTGAAATCTGAGGATATTTTGAGCCCTTAATAATCTCAATCCAATTATGCTTCATTAATTTTTAAGGATCGAGCTGACTTTCACATTTGCTCATCCTTGTAGGCTTTGGCTTCTGCTTCAGTTAAGATGCTGACGATTGATGCCCTGAAAAGTAGGCCACACTTTTTGAAAGCTAAAAATAATCTCAATTTTTGTTTTGTGTGTGGAAAAATATTTATTCTGTTATTTATTATTTTTTTGATTTTCTAGTCTATTTTGTTATTTTGTTTCAAGGCATTTTGGGCTTAGCCATTTTGATCATTTCCTTAAATTTAATTTTATTTGGTTTCTTCTGACCTATTAAATATTTTGTTCTTCTTAATTTTGTCTCTTTTGATGGTCACCTTTGTATGTGTGTGTGTGTGTGTGTGTGTGTGTGTGCTTTTTTTCTCTGTCCTTGGTCGAGCAGTTTCATTCATTATCTTTAGCTTGCTTCCGCACAAAATGACAAACAAAATGCCAACGCCTGTAATTTTGGTCTGTAAACGTCTCCTTATTCTCGAGCTTAAAATTTATATAAGCATAAATAAAATCCATTAAATTTGTATGAACATATCTCTCTCGCTCTCTCTCTCCCTTTCTTATTCTATCCCTCAGCTTGTCTCCGTCTCTCTTGGTTTCTTACTTCCATTTGTATGTGTGTGCGTGTGTTACAAGAATTAAATTTATTGTTAAATGATTTTACCAACAGAACACATTCACACACACACACACACACACACACACACACACACACACACACGCATACACTGACATTATCTCAAGCATATTTACATACAGTGAAGAGGTCAAAAGATCAGACTTGTTCGGGGCATATAAAATATTCTCTTGCATTTTCATATAGAACTCATATCGTATATAATTTTTTCTTCTTCGTCTTCTTCTTTTTTTCAGATTCTCTTTATTATTATTTTATTTTTGCTTTTTTTTTGGGCTTATGTTTCTTATTATTTGTTTTTGTTGTTGTTGTTGTTGTTTTGCCCCTGCATTTTGTATGGCCTTTAATTTAATGACATTTCGGACTGACAACAAGGGCAACAAAATTTACAACAACCACACCAAGGGTAGGCGAAGAGCAAAAATAACAACAACAACAACAACAACAACAAAATAAAATGCAAATTACAACAAGCCGCTGTTGATGATGAGGATGCTGTTGAAAAGAAGAGAGATGAGATGCGTGGGTGGTTCGGCTATAGAATATTGGAGAGGTTGTCGGACAGGGGGGGGGGGGGGTGCGGTGGCTGGGGCATTTACTAACTCACCAGCAGCAGCAGCAATAACAACAACAACAAAGACTAAAAGTGACATATTTGCCTTTACCGTTGCCATAGCTCAACTGGTCTTGGCTGGGCTCTTCATTAAATGCCAGCAACAACAACAATAACAACAACAACAATAGTAACAATTGCGACTGAGTTGACTGGTATTGCATAAATAACGGTACCAGCCAAGCCAAAACCAACAACATTTACAAAGCCCTGCGAGACCGATTTAGTGGGTGAAAGCAAAAGAGCGAGCGAGATAGCGAGAAAGAGAGAGAGAGGGAGAGAGGAAGAGCTAGTCTAACAAAAGCTTTCTCAATTGTTGGCGCTGGTTAAACTGTAAAATCAACCTCACCCCACCCACACACACACACACACACAAACACACACAATCACTATCACCTTTCGGTCATACATAAACAAACACTTTCCGCCCGGCTTCGCCCACACAGCTTGATGGCATAGTTTGTAATATATTTGGCTGAATGTTGCCATCTCATTCGCACATGTCACGTTCGCGGCCCGTGCACGCACAAACAATTGAAATTGTATTAAATTGAATTTTAATATATTGTGTTGGAATAACAACAACTACAACAGCAACAGCAACAAAACTATAACAACACCAGCAGCAAAAACCACAACAACGATATTCACTGCCATTACAACACCAACAACAACAACAACAGCAACAATCAGAATACCAGCAACCGCACTGACTAACAAAAGAAACAACAACAACAAAAAAAAGGACTCTACACACGTACGAAAAAAACTCCCACTGTCACTTGCGTCTCAGTCCCAAAACATCCAAACGCCCCTCCCCTGCCATCCCCCCACACACCCTCGCCACCTCAGTCATGCATGCCATCTAGCAATGACACACGTTCGAGCAACTTGCAAAATTTATTTTTTCTTGTTTTTGTTGTTGTTCACTCTATGTCCATTTTATCGTCCTTTGGCGCTGTCCGTTCACTTGCTATTTGTGCATTGAATTTAAATTGCAAGTTGAATTATTAATAATTTAAAGAAAACAAAAACTTTATTATTGCAAATGCATACAACGTTTTGTTTTTGCTTTTTTTTTTTTGCTTTCTTTCTATGTTGGTATTGGTTATTTACACAGACGCTGTGCTCCACACTAAGTGACTTGGTGCGTAGCTCTATGTATGTGTGTGTGTGTGTTTGTGTGTGTTTGTGTGTGAAAGTTTATGCATTTTTAACCTTCAAATAAACACGCCCCACATATGCAGTCCAACAATGCCATCAAAAGCACTGGCAACAACACAAGCAAAAACAATTGCCATCTAACGGAATACTTTGCCACGAGTCCACACTCGCGGCTGACTAAATATGAACACACAAAATTAAGCAATTAAAAAATATGTTTATTTTTTTTTTTTTTTAATTTATTTTGTTATAATTTTTTGACAGAAAAACTTAAGCTTAATTTTTTTCCTTTGAACCAAAGCTTGTTTCTTTTGTCTTAATTAAGAAGTATTTCTCACTTATTTTTGGTTGGCAACTATTATAGGCTTTTTCACTACTTTTTTTTCTCCCGGCTTTAGTGTCTTTGACTTCTGAATTGTTGAGGCTTTTGGGGGGCTCAATTTGCCGAATAGAAAAGGCCAAAACATTTGCTTTGCCCATCTTATTGGGAAGCAAATCGCCTGGCTCTAATTTAATGTATGCGCACCTATTTGCATGTCTGGCAGTGTTTCGTAGCAATCGGCATGCTTGTCCATGAATTGTTGTTGTAGCTTTGGTAGAGCTTTTTTTTTACCGTTACGCTGACAAGTGTCGCGCACAAATTGCAAAAACAGAACCAAACCAGCGCGGGCAGTCGGGCAGTCGGGCTGGTAGTGCGTCGTCTTCGATTGTTGTTTTTGGATACACAAACACTCAGCCAGACGATAAGTGAAAAAGAGAGGGAACCAAAGAAAGAGTAAGACAGAGGGAGAGAGAGAGAGAGAGGGCAGGGGGTAGAGATATATTGATACATGGGGTTTGAGGGAATAAAACTAATGCATTGAGCAGCTGTGTAAAGTTGTGTCACTTTGCCAAGCTCGAATTGATTTGCTTTTTCCATTTTTATTTTTATGCTTTCTGTCTGAGACTTTCTTGCTACTGCTGCTGCTGCTGTTGTTGTTGTTGTTGTTGTTGCTGTTGTTGTCATAGGAAAAGCAGCCGCGTTGTCGCAAAATCATTTGCATAAAATCAAACCGCACTGAAAATAAACTCAAGTCAAACTAAATTCAAACCACACCAAAGTATGCCACAAAACTAAAATGTATGAGAATGTATTCACTATGAACGAGTCTGGGCGACAGAGAGAGTGGGAGTGGGAGCGGAAGAGCGCTATGCTAGGGCAAGGTGAGCGTGACCAAGACAAGGTGGCGATTCTTGGGCCAAGCTGCCAGGCCGATTGAACCAGAGCGAGCCGAAAGCTCTGTCACCTTGTTTTTTTTCTTCTTCTTTCTTTCGACTGTGGCCCCCTTCCGTTGGGATTGGTATTGTTGGGCTTAGCACAAGTTTTATGTGAAATAGGCGTAAAGTAAACTGAAGTTATGTGAGTTACGTGCGGTGAGCGTCGACATTGCTGGCAATGCTGTCGCTGCCATTTTGGCATGGCTGCAAAGATACACGACACGACACGACACGCCGACATTTTTCGCATTTCGGCGTCTCCAACCTGACCCAATCGTCTTCCTCATCTCCTTCTTCTTTTGCTTAGTTTGTTGCTGCCTCAAGTTTTGCACTTCTCGGTCTTTTTTGGGCTTGGCCAAAGATTTACAGTTACATACTCATTCTCTCATATGTCGAAGTAGTTTATCGCATATTTGCAGGGAAAAGTTATAACAACATATGCAACTCGGCTGGTCTGTGTGGGTGTGGGCCGGTTGGGTACTGTTGTAGTGGTATGGCGTCTGGCTCTCCCTAACGGGCAAATCTCTCCGGCTCCACTTGTCTAGTTGGCGCGCAACGTCCGTGGCCGAAAACCTTTGCGAATGTTAATCGCACGCATTAGTATTGGTGTCATGCCGTATGAACACGCCAGGGGACAGGACACCATGGCGACACAGCCGCATGTTTGTACGCCATCATCTGCCAGCGTGTGTGTGTGTGTGTGTGGGTGTGCGGGTGTGTGGCGCGTCATTTGGCTAACACGAAAATTGTACGCTAACATTTTTGTCAAAATGCAGAAGCAAGCAAACGGACAGCCAGGCAAGCTGGCAAGCTGGCAAGCAGGTTCCCAGGCAAGCGACCACCAATGGCCACTAACACCCACAACAACAACAAAAACACCAACATCATGACCATCGTCACCAACAGAACTAACACCACCAACAACAACAATAACAACAACAGAAACAGGAATAAAACATCTGCTGCTCAGCTCAGCTCACCTCACCCCGCCACGCCGCGACTCCCCTTGAGGGGTCTTGCCTTGGCTTGACGAGGTGTTTAGGATCTGGCAGAGAACGTGTGTGGTTGAAAGATGGGTTTGCTCGGGGGTGCGACGATGGCAAGTGGCCTCGTTTTGGCTCTAGGCTCTGCGGCCAAGGTGGTAACTGTAAGCGTATTTCAGTCCAAGTGCTTCCAGTCTCTTCTGTTTGTCTATCTCTCTCACTTTGAGGGTGTGTGCGTGTGTGTGTGTGTGTGGGTGTGTGGAAAACTTGAGGTGCTTAACAATAATTGAATGAAACTTGAGTTTAGTCAGGGCATAGAGGCCTAGAGGATCTAAGAAAGCGAGAAATTAGGAGCAGGGGATAAATTAAGATAGAATGTTGACTCCCATATTTATTGGGGAGCCCCGAGCAGCGAGAAAGAGACAGGTAGTTGGTCATGCTTGTGTAGGTCTTAGATAAAACAGTTCACAGAGAGAGAGAGAGAGAGCTAGAGGGGGAGCAGCGAGGCGTGAATGTGTGAAAAATGTGACATAAAATACTTATTAAGATTGAATTTAAATTTGCTGGTGCTCTGACCACCTGGATAAATATGATTATTGGATAATCCAAGAAGAAGAATTCAATTTGCTGAAACCGAAACGAAAGGGATGAGCCAAGGCTTGAGAAATGAATTACAAGGTGAAGGGAGGGGAAAGCTATATTGATAAAGAATAGAAAAATATAAAAATAAGTAAGATAATGGAATGGATAGGATAGCGGTTAAGGAACAGAGGGAGCCAGAGAGATAGTGTGAAGAATTTCAGTCTGGATGGAGAGATGGAAAAAGCTCATATTACGGTAAAAGGATACTGAGAAGGGATATGCCTATGGATATATACAGGTATGTATTAAGAGGTGGCTAGGTAAAATAATATTGATGGATAATATCAAGCTACTGCAAAGGGGGGCTGCTTAAGACTGTCGGGCATAACTGTACCGAAGCCAATTTCAAGTTAATACAGATTTTCAAGCCAAGGGGCTGCTTAGGGGTTTAGGTAAGTAGGGTATAAAAGGCTGTCAGGCATAACTGTACCGAAGGCAGCTCCGAGCTAATGAATGTTTTCAAAATAAGGCTTGTCCTTGGGCAAGGATAGAAGCCAAGTTAAAGCCCGATAGTATGAGATTTAAATTTTATCCGACACCTCCAAATGTCATGTCTCTCAATCAACGCAACGATAAATATATCTAGTTTTGCGTGAGAAGCACTTAACTTGTAAATTTTGATTTTGTCATAAGCAATACCGAGTTGCCACCTAACAACAAGAAAATGCCTCAAGCCAACTACACACACAAAATGGAATCATTTTAACGAGCAACAAAAGCTCGAACAACAAAGTCAGATTTATATGTTAGGCATATCTGCGAATGCAGAGCGAGAGAGAAAGAGAGAGAGAGGGATAGCAGAAGTTCACAAGTGCGAAAATCTGAAAATGTGAGATAAACAAAAGCAACTGAAACAAGCATAAATAATTTAATTACGTTTTCACAAATTCACAAATAAAATAAAACAAGGCGAAAGTGCAAAAGCCAAAATGTAAATGATGATTGAGCTGATATGAAGAGCATTTTGATTAAATGAAAATGTACACTAATTATGCTTATTAGACTGGAATTTCAGTTAGAAAATGCATCAAAAATTTGGTAAAACAAGAAAACATGACATGACGACGCTGCACAGTGGTTCCCTCCATAGGCCAAAAATAAAAAAATCAAAGTCCAAATTTTAACTTTAAATGTATCATTACTTTCTCATAATTGGTCTACCTATTCAAATTTATTCATGTTTTTGTTTTGCTCTAACTGTCCGCTTCAAGAATAGCATCGAAAGAGACAGCATGATATCAATCGATTATTGCAGCGTGAGCAACTTGCAAGTAAAGCTGTCCGTAAACTCAATAAAAAACCTTATAAATCGACATTACTCTCCAATGGAAGGCATTCGTATAATAAATAATGGTATTTAGTATATTTTTAAATCGAAAATTATATGTACGACGTTCTGTGTTTTGCGCAAATTTGTGTTGTGTTTAGTATATAGTTGCAGATGTTCTGTGTTTATGTTTGCTATCTTTCGTTGGAGTTTTCGTTATGTCCATTTCCACTTAACTTAATAATTCTTTTTGTGCATTGTTTATTAACATTTTAAAATTAAGAAAACGTTTAATTCAAGTGCCGACAGGTGCCTACCCTTTTGCAATATAAGAAAAAAGTAACACGCACTAAAGATATGGGATACGAGGTCGACCAGGATGATCTATATGATATAGTAGTCCGATTTTAATAAAATTTAGCACAAACGCGTATATTTATGTAGAAAACGTGTTGGCCGAGTTTTGCAAACATCAGTCAATAAATGTGCGAGTTATTCCCTAAACCGATTTAGGTTCGTATGACAGCTATATGATATAGTAGTCCGATCCTTACGAAATTTGGTACATATATTGACTGCTATAAAAAACATATGCATGCTACATTTTAACATGATCTGATAATAAATGTGGAAGTTATTCCCTAAACCGATTCAGGTTCGTATGACAGCTATATAATATAGTCGTCCGATCCGTCTGATTTTTATACATTATCCTACTATAAATTAATAAAAATTTTGTGCAAAGTTTCAAGCCTCTACCTTAACTATAAGCATTTATGGCCGCCCTTTCCATACAACTGGAACCAGTGTGCGCTGGCTTAAAAGCATCATCAACCAATTAAAAACTGTTCAAACCAAATGGAGTGACAGTCTGGCAACGCTGCCTGGTCGAACTAGCCTCATTACCCTGGTCACTTGAGTGCGAGTGAAAAGGCGAGAGATTTACAGGGCTCTGTGTTATTTTGAATTTGACTAGAATGCAAATAAATTTTGTATTTGATCAGTGGCGATGGTGGCACGCTTCTCTTGGTGGTGCTTGTGGCACTTTGTGGTTATGCCTCGTTAGGCGCACGCCGTGATTTGCCCACAAGCCAAAGCCACCCAAAGAACAGAGAATAGAACTTTTTCCTTTTTTTTTTTTGGGCTTTCAAGTTTTGAGGTTTTTTTTTTTTTGCAGAGTCTCTTCAAGCCAATGTCACTTGTGCCCAGCGCAGCGCCACCTCCACCCTCACCCTCGGGCTAAGCACGCAAAAAAAGTACCAGAAAAAAAAAATACCAATAAACTGAAATGTTTGCAAAATGCGTATGAACAATGATGGATGAGTATTTGTGCGTGTGTGTATGCCTGGCAGACACGTCCATGTAGACAACGAAGCCAAAAAAAAAACCGCAGCAAAAAAAAAAAAAAATCACCAATAACGGGGAAAAAACAAAACCGCAGCATAATTGTTATACACTCCATTATCCACAGCGAGAGCGAAAGAGATGGCGCGAGAGCAGGAAGCTTCACCACAGCTTTCGTGTAAAGTGAAGAAGCTGGAAGCGTGCGTGCGTGTGCGTATGTGTGTGTGTGTGTGAGAGTGTTTACCAAAATTGAATGACTCTGCTACTGTAAAAATATTTTTGCTCTTCCCGTTTTGTCGCTGGCTTCTTCTTAGTTGCGCCCGCGTTCCCCCTTTGCTCTGTGCCTTTTTTTTTTGCATACGCTGAACGCTCAACTAATTCAGACAAAATCATGCTCGGCTCATTACAAAAGTCATGCTTCATGTTTGCCCGGCCCACACACAGCCGATAGTCAGGGGGCTCTCAAATGTATTTTCACCTGCTTTCAATCTGGTTATTTTCTCTTTATTTTTTTTTATTTTTTTTGGCTTGCGTGCAAAGTTCATTTAAAGGTTAAATATATCAATTTATTTGTTTGTTTTTTTTTTCGAAATGATCAAATTATGACGGATGCCTAAACATCTAATCTCAATTATTTTCGCTGATAATGTTGGATTGGTTCAAGTCCTTACATAACCTTACTTTTTTTGTAGAGCCTCAAGAAATGCATCCGTTTGATCCATTTGGATCAATTAAGAGTATCTTCCATTGCGCGTGGGTCAGCTGGGTGAGTGTCGCCTTGGCACACCTTTTAAATTGAGCTCAACAAGTAATAAAGCAGGCCAATATTGAGTTTTATTTTTTAAGCTCACGTGCTTCTCCGGGGGAAGCTGGCACGTGTTTACTTCACGTTTCGTGTTTGCTCTTTTGCCTGTCTTTTTTCGAGAGGGGGTGGGAGTGGCCCATGATTCAAGGTAAATGTATCTGGATCCAAAGGATATATTTTCATTTTTCGCGAGCCAACAAACAATTTAATTTCACACGCGAGCGCCAGTGCTGTCGTGCGGCATGCCAAGCCGACAGATGAAATACATACTCCCTCGCACACACACATTTAAACACACACACACACGCACACACACTCGCACGCACCTGCTCGCCTGAATACACATGCATGCAAATAGTAATGATGCTTAAGATTTTCTCAGGTGACCGGGAGAAATGGCAAGGCAGGCTGAAACGGCGAAAGGGCGGCAGGACAGCAGGACAGCAGGACGGAAGGACGGAAGGAGGGTATCATCGGCATCGGCTTGGGTTATGGACTGAAATGAAAATGTTTGGGTGAATGGCAATGTTGGTCTTCAGTTGGTTGGCATAACTTGGGTTATGTCTGCGGGGCAGCCTGTTAAGTCAATGACTTTTATATACATTTTGATGGACTTTTAATCCATATACACTCACACACTCACACTCACACACGCATACGCACTCACACCTTTGCACTTATACCAGCACAAACTAAACAGCGATAAAGTCATGAGCATGTGTGGCATATAGAAAGAGATAAAGAAGAAGAAATGAACTGGAGGAAAGTAGGAGACCGCAAATACCGGTACTTCTGTGGTTGGGCCATCTGACCTGGCGTGTTGGGTTGGCATTTCGCTTAATGTGCTTCAGATGAGTCCAATGAGGATGCGAATGAGGGCACATCGAGAAGTTTTAAAGGGAAAAACCCTGAAACGGTTCCGAAAAGATAAGTTCTTTTACAGCAGTAAGCTTTATCTTCTCTAAAATAATATAGTCTGAGTTTACTTCTTGAATCGACTTAGATCGACTTAGACTTACTTAAAAAGAATCATTATATCATTATATCATCTTTCTTAACTTAATTCAAGGGACATAACTAAATCGGAACCAAATTTATTAAGCCCTTGCCAAGGCTTACCTAACCTCACTCAAAATAAGTCAAACTAGTGTAACCTTAACTAATCTTAGCTAGCTTTAGGTGGACTAACCTTAACTAAGCTTTGCCTTATAAAGGGAGCCTAACCTAACCTTACCTATTCGAACCTAATATATCTAAGCTAACCTAGTCTAACTCAAGATAGATAATATAGCCTGACCTTAACTTACCCAGCCTTACCTAATCAGACATAATATTTTGTTGATCTGAGATATTTAAACTTATAAATATATCATTATATTGATCTCTTAGCCAAAGTCTCTGAAATAAATTTTTCTCAATTTATAGAGAAATCCGGAAGCCCTGAACATTTAGAGCTGCCCTCTCTCAGCTCAATGGTTCTTGGTGCCGAGGTCTGCGAGAGTGAGTGTCTGCGAGAAGAGACTGTCTCCTTTTACCTCGATATTTTCATATATTGCCTGTGTGCCTGTGTGTCTGTGTGTCTGTGTTTGTGGGAAATTCCATTTGGTAATGTGTGGGAAAATATTAAGTGTAATATTGTGCTTTTGATTTGGTTTTAACATTTACTTTCCATTCTGACCATTATTAGCTCAACTTGGCTGTTAAATGGAGTGCCACTCGAGCTGCCAGACCTCTCATCCCCGGCCTCTCCACACCACCAGTATCGGATCCCTTGACACCCTAACTCCGCTTCTCGGTAAATATATGATTGAGTCTTTGTTGCTGTTGTTGCTGGCTGTGGGCTGCCAAGCATGTCAGGCCGAGCCTTGTGGACGCCAAAATAGTTTGCATATGTGCATTTGCCACACACACACATTCACACAGATGTGAAGATGCAGACACACATTTAGACAGGGGGACTAGGTAAGCCAAAGTTGAAAGTCTTGAAGTTTTTGAAATTGATTTAGAATCCTGTTGAAATCCTGTTGTCTGGCTTTGTTGTCTTATGGAATTCAGTCAAGGGTTAGCCTAAATTAGCCAAGTAAATTGAGCTTGAGGCCAAAAACTATAAACTTGAAATAATTTTATCCGCAATATAAAAGAATTTATCAAACTGATTTTGGGCCAACATTTTCAACAGCATTTCCACTTCAAAGTTTTCGCCCAGAATTTCACATGTCTGGAATTTCCAGCAGACAATTCATTTCCCCATTGATTAACATTAATTAAATCTCAATCAACAATAAATCCAACATATTACACATTAGAATGATCTAGTCCATGGCCAAGAGATACATGTAAACAGAGAAAGACAGAGAGACAAAGAGAGAGAGAGAGATAGAGAGTGAGGGATTCAAAAAATTGGTCAACACTTTGTTTGGCAGGGAGTGGCTCAACCAGCCAACCAAATATTATTAATTAAATTTGCCAAACAAAATTCGACTCCTTGTTCGGCACACAGGTCTAGTCTGGCCAAGCTCGGCCAGCTGACGTCCTTAAATAACAGGAAAGCGAATTGTAATACAAGCAACAAATCTACCCAAAACTATGCCCTTTCTTTTGTACACACACACACACACACAAGCACACCCCAGGCTCTCTGTGTGTATATTTATAGGCCTTGTCTATCTCGTGTCCTCTGTATTTATCAAACCATTGCTTTGTTTTGCAGACCGCAGGAGCAGCTCCATTTTCTGATCCTGACAATGCAATGGTTTTTATACTCTACTTTTTGTTATCTCCGTTGGGCTTGATTAATTAGCTTTTGGTAGCTGGTTTTAATTGCTTGATAATTAGATTTGCCGGGAGTAATCAATCAATCGCACTCCCTAATTGAACCTGTCCAGTTCAGCTCCACTGAAAGAGATCGAGGAACCTGAACGAGAGATCCTTTCAACTCTTAAGAAGAAGAATCAATAAAAAACTTCTCGGCCCAACCGAAAATCGTAGAAAGAGTATTGAGCTTTTGGCCTGGCCTGAGATAATACCTTTCCGGTTGGTTTGTCATTGTGCTTTTCTTGTTGTTGACCCAAGGTGTATGTTTGTACCAGAGAGCCCAAAATATTCAATAAACATTCAGAGCTGTCTGGATTCACCGCCTCCACACAGGCTTCGAATGCATGTGAGTATTTGCATATGTTTGCCAGCACGGTATGGCTGGGCACGGCACGGCTCGGCAGTGTACGGTACGGGACTGTACTCGTATTCATGTTAGCTATTGAATATTTTTGGGTAAGGAAATTTCCAAAGGACCTGCAAATAGTTAGTCAAGTTCAAATTGTTTGCATTGCTAACTCGATTGCGGTGGCGATATTTTGAGTATTCATGCCCCACTTATCAACAACATTATCATTCCAGATTCACTCTCGCATTCACAGTCGTATTTATATCATCATTATTGGAGTTGTATGATCATTATTATGCCGAAATGACTATCAAGCTTGAGACATTGAAACATTTTGTGAGTTTGGCTTAACCCTGGCCGGCATATGAGTTCGTTAGAGACTGAACAGATTCTTTGCATACTTTTTAAAACGAGACGAAAATATGCAAGCAGATAGTTGGGCTTCTACAATAGAAAGACATGGAATCTGCTCTAGATACTTTTGTTGTAGATTTGTGGATATTGCAAAAAACCAGCAGGACCAGCAGAAATACCTACAAAGCAGGCAAGTTGGCATACTCTTTTCTTCTGGCAACCTTATAAAAGCTTGTCCACTCGCCTTTGTATTCGTTTCTTTCAAAAGTTATTTGAAAGTTAGCAATTCGAGCCAGATCAGGTCGACAGAGTGGCCCAAGCCTTCCAACCTTCAGAGCAAAGGGCATATGATCTATCTGCTTTGAAAGGGTATATCAAGATGGTCAAGTGAAATGGGACACAAGTTGAAAAATCTTTTTACAATACACATCAACCGAGCAGGCAACGAAGCAGCCAACCAACTAACCAAACTACCAACACAACTGTACTTTTCTGTCTTTCCTGCTGCTCTTTCTCTTTCCCTTGCTTATATGTATGTGTTTGCTTGCTGTCTGCGAAATGCGATTTGAATCCTGGTCTGTCTTGCTATCCAACCGTCTCTCCATCGCTCCTCTCGCACTGTTCTGTATCTGTCTGAGTGTACTTTTCTGTCTTTGCCGTCCAACTGACAAAGCTGTCGTGCCTGGGCAGCTAGACAAGATATATGGAGCATACATATTTCTAAATTCTAGTTGTACTCATGTATTTACATATACAGAAATGTGTATATAAATATGCGAACTGGCGACTTGCTGTCAACTCAACTTTTTTCTCTTCTATTTTTTTCATTTCTTATTCTGCTTCTTCTTCTTCTTCATCTATAGTTCATACTGGTAGAGCATGGCATATATATATTTTTTTATGCATAGTATTCTCATTGCTCTTGGTGTCCATTGACTCTGACCCCCAGGAAGGGAAAGTAAAAGACTAAGAAAACAAAAAATGAAAGAATCGAAAAACTATTCCACCAAAGAAAACCAACCCAACGAGGGCTGTAAATTTACAAATTAAATTGGTGTTTCTTTGTAATTGAAGCAAATTCAATAAGACAAATAGTTCACCGATATTTCAATAAAAAATCTGAGGAAAAAATCTGGAGATTTTCAAATCTGGGAGTTCTGGAAACTCTGAATGTTTCGTAAGAATAAATATCAAATTGATACAAATGATAATGAACCTGAGAGAAGAGTCTTGAGATTGTGAACACTCTGAAGTACCTGGAACTCTCGGAACTTTTAGTCCCTATTTTGAATTAGTTTCCCATTTAAAAACCGAGAAGAACAACAATTTGAATTCCAATTAAATATAGCTTGGAATATTTGACATTTTATTTTTTCCCATTGATTGAAATTTCAGCTTTAATTTCGTCACTTGTGAATGTGATTTTCCTAATATTTATTTGAAATTTATACCACCTCTTTAATTGTGCGTTTGATTTGCTTTATTTTCAATCGGATACGCTTTGATTGCCTTTGTCATGATATCGCCTAAGTATGTGATTATTTTTATTGTCAAACATGGGGACTGGGCGGGGTTGGCGAGGAGAGGGAAGGGTAGAAACAAGGCTTATAATGACCAATTGAGATTTTTAGAGGGATAAATAGCCCGAAGCCATAAAATTAATCGGCCGCACCTCGCAGTCTTCTCCCTCTTTCTATCTTTTTGGTCAGGACTTTTTGGAAATTGTGTGTGAGTGTGTGTGTGTTTCGTGGCCGAGTTGATTTATAAATTGTTTATGTAGAGCTTCCCTCCCCCACTACCACTATCCTCCTCTCTATCTATGTATATGATTTTGAAATCAATGTAGCATATTTTGTTTTTGTTCATATAAAATTATTTATTTAGAGTTTTTTGTTTGGGTAGGAGGAAGCCGAAGGGCGTGTCAACCCAGACTAATTCGGGCTAATCAATTATAATGATAATTTAATTAATTTTCACAAAATACAAGCTGATTGCAGCTGCAGCAAAAACAGCTACAAAACTACCAAAAGCAACAACAAATCGAAATTGCCATAACCAGCAAATAAACAGTCAAGTGAATGTCATTTGTTTGAGGGTTTCCTCCTCTCTCTCTCTCTCTATCTCTATTTTTCTCCCTCTTTTTTTTTTGGGGGGGGGGGGGGTATGCAGGAGGGAAATTTCATGTCATGGCTAATGATCTAGGCGAACGAAATGGGCGTCTATAATGTTCTGGGTGGGACTTGGTCGAGTGGGGTGTGCCGAGAGGGGCTGAATGATGTGCGTATTTACAGCAGCAGCTCGTTGCATGAGTATGCATGTCTGTGCATGTTGCTGCTTGTCTCTGCGAGTGACCCCAAAAATGAATTTTATTTATGGCAGTGCGAAAAAAAGAAGAAGATGAAAAAACTAGTTACCAATTTTCACAGAACAACACGCCCCAAACTATGCCATTATCAACTTGACAAGAGACCCAACCCACTCGTCCCATTGTTGTTCTTTCATTAAGTGGGCGTGGGCAAGCAGCAAAGCAGAAAAAAATACTAAAAAATATATATAAAATTAATAGTTTATGTTGCTTTATTCTTCGGCTTTTGGTATATTTTTATTTCTGTTTTACTTTTGAGAGAACAAACCAAAAAGTGACGCACCAAAGTTTCCACCTTTATTAGAAATTTTATGCACCGCCTTGCGTTTTCCAGCAACCTTTAACCTTTGCAAAAATATACACACACCAAAACTTTATAGATACACTGAAAGAAAGCACTAAACACTTGCACTCAGTCATGCAGCTAAACTAAATCACAGCCCCTCCCCCATCCCATCCCAGCCCAACGAAACTCTGAGAACTTGAAGAAAATCTAAACTTGTTTCTTAGCTGTCGGCATAAAGCCAGGTGACTCATATCTTCTATCAAAGACAAGTGATATAAGAATTTGATTAAATTTGAATAAAAGGAAATAGAAAGAATCTCAAAGCTCAAAGGGGATGACAAGGACAAGTCAAAGGAACCCTTTTGCCCTGGCAAAAACAAATTGCATTGATCAACTTTTAAAGGTGTCAGGGAAATAAATTAGGAGAAAAGGAAATCTGAAATACTTTGGATTGCAGTGTAGCAGTCAAGACTCTCTTTAGACCGGGGTACATATATGGTAGCTTGCTTGTATTTTTTATACCATCTCTGCGGTTGGTGTAGTCCTGGTGGTGGCGGTGTAGTCCTTTCGGTTTGGTTTGGTTTGGTTCGGTCAATCATAAATTCCTCTTTAAAAGCCCGGGAAAAGCGTAAACAAGTCGACTGCTGACATTATTATATTTGCCAAAACGATTTTGATGGCAAGACGCCGGCTTGGGGTGTGGTGGGAAAAGTGCAATGAATGTACCGTTAGTACGGCAAAGCCCCATGACTCAGGCAACACTTGAAAATATTTTGCTCTGGGCCCAACGAACCCAACAAGGAAAAACTCAACAAGGCCTACTCAGCTGCCCCGCGGCTTCAGGGAGTTGCACGAGTGTGCCGGTGTGTGTGTGTGGTGTGTGTGTGTGTGTATGTGCCAGGTGAAAACAAGAAGCTCGTATGTGTGGGTGGGCAACCACCAGCAGGTGGCAAAAGAAAGAAGAAACAGACTTGCCACGAAAGCCGAGCCAAAAACAAATATTAAATACCAAAAAAGGTGCGGGGCCGCCGCCGCCGCCATCGCCACCGCCCGTGTAGTCAAAGTCTTGGGAATCGCTACCCCTCTCCCTCCTGGGGTGTCTACTCTTGTCTTTCATTGTTTTGTTTGGGGCTTTGGGCTCGGTTGGCAACGTTTTAGCAGATTTTATGCTTACATGGTAAATGTTTACCCCTCCCTGGCCTGCGGTGCGTGTGTGTTTATGAGACTTGGCGGAACAAGGCCCAGGCAAGACCCAGAAACAAGTCCTGACTGGAGGGCAGCAGGAGGGCGGCCGGCGCAAGGGAAGCCCACCGAAAAATGTAGGCCATATTTTTTGTTTCTTCTTCTTCTTCTTCATCATCTTGTTAGGTTGAGGTGTGAGAACTGTGGCAGCGGCTGTTTCGAGGATATTATCCGGCGTGGTCTGGCGGCACCTCATGGTAGGCTTGAAGCCCTTTTGGGCCCCAAAATAAACTCTATTAACATTCACCCCTGCCTGAATTTATTCGACGCCCTAGCATCACCTATGAAATCATTTATGAAATCACCACTTGCTCTTAATATGAAATTACCTTGATAATCATTTCATACAAGCATTTTTGATCTCGCCAGCTTAAGACTCACAAATGATGCCGCCTTCTACGCAAATTGTTTATTAGCCCCTAAAACGATTTTTCATCAACATGAACAAACATGAACTAGCATCAAGAAGAAGAAGAAGGAGAAGCACAAGAAGAGGTTGAAGGTGAAGGCTTGCACTTCATCAGTGGAATTATCAAAATATGTTAGATTTGCTCAATTGAGCTCAAAGTGCCAAGGAGAAAATAGGCTTAGGCCAGAGTTTGGTCACTGAGGAAAAGGAGGGTCTAGTCGGAAGGTTCCGGTATCTGTGGCAAATTATTAACCAAGTGGACCTTTTTTGCAGTAATCAACCTCATTACTGTGGCTATAAACCGCAAAGCTTATTAACTCGAACAATAACAAGAGAAGAGTGCTTCAAGCCACAGCAGGTAGCTGCTACCTGACCCAACTCTTGCTCATTCATGGGACAGAAACCCATTCTGACTTACTCCGTACTCTTTCTAAGACCAACGACTTCTTATGCTTTAAGCCTCTTTTACTACTTAGAAACAGGCCAGCAAATAAAAGCTTTCGAGGCTGCATTTCCAAAGAAAATTTCCATCAACAATTATCGAGCTGGAAAAATCCACAAGGAAACTATTGAGGTACTCCGAAGGACTATGATGACCCATCTGCTAGGAAGTGATGAGATGGGACTTCAGAAGAAAGAGAGTGAAAAAGCTGAAGAGAATAGAGCTTTGAGGAGTTAAAAAAAAAACAATGGAATGCAAAGCAATCATGTAGGATTAAAAGAGGGCAAAAAGAGATTAAGAAATCACAAATTAAAAAGGGTTTTCAAAAAGGTAAGAAGAGATAAATTTCAGATAGTAAATATGGAAATGAAAGACAGATGCAGATAGAAAGAAAAAGTGGGACAGGGAGCAGAGTAAAGGAAATAATCAAGTACGCAAAAATGAGTAGAAGTGGAGAAAGAAAATAGATAATAAGGGATAGGTAAATATAGAAAAAAGGAAATAATAAGAAGATCGAGAAGTTTCAGAGAGGATGAGCCAGAGAAACACAGAAAGAGAGCCAAGCAAAGCTTAAAAATTAATTTCAAAAAAAAAGAGCGAGAGCAAGCGAAATCAAAGACAGGACAACAAAGCAAGAGACCGAAAGGGGGGGGGAGGGGGCGTAGGGGCAGTGAGAACCTGACATGATGACATTGATAACGACATAAACAGCCGTTAACAAAGAAGACGAAAAACAAATTAAAGCCCACAAAGTCAAGAAGCAAAAGTCTAAAAATATAAACGACAAACAAGTAAACAAGCAAAAAAAAAAAAAAGAGACAGAAAAAAAAAGGAAAATGTCTAACCCGAAGGGCTCACAAAGGCAGGCGATTTAAAAAATATAAATACATATATATGTATATATATATATATATATATATATATATATGTATATGTAGAGAGCTCACCTGTCTACTGTGGCAGCGGCTTGTTCTACTCAAAGTTTTCGTTTTTTTTTCCTTCTTCCTTCCTCGGGATGGAAAGTCAACCACCTGTTGTGGATTTCTTGTCTTCCATCTGGTTCATGTTGCTCTCAGTGTTGGTGTTGTTGGCAGTGCATCTGCCCTTGCCGGGCCCGACCACATTATCAGTTATGCGCTTTGATATCTGATAAGTCCACATCAAAAGAGCTGACAAGCCCGGAGTCTGACAAGCCAGGTTAAACGTTGACTAAAAGGAAAGAAAATATGAAAAACTTCTCCCAAAAAAAAAAAGAACAAATGCGAGTCTGGCATACACTTTTTAAGGAGAAATCTGAAGCTCAAAACTGAAAAAAAGAAAATTAAGCCAAAACATTTCCATGCCGAATATGTGGATTCCCGGAACCCTCAGAAACTGAGGATTCTCCGACTTCCACATTTCAGAGAGAATTCTTATATACAAAATCCTAAGAAGGTTTTCACTGAAAACTACTACTCCAAGGAACTCACCACCCTGTTTTATGAAATAAATATGAAAAACGAAGCCCAGAGAACTGAGTCTGCGTTCTGAGGTTTCCTTAAAAAATCTATGAACCCGAGATTTCTTAAGTCAGGGAATTTGCTCGAATGAAGTCCGAATTCTGCTGAGAGACCTAAAGACTCTAGAGTCTTAAATGCAATTCACTTTTGAAAAGAGCGTGAAAAAAGCTCCGACAAGCCAAACAAAGAACAAAGCAACATGGTAAATAATAAAGAGTAGGGGATTTCCCATATTTCCCTTTTCCTTCAATCCACTACAGTCCCACACTTGGTTTATTTTTCTTCTGGTTTCCTTCGCCTTACTTTGTATTTTTTGGCCAGGTCTTTTGGTGCTTGTTTGTCCCATTTCATCGACTTTTGCTTTTGGGGATTTAAGGTGATTTTTCTGAGCGTGACTGTACTCGTGCGGCCGGAATTTTTCTTCAATTTGGCCAATTTTTTTCTGTTTCGGCTTTTGCTGAAATTTCAAGGCTCTGCTAAGCCAGATGGACTTGCAAATTGCCTAGTTGAGGTCCTTTCTTTCGCATTTTTGCTCTAACTTTTCACTCTTTTCAGCAGACTCTTTCCCCTGCCCCTTCGCTTTTGTTTATTTTTGGCTGCACCCACCTGGGTGCACTAAATTATTTCGTTACCTAGACTGGGCCAGGAGCGTGGCAAGCCATTTTTTTTTTGTGCGTATGTTCTCTTTCTACTTCCTCTTTTTTCTCGCTTGGCCACGCCAAGCCAAACAAGTGGACCCCCTGGACAGCGGGCATCCCTAGACTCCTGGACCAGCCATGCCTTGCCTCACACCTGCCATCCTGCAGCAACTTGTGTGAGCTTTCTCCTGGCCTAATTTTACCAACTCCGCCTTCTCCTTCTCCGACCCCTTTTATACCTCAGCGATTTTCTATTGTTGTTGCTTACATTGTTGTTGCAATTTCTTGTTCGTCGGCTTTAGTTTTTTAATCCCATTTTGGCTTTCGCAGTTTTTGCGTTATTTTCATGCTGCTTTTCACACACAAACCAAAACCGGCCACGAATATGTGAGGAAAACATCATAAAACAACAACAATAAACAACTCGAAAAAGACTACAACCCAAGCAAAAAGTAAGGTAAAAGGGAAGCTAGAAACAAATATTTAGGATCAGCGGGAGTCGAGAGTTAGAGAGAGAGAGCGAATGAAAGTAACTGTGAAGGAGAAAGAGAAAGAGAGAGTTAGAGCTAGAATAAGACTAAAATAGAATAAAGATAAAATTTAAAATAGAAAAGGAGAGGAAGATAAATTTAGTAAGGAGAAAGGAAAAGTCAATGGGACAAAAACTAAACTAGAATCGAAAAAAGCACTGAGAAGACAGAGACAAAAAATGAATTCAAGAAGAGTAAAGATTGACTGATTAGGAACAAAGAGATGATAAAAAGCTTATTAAATAAAGAGAATAATGACAGGAAAAGAGCAGGCCAGGTAACAAAATGTGTGAAAGAAGGAGAGAGATATGTATGAAGAGAGAGAGAGAGAGAGAAGAAAAGTATTGACTGAGTGGGGAAAATCTTCACACTCTTTCATCTGCTTCTCACACCTTTTCGAATTTCTACAATTGTTTGCCTTGTCGGCTCCTCCTTCTGGCTACTTTATTCCCCCTGCTCAACGCTCTCTCTCTCTCTCCTACGCACTCTCTTTTCTCCTTCCTCCAACTGCTTCTGTCTTTTAATAATGTCATCCCCTCTCTGGAGTTTTTCACCTAAAGGCAGTCACCGTGTTTTGGTAACAACTCCATTGCGGCCTGCCCCTCCAGCTGGTCACACTTTCTCTCTGCCATACGCATAGTCTCTCTCTCTCTCTCTTTCCCTTTTTTCAGTTTGCCCATATTTCTGGGCCGTTTTATGTTGAACGTTTTAGTGGCCGCTTTCAATTTTCGTTTTTGCTTTTTTTTTTTTATGGCGCCTTGCTGCACCTTGGGGAGGCATACTTCACAGTCGGAGCGAGTGGACAGATGGATGCCGGGGGCGATAGCCCGGCCTGTACCCACCTGCACCTTCCTCTCGGCGGGGCACTTTCTGACTCGGCCCAGTAAACAATTTCGCATAAAGTGACCAAGAAGAAGTAGAAGAAGAAGAAGCGATGGAGCCCCACACTCGGTTCCGGACTTGTCGAGTTGTTTAACATTTTTCTCACTTGTTATTTTCGTTGTTGCCACTGTTGTTGCTGTTGTTGTTGTGGCAGATGTTGGCTTAAAAGAAGAAAACTTTTTGGGGGGCTTGTCACCTTCTGGGCTAATTGGATGCCAGGGAAATATCCGTTAGACAGACACGGCTAAAATCAACAGGAGAGTTGCCAGAGTGGACAAAAGCAAAAAAAAAAAAAAAAAAAAAAAAAAAAAAATGAAGAGGGATTAAAATTTCAGGCATAATGAACAAATAAACGAGCATTTTAAAAATCACTTTCGAACTAAACTTTCCAAACCAAAGCAATGACGAAAAAACAGAACGAAATTATTTCTTAAGAAACTAAACAAGATTTTTGGATAATCGGGATAATCTCTTCTTAGGTTGAGAGCCTTTTAATGATTAATCAAAATAATATTTACCCTCACCTTCTTATCGAATATTTTCAATAATTTATCAATTTCAGGAATAAAGAAAAAAATATTTGGGTTCGAGATCTTAAGATTCTCAAATGATTAATTGAAAAACTTGTTATTGAAGTCAAAGAAACCAAATTTTAGAATCAGAACTTTTAATCAAGTTAATCGAATATTTTTAAATTTTGTGAAAAATAAATATTACAGGTTTTCTCGAAACTATTAACCATTTCCAAACCAATTCCCAAATGTTTGAGAACTCATTCAGATGACCTTCAAATTTTTCAAGATTTCTTAAGGTTTCAAAATCTCCGTAGAAATAATCTGTACCTTAAATTATAGGGAGCTCTATACCACAATTGGTTTTGTAAGGTTTGGCTATATTGGGCTAGGATATATCAAGATAGATCACCTTAGGTTAGGTTCATTTCGCTCAGACTAGCTTAGGTTAGGTGAGACCAAGTCATTGATTTGTCCAGATGAGATCCCTGGATTTGGTGGTCTTGTGAACTATTTATGGATTATAGAGTTTCTTCACTTAGAGTAGCTTTTTCCTTAGCCTCTTTCGAGTTTTATTGGGCATAATTTGGGATTTATTTTTCCCAGCCGACTTGGTCCTCTGAGCCTTAAAATCCATTTAAAAGAAGGGGTAAAAATTCAGAAGAAATTGAATTATTCTTAACCCTGGTGAACCCTGGAGAGCCTTGAGTGGGCACAATTATAAAATCATCAGCTTGCCTTTGGCATGTAAAAGAGTTTTGACAAAATGCTTGCAATTTGTCTGCTCGGCAAACTCTCAGCTAAGAAATCCTGTCGAAAGGAGCCCACAAGAAAAAATAACACATATGTGCACACACCCGTTGTCTGTGTGTATATGTGTGTGTGTGTGATACATCTTTGAGTGTAAATCTAAGCCAAAAAGCAATAAATGTCGCACCAGCATTTGGCTATGCCGTCATAAAAAAGGAAAACATGCAAAAAAAAAAAAAAAAAAGAAAAGAACAGCAGACAAAGTCAAGTGGCAAAAAAGAACTTTTGCCCAAATGTTTGTCAAATTTAATGAGCCTCAAAATCACTCGCCGAGAGTTTGAGAAAGAGAAGGGAGAAAGCTCTTCAGGATTCCGTCATCTTAGTCTCTGTTGAGTCGCTTAGCTCTTCTTAGACTCGTTCATCTTTGCCACCTCCTTATGAATGAATAGATGAATCTTTTGGGAACCACACCGTATCCCCTGCTTCGCATCATCTCTCCGCATTGCCACAGCCCAACTCGACACCTCAACACCTGAGCACCTCTGAACTTCTGATTCGCTGATTCTCTGAGCTGGCAATCAAATAGACTGTAAAATTTTTTACATGTCCCACGAAAATCCTAAATGAAATGAAAAGGCGACAGGCGACGACGACAACGACGACAACTTTCTCTAGAACAAAAAAAAAAAAAAAGAAATATATCAAACCAGTGTGCCAAATGCTCTCCGAAGGTCCCATACTCTTTCCAAAATTTTTATTGCCTGATTTTTGGAAATAAATCTGTTCGGGGCTGAGGAATATATGAGAACCTGCTTGGGTACATATGATATTGTCATTCGATTCTTATCAACGTGGCATACGAAATTTCCTAGGGTACCGAAGATCTTAAGAAAGCTGAGGCTTCATAGAGCGGAGGTATGTGTGATATTTGGGCAGAATTTGAGAAACATGTCTATTTATATATCTTCCGGTATAATAAGAAATTTCTCCCCTAAGAAATAGGTTGAACCGATTTGGGTCTGTGAGACGGATTTGTATTGAACTATTCAGTGAAGCCATAGAATTTCATAGAGCTCGATTGACAACCGATTTAGATCCGTCAGTTATAGGATAGAGTGGCTGAACCCAGATCAAATCTGATATTTAAGACATATAAACGATATAGTTGGAGCATATACTATATCCAACTTATCTCTATGGTAAACCGATCTGCCTGGGGTATTATTGAGTCTTTCTTAATATCTCTTGTAAAGTCAATAGACTCTTATTTTTGGGGCTTGGATGAAAGTGTGAAAACAGAAAAAAGAAATTGCACAAAAATGACATCGATGAAAGTGATGTGACAGGCTAAAAGGTGTCACTGGAGAGCAGCACCGCATCTTTGCCAAGGGTTTGGGGCTCACAACAATTGAACGTGTGTGTGAGTGTGTGCGAGTGTGTGTGAGTTGAATTGAGTGGATCAACAAGGTGAAAGTTGTCGTTCATTTTCTGTCTACAAGAGGAATTACACGCCCACAAGGTAATTTTCTTTTTGTATATTCTCAGCCCTGTGTGTGTGTTTGTGTGTGTATTTTTTTTTTGCCACGCCCTCTTTCAGTGGCCTTCTTTTGACCATATAAAATGCATGGCTTGTTAAAAAAAATATATATACATATAGATATTTTTATATAAAAACAAAAAAGTCGTGACAGGCCAGGCCAGGACAGGCCAGGGCAGGCTGGACCCGGCTAGGCTGTGCGGGCAGGCGTTTGGTATTTTTTAAAACGTTTTGTATTTTCCATTCAACTTGCCTTTTTTCTGTTGTTTTTGGTTGTGTTTATTTTTGATCAAAAACTTTTCTCTTTTATTTTAATTTGTTTGGAGGCAAACGGTGCGTTGGCTGGCAAACAAACCGACCACCATGTCCCGATGTCTCGATGTCCTTATGTCCTGTCCTGTCCTGTCCTGCCTATCACTGAAAGCAATAAATTTTTTAATTTTATATCTGCCAAAGTACGTGTGTGTGCACACATACACACTTGCACATAAGTACAGTCAGTGGGTTAAGGGATAAATGGTGGGAAAGTTTTTGGTTCGTTAAAAAAACTGCGTGCCTGAAATTTTGTTGACTACTCGAGGGACTTGAATTTCTTTTTTTTTCATTAATTTTTTAGTGCTCGGAAATTACAACTCAAACACACACATACAACAATAATATGCCAATGTAACTGTCACTCGGCCAGGTGTTGCTTTTATTTATTTTATTGTATTCTTTTTCTTTTTTTTCGTCGAGTCCTTTCGAATATCAATAAAATTGGTTAGTTTGATGTGACAGCAATCAGGAGGGAGGGGAGGAGTTAATTTTTTTCGGAATATCAATTTATCTAAAGGTGGGAGAAGGGGCCTTGATAATATCATAAAAAAGTCGGTGGAGATTTTGAATATTTCTGACGAAAATTTTCCCTGATTCTTTTTCCATTTTGAGTTCGACATAACCTTCAAGGGATTTTCGAATTAGATTCAGCTTTTGACTCTTTCATTTTGAATTTTTCTCTTATTGAATTTACTATTATTATTTCAATTTCCTAAGAGATCCTTTTTTTTATTGTCAGTTTTTCATTACTTTTTTTTCCGCTCGCTCTCTTAGCTTGGCTCTTGCTCTTTCCACATAATTTTGAGTTACTGGCTTGTGTGTTTCATTTTTTGTTTTCTCACTTTAACGTGGCTAATTTTTTGAAACCAAACCCAACAAATTAAAAAGCTGGAAAATAAAAAGAAAATAATAAAAAAAAAAAGAAAAAAAGAAATTGCGTTTTACGCAAATCATTTTTAATGAATTTTAATATTACTCTTGGCGGGAAGAGAGCTACGCACACATACATAAGCACACACACAAACACTCACAAGGAGGTCATTAAATTTTAAATGAATTCCATGGTCCATGAGTCCCGCCCAAGCCTCCACCAATCCCCCACCTTTGTGCGTCTTTTCGCTTTACTGGGCTATTTGGGCCTTTGTGCCAATTTCAAGGCCCTAGGTGAAAGGCAAGCAGGTGCCTCACTGGCCACGTCAACAAGGTGTCATATAAACAACAAAATATTTTTCACACACAAATACACGCACACACACACACACACACACACACCTGTGTGGGTCTGTTTGCTTATTTGTGTGTTGGCGTCCTCATAAATGCGGTTTCAGCAACTCCACACAAAACGCTGCTCACAGCCAAATGCCGGCGTCGCTCCCCCTCCCTTGGCCAAGACTTGGTCCTGTGGCCAGTGTCCATCTCAGCTCAGTGGCTGGTTTCTTCAATTTGTCCATTTGGCCATCTTCATCTGTCGACGCCAGTGGCCGTTTATTTTTCTTACATGTTTTCCCCAACAACAACAACAACAACAATAAGAACAATAGCAACAAATATGAAACGCCTCCAACATCTCTTCAAAGTTTCTACTTCTCCAAGTATTTCCATATACTCTTTTTAAATTAAGCCTACCACTTTTCCAAGGCAGCCAAGAAAATCTGAGAAAAAAAAACTAAGAAAAAATAGCCATGAGGCTTAGAAAAAATTAAAAAAAAAATAATAATAATAAAATAAAAACAAAACAAAAATTGAAAAGCCTACTCCCCCCCCCCCCCCCACCACAAAAAAAACAGAAAAATTAAATTATTAATAAATAAATTTAATTTAAAAGAAGTAAATTAAATTGAAAAAATATCAAAAGAGAGAAAAATCAAAAATTGGAAATAATAATATGAAGTAAGTAGCAATTATAAAAATAATTATAAAATAAAGCTAGCTTAAAAATTAAAAAAAAATAATAATAATAATTAAATCAATAAACATTGTCCATTGGTAATTAAAAAAAAAAATATATTAAAATTTGTGAAATTAAATTTATGCCAAAATTTGTCTTCGAAAGAAAACGAAACTATTTTAGAAATAGAAAAAAACCTGAAAAAATTATAAATAAAATAATAAATAATTGATCAAAAATTCATTATTAAATATGAAATTATGATTTTATAAAAAATATAAATAATTACAAGGTAAAGAAAACAACAATCAAACTTGATGATACAAAAATCCAACCAGGAGTGAAATTCAGAAAATTTAACTTATTTTCTTTAATGAAAAAATTAAATTGACTTATGCAAAAAAAAAAAAATAAATAAAATAATAATAATAATAATAATAATAATAATAATAATAATAATAATAATAATAATAATAATAATAATAATAATAATAATAATAATAATAATAATTTTAAATAAAAAAAAGTTGCTCTCTTAAAAAGAGTATTTAATTGCTTATGAGTTTAAAATGGCGTGTCCCTATTTGTTCCCACTTGATTTGTTTTCCGTTTCGTATACATTTTTTTTGGTTATTTATTTTTTTTTTGTTTGTTTTTTTTTTTTTTGGCGATTTTTTGTGCTGACTTGCAGCTGTTAAACAAATAGCTTATTTCTTGCTTATGCTGGGTGGTGTTGTTGGGGTTGTTGTTGTAGTTTATTGTTAGCTGGTCGCCAACAAAATTGGCAGTTTATTTTTTCACTTTCGGTTTGGCTTGCTGTGTTTTATTTTATTTCGGACTGAAAGTGGGTAGAAAACAATTATATTTTATGATGGCCAAAACGAAATTGAATTGCGCGGTGCCAAAAAAAAAAAAAGAAAGAAAGAAAAGAATTTGAAAAAAAAAAGGAAGGGAGTTGGGAGAGCGAATAAAAGTGAAATCAAAATAAGCGTAAAAATGGCAACTGGCAAAGGCGCAAATTTTGACCCGCAGCTACTTAGAAATTCCTGGCCAAGTCTGGCCAAAGTTGAAGGACTCGTCGACTGAGTTTGTCTGGTCTCTCGGCCCACTTCCACTCCGCACTCCACTTGAATTATTCCAACTAATGTCCCATTATTTGATCTAAGCTGCTTGGCTGCATTCCATTTTTGTTATCTCGCTGCTGACAAACAATATCGCAGGCCACAAAGCCGCCCATCAACAGCACTCGACCGATTCGGCCAACTTGGCCTGGCCAACTAATTCCCTCCGGGCCCGACTCTCCCATCCTCTCCCACTCATCTCGCCAGGTGAGACATTTGACGCCTTATCAGTCAAGTGCACTGAGCACACAAACAAACAAACAAACCAACTCAACTCAACTCGACTCCACTCGACTCGCCCGACTCGCCCGACTCGACTTGACTGGCTTGACTTGGCTCGAGCCAACTGAGCAGGCAGCCGACTGGGGAGCAAGACTAACTTATTCAACAGCCCAGGAAGAGAAGGATGATGTACAAGAAGAAGAAGAAGAAGCAGTTCATTTGCCTTCACCTGTCCACCGGTTCTTCAATTAGTATTTTTGTCATCATTTTTTTTTTTTTTGTTGTGACGGAAACTTTTTGGCCAAGTTGATGGTCGCCTAATAACTGTCAACCGTGTTGAGGCAAAGGCAACAAATTCATACAGCCAAAATGTCCGGCCAGGATGCCAAGACACCGAAAACGACAACGACCAGGACCAGGCCCAGAACCAAGACCAGGGCTAGGACCACAGGGAAGGCAGGGTAGCAAAATTTTCCTGCATTAATCATTATAAATCAGGCTATTCATTCTGAAATTGGCTGGCAGCAGCATCCCAGCCACATGCCATGTCAAAAGCATTGGCCAAAAAAAAAAAACTGAAGAGAAGAGAGAAGAAAATACCCATAGACGTCAGAGAGGCTGGCAAGGAGTGACTTGACTCGACTTGGTTTGGTTTGGTTTGGCTCGGCTCGCTTGGGCTTGATTCTAGTGGAACTTAGAGTCCAAAAACGAAGAAGAGGAAGCAGCCGAAGAAGTAAAGGCAAAACAAAATAAACGGCACAGTTGAAATGCCATAGCGAAATTCCTCAAATGAACTTCCGCCGCAGAATGAAAAAAATATAGGAAAAAAAAGAAAGGCAAAAAAATACAAAAAAAAAAAAAAATCCCAACGTTATCTTCGGGGTGCCGAAGATTACAGACTCTTTTCGAAGTTGTTTCTGCCGTAAATCACATGAACGGGGTTGGTCAGTTAATAGGGCCGATTTCGATTTGTATGACAGCTATATTATATAGTAGTCCGATTTTAATAAAATTGAGTACAAACGCGTATATTTATGTAGAAAACGTGTTGGCCGAGTTTTGAAAAGATCAGTCAATAAATGTGCGAGTTATTGCCTAAGCCGATTTAGGTTCGTATGACAGCTATATGATATAGTGGTCCGATCCGACCGATTCAAACTAGTGTACTACCTAGGTAAAAAAGAAGGCTAAATACCAAGTTTCAGCAAAATAGCTTTTAAGACGACGGAGTAAATCGCATAGAAACAGACGGACAGACGGACAGACGGACATGGCTATATCGACTCCTCTAGTGATTCTAAGTATTCTAGATGTAACTTTTGTGGGTCTACGATGTTTGGTTCTGTGCGTTACAAACATCAGAGCAAAGTGAATAGACTCCTTTTTCTTCGAAAAGAGTCTAAAAACGCAAACTGAATTATTATAATAAATGCAAAAAGTGAAAAGTTTTCCTTTTCCCAAAACTTAACGAAGTTGAATTACCTTTTTTCAAAAAAAAAAAAAACTAATTCTTTCAGCTACAAAAAAAAAAAAAGAAACACCACCAAGTATATTGAATTAATTACCAAATATATTCAAATTAAAAAGAAAATGTTTTCAAAAAATTATAAAAAAAAATTATATTAAAAAATATATAAAATTTTTCGAAAAAGACTATTGAGAGTTTTTGGGCTTTGTCAGAACTGAAAGAGACAAAACAGGGGCGCAAACCTCTGGTATCGATAAAAGGTATCGATATAAATTTATAGCTTTAAAAAGGGGAGCATTAGTTTTTTCCAAGTCATAAGTGGGCATAAAAACCTAAGGTGAACCCGACAAACACCTCTTTCAATTCTCAGGAAAAAATGCATTCAAGTCTATGAAAAAAGTACAGTTATCAATTAGTTGATCGAAACTAACAGTCATTTCCAATATTTCCAAATGATTATGGCTCTGGATATCAACGTGAATGGATTCCTAAAACAAAAAAAATAGAAAGCTTTAGAAAAATTCTAAACTTGACAAATCTAATTGTCTTCCCAGATTTTTGATATAGTTTGGAACTTGACACTAAGAATCAAAGACCTCAATAGTCAGAGTATATCCTTGGTCTTTTGAAAAGAGTATGTAAAAGCGGGAGAAGCAATCCAATAATATAAAGACGGAGTGCCTGAGGAAGAGAAGGCGAGAAGGTGTGTGAGACAGAGACAGGCTCAATGGGCCAAGTACAAAATACAACATGTTCAACATGGCCAAAGGATCCAGTGCAGCGGGAGCCGCGGTAGGCAAAGCAAAAGGCAAGGCGAAACAAAGCAAATCGGCCAAAAAACGCCAACTGAATGCCAACGGTTATGGCCCGGCTCGGGGCTTTGGCACACAAATTCTCTGATTTGCGTATTCCCCGATGGCTATGGTCATGGTGGTAATGGCGGCACTGCTCCTGTTGGGAGGCTAAGAGATTTGAAATCTTTGGTTGTTTTTTTTTTCTGGCATTTGGTTTGCGTTGTTATGATTGTTTTGGCATTTTGTTCGCTCTGGTCGAAGAGAGAGCAATGCGAAAGGTCGCTGGGTCGGGTGGGACTCGAAAAAGGTCAGAATGCGCGTTTCGAATTCTAGGACAAATGGAATAAGGATTTTTGAAATATTTTGATCAAGAACCTTTTAAGATAAATCTGCGAAAGCTAAATTATCAATTAATAAATCCAGCCTGGCCGAGCAAATTAAATAAGGCGATTTTTTCGTTTGTTCTTTTCAAGCGTTTAGCTCAGATTAAATGGCTCGGATCCTGGGAGACAGGCAGACAATGTAACAAGAGAAAAAAAGGATAATTTTTGGCTTAAAACTGTCTGAGAGATTTTCGTGCTTCTGGCCTTAAATATTTAAATTGGCTTAATCATAAAAGGAGACTCGCAGGCTTAAGTCGGTCAAAGGATACAGTTTTGGCTCTTAGAGCAAAGAAGAAGGCTCTCTCAATCTTTCAGGAAAATATTTTCCCTTAAAAAAATAACAGTAGCCAAACCAATTAAATAAGATAAAAAAAAGAAAGAAAAAGGCTTATGTGACAATCGAATCCATTCCAATTGGCCGTGTCATGTAGATTTTCTAGTCGAGCAATTTGAACACAAGTTTATTTAATTCCATTGACAGGAGAGTTGAAAGGTTTTTAATCTTTCAGAAACCACATGTGAAAATTGTGATAGACTGGAGAATGAAATTTGTGGGCAAATAAATTTTAATTTTGATGACTTGGAAAAATATTTGCTCGAATCCAACAGAGAGAAAGTTCAGAAGTTGATTATCAATTGGAAACCGGAGTGCCAAAGAGCTGCTCAAGGCGATTCATTTGAGAATGTCACAGTTCAAAATCATTTCCATTTTTGCTTTCTCTCCGACAAAAACAGAAACTGTACACACACACAGAAAATAAAAACAATAACGAAAAATCGAAATAAATTGAAGAAGCAAAGTTCCAGCAAAATGGCCACCAACTTTCTGTCAGCCAGTCTGCTTCTGTGTCTCTCTGTGTGTGTGTGTGCATATGACAGCCATTTTAAGACTTAACAACGCTAACAACCGGAAATCGTGCAACTATTTAAATACAGTCAAAAAGTGGTAAACGCCCCAGGCAAGTGGGTGTCCTGCCAGGCAGCCCGGATAGCTCGATTCGCCCAGAATTGGGCAGACTTGGCTTTCTCTTTCTCTGAGCAACTGTGTGTGTGTGGCGATAATCCATAAAGAAGAAGTATAATATGAAAAAGAAATATCAAATAGATGAAAATTTATTTCAATTGCAGTTTTCAGTTTTGTTGTGCAAAATTTTGTTGCTGTTTTTGTTTGTCTACGAGGCCAAAAGGACACAGTGTTCACTCCTTGATGCTCGCATTGTTGTTCTGTTTTAAGTCGTCATCATCATTATGCTTATGCAATGGCTTCTTCTTCATCTTGTTCTTCTTATCATACTCTTTTTGATTGTGGTCTTTTTCCTTATAATTTTAATCTTCATCTTTATTTGAATTCTCTTCTTTATCCTTTATTCATTATCATGTTCATCTGCTTTGCATTCATCTTCACTTGTGATATTTTGAGCTACATCATTGTTTGTATTTTTGGTTCATCATAATTCATCTCTTTCTAAAGAGGTCTTCATTACATTCATTACCCTTTTTGTCATCATATCATATTCACTTATTTACTTCACATTCATCATCTGATACGTTGATATTCATTTTCTTATTCATCTCTTCTTACTTCCTCAATTTTTCATATATTTTCAGATTCATTTTCATATTGCTTCTATTACGTCTTCATCTTTTCATTTTGACCATCTTATATTCATATTCATGTATGTCTTCATCTTCATATTATTGATTTTCATCGTTTCTTTCTTCATTTATATTTTCGTTTTCATATTCATTTTTACATTCATTTTGTTATTCCTTATTAATTTTTGTATTCATCTTCATTTTGCTTTTCATTGTAGTTTCCACTTTCATCTATTTTCATCACCGTTTTTTCGTTTATCATATTCATTTCCATCTACTTCGTATTCAGCTTAGGTTCATTTTCCCCTTCATCATTCCCTTCAAATTCATCAGCTTTATAATTTTCATCTCTTGCATGTTCGTCCACTCTCTCTTATCTTCATTATGTTTTCTATAAATTCATCGTTTTCATATTTGTTTTCGCCGCCTGCAAGTCTTCCCCTTCGAGCTCATCAGGATTATTCACCCTCGCCCTGGTCTTCGGTGCTTAGGTGAGTCTTCATCAGCAAATTCTTGTTGTTCATCATTGCAGTTGTTGTTGTTGTTGTTGCTTAGTCATCATCATCGTCTTGATGCCCAAGAGCAAGTTTATCGTTGTCGAGTCGTGGTCTTGGTCGTTTCGCATTTACATGCACTTACCGTTGTCATTGAAAATTTACATTTGCTTTGGCAACACCCCCCTCCCAAACCCACCCAACCAGCCAGGCAAATCACCATCAAAACCCCTTTTTGGGCAACTCTTCTTTTTGCACTCCTCCTCTCCTCTCTTTCTATCTCTGTTCTTATCTGTGGATTGCTAAAATAAAAGAAACCTAAAAAGAGCCAAGCCAAGGCAAGTCAGGGCGAGTCTGGGCGCTGGCGAAGGGTACGACTTGGGCCAGACCCGGGCTCGGGCATCACCATTACCCTTAACGATTTCATAATATGAATTATTGATTCGATTGCTCGATGGGTTGCGTTGCGGCACTCCCTGCCACCGGTTACGTGGGCACGGCTTGAATTGGTTTGCTGACATCGCTACGTGAGAGTTCAGACAAGAGCGATTATACATTTTTAATTTGATTTTCAGGGCAAGCAACTCAGCCTGCATCCACTCCACTCCACGCCTCAGCTTGTTCCGAGTCAAATATTTCGTTTCTTTTCTGGTGGCCGGAAGTACGCCAACGCGGCACATATGACAAATTAACATTGTTAAAAGGCATGCTCAACAATTAATCATCGCTCGCAATGAGCAGGACACAAATTTCCAGGACAAAAGTAGCATGAAAGTCTCCCAGCATTGAAGGCATCCTCTTTACATTGCTTGGTCTGAAGAGACAGGCAAAAGATTGACTGAGTGTCTAACAGATTGACTAGGAGACTCACTGCTTTGTCCCACTCCTGCTAACTTATAAATGAATGAGAAGCCTCTTCGGATCACACTGCCTACTCCTCTACTGCTTAGGGGGACTGACTGACCTTTGTCAAAACTGACAAATCAGCAGCTACTTTTATTTGATTTATTTATTCATGTTTCTATTTGCCTTGGCCACTCTGATTAAGTGAGAAATGTAAATCTTTTCTTTTTTTTATTTGATTTCCATTTAATTAAGTTTTCCGGTCTCAGTCTATTTTCAGGGTAACCAAGTAAGATTTAATTTGTCTAAAATGTTAAATGAAAAGTCATTTGCCAAAAACTGTCAATTGCTGCAATCAAACAAGTTAGCCAAAAGGTGCCCAAAGCTTTCTGAAGGACTTGAAATATTTAAAAATATTTCTTCGAGACTGTAAAGCTCAGTCAAAATTAATTAAGTTCGAGGGGAAAGGGAAAGGTATAGAGTGGAAGAAAACAATGTGGAATCTCAAAAACTAACTAAGCTGGTGAAATCGGCCTAGCCAGAGTTCCTGAATTTGGGCTCACTTAACTCCTTAAAGCTCATTTACTTTACTTAACTAATTTCAGAATCCTTCTTCAGCTTAGAGTGTAAAATGAAAAGATCTTTCGATTGATACGAAACAAGTATAAAATCTTACAATAAATATAGGAACTATTAGCAAAAACGTTGTGACACTGCAACCCTATCCAATTGCATGAATAGACCACTAGATGGGGCACTGATTTTTTATAAAATGTCATCAAGTCATCCGATAAGTGGAATATCATTAAGAGTCCTGAACTTATCTCTCTGTCCCTAGGGGTACAGGTTATTCACAATTCGGGAGCTCCCGACTTTGGTACAGGTTAGAGAAATTTTTTAGAAAAGGTTTAAGCAAATCAGAAGAATCCAATCTGTATAAAAATTCCGATCAGCTTGGTTAATTTCTGAAATATTTTTGGTTGGTGAGCCCCCAAAATTTGTTAAGAATTTTAAATTCAGGTTTTATTGACCTTTTTGTTGAGCAAAGCAAAACATTTATCCAGATAGATAGACAGGAAAACGGATGTGGTTTGATCGATTTGAATCGTTATGGCTTCATTGAGGTTTCCGCTTTTCAAGTTTTTCACACACGCACACTCACACACACATACACACACACACGGACAGACTTGGCAAGAAGAAAGTTAATAAATTCTTTTTTAACCATTTGATGTGTATGAAAAAGTTTCTCTGCAAGATGAACAAGCAGCTAAAGCTGATGATGAAGGCAAAGCAGAAGAAGAAGAAGAAGATGACTGAGAAGCAAAGAAATCAAGTCGAAGGAGTCGGAAGAGAAACTCACAAGAAAAGATGAAATCTTTTTCTTTTCTGTTATTTGAAAGTTTTATTTTTAGACTTTTAAATTTGGTTTAAGTTGTGCTTGATTTTTTAAACAGTCTGAAAGAGTTACGGGTTTCTCTTCCACTTTGGTAGCTGTTTTTGTTGTTGTTGTGTTTTTATTATATTTTTTTTTGGGAGATTTGTTAAGCAAGCAAGTTGAGTGGATTTTCTTAGGTAAACGAAAACTTTCACTTAAATCAAAACTAATCCACCAAAATAGTTCCTGGGTCGGTGCGAGGGCGCCCAAAAAATAGAAAATATCATTTTCTATGAGTGGAAAACGAGAGGAAAAAAAATACAAAAATCTGTGGCCACCAATATTTTATAGATTTATTTTTTGGTTGCATGGAAGAGAAAGTGGCAAAGGGCCTGTGGCAGCCATAGATTTTTTGAAATTGGCACAGGCGCCAATCGAACCAAAACCCACAAGCCAACTCAGCCAGTCCGACAGTCACTCACTCACTCACTCAGTTAGTCAGTCAGTCAGTTAGTCAGTTAGTCAGAAGACCCAAAGCTTCCCTACGACCTTGCTGTCAGGCTGTACATGGCAGTGTGTTTATGTGTGTGTGTGTGTGTCCATATATACCGATTTCATTTTTATTATTTTGTTGGCCATTTTCAATATTTTGTACTTTTGCATGTTGAATACACTACTTCATTTTTTGTTATATTATTTTCATTTTTTTTTTTTTTTTGCTTTCTATTTTCCATTTCCATTTTCTTTCTATTTTCGTTTAAAGGTATTCCGTGGGCGGCAACTGCCAAAAAGTGGGTGGAGGCGTCAAGAATCGTTGACGGAAATCAATGTCGCACTTAAGCGGATTCAGAAAATTGGCTATATGTTTTTAGTCATACTCACACACACACACACACACACACACACACACACTAAACACCAACGCACACAAGTGCAGAGCTGGCAACCAACTATTAAGGCAAATAAACAAACAAAATCACACAAGCCCGACTCTTCTCAGCCAGACTCGAGAAGGTGACAATGTGTGTGTGCCTGTGTGTGTGCCTGTGTGTGTGTGACCCTTGACTTGAGTGTAAAAATATATTGAAGTATAAAAATAAAAGTAACAAATGGCTGACGGAAATCAAGTTGAAATTTCATTGAGTGCAAAGGAAATTCAAACGGAAGCCAATGAGCAAAAAAGTAAACCAAGCCAAGCCAAGTCAACCCAGCCAGCCAGTCAAGTCAAGTCAAGCCAATCAGTCAGTCAGTCAGTCAGTCAATACCTCCGCCTTTCCCATTCCGAAAAAAAAGGAAAATAACCTAAACTTTTTCTCTCCTCCCCACCAAGCCACTCCCTTGCACCAACCGATCGATTGCAACTCTGTGAAAATAATAAATAAACAAATTTCACTAAAATTTGCCAGAGGTTTTCGCTTTGTTCTTTTCTTGAATTTTATTTGCCAGACTTTCGAATTGTTTCCCCCTGTCTTTTGATGTGTGTTTCTTAGGAAGCCTCCTCCCACCTCGTTTTTCTCATCCGAAACCCACAAGAAAACCAATTAAAAAAGACTCAAATTAACTCTTCCAGGAATGTTAAAAAAAAAACAACACTATTTATTTTTATATTCCAACCAAGAAGAGAAGAAAAAACAGAGAGGAAGAATAAGAAGAAGCAGAAAAAAAATTGATACATTGCCTTCATTAGAGATGAAAGCGTGACAAAAAATAAAAAATACTCATGAGCAATTTTCTATTTGCTCTCTTCGCTCCTCTTGCCAAGCCCAAGATTTATGGGCTCAACTTATTATGAAATTCACGTTCCTGCGGGGGCTACTTTTGTTGTTTTTTTTTTTTTTGGTCTTTCAAGGGATTAAACATTCAAGTTGGTAGCTCAGAGATGAACTGGCCAAAAGGCCATTGGCAGGAATTGAATTTTCGGCTGTCAGGGGAGCCTTTAGCTTATGCCAAAATATTTGGGGTCTTATTAAAAAGTTGTTCGTAGTGTCACCAAGTTTTTTCCATCTCAACTCTCAAGATCCTAGGTATATTCCGTCTCTGAGATCTCTTAACTCTTAGGATTTCTTGGAAATAGAAATTGCCTTAGCAAACTGAATGATTGCATTTTCCTTGAGAAAAGCTCTCGCAACTTCTGAGATCTGAGACCTCTCGAAATTACTTTTTTACATCCTTGAGAAATTATTCATTTCATGGAAATAAAGGGGGGGGGGGGAGATATTGCAGCTTCTGAGTTCTGAGAACTCTTGCAATGATTATGTTAGCCCTGAGAATTTCTTAGAAATTCCATGAATAAACTGAAAGACTGTACTTTCCCGGGAAAAAAGAAACTTCTCAGGTGTTTCGCATAAAATCCATTGAACTTATCAATACTCTGGGGCATACAGAGAACAGGGGAATAGAATACTTTATGCAATATATTTATCATGTAATCTCAAGAAAATATTCACACAATCCTTGCCAAAGTTAAGTCATCTGGGCTTGGGGCTGGCCATGGGAATGGGCAGGTCTCACTTTCCCTTTCTCTCGCCTTCTTCTTCTTCTCAGGGCGCACTGTTTTTGGGTCCAAAATGTCGGACATTGGCATATACATAATCCGACATCTTTCACAGGCTCTTGTATATGCCTCTATATATAGATTTATATATATATATTTGGTATGTACTTGTGTGTGTGTGTGTGTGTGTGTGTGTGTGGGGTCGCTGGCTTGTCGGTTCGTGTCAAAATAAATAAATCAAAATGTTGCTCATTTGTTGTGTGTGAGAATATTTCGGTTCCGGGGGCAACGGGGACAAAGGGGCCACAGCTCAGGCTTTTTAAGAGTGCTCCGCTGGCTGAGATGCTGAGATGCTGATGGCTGAGGCTGGCCTAGCCTGGCCTGGCTTGGCTTGGCTCGGTCTGTGCTGTGTTGTTGTTGTTGTTATTGGCCATATTCCCGTATTCATTCATTCAGATTCTGTCCCCTGGCTTGCTGCTAGTTTAAGGCACTCAGCGGCCAGCGCCTGTCCTGGTCCCAGGGCCGGGCCTCTGAGTGTGTGTGTGTGTGTGTGTGATTGGCTGAGGTTGTGCGAATTTTTGTGCCAGTTTTTTGTACCCACTTTTTTCTGTAGTTTTGCGAATAGTAAGCTCGCTTTGGTGGCGGCTGCGCCTGCTTTTAGTTGAGCTTGGCAAAAACTTTTCGCTTGCGTTTGAATTTTATTCGAGTTGATTTTTTCTTCTTTTTTTCTCTTTCTCTGTTTTCTCTGTGTCCCACTGCCACTTCCTGGCCGATGGTACAGAGGGAGAGGAGCGAGGGGCTGCATCAGCGTGTCGCATAAATTTAAGTTAGTAGCACATTTTCGCACTGCCTCCGCCATTCACCGGCGAGCGCGAACGCGAACGCGAGTGCGAGTGCGAGAGCGACCGTCGCCATTGCCCCGGCGGCATCAAGGACAACCGCAGAGTCACAGTTTTTCGGTTTACTTAATGCGCCTCTAAAAGTTTTTCTATTTTATTATTTCTGAGCTCGAAACATTTTCCTCCTTTTTCTATTTTTTTTTTTTTTGTGGGATTCTTCTTATTCTTGTGTGTGTTTTCCTTTTCTGTGTGTTTGTGTGTGTGTGTGTGTTTTTTTTTCAATTTCCTCTGCCCAGGCTGAAACTATTTTCAAGTTGTATTTGTCTTGTTTCTGAAAGGGGTGCGGCTGGGGTGTGGGGGGGGGGGGGGTGGTGTGGGTGAGATTTTGTAATGAGTCGACTTGCAATTGGGTAAGTGATTCGATTCACTGGCTTAAGGTGAAAGGCGAGGGTGCGCAAGAGGGTCATTCTTGACCTTGACAAAGTTTCCTGATTGTTTCGGCTTGCGTTGCTTTGGAATTTGTGGTATTTTCGCAAATGAATGGGGCAAACATGTGCATTTCTTTCATTTAAAGATTTTAAGTTGATTTTAAAAGAGGAAAAAAAAAATAAAAAAAAAAAAAAAAAACAAGAGTTTAAATAAATAAACATTGCCATTTGGTTCAAAGAGCATTCTCAGAAATTGAATATAGCCAGGCAAATGGAAAAACATCATGAGATTGCAACAAATTGTAATTGATTTTTCATTTGGAGCGAATGTCCTTTTGGTCCTTCGTTTGGATAAAATAATTACGCATATAAATTGGCAACGCGGACCGTGCATAAAACAATTAATAACCATAAATGTAACCATGACATATGCCCAAATAAGTCAGTTCCACTTCCACTACCTGGTCCACTGGATCAACTCGAACATTCCAAAAAAAAAAAAGGAGAAGAAGGATGCAAATAAAAATTATAGCCGAGATGGTTGTGTCATTTATTATGCAAAAAGCCAGCCAGAGATAGTTTTCTGCTTTTCCAATTTTTATTCAGAATTTTTTATGTCATTTTTTTTTTGTTTTCTTATGATTTGAGTGACATGTTCTATCCTGACCAGGATCCAGTCCGCCATCTAATTGCAAAAGTCATCATTAGGCAGGAATAACTTCCTCTCGGAGAGTCTGGTCTGGCCTAATCTATTTGTCAAGTTGGCAGAGATCTCAAATAAAACAAAAAGAAGAAGACAAAGAAGAAGAAGTAGAACAAGATGAATAAGATGAAGCAGAATAAGAAAATCTGAATGTTCTCCGAGGAATACTGGGCCGGGGTATCTCAGCTTGGTGTGGCAATTGCAGCAGTGGAACGCCAATGTAATTTGCTCCAATACTTTTCCGGCTTTGCCCCCAACGGAAGACGACATTTCAGAAATTCAAAGCGTTGGCTTTGATAAACGAGCTCGCTGGCTCTCTGGCTCTCTGGCTTGCTTGCTTGCTTGGTTGCTTGGTTGCTTGCTTACTTTCCAGCCACCGTCCGGCCAGCTGGGCTGCAGCTTTTCTAGTCTCTGGACCAGCCTGGTGGATACACTTGCCACCAATGCTGCTGTTGCTTCTTATTCTTCTTCCTCCTCTTCATCTTTTGGCCTTGGTATTACAATGCAGTAAAAAGCGCCGACCACGATAAATCGAAATGTATACCAAGCTAGGCAAAAGAAATAAAATAAGCTGGGAAAAAGAAAATTTCTAGAAAAAGTCAAGAAAATACAAAAAACTTTCAACACGTTGATGGGGCGGAAGGGTGGAAGGCGTGGATGGCGAGGGATGGCATCAGCAAAAGTGCTCAGCTTGCTAGGACTTGCTCAACTCGGAGAAGAAGCTCAAAAATGCAATCGCACAGTGGGTCAGACAATTCACACACACACACAAACACACAAACACACACACACACACACTGAGAGAAGAGCTAGGCAAATGCTAATCGAACAGGAACCTCAGGGTAGCATGTAGCTGTCAATAGTCCAGGATAATCCATATTTGCATTTCAATATTAGCTTACAAAAAAGCTTCCCAATTGATATGTCAGATGCATTCGACAATTTGTTGTCAATATAAAACTGAATTTCGATTGGCGAGAATCACATTTCCGTTTATCCTTTGTGAAGCTTTCTATCAGCTTTTCCCAAAATCATCATCAGAGATCATTCGAAAAGACTTTAAGTGCTGAAAAACTTAAAAGAGAGATGAACCAAAACTTAGAATCGTATTAGAAAAATCATCCTAGCCCTTCTCAATCAGCTATTCTCAGTTAGTTGCTCTCAGTCAGCTACCCCTTATCAGCTACACTTTATTAGATCTTGTCAATCAGCTGTTCCCAATTAATCCTTCCTAATCAGCTGTTTCTATATAAAGGGTACTAATGATCTCTTGTTCATCAGCTGTACTCAATTAGCTAGTTCCAAGCATTTGATCATATGCTCATAATCAGCTGTTGCCAGTCAAATATTTTTGATCAGCTGATCTTGAAAGCTCGGCAATATAAACTGCTGAATGCTTTGTTTTTCATCAGCTGCTCTCAATCAGCTACTCTCGATCAACTGCTCTCAATCAGCTACTCTCGATCAGCTGCTCTCAATCAACTGCTTTCAATAAGCTACTCTCGATCAGCTGCTCCTCGATCAGTTGCTCTCAATCAGCTGCTCTCAATCAGCTGCTCTCAATCAGCTGCTCTCAATCAGCTGCTCTCGGTCAGCTGCTCTCATTCAATTGTTCCTCGATCAGTTGCTCTCAATCAGCTGCTCTCAATCAGCTGCTCCTCGATCAGTTGCTCTCAATCAACTGCTTTCAATAAGCTACTCTCAATCAGGTTCTCTCATTCAGCTGTTCCTCGATCAGTTGCTCTCATTCAGCTACTCTCAATCAGCTGCTCTCGATCAACTGCTCTCAATCAACTGCTTTCAATAAGCTACTCTCAATCAGCTGCTCTCAGTTATTCCTCCTTAGTCTCTGCTTTCAGTCTATTCTTCTTTATGCGTTGTTCTTAATTAGTTGTTCCCAATCAACAGCTTTCAGTTACTTCTTCATAATAATTGCTCTCAACTCTTTGTTCTTAGTCAGCTGTTTCCAATCAGGTGTTTTGGCTCAACTGTACTCTATAAGCTTCACTTAATGCTTCCATGTCTTTGTCTCAATTAACTGCTTAATAACTCCAGCTTATGATCAGATGCTGAAATAATTTTTGGTGTAAACTCTGCCGTTTCTGAAATGAGTCCTTTGGGTGCCTTTGCGAATCCACTGTATTGTCCACAAAGAACCGCCATTCTTTTTTTTTTGAACAAGGAACTCACTCGCGCAACAAATGCAATTTCTATAGGATTTGGTCCTGCTGGTAGAACTCACCCGTGGTGCTGGAAACACGAATTTGCCCAGAACGCTAAGTGACAGTAAATGTTTGTCCGGGTAACCGCACTTTGCTTTATATCAGACTTTGGCTTCGCAACTTTTCCATCTCTTTATAAGCACATATATACAAAATATATATTTGTATATAGATTTACTTGTTTTTTTCTTTCTTTCTTTCTGAGAAGAGTGACTTTGATTTTGCAGAGAAAAGTTTGCTTTTTTTATGTATTCCTTGTCTGTCGTTTTCTTTTTGTGACTCTTCTGTTTGCCTTATCTGTGCTACAAATTGCACTTTCTTTCGTCAGTCGTCGTACGTTTTGTTTGAGTAATTCTAGAAAAATTTGTTTGCCCCCGATTTCGACAACGTCATCGTTGTATCCATACAATCCGCAATCCGCAATCCTCAATCCGCAGTCCTCAATCCGCCGTCAGCAGTCCTGTGTCCTCATCATCAGCATCAACGTGGCTGTCGTTGAGTCGACTTTTGTTTTGGTTATGCCTCTCTGTCTTACAGTTTTGTGCCTTCTGTTTCCTACCGCCATCTGCCATTTCCCGATGGCAAGAGCAAGACTAGCTGATGATACCAGTAGTCAAGGAGATGCAAGTGGCTGTGGATCCTCTGCTCGTTGTGGTGCAGCTTATGCCTGCCAAGTTGTTTGCAATTTTGCAGTTGTTGCTTTTTTGCTTCGGTCTGCTCTGCTCTGCTCTGGTCTGGTTGGGCTTGGTCTGGTCTGGTTGGGTCGGGTCGGCGGGTATGGTCTGGTCTGGTCTGTACGGTCGCTTGGTCGTCTGTCATCACCCACTGTTTCCTCTGGCCACCTACAGGTTCTGGTAAAGAGTGAGCGTGTTTGTATATGTGTGAGTGGTTGTGTGTATGTGTGTGTGTTAGCAAAGTAAAAGCAAAGTCGCGTCGATTCAATTCGAGTTGAGTGTAAGCAATGCTGGCATGCCAAGGACAATTCTAGTTTCGAAAAACTTTCAATCTAGGTGGAGAGACCCGCAAACTCGCAAACCCACTACCACTGGAAATAAACGAATAAAAGTTGAGAAAGAGAGAGGGGAATTTGTGACATTCACATGTTCAAGTCGAGTTAAAGTTCTAATTTTTTTCTGTCTTTCAACACGCGAAACTGATTTCAAAATTTTACGGCCATCCATCAAGATTTAAAGTCAATCAGTGTGTTTGAATTTCAAATTATATGGTCGGGATGGGCGGGCCGTTCGGATCGGTATGCTTGCAGTGAATGAAGTCGATAAGAACATGTAAATTTTATATGGATCCGTGTCCCTAAAGTTTCAATCGGGGGTAATCCGATTATGAAAATTATTTTTGTCATTACTTCTGAGTCTGCCGAGGCTCGTTATGCTGGTTAGATTCAAACCACAAGTGGGTTACACTTTGAAAAGAGTCATAAAAGAGCAATTAGCCTAGAGGGTGAAAAGTAAACTTGAAGTTAGGAAACAAGGGGGCAAAAAAAAAAAAACTCTCCGAAGGGGTGAAAGCAAATAAGAAGTTAATGAAATAATTATCATGGCTGCAAAAATACTCCAAGGGATTCCAAAGCAAACAACTTCAACTGCAAATTTCTCTCTTGGCTTCTGTGTAGATTGCCGAGCTTTTGTCGCTAGCTTTGAATTTGACTTTTGTTTAAAAGAGACTTTAGATCTGTTCGAAAATAAAGTCACAATTTTTTTTAAGCTTTAATTATTATTATGATTTTGTTAATTGAAAATATCCACTTCAATAATGCAAACATAATCGGGCAATAATAAAAATTTCAATTACTAAAATTTTGCTAAAAATAAAGACTGACTACGTGACCGAAGCAGAGTTGAATGAGTGTGCATTTGCTTTTACTCAGTGCAGCTTCAAATGGAGATATCTGCTTGCCCTTTGTGTAACTGGGAGAATCAAGTAGCGCGCTTGCGTCCAAGAAAGAAGGAGACAGCAAGAAAAGATTGAGCTAGTCGTAAGTTGGACTGCGCAAGAGTAACCAGCTCTCTTCTCCTCTGTATTTTCTAAGCTCAAAGAATTTTTTTCAGTTGATCGCTGTACTTCGAGATGGCGCCACAATTTTCTGATTAATAAGAATTGAAACGAAATTCAAGCAAAAAGATTACAGACTCTTTTCGCAGTTGTTTCTGCCGTAAATCGCATGAGCGGGGTTGGTCAGTTAATAGGGCCGATTTAGGTTCGTATGATAGCTATATGATATAGTGGTCCGATCCGACCGATTCAAAAAATATATTAAGCATTTTTAACATCTTCAAAATGTGGCCAAAAATATTTTTCAAGTGCTCTGAAATAAGCATAACCTCGAGCCAAAAATAAATAGGTATATTTTTGCAAGTATTTCCTGGTGCAAGAGACGCAACCTGTTGTTTGCTCCATCATCATTTGCCTGCATTAATATCAACACAAAACAAGGGGAAGAGCTGCCAAAAGCAACGGTAATGGCAGCGGTAACTATAACGGGAAAAAGCAAAGGCAATGGCAGCGGTATCTATAACTGTAACGGCAACGGCAATGGTAACGGTAACGGTAACATTCCTTTCCCATGCAATTTTCAAATGCCGAAGAATAAATTTATGCAGAGCAGCGCTTGCGAGCCGTCTCGCTCTTTCAAGAAATGCCAAATCATATTTTGTTTGCGTAAAATTTTTGATAGATTATTACAGAATGCGGCAGAATAGCAGCAAGAACAACAAAAATAACAGTAAAGAATTCTCAAGACGGCTTTGCTTTCAGCCCCGGGCATGTGACAGTATCTCTGCGAGGCATACAACAGTTCGCTTGGTTTCTCTTTTTCTCTCTCTCTCTCTCTCTCTCTCTGCCTTTCCCGGTCCCCCTTTATTGCTCTGTCTCTGTCTCGGTAGGTATATATTCTATATTTATACAGTTATATTTTTATATGTAAAAATTGTAAGCCACGAGGCTTGCTTCTCGTTCGCTGTTCCTTTATTTTATTTCAACATATATTTTGTTCCTTCTTCTTCTCTTTTCTTTTCCCTATTTCCAAGCGCCAAGTTGACACTCTCGAGTGGAAGCAAATCAAGTCAAAGTTACTTTTTGTCTTGCTTAAGAAAAAGAGAAGAGGAAGAAAAAGTCCAACGGTATCTGGAGTGAAGGCACTCGGAGAATCCAGAGTCGGCTTGAGGTTTTTTGGGGAACGTATGCCGCTGGTTTTTGAAGTGTCTGACTGTTTCCATGTGCACCCAAGCACCTTGTCATATAATCACCCACATACAAATGTATCTACAGCACACATGTATGTATGTGTGTGAGTGTATACGATATATAGATAGATAGCGATACCCTTGACAGTACTTAAAAAACGAGGATAAAAAGTTTACTTTTGTTTGGCTTCCTTTTCGGGGTGCTTCTGATTCTTCTACTTTATCCTCATCCTACTCATGCATCCCTCGGCTTCCACATTGTCTACTGTCTACTGTCTTCTCCCTGGTCTCCGACTTGGTTCCGTCTTTTGGCTTTGGGTTCGGTCTGCTTCTTGTATGCCGCCTTGGCTCACCGATTTTGAAGCTGTTTGCTTTGCAGCGTTTTAAATTTAAGTGTGTTTGTGTTTGTTTGTTTGTTTGTTCGTTCGCTCGTTCGTTCGTTTGTAGGTATGTGTGCCGTTCTATCTAACGGTTATTCTGGGTGCCTCTTCTTCAGAACACACCCATCGCAGTCCTGTGGAGGCCACAGCGATTTCCATTTGCCTTTGGCTTTGGCTTTGGTTTGTTATGTGCGCCTTCCTGCAGTTCTGCGCTTTTCCAACTATCCACTTTCCAAAGTTTGTTTGTCTGTTTGTTTGTTGGTCTATTTTCTTTTTTTTTTTGTTCCTCTTCTCCTTCTTCTTTCAGCTCTTTTTTCGTTTTAACCAAATTGTCTTAATAGATTTATGGTCGGTAGCTAAAATGGCTGCACTTTGGTTCGGTTTAGCAAAGCGCACAAAAGCAAACGAGTTGAAATTGGTCTTTAATTTGGTTGCGTAATTCCTGTGCAGCGTTAGGGCAGCTTACATAACGGTATCTTAGTCAGATTTATCAGTTCAAGATGGGCAATAAATTAGAATTTGGCATAAATACGCTACCCCAGAGATTTGTCAAATTCATAGCTTCTCAAAAGTTGGTGACTCAAATCCCCGAAGCTCCTTTGCCTCTCTATATTTTCGATGGAACCATTTTTCTTTTTTCCCCTTTTGGCTTCTGCTTTTTCATTTGTTCTTTTAGCACCTAAGCGGGCTTTAATTTTTACACTCTCTACGTAAAATTGAAAAGGCTTGGTAGTGATGGAAGGAAAAGTCGGAGATCACAGACCCGTTGGAAGGGGATCTAGGAAAACCCAACTAAGGTCCTGAAACCAAATCGGAGTTTTAGGGTACAATTCACACCTATATCAAAGTGGAAATTCTCTTTCGGAGAGAGCTACTAGGCAATCGTTCTAGGGACTAAATAGGAGATCTCTTATGGGGAACTTAATAAATAATTTTGATCAAGTTGGAAGCATTGCTGAATTCCTCATGTGTGCTCGTCAAAGGAATATTTCAGATAGGAAAAAAATTCTATAGTTACTTAATGAAGGAAGTCACTATTTACCAGGTGTGTATAAGTCGAAATAAAAATTCCTAATTTGTAATGGAATTTTGGGTTTTTTCTTTCTCTTTCTTTTCGACAGATATTTTCAGCGAAAATATGAGATTGGCTTGGGGCGAAAATGATTTAGTGTTTGGATTTTGCATCGAATTATTTAATATATTAATGAGTTTGCCTTAAGGCTTTTGGAAACTTTCAAGTTTCTTTTGTTTGTCTTCCACAACAAAGGTGGAATGAGACTTATCCCATTGACTAATAAAGATCATATTAAAGTACTTCCTAGAAATGAAGTTTTTATATTTTCTTGTGAATTTCTTTACAGTTATTCCAGCAGCGTAAGTTTTCTGTAATTTTCTTTGCTTATTTGAATAGACCTCAAGAGATTTCTTTAAAGTCTTCTTGGATCTTTCTCAAATCTAATTAGCCCTCTTCTGGCGAGGACTTGAGCTGGTAGCTGTGGTAGCTGCCTTGCCGAGTTGCCAAGGTTTCGAGACTGTACTTATTCTCTCCATGTTGCGTCCATAAGGCTAATCTCTTTGGCTAACCAGGTCTCATTGTATACCAACTGGTTTTTTAATTTTCCCATTTCAAATACCTTTTTACTTCTTCTTGGCTTAGATTAATTGTATTATCTAGGGCTTATGTCTGCCTTAAATTGTTGGATTTTGCATGTTTTGGGGTGTGGCTTTTTCCTGGCAAGTTTCTTAGGATCTTTGACAGTCTTCTTTGTTCTTCGTCTTGTTTTTACTGCTTTCGACTTTCTTTTCTTTTATTTTGCCTGCTTTATTTGCTCACTAATCGGATAAAATTTGCAACATTTTGTTTACCACATCCAAAAAAATAACGAAAAGGAAAATTCAATCCATAAGACTCGCCTCCATTTTGGGGCCATATGTTTTATGCGTGTGTGCGAGTGTGCGAGTGTGTGTGTGTTGCTTTTGTCATTTGCCTGGCTGGCAATGTTTTTGTTGTTGTTCTCTAACATTCTCCTAACGACTTTTCAATGGCTGCGCCAAGGCAGAAGTTTTCCTCAAACTGGCTTAAACGTATCAACTGAAATCTGAGAAAGGATGAGAAAAACTGCGTCTAAATTTCTGGTTGCTTCAGTGAGTGTCTGCATGTGTGTGTGTGTGTGTGCGTGTGTGTGAGCTGGGTGTATTTTAAGTAAACAGGCTCAATGCGCCAAGTCTTGTATTTCTTTAATTTTTTTTTTTTATTTTCCCTATGTGTTTGTTGGTATTGCCTGAAATATTGGCGTCAGCTGTACCTACACACACACACACACACACACACACACACACACAATGGCACAAGCCTATATTCACATATGTTTGAACTTTCATGGAACAGCTGAAAAAGTGCTGCATTTGTGGAAATAAAAAGAAATTAGTTGCCTTTGCCACCAGCTGGCCGAGTTGGTCCTACTGTTTCGCCTCTCTGGTAGCCCCCGCAGCTGATACCCCCCAGTCAAGGCTCAGTCTGCTTTCTGTCTCTTTATCTTTTCCATGTCAAAAGAAAGAAAAAAGAGTATATTGAATAAGTTTCTCAATTTGTCTCATTGCGAAACCAAGTGTTGCCATTTTTTTTTTATCTGGCAAAATCTTTCATTAGACTCAATAAAAAGTCTGGCAGCACTTTTTATATTTATTTCACCAATTTCGGTAACTGCTCTTTTCTGATGGGAAATTTGGGAAAAGTTTTTAATGAAAATAGAATTAATTGAAATTTAAATTAATTAAAATTAGTTGGACTATTTATCTTATCACTTAGACGTTAGACAATATTTTATTGGCTTTTCAATAGGCTCGAAATGATTTCTGACTCAGTTGGGGGGAAATATGAGAAAACCTTTCGAAGAAAATCAGAGAATCCAGAGTTAGATGGGAAATTTTCTACCAGGCGCACAGAAGTAACCACTTAGCGATTAGACTAAAATCTAACAAAAAAGTGTGACCCTATATTTTTCAGGAATTTCAATGGGTCCACACTTTTCGGCCTTGAAATGATTTCTAAACCAGGTGGAAATGTGAGGAAAGACTTCAAAGCCAATGAAATTGTCTTGGAATACTCAGAAGATCGTCCACGTGACTTAAAGAAACAGTGCCACCCTACTTTAGTCAGTCATTTCATAGGGTCACACTTTTACATCTCGAAATGCTTGTTTCTCTTTGAAACACAGAAGTGAGGGTATTTGCCTAGTCGACTATTTTGTTGGCTCTGCTGTTGCTGTTGTTGTTGTAATTGAGCCATGAAATTGTGTGGGTTAAGTGGGCTGCTGCAGCAGCAGCAGCGGCAAAAGGAAGCGGAGAAGACGCCGGGTGGGAAGCTACTCGAAAACCGCACACACGGCACAAACATAACTGTTAATGTGAAGTGCGCACCGCAGAGGATCCGCCTTGAGTATATCATATCAACATCAAGACTGGCGTGTGTTTATTTTTATATTTTTTTCCCCCAACCGATTTTCTTGTTTTTCTTTTTTTTTTTACTTGCCACATTATAATGAGCTCAGTTAGTGATGGGCGGTGGGAGGGCTGAAGGTACAAGGGGCGGTGTAGGCGTAGGGGTAGTGGAAGGTATGAAGGACATTCTGCTGGTTGTCTTAATGTACTAGCACGCACACACACAACGAGAGAGCCGCCGAGATGGGAGATGAGTACAGAGAGATTTCATTCGTTCGCGTTGGGCTGCAACTGGAAATGAGTTAATAAAATTGCGTATACGTAATCAAATTATATGTCAAGTATGTTGACAACGTAACATTAAACGTTACGTTAATGTCAACGCCAACTCGAGCCGCTGACGTCTCATCAACCCAACCAAACAAACAAACAAACAAGCAAACAAACGGTGACTGTCTCGTTATGTTCCGTTTGCCATATCGTTCCGTTCAGCGGCGTTTCGTTTCGGCTTATTCCGCTGGACTCATCAGGCCCAGGCGGTAATTCTGCCGATTGTCTACAGTCTCGCCGCAAACAGACAAAATGCGATTTTAATGACTTTAACAAAGAACATTTAAGCGAATTTATTGCTTCGATGAGTTGTGCTGTGCTGTGTGCTCGGCTGGTTTTATTCCTCTCTTCTTCTTCTTCGTCTTCTACTTTATGCTTTATTCTTTTTTATTTGTGCGACGCGTTGTGTGTGTTTGATTATCTTTTTGGTGGGATTGTCGCAAATAATTTGCGCTGGTTTGTTTGCTTGGCGACGCAAAACGGCAAAGGAAAATGAAAATGGCAACGAAAACGAAAACTGTAATCAAGCCAGAAGTCAGCTTGAATTCTAAGCTGAATCAAAAGGGGTGTGAAAATATTTGTGTGTGTTTGAAATTGTTTGATCAGTGGAATTTTCATTTTCACTTTTGGCCACAAACAACACCATTTCCACCTTGGGGAATTTTCATTGATTTTTTATATCTGGAAAATTAGTGAATCAGAATCAACTGGCAACAAGTGTGAAAATTAAATGAAAATTTCTTTGGATTCTTCTTTATTTTCTGGACCAAAATAAAAGAACATAAAAATGTACCTAGCCGGAGTCAAGGGATTCCTGGCAGGAACAAAGCTGCTTAAGGTTTTATATCCCCAGGCAAAATAATGGCAATGGAATCCTTGGCAACTACGGAATGCCGAAGACCACATACTCTTTTCTAACGAAATGAGCAACGCAGATATTCCAAGCTATTCCAACCTAGGTTGGTGTCAGTGCTGGAGATATCTACGATCTTTACGAAGCAGACTCTTAATCTTTTCGGATCTAATGGATATAAGTCATCTATAGGTGGAACTATATAATTATACCACCTAGTAAAATTGTATGAGATGGGTAGGAAAGCCTCTGATAGCTATAAGAACTTGTAGACCGATTCTGCTGAAACCTAATACACTTTTTTATTATCATATCGAAGATCAAAGCCGATAAGAGTCTGTGGGAGAGATATATGATTTAGTAGTCCGATTTCAAGGAAACTTGACAAGTACAGTTGCGTTTGGAAAAGCTGACAAGCTTCAAATTAAATAGAAACGAGTCTATAAGCAGCAGAGATATCCCTGAAACCGAAGACAGCTTTATAATAAAGTTGACCGATCCTGCCGGTTTTAACAGTTAGTTCCAGATGCCCCAACCGAGAGACTCGACTCAGTCTCTTCCTTTGAAAAAGAGTGTAAAAATGAAGCACAAAAAAGAATTCTTCCTTTTTTTTTAATCTTTACAAAATTGTATAAATTTTCGAATTATATTTTTTTTTTTGTCGAATTCAATTTGTGCTCTTTAGATACCGTAGATTATTAGCTTTGATTCGATATATTTTGTAAGCAGCCGAAAGGTTTAATTAATGTTGAAAATTCCACTGGCATTTTTAAGAGGATTAGAAAATAATTATTTTCTTTTCAATTTTTTTTTTTTTTTTTTGGCTATTTATCTTTGTGAAATTCATGAACAGGCTTAACAATATCTAACAGTTAATTAATATTTAAATGTACAAATGAATTCAATAAGAACTGACATAGATAATGAGTTAGATTCTAATATGCAGCTCGCCCTTCTTTTTTATTTATAGGCCAGCCTCGAATTGAATAAGGCTTAAAATTTAACAATAAACAAAAAAAATATATATTATATATAAGTAGATATAGATATGTATATATCTAAGTGTGTATGAATAAATAAAAAATACCTTGGGTATAAAAAGGCAGATGATAGCTTATTTATTTATTTAAAGGATAATTGAAAATGTAAAGCCCAAAAGTGTGAATAAAAAAAAAACTTGAAGCTATATTTAGTTGAATTTTGAGAAAACAGGAATTTTTGTGGACTCTGAAAAAAAGGTTGGAAAAATCTTGAAATATTTTGCCCAAGAATTTTTTGAAATTCTCCCTTTCTCTCTCCTTTTTTTTATAACCTTTCACTCAGACCTATTGAAAGAGTATATAGAGCTCTATATGAATACCCTAGCCAGCCTAGATAATTTTTAGATTTCCCACTTTTTTTGTGACAAAAAAAAAAGTTGCATTTAAGTGACACAATTTTTTTTTTTGTTTTTGCTAAATAAACAAATAAATTTATACATTTTTTTTATGGAGATAAAGAATGTATCCATTTTATATATAAAAAAAAAGGTGACAAGTGGGCCTTGCCCGGGGCTCTGAATAAAAATGAATAATAAAAACGACTGTTTTTGATGTTTGACTAAATTTTCATTATTTATTTTATTCCATTTATAATGCGAACTTGTTGGTTTTTGTTTAATTTTATTGTTATTATTTTAAATTTAGTTTGCATTTTTTTCTTTTGTTTGCTTGAATATTTATATGCGTATAATTTTTGTAGTTTTTCATTATTTCTTTTTTTTCGGGGACATTTAATACACACATTATATTTGGCTTTATCTGTAGTTGTATATGTGTAATTTAACATACATATATATATATAATTATTATCTGACTAAAATTACATTTAATTTAATTGTTTTATATATCAGGATTCTCGCTCCTTTCTGCTAGTCTAGAGTTTTGCTTAATTTTCTAAGAATTAAGAAAAAAAAAATTTCTCATTTTTTTTTTGAGATTTTCATTTGATATTTTTTTTTTATAGGTTTTCAAGTGTGTAATGCATTTTTGTGTAGGTGTTAGTTTTGGTTAGTTGATTTTGGCTTAACAATAATTACATTGACTCATATATGACAATTCGGTTTCGGTTTTCATTTCATTTCATTAAATTATTTTTATTTTTATTTTTTTTTTTTGTTTTCCATTTAGCTATGACACAATATTGGAATGTAAAATGCAAATTCAGATTTTTATTTATTTATTTTTTTATATTTTTGTTGTTGTAGTTGTTGCTGTTGTTTTTATATATAACTTTTCCATTACACAGGCCACAACCGATCAATTTAAAGCATTCACTCATTTTTCTTCTTTTTTTTTTGTTTTCGTTAATTTTGTTTTATTCATTGTATTTTATTTCACGCCACAAATTAAATATGGCAACAAATAGTTCAGAGTATTAAAAAAAAAGAAAGAATTATATATAAAAAAAAACAAGCCAAAAGAATTAAAATTAACAAGCAAACTCACTCACTTACACACACACACAGACACACACACACACGCACGCACACACCGACAGCTGCCACAAAAATTGAATTTATTTTCAATTATAAAATCAAGTGGCCCACTTGACTGACAGCATCAAATTGCTAAAAAGTAAATTGTTAGCACCGTTTCCCTTTTTTATTTTTATTTCTATTTTTTTTTTTTTTTAAGGATGAAAATAAAATAAAAAAAATAAATAAAAGGAAAAAGCCGATTGTAAATGAAAATACATAACTCAAACGCTTAATTACCTACAATCAAAATGCATTTAAAAAGTATTTAATCTAATTGATGGTCAACACAAAGCACCACCAGCAAATTGGCAATGAAAAAAAAAAATCCTTTTTTTTGATAAAAAAGAAAGGTAAAAGAGATTGGCTGTAAAAAAAAGGTAATCAGAAAGTTTTTCAAGACTCAAGCAGATGCAACAAATGGCAAAGAGAAGAAAAAGTTATTGAAAGCTCCCAAGTGCAAGCGAGCGAATTGAAAATTAATGAGAAACGCCAAGAAAGAGTTAAGCAGCTTGGTGGTATAACAGTTTATTCTGTTTTACGCCGCAGAGCGCTGACAAAGTGCTGTGAATTCTGGTATAAGAGTTTAGGAATTGAAAATTAATAAGAAACGCCAAGAAAGAGTTAAGCAGCTTGGCGGTATAACAGTTTATTCTGTTTTACGCCGTAGAGGCGTGATGTGAATTCTGGTATAACAGTTTAGGGATAGATCGGTTTTTGCACTAAAATTAGACATGTGTTGACCCAGGATTTATCCAAGTCTACCAATTGTGAGAGCATATTGTTTGTCATACCAGTTTGTATAACAGTTTAGGTATAGCTCAATTCGGGCACACTTTGACAGACATTTTGACTTAGATAAATAAAACGCTTAGAAGGGTTGTGTGCAACATTGTATAAGAGTTCCGAAAAATCCATGGCTTGTGAAAAAAAATCGTATAACAGTTATCAGAAATTTCATTCGACTGGGAATGTCAGAGTATGTTTGCAAACCAAAAACCTCATATGTATAACACTATAACAGAAACGAAGCAGTGCTTTGGCTAAAGTAGAACAACTCAATAAAGTACGAAAGAATGAACTGTATAACAGTTTGTGGGCTCTAAAGAAACCAAAGAACCTTTGCCTAAGACAGACACACACACACACACACGCCTCGCATTCAACAGTAAAATATTTATATCTTAAGTCTATAATACATATAACAGTTTGTAACTGCTTGTACACATATATAGTATGACTAGTCGAATTTATGACAATTAATTATTACTTATGGTCGTATGATCTTTGTTTTATTAACTAAACTTAATTACTCCTTAAAAACTACTCTTGACACACACGCACACATATATGTATATCGAAAAAAAAACCAAGTCCCAACTTTTCCAATTATTCAGCCAATTTACAATTATCGATATTCTAATAGTTTGCCAAGTCAAAAAAAAAAAAATGTTCATGGCCAGCAATTCCAATGCCGCCATAATTTACTTTTCTCTTAAATGTTCTACATGAACTCGTACTCCGCTCTCTTGCTATTGTGTATTGCATACTCCCTCGCGCGCTCTCACACTCTTTTACGCTAGACAATCTTTTCACTCACACCCGTTTGCTCTCTCGTTAAGCTCACGCATAACTTATTGCTTGCCATTCATTAATGCATTCACTCCGAAAGCCGTGAGAGTGAAAGGGAGGGCAATATGTAGTTGTAGCAAATTTAGAAATACACGAAGAACAGTATGAGATGGAGGAGGTGGAGGAGGAAAAAGAACAACTAAAAATTCCCTAGTCACTAACAAATGGCTTACGTAAATAAACTTTGGCATTCGGTATTTATACAATTTGTATTCTGTATTCTGTTCATTTGCATTTTGTGTTGTTTCTGTTTCTTTTTTTCTTCTTTTTCTGTTTTTTTTTGTCTGTCTATATACTTTTGTTTATATGTATTGTATTTATTTATTCATAGTTTTATTTATTAAATAATCTTTTCACTTTGGCATTAACAGCACAAATTTGAATGCAACTTCAAATGATGTCCTTACTTTTCGGTTTCGCATTTTGAATTTAAATGTTTATTTACTGTTGACTTAGCTGTTTTTAATATATCATTTTTTCTTTTTATTTTTTATTTCTATATTTACTTTAATCAGCTTGTTTTTTTTTTACTATATATGTTGATGCATTTGACTTTAATTCTTTCGTTTTTTCTGTTAATATTTATTTACACACATCATAATAAATATTTGCTAAATGTTCATGATTTTTCAGAGTTATTGATTCGGGCTTGGCTTGGGTTGAAATTTTTTAGTCTCGCACTTAAATTATAATAACAAAATTAAATAAACAAAAAAATTATATATATTGTATTTTATATATATCAGATAGAGTCAATAAATAAATATTTATAATTTATAGATGGTGTCCAGCACCGTAATTAAGTTGTTGAACGAATGACAAGGAGGCCTCATCATCATTATTTCAAATACAATTAAAATCACATTTATTAATAATAAATTAACATCGATATTGATATAATAGTTGATAAATTTACATTTTTAACGATTTGTTTGCTTTGAATTCAACATGAAAAAGTTAACAATTATAACGGTCAAATCCGCGAGGACTTCATCCTTGAAAGCATTTTGATTTCTGGGAGTCTGAAGTTTGAGAGGCCCCATAAGCTTTTTGGCAAAGGCCCCAAGTCAATCGGAGTTGTTCTATAGCTCAAGTTTGCTAATAGAGTCCCCATTGAACACTTAGGAGTATCATTAGTGACAAGATATATTTCTGTTTTCAGCCTTCACGAAATTACCGTTATGTTGGAACTGGAAATCCATTAAGAGTTTTTGAAATATTTGCTAGGAATCTTAAGATTTTTAATCTCAAAGATTTTCCTGTTTGAAATAAATAAAAGGACTGATGAGCCATCTTTGATATATCTCCAGAACCAATAGCTATTTTTTAGACTCATAGACTATTGATAAAATAAAAGCCAAATATCCTCTGAGACTTCACTCGATTCACTCAAGAAATTGCCAAAAAAAAATCAGCTCCAGAATCCCAAAATATTTTCAAGGAACCTTAAGGTTTTTGGGTCCCACAGATTTCCCCTCTTGAAAGAACTTAAGTGACTAGAGAAAAGTTGAGATAAACAAAATTAGGGTTCCTCCCAGACGAGACTTTTGATTAAAATAATTCACTTAGTTTCTAAGTTTTCTCTTGGATATTTTGAGTCTCTCTAAATATCTAAAAAATATTCATATTCCTATCAATATAGTTCGAGTTGGTGTATTTTACTTTGTGGGTGTGTGCATATTTTTACAGTGTTCGTGTGGATGTCTTGCTCCGCCTTAGACGCGTATCACCTCACCGGGTGCTGGCTTGGGGCAAAGGGCATCCTCGATGCTATCGCGTAACCGCAAGGCGGCACTAAGCTCAGCACCATCCTCGGTCTTGGACTGGGACTGTGACTGGGGGTCCGGGCATCTGGTTATGGGCGACTCGCGTCACATGAAAATATCGGCCCCCGGACCAGCGCCCAATAGGCCCGAATTGGACGATTTGCGCGGCGTTGTGGGTATGCCATGGGGACAATGCGTGGCACTGACCGATCCGGCCGCCTTGGACTCATCCTCAAAAGTGACCATTTTCTCGCTACGCGGCTTGAGGGTGACTATCTGGAGCTGGGCCGGCGGCGGTGGCGGCGGCGGGGCACAGAGCAAGGTCTGCGGTGGACCTAATTGCAGGCCATGGGGCAGGCCCATGCCCAGTCCCATACTCAAGCCCATGCCCATGTTGCTGGGCGAGTATCGACGCGGCGGAGGGAGGGCCAGGTCCCCTACCCCCGACAAATTGAATTCACTGATGCTGCGTGGCACAAAGTGCTCCAGATGATGTTCGGGTATGCCGGTGGAGCGGCGTATCGGGGTGTTTCGCTGGAAAGCCGAGGAAGTGCCTGGCGCTCCATGCAAATGGCTGCGTCGGGGCAAGGAGCTGTACTGCGTCAGAGTGTGGGCCGGGCCGAAGAACATGGTCTGATGGTGACCCAAATTGTTGGTGGCCAGCCCACTGCCCCCAGGCCCGCCGACAAGCCCAGAGCCACTGGCCACGCCAAGGCCGAGAAACTCGGCATTCGGTCGCTGTCAGGAGGGCTTCGGGGTGACTGTCACCGTGACCATAGCCACCTCCTCGGCCTTGGGTGTGACATGATCCTGGACACTGAACTTGCGCAGCCACATGACAATTTCCGTCTGGATCAGACTGAAGCACATGGCCACCACCGCCATGCCCACCAGAATATAAACCGAGGCCGCATACAGAGCCATATTGCCGTTTGGGGCCAACTCACCGAATCCAATGGTGCCCAGGGAGGTGAAGCAGAAGTATAGCGACTCCAGGACACTCCAGTTCTGCAGCTTGTGGAAGAGTATAGCTCCTGAGGTCACATAGCAGACCATCACGCATACACAGATCGAGATGGGCACACTGGGGGATCCTCGGTTGCCGTTCTTCTTCTTCTTCGACTGCTGCTGCTGCTGTTGCTGCTGCTGCTGCTGCTGTTGTTGCTGTTGTTGTTGCTGCTGCTGCTGTTGCTGATAGACCGAGGGTGGCATGCCATATTGATTCATCTTGGCAGCTCCATGATGCGAGCCATAATGGGAGTTCTTCCCACCTGACTTGTCGCCCTTGCGCGAGCCCGAACTCCCCGTCGGACCGCCCACGCCGCTGCCATTGCCGACGGTGCTCTTGCAGCGGGAACGCCGGAAGAGACAGCGCATTCCAGCCGATAATCCATCGCCCATGGCCGAAAGATAAAGCAGCACAATCGGTATGCCAAACAGGGCATAGATCAGGGCAGCCACACGGCCCCACTGGGTGCGCGGGGAGACTCCGCCATAACCTGCGAAAAGAGAAAAGCAGACAAGAAATGTTTACCAAATTTTAGTCGGAAAATCAGTTTTATATTTGGAATCTTGTTGCAGGCAACAGTTTTCTGGTTAATTTCAGAAAACGCCCACGGTTCATTTGAAATTTGAACAAGCCTAACCAAGTTGAACATTTATAGACACCAGAAGTTACATAGCTCCGGCCCTCCCCCCACCGCCCCGCTACCTCCTGCTGCCTTGCTTTGGGAAGTGAGCCATTTTCATGCCAGAAACGAGATAAAATAAAGAAACTAAATGAAAGGGTTAACTCGGTAAGGGAAATAAATGTATACATATGTGTGTGTGTGTGTGGATGTGAAATTGAAGTAAAAGTCCGTTGGTTTATTCTCTTAGTTAAACTACATTTTTAATTTTTCCTGTACCACTGACCAGGCCACAGAAAACTTTTGCCAGGGCAATGCATTTTGCCTTTGATGTTGTCGTTCATATATGAGACCAAAGACCAAGCAGTCAGACCAGGATAGCCTGAGCAGTGAGAGCAGCCAGCCAAAGGACAGGCCGACCGGCAACTCAAACATTTTCAATCCTGTCCAAGGCTCGACTGGAGCTGCCTGCCTTTTTTGGTCTGTCTCTGTGTCGTTCTGTCGGACTGTCGGCCTTCCTGGCAGGCTGGCTGGATGTCTCAGCAATGAACTTTTAATGTGGAAACTTTTATAATTGAGTAAAATTGTGCGTACATAGAACTCTATCTCTCTTTCTCACTCTTGCTGAGACACTGTGTGTATTAAATTTTATTACTTAAAATAAAAAAAAAGAGGAGAGCAAGACAGAGCATAAAAAACACCCAGAGCAAAGGCAGCACCAAAGGCAACGGCAACGGCAACGGCGAAGGCAACAAAACCAAAATAAATACACAAAATGCTTTTAAGCTACCCGCAAACTCTTCCCACTCCCCACCCAGGCAACTCTTAATCTGACAAACCCCAGGAAAAAAAAAATTGCTTTAAAAATCCGAGCACGTTTAAATTCTACACATATGGGCAAGTGGGTGTACTCTAAATTGCCAAAATAAAATGAAATAAAAAAAAAAAAAAAACCAAAGAAGAGAAATACGAAATTTGTTGAAAATTATCATCATGCTTAGGCCCACTTCACCCCACTTCCTTCCCCACCCCCGTAGCACATCCCATTCCATTCGACGGCAACAAAATGTTTTGGTGAAAATTATAACATTTACAATATGGCGTCTACATAAAATTCTATGTAGTTATAACTAACTAAGTAACGAGGCGCACATGATGACGACACTGTCTGTGGAAGAGGGAAATGGAAGCGAGCGAAAGAGATAGACCAAGAAAGAGAAAGCCGAACTGGACATAAAGCGAGCGATAGAAGCGAACAGGAAAAAGCCCCGGCCGAGCGAAGCCAACTTGGGCTGGGTTCGGAAATTTCTGTTATGGCTCTTTGGTTAGGCCTTTCCAGGCTTCTGCCACTCTTCAAGATTGTCCCACAAAATATACATGGCAAAAAAAAAAGGGTGAAAAAAAGAAGGGGAATGTTTCGTTCGGTGCCATAATTGCTGTTCGATTAGGAGAGGCAAGAAATTTACATAGCCTACATTTCTGGACAGCTGTCAATTGGCTTTCTTTGTAGGCCGAGAACGTTTCAAAAATTGTCCGGTCTAGTTGAAAGTGTTGGATTCAATTTCATTTTAATGAGTGGGCTTAGGCATTTTGTTGAATTTCTCAGGAAATTATACAAGTCAGGGAGTCTTCGAGAGTGTCTGCCAATTTATTTCAATACCTGTAAGATTTTCGAGAGCCCCCTGAATTAATATAAAAATTATAAAGAGAAAGTCAAAAGAGTCCACATATACTTCAAGCCCATTAAGATTTGTGGGACCTCTCCTAACTAACATAAAAAAAGGGGAAAGTCTTAAGACTCAATCTATAAGATTGTCGGGAATCCTAAGACTTGGAGTAGGAAATCATAAGGCTCCTGGCTCATGTTTCTCAAGTTCCACAAATGCCACAGTTGTTTTTCAAGACCTTTAGGATTCTAGGGACTCCTCTGAATTTGAAGAATAAAATCATAGTGTCTAATTCATTTCAAGACCTTCAAGATTCCTCCGAATAAAAGAGAGAAAGTCTTATATCAAATTTCTGAATTTGAAGAATAAAATCATAAAGTGTCTAATTTATTTCAAGACCTTTCAAGATTTCTCCGAATAAAAGAGAGAAAGTCTTAAATCAAATTTTCGGGAGGCCAAAAATTTAAAGGGGAAGTTCTGTAGCTCATTTCATATTCTCCAGATAAGACAGCACTCACGATTTCCAGGAACTATTAAGTTCTAGTGAAAAAGAAAATATCACAAAGCTTTCTATTTATTTAAAGATCTTTAAAATATCCCAATATGCTCTCAATTTATTTTAAAATCATTCGGAGCATCTTAGGGAAACCCAAACAATTCGAATGAAAGTGTAACAATTTATTTCAGGAAAAGGAAAAAGTCATAAAGCTCTCAATTTATTTGAAGACTTTAGAAAAAGGCGAAACCTTTCGAATTAATTTAAAACTAATTGAATTTATTACAATTACAGTTGCTTCGATTTTGAAAAGAGCTTCAGAGGGCTCTCTAAGTCCCAGAGGATATATGCCCCTTTTGCTAATCCCCAAATGGAATTATCTAAAAATATTAAACACGAAGAAGCGTGTTCATGTTTTAATGGCTTACAGAAATTTGGCTTAAAACTGGCCGAGTTGAGCCTCGGCTCTCGTGAGGTCATTATTTGGTTTTGCCTTTTGGCCATTTCATAAATCATAGCCTGGGGGGGTGTGCCAAACTAGACACCCTCCCACCCAGCTTCTCGGTTTCACTCACATATTTCTGTCACTTGCCAAAATTTGCTAACCAGAACAATAGCAATTTGGCTTACAGGCAGAGGCCAAAGATCAAGTCCACAAGCCAAAAACTAAGGACAGCAGGAAGGAAACAAGAAAGGAAGGTGGCCGGGGCGGGGCGTGGCGGCCCTGTTCGGGTCTGGCATTTAACACACAGCTTAGCAAGTCGTTTGATTTGATTAGTGGCCATTGATTATAACGCTTGGAACGACAATAACGAGGCAGAAAAAAAAAAGAAAATTAAGAGGATGTGGAAGTGGGAGTGGGAGAGGAGACAAAGTAAAACAAGAGTAACAAAAATTTAAAGCCACTAAAAAGCCTAAAGGTCATCAACGCCCGAAGCCAACGAATTTAAAAAGTAAGAACAGAAAACAGAAAAACCAAGGAAACCAGGGAAACGGTAGAGGGGGACTCTTTCGATCCGGTATGGGCCTGGTCGGGCCGGCAAAATGTTTTACTACGCCAATTTTCGGGGGCATAAAGTAATTACAAAATACACAGACAAAAAGAAACTGCCAGGGTCTGAGAGAGAAATTGAAGAGAGAGAGAGAGAGAGAGAGGGGAGTGGTAGAAGGAGAGGGCAAATGTAGAGTTTTTGGTTAAAAGTAGAAACGAGCAATTCTATTTTGACTTTGACTCTCCGACTCTGTCAAGCGGACTCTCACTCTCTGTCCCTTTCTAGCTTATAGTCTGGCTAGAATTCCGTTGACTGGCTCAGTCTAAATAGCTAAGAAATTAATTTTCACAAAAAGCTATTAAGAGAGTCACAAAAAAATTTCAAATATAAAACCAAACAATGAGCATAAACGCAGTCGGGGTCATGGAAGGGGGCAGTGCGGGGCCTAAGCCCCAAGACTCTCATAGGCAGAAAGAGAGAGGGGGGGGGGGTATGGTGGAGGCTTCTAAAAAAAAGGCCATTGAAGGTGGGAGGTGAGGGGCAAAGCCACTCCCAGTCGAGGCGCTGGAGAGGCTGACATAGACAGATATACAAAGAGGCAGAGCAAGTGATTCAAAGGGCAGGGGGGCTGTGGGGTACGATGAAAGACTCTCAAAGCTATGGGGAGAGGGGTGGGAGTGTAGGGGAAGGTCCTCTGGCTGGTTGAAGAAGACAGCGTCAAGCGTAGAGGTCAAGTGGCTGCTTTGGAGTGGCTGACTTGAACTACATAGGCCAGGGGCAGGGCGGGGGTGACACCAAAGTGGGGGGGTGGGCAGATTTCAAGGGTTCGAGAATTCATTTTTTTTTTTTTTTTTTTGGTTTTTGTTTTTGTTTTTGTAACGGGGTCGCCAGACCAGGCCTGCGGGCCACAGAGAGTCTGCCTCGGTATTTTGTGCCTTTTGGCCCATTTTGGTTTGCGGTTGTCGCCGCTTTTCTTCGCCTTTCTCTCTCTCTCTCTCTCTCTTTCTCTTTTTCTCTGTCTCTCGTTTTCGCTTTTGGGGCTAGGCAAAAAAGCTTTAAGCGTTTTAATTACAGGCCATAGCTCTTCGCCAGACCGCCAGGACTCTTAAAAAAGACTTTCTCTCCCTTTCACTCCCTTTCTGTCCCTCTCCGTCTCTTTCTCAGTGTGACTATGTCGGGGTATTCTGTGTATAGTTTTGCGGGTTTGAGGCAATTTCTTTGAGTAATTAAATTGCTGAACAATCACGCGTAAAACTGTAATGCCCATAAATAGTCAATGCAAAAATATTATACCACAAGTAGAAGCAGAAGAAGAAGGGGTGAGAGAGGATGGAAGTCGGCTGTTTGTGTTAAAAATATATAAACAATTCTGGGCCCAATCTTGAAATAATAAAAGCCACATGAGAAGCTAGCAATGAGAAACATTCTACACTCTTTTTTGAGGGTTCCCCAAAGCCAGACAAGCTTGGCTTAAACGTTACAGATTATATCATATAGTTCCGACAATCCAAACCTAAATTGGTATAAATAAACCTATCACTATGATTGTAAAAAATAATCATTTTGACCAGATATCTGAGATATATCAACATATCATTTTACAGAATGGATTCAAGTGTTTCTCAAACAAAATTAAATAATTCTTTCCGATTCGGGCAGAACTATTTCACCCGATGCTTTCTTCTCTCTAACGGTACAAAATTCATAGACTCGGTTTTGCTTTTAGTGTATAAAAATAAGACAAAGGCGAACAAATAAAAAAAAAAAACCAAAAAAGATAACAAATTAAAAAAATTTTTTTAAAAAAAAAAAAAAAAAAGAAAAAATAATAAACAATAATGAAAATGATAAAGGCCGAGTGATGACTGAGCCAGTGAGTGAGTGAGACTGGGGTAGAGGCAATAACTGGCAACAAAAAAAAAAATAATAACAATGACAAAGCAATTTTTATGACACAAACACCCAAAACGATTGGGGAACGCTTGAGGAATTAATTAAAATTTAAATGGCCTATTAAAATTGTTATCGAGACGCTACGTCGACAACATTCCATCCATTTAACTGCCAACACACACACACACACACAATGAAACAAAAGCGGCTAACTTGAATTCATGGCATGCAATTCCAAAATGGCTGCCTGCATTTCGAGTGACTGTCTGTCTCTCTGGGTTTCTGTGTGTGTGTGTGTGTATTCAAATTATTATGACTTGTCAATCACATGGAAACGCGTTTTCACATTGCCCATAAAATTGTTCTCGTGTAGCCGAGCAGACAGTTGACAGATAAATTGAGAGACTATAAACGATCCCAGTCCATCCAACCAGACCACCAAGTCAAACTCATCAACCAAAAAAGAAAGAAAAAAAAAAGAAAACAGAAAAAATATTCTCAAAATGGCAAATCAAACAAACCCACCAGCAGCCCAAGTCAAAACATTCAACTTGAGAGGGGCATAAATATCACAAAACATGTATAAAAATTGTGTTCTTTTTTCTGTGTGTGATATGTGGTGTGTGTGTGTGTGTGTGGAAAGAAAGCTCATAAAAATATATTAAACAAAAAAAGAAAGAGAAAAAACGAGAGAAATGTCATCACATAAAAGTCAGTTAGTCTGACTGTCGGTCTTTTGGGGTGCTCTCTCACTCTGGCTCTGTGGGATTCTCTGGTCTTGGCTAGCATATTCCCCGATCGACTCGTAAATTACATTAAAAATTTAGTTAATATGCACAGAATATATACACCATAAAATCAAATGATAAAGTTGTCAATTCTCTATAAAATACTACGAGCTTCTCAAGTACAGTTGCCTCTGATTTATAACAAAGGATTTGCTTCTTTTTTTTTTTTTTTTATTTCCAAATGGAAAATTGTGCCTTTCTAGAGACAAAAACTAATTGATTCTTTCAATAAGAAATTCTTTAAATAATAAAGTAAAACGTTATTTGTTCTCAGAGCAGAAATATCAACAATATCCAAAATCAGCTTGACAATCAAAAAAGTTTTCCCATAAGTACGATTACTTATGCTCTTTCTTTTCGACTAAAACAACCATTTAGTGAGAGAAGTTTATATTCGCACATAGCACAGTTGAGTGGAAAATGTGCATATAAACAAATTTATATAGATTTTTTTATTGTATCTGCAAAGCTTTCTAAATAAACTTTCATAAAATAAAGTAAAACAAAAACAAAAAAAAATGTTCTTCTAAAAGTACAGTTGCCTTTGCTTAAAAAAGTTTAGGCTTAATGGGTGAAAGTACAGTTGCCCTTTCTAGCTTAATAAAATTAATAAAATTGTGTAAAACTTAAAATAATTCACCGATAAAGTTAAGAGAGTTGCCAAAGCTAAATAAACTTATTCCGAGTAGAACTCAATTAAATATGAACTTAAGCTAATGGAAATGTCATAGAATATTTAACCAAGCCAGCCAAGCTTTCAATGCGTTAATAGGTAGGTACAGTTGCCTCCGCTTGTCTTTAGCACACAGACTATTCAAGTAAAAACAAAAAAAAAAAAAAAGCAAATACTTCTCTTCCCCACACTTTTCGCTCATCACAATCAATTTGCCAGAACGTTAAGGGAAACAATTGCCTCTGGCCATAGTTATCTTGGCTTGGCACCTCACCTCTAATTAGTTGGCCAGGACTAGCTACCTTTAATTAAGCCAATTAGTACAAAATAGATAGACTTGCAATGTCTCTGGAAAGTTGTCAGAGAATCAGAGCAGATTATTTAAGAGACAAATTTAATTTTGATATTTGCAAATATCCACAATGACTTCAAGCTGAGAAAATATTGCATTGGTCAAGCTGAGAAATTGCTGAAATTTTATTCATTTTCATTGAATTGTTATATTGCAATTACGTAAATATTCCTGTTGAGAGTTTGCCTTGATTTTTGAAAAGTTGTTTTCATAATCTATTAAGCGAGATTAAGGGAATTAAGCAGACATTAACTGTACAATCAAGTTGAAAGTCGGTTTTACAGATTCTCTGAAAAAATCCCTGAGAATGATGAATTTTAAAAATTATTTTTAGGTTTTATAGGACTGAAAAATCGGGGAGATCGAGCCACTATAACATAAGCAGGAAGAAACTCTCCTGAAAGCTTTTCCTTGAGCTATTAAAACTCGATATTTCTTAATCAGATCTATATAGTTTGATCTCTTATGGACAAACTACGACAGCAACTATTAACGATAGAAAGAGTAATCAAGCTTCGTCTGGTTGTGGCGTTCGCGAAATCCAATAGCAATTTGAGTTCAAGTGTGGGTTTGTTTGAGTGGATTGAGCATACAACGATTAACAAACCAATTCAAAGGCTCTCGGCAGGGTTCCATTCACCTCTTCTTATTTTTATATATATACACAAATTGTGGCCAAACAATGCAAATAATTGTTCGATGTCAATGGCTGACTAAAATCAGCAGTAAATAATCCTGGCGTTTTCTTCTTTGTCTTGTTGGCATCCTCTTCTCTCACTCTTCCCCAATTTTTCTGTCGCTCTTTTGCCAAGTGCGCATTTTTCTTTTTGTGTTTTTAAATATTCCAGCTTTATTAGGCAATTGATATGCCAGCGAGAGAGAGAGAGAGGGAGGGAGGGAGAGCAGAAAAAAAAATCTTTCAATTGGAAAACTCAAAAAGGACGTGAACAAGTGAACCGGGAATAGCTGAGGGAGGGCTGAGGGTGGTTGGCATTTTTTTTTTGCAAGTCAGTTGATTGGTTAGACGACGTCAAGCGAGGCAAGGCGACGCCATTAAATGGCAAAACCCAAAAGGACAATGTGTGCGTGTGCGAGTGTGTGCGTGTGTGATTGATTGCCTGCAGTAAGCGACGCATAGGCAGGCATTGCGTGGAGTGCAACGCATAACAAAATGGCTGGCAAAAAGATGAAAAACTGCCAGACGACAAAGACAAAGCGATCCTTTCAGGCTTTTGGCTGAAAACTGTAAAAAAAAAAATTCTGCCTTGCTAGCATGGAAAAACGAAACGAGAAACGGACAGACCCGGCAGCCCGATAGCCCGGCATCCCGGCAGCCACTGAGGCGGTGTGGCAGTCAGCTAGTCAGCCAGCTGGCCAGGGAGGTGTCAGCTCTGACACATATCCAGCCTCATATTGTTCAACAGGAAGGCATTAAAAAATGCATGCAACGTGGCACAAACTATGAGGCGGAAAGCCTGAGACTGAGTGGCAAACGAGGGAAGGGCGAGTCAGAGCCGGCGGTGTCGGTGTCGCTGTCGAATCGGGCCGGCTTGAATTTTTATGCCAAACTGCATATACTCTATTCAAAGAGTGTCACACACACACACAGAGGCATAGACAAGCGGGCAGAGTGAGGCTCGGAGTGTATATAGAAAGTGTTGAGTGGCTCGTTACAACAAGGCTTGGTTGAGTACTTGCCACATGCCACATGCTACATGCCAATGACAGTGTGTATAGAATTTGTTACAGGGTGCTTGGGTTAACTTGTTTGGCTTACTTCTTTTTCATTTTGTGACATTTGACATTTGAAAAGTAAGAGTGAATTTCAAATTGGAACACTGAAATAGATAAAATCATTCGCATCATCTGCAGAAATTGAACCAATCGGAGATAAGTCACAAAATATTCATACTTCTTGGAATTGGCATTTTAATTGAAAGATAATTTCAATTTGGTATTGTTTGATTTCTCAAAGAGATTCAATTATTATTTGGCCAGCTCTAAAGTCCTTGGAAATTCTTACAATTCTTACTTTGAATATTTTGACATTAAAGAGGACTGCGAAGTATGTAAGATTATGTCGCTCAGATTCGAAAGTTGTCTTAGTAAGGCAAAAAGCAAAGCTCAAACTTGTGTCAAATAAAATTAAAATTGGACTGTAATTGAGCTGTCTTAAATAATTTCGACTTCGAACAGTGGGATTGAAACGAATTCCGGTACAGTTGTGCTTGAAGGTATGACAGCTACTGGGCTCAAACTAGAAACACAGAAACAAGGATTCTAAGATAGTAGGCAAAATCTAGACAAGAATAATCTGGAAAGACTTAGAACCACGGATAAGACATTATAATCACTAATAGAGGAGAGAACCATCGTCCTTTTGATTAGTGGGGGGAAAACATTTTGTGAATAAGAATGTCGGGTTCTCAAATATTCCTTGGCAGGAAAATCGTATAAAAATCGAACAGCTGATGTGAATGACATAAAAATAAACCTTACCGAGAACCTGTTTGCCGGGCCATAAAAATAAAATAGAAATATATATTCATAAGGATCAAAGGTTATAAAAATAAATTGTTACCAAATTGTGAAACAAAACTCGTAAGGAAAGAATCTCTCAATTCAATAAGACTTATGACTCTCTTTAAGCAGTAAAATTGAATTTTCAAACAAAGCCGAATGAAACTCTATAAAATTGCTTTCGTAGACTAAACAAGTCCAAGCAAACAGAGGCGGACCTAAAAGAAAAAACTTATTGAATTTGAAGTTAAGAATTTCTAAGAAGCTCTTCCTATTGAAGGGCTTAAACTTCAGGGGAACAGGACTAAGGAGTGGAAATGAAATGGTGAAATAAAAACTACAATTGAATTAAATAAATCAAAATCTTTCTATTTAGAATCTCGGTAATCTCAGCTCATCAATCAGACCCAAAAGAAATTAAATTCCATTAAGAAAAATATAATGAATTTTCGCTAAGCAAACTGACTTAGGCAAACACCCATTTCGAGGCATAAAACTAGTTGGAAAAAAAAGAAAAAAAAATACCAAAGGAGAGATATTTTTATAGACAAGTTGTGATAGTGTGAGTGTCTGACACATTATATGAAATCGGTGTGAATGTCGGCTGGATTGAAGTCGTCGCTGAACGCCTCCTCGTGTTACGCTCGCCCGGCCCAGACCGAGTTGGGACGGACTGCTCGACATGCTCGTCTTCTGGCTCTTCTTTGTCAGCAGAATGTTGACTTATCTGTGATTGCCTTTATTGTTGTAGGTGGCGCGTCGAGCGCTGTTGACATTATTTGTTTTATATTTGACACTGCACACACACACACACACACACGCGGACATGGACGTGGACACCCACACGCAATGCAGAGTAGACCCACGCAAAATTCAAGCCATAAAAATTGCTGGGCAAGCGGCAATGCAATAAAATAAAATAAACTGCCGCGTTTTTACCCAAAACACACACACACACACACACTCACACTCGCCCTGGCACAATGGACCATAGCTTTTGTTGGTGTAATTCTTTTTTTTTTTTTTTTGGGTGGCACGTGTCACAAATTATAGTTACCAAGCAGTCGCAGAAACAAAAGCGTCAAAATACAAATTGTGTAATAATAATATTACAACAAAACGTGTCCTGACTGGCAGGCTCACAATGGTAACGCTTCAATGAGATGAGATGAATTGAATTGGAAGCGAAATGTTATGCGAATCTACTAATTCAGGCAACTGGAAACTTTTCACAAAAAAAAAGTTCACAAAAATCACAGCTAAAAAGCCACTTTAATACGATCTTTTTTCAATTTTTTTTGAAACACTTTTGGTTTTCTGTTTCCATTTTGCTTTTCATAATTAAAGGTTTAAAAGTAAATTAATTGCCATTTGAGCGTATTAAAATATGTTTACCAATTATGGCAAAATATTTATCAAAGCGAAAAATGGTAAATTTTTAATTATTTTCACAAAAATCTCCAGCTTCCTATTTTTGTCCTTTTCGAAAAATAATTAAACTAACAAAAGTCAGAAAGAAATATTTAAGGAATTTAATTCTGAACAAAACAAATTTAAATTTCTAACAAATAGCAAATATTTCAAATATTAGTTCAATTAATTCGAATATTGCAGATTTCTCAAAACTTGGAAAAAAATATGGAAATATTTATTATAATTTTTCTTGCTCTTAATTTCTTTGCCACAAATATTTAATAAAAGTTATATTCTATTTGTACAAAAGTTATGTGTATTGAGCAGTTTTTTGTTTGTACAAGATCTGTCCAGGTGTAGGCCAATAATTGACTTCGAGCTGGCGAAGGTGGTGACTGTACTTGCCACAGCCTTCAGCTGAAGGATTGCCAAAATGTGTGAGCTAAAATGAATTTAGCAAATTTTTAATCACCAAAGATGAACAATATTGAGCTATTCGAAATACTTAGAAAAACCCAACAACAACAACAACAGCAATAGCAAGAAGAAGAAGAAGTAGAAGAGTATTTACTGACACAAACAGAAGCCATAAATAATATTTAAGTTCTTTATGCCAATAAAAGAATTAATAAAAGCAAAATAAATAAATTCGATGAGCGTGTTGAAGGAAGGAAAATGCTTTTGTGTTGTTTATAAGCCAGCATAATTCCATCTGGCTGGTAGTACTAATCCCATAAAAATGAAAGCCCGCACAGATGAACTCCTTTGACCTTTTAATACTCTATGTGTAAATACAGCTTAGAATTGTCGAGTCTATTATACTCACACACACACACACACACAAACAGATGACCAATATGAAATCAAATGTTAAAGTTACCCGGATTATGACCAAAAATATAAAGTTTTTGTGAAAATTCGATTGTAAAAGGGATTTAAAGTAAATGCGGTCGAGGTAAATTAAGATTCTCAGGGAAGCTAAGGTATTTTTGGTAGCTTCCTGGATTATTACAGAAAAAAAAAAACAGAAATGGGCAATTAATTTTAGATGGATTTTTAATTTGTTAATTTTTGGCGTTGTTATTATTATTTTTTTTTTAGTGTTCCATATGTATTTTTTTATGGATTCGGTAATAAAAATGATGGCATTTTGCTAGCAGGTTCAGTGACCATATTTTTTTGTTGTTGTTGTGTTTTTTTTTTAATAGGCTCGCTTGACTACAAATTCTAGCCAACAGATGCACGGAATGGTTCTGACCTGTGTCGTTGTCAGCTAATTAATTTTAACGCTCCAAAGCAACACATGGACGGGATTTTTATATTTATATGTTTCGTTTTTTTTTTTTTTTGGTTTTGGTATTTTTGTGACTTCTCAATTTGTTTGAAGTGCGGTGTAGTTTGGAGGTCGGTGAGTGCGCGCGCGTGTGTGTGTGTGTGTGTGTGTGAGTAAAAATCAAATTGCGACAAGCATAATTACATGCTCAGACATGGCGAGCTATTTGAGGGCAAATAAGAAGCAGTAAGCAAACACACACAAACACATAAAAAGCCACAACACATGGCTGTCAATAATCATGAAAAGGCATCAACATAAATCAAAATGACGATGACGATGACGCGGAGGACCAGGACAACGATGAGCGGCAGCCATTGAAGCCGACACCGAAAGGCTCTTCTCTCTCTCTCTCTCACTTTGATATATAAAATGTGGCTACGACACACACACACACCAACACACAAATTACACTGCTGGGAATTCAGAGAGCGAAAGAGAGAGAGAGCTGATGGGATCGATGTGGTTGACTCGGGCGCGGTGGAGTTGCTGGCGTCAATTTTGCCATAGATATTTATATTTTATGTGCATATGTGTTAATTTTATTACTTTACACACTCCCACACAGGCACAGATTGTCCTCTCTTATAATAGGAGAAAAGCGAAAAAAAAAAAATTGGCAAAATTTTTACATGGCCACAAAAACGTATAAACGATTTGGCATACATGGCGTATGCGTGATATTAATTTGCCATTATTTCGAATTTTTGGTTTATTAGTGCAAATAAATTTACTTAATTGTAATCGAAGGCTTGGAAACAAAACCAAAACACCAATTTTATACGCCATTTTTATTTGTCATTATTATTTTTTTTTTTTTTTGTGGTTTTCTGCGGAGTTGGCAAAATTTTTGGGTTACCAAAATTCATTCGAGCCAACAAATTAAAGTTAATTTTTTTATTTTGGGTATATTTAAAAATTTTACAAAAAATTTTAACATTTTGTCAAAGAAACTTTTGACATTTACTCTATGTGTGGGCTTGATTTGATTGTGGACTGAAATTGGCATTTTAATGTTCGGCCCAACTTCTCCTCCAAAAGGTCAAAATCTCATTTTGGGAATAGCAAAAGATGGCCTTTTGGATAGCTCTGGGATTATTATTTGCTTGACTACTTGTGATTGTTTTTATTTTTTTTTTTGTCCGGAATTAAAAAAAAAAATCGAATGAGAAGCCTCTGTCAGTTTAAGGAACCACAAAAATCTTGAAAACTTCGCAAGGGACCGGAAGCATTTATAAGAAATTTACAAAGTTACTGAAGCAAACAAGGACTCGAAAGTATTCTTTTCTATTTCAATAAATTTATTCCTCTCGCTCAGCCTTTTAGTTGTTGCCACACACCACTTCCCTTTTAAGATCTTCTTTCAAGCTGTACCGCTATCGGTGGCAGGGTTGCCCAGTAATGACTATCGACGTTAGTGCCAACTGTACAAATCGATCAACTGGTGGGTTGGTCACTCCTCAACCCAAACAATTATTGATTTGAGAAAAGGAAATCCTTGAAATTTAATTAATAAAAATAAATAATAATTTGACATATTTCTGTGAACAGACAGACCGCAGAAATGATTTAGAAATTCTTGAATAAAATGCCGAACGAACCATTTGCCAGCCTCAAATTGTCATTTCCAGTAGAATTGAATATACTTTGTGGTAAATTCGAGTACCTTTTTGAGGGCAATTCTCGAGAGTGTCAACTGGTGAGGACTTTGGCAAGTCAGTCAACTCGAATCTGCCTCAAGGGTGACTTTGTGGACCCTTGGGTCCCACTTGATGGCCCACTTGAAAATTGTAGGAAATTTAAATTACTACCTCGAAATTAAGCACAAATCAATTTCAAATTGACAAGCAAAACAAAATGAAACCACATTGACACCTCATTCTGGTCTGGGTTATTTATATTTCTCAGGTTGCCACGACAACTTTTCCCCGTCTCCAAGCAATCACATCCATTTCATTTTGCCTTTGAGTCTGCGGCAATCGATTAGAAAATATGATGACGAGCTTGTTTAGGCCTTCTTTACTTTCTGTTTAATTTAGCCAGGTCTACAGGCAGTGAAATGATGAAACTCCAGCCCATAAATAGACATAAAGTAAAACAAAGTGAGTTCAATTCAATTGAATTCATGTGTACTCAGAGGAACGACAAAGTCACTCGAGAGTTGGCAGAAAGGGGAAAAGGTAATTTCTCGGGAGAGGCGAAGAGCTGAAGCTGTCACAGTCATTAGCCTGAAAATAACTGGGAATATAAATATATTTTATTTGTAGTCAAAGTAGGCAATGAATTTTGGTTTTATGTGTATTTGTGCCAAAATGCTGACAAACCATTTGCGGTATTTTTGGTTGGTTGCGACACTTTTCCCAACGACAAAAAAAACAAAAAAAATGAAAAGGAAATTACAACAACATTACAACAACCAAAAACCCATTAGGCAGCCAGCCAAGCACATATGGAATAAAATAGAAAAAAAAAACGGAAGAATAAGATCGGAAGAGCTTGTCAGTCGTTCGGTGTTTCTATCAGTCTGAAATTATATTTGCTTGGCTTGGTCTGCCTTGGCTTGGTTTGGCTTGCCTTGGCTTGGCTCGTCTTGCAATTGAAAACACAAATAAATAAACAAAAGGCCGCATAAAACATGTGAGCCAAAACGATTGAAGCCCACGCCAGAAATTCCCAATTCACTCACGCCTTAAGCCCCAGAGAAAGGCTCTGACTGCGTCGGCCTGTCCCATATGTGACGGCCGGCAAGGGTAGAGTGTGAGGGGGGGAAGGACTAGAACTGAAGGCTGCTGCTTTGTTTGCTGTCTAGGCAACAAAATAATTTTAATTGAAAGACGACATCACGCCGTTTAAATGTTACAAATTGGCTTGGTTGCCTGGACAGCAAATAAAAAAAAGAGAAAAAAAACCGAAAGAAAAGTTCAGACCCAATTTTAAATTCCTTCAATTTTATTTTTTTTTAGATTTTTGAGTAAGCTCTTTAAGATATTTCTCACTTAATTAGTACTTTGTTTAATTCCTGGTAATTTGATTTAATATTTTAAACAAGTCAAACAATGCAGACAAAAAGGATTCCATCATTTATTTCCCTTTTCCTTAGTTTGGAATTACAATTTTTTGATTGAAAACAATTTTTTGATTTGTAATAAAAACTTTTCTCTTAATTTTTTTGAGGTGAAAATTCCCCAATTAAAATGATTTGACTTGTTAGCAAAAACATTTATTTGTTTTAGCATTTTCATTTTGAGATAATAAAAAAATATATATACATATCTCTCTTCCTTATTATTTAAATTCGGAATAAATATTTTGCTAAAAATGGAAAACTTATCTCAGCATATTTCATTCATTTAATTTTCATTATTTCATATGCAGCTAAGCCCCGAATTGTATGTGGTTCCTTTGACTCATTTTCTGTTGAGACTCTTGTGAATTCTAAAAACAATTCTGGACTCTGAAGCATTCAGGGTTTTCAGATATGGTCTGAAAATATAAGTCTATTTATTTGAGATTTATTTAGATCCTTGAATATATTCTGGAGATATTGGAACTATTTCGTTCATTGATGTAGTCTTAAAATATATTTTTGAACCATATTCATATTGGATCTATTCAGGGCCTTGATATAGTCTTGAAATATAGCTTGATTCATTCAGGGTCTTGCTTAGTCTAGACTGTACTTATTTTGGATTCATTTAGACCCTCAGTTACAGTCTGGAAATATACCTTTGGGCCCTTCTAATTTCAGATGCATTTACGTCTTTTCATCTAATCAATTAAGCTGCCTTTGACAAAAGATTATATGCGTCATGCTTGTAAATATTATATAATATTTAAATGAAGAAAATGAGAGAGGGAGCAAAGGATTCTATAAGAGAAATGAAACCTTTGCAAAATAATGGCTAATGTTTTGATAGAGTTGAGTTGAATCGAATTAATTAGCTAGCTGGGAATATTTGAAGAGAAAATATTTTCCAGCTTTCGTTTCCAATTAATTTTATTTATTTTAAGAACTCTTTAAGTCTTTTGCCCATAAGCTAAGAGGCTTTGCAATGAAAACATCATCTTCATCATCATCATCATCATATTTATGTATATATATATATTTATCCTCCTCCAAATGGTCTCCGCCCCAACACAGCAGCCAGCCACTTTGCACTCCCAGGCCAGGCCAGGCCAGGCCAGGCTATAAGGACAAACCCACATGCATTTGATCAAGTTGTATTGCGATAGAAATCTTAAATGAAATTGATATGGTCTGTTTATGACAATCGTTAGAATTAAATATATTTAGTTTTGGTTTCATCAACAATTTAAATGGCAAAATGCAAAATTCAAAATGCATTCAATACTTGCGATGATTTATGTAAATTATACTAATGAGAATTTTAAGCCGATTTCGGATTTCAAATTTCACATTCAGACAAATTCAACTCAAAGTGCAACAGACACAAAACTGAATACCTAAGAAACTTAAAGCAAGTCAAAAATTTGCCAAAAAGGTCACATTTCAAAGATAAGTTTTATTTGTGCTCAAAGGAGAGTCACCAATTGATTTCACTAAAAGTAAATAAATTAGGCAAGGGAAGGATAGACTTGGCGAAAAGATTTGAATAATTTCAAAACAAAAATCTTCGAGAAAATTCAAAATTAATTGATGAGCTTCAAAGATTTTCCGTAGAACTCTTGAAAGTTTCCCGACAGCAAAAAAAAAAAAAAAAAAACTGCCACACATCTTACCAGGAAAGTCGGCTAGCAGGCAAAATGGGCTTAGGAGAAAACCAGCCAAGAAGACAATCAATTGAGGACAAGCCAAGCGAGGCGACTCAAGCTCGACCCCAAATGCTGTATTTTGGACAAATTGTTTCATAATTGATTGATGTGCAGTTCAAGTTTATCACACACCCACACAACCTTTAGAGAGCACACACGCACTTGGCTATGCCAACCACAGAGACAAGCTGTGCCAAAGAAAAGAAAATACGAAAAAACCGAAAAGCCTTGATATGAAAATAATTTCAGACAACAACAGAATAAGCCAGACAGAAAAGATTGACAGAAAGCACTAACAAAAAAAAGGACAACAACAGCGAAAAAAAAGGAGTACAATTTTGGGAGGAGCAAGGGAAAATTTCGGGCCAATTTCCCTGGCCAAGAAGCTTCGATAGATGTCGGCCCACCCGCTGCGATAAGACAGTGAGCAACCAATGCGTCAAGTTATTTAGACAGATTTCTGATAGCCTGTGGAGGACAAAAAGCTTTGTCGTCTTCATTTCACCCGCTCGCCTGGGGCACACACATACTGGGCATTCATAGGCCCCCTCCCTCCCCCAGACACACATAGACACACACGCACATTTCACAATGTTCTCGGCGTTTATTTCATGTGATTTTTTCCATTGTCGCTTTCTCTGCATATTCTAGATTCTCTGCTTTTGTTACATGTTTTCGTCTGCTTCTTCGTTATCTTCACTTTTGTCAAGGTCAATTCGACTTCTCTTTTTCAAATCTGTTTTCATCTTCTTCTCTGCTGTTTGTACTTTTGTTTGCTCTTTCTTTGTCAAGGTCTTTCCTTAGCTTCTTTCGGTATGCTTTTCGTGTAGCTTTTCATCATCTTTTTGACTTTGCTTTTTTAAGCTTGTTTTCATCTTCTTTTTGACTGTCTTTTCCTTTCCCTTTTTTAGTGTATTTTCTGCTCTTCCTATATCATTTCAAGTCTTATTCTTTTTCCAGTCCTTTTCTTATGTTTCCCCTATATGATTTTTTAGTATCTTTTTATATTTCCTTCTAAACATATTTCCAACTTATTTTTCAAATCTTCTTTTTCACATAATTTTCTTTGTTTTTTTCTATACTTTTTCAAGCTCCTCTTTAAATATGATTTGTTTATTTTTTCAATATTATTTTATACGTTTTTAACCTTATTTTAGTCAACCTTTTCATCTGCTTTTTCCATATATTCAAGAAGGTCTTTCCATTTATTTTTTTTATGCTTTCATCGGATTTTTCGTTGAGTAATTCAAAATTTTTAAGCCCCTTTCACAATCTTTTTGGCTGTTCTAAGCTAATCTCTTTTTTTCAGAGATTTATCAAAGTATTTTTCAAAATATTTTAATAACTCTTTTTTGTTATATTTTTAACATTCATTTTTAATCTTTTATATAAAATTTTTGAAATGTTTTCTAGTTTTTTACTGATCTTTTGGATGAGAATCATCCTGAAAATGTTTGAGTCAAGGTTTTTTTCCCAGTTTCCCCCAATCGTTGTCTTTGGTATTTTATTTATTTTTCCTTTTAATTCTCTCATTTTTTTTTAAATTTATTTTGATCTCTTCTTTCTCAATGTTGATTTCAATTTTTCCGCGCTTCTCCTACCGTCTTTTTAAGGTATTCTCATATCCAGTTACCACTTCTTAACATCTTCTCCTATTCTCCTTCCTCACCTGTCTGTCTTCTCTTCCGTTTATTTAATTTTTTTTTTGTCTCTCTTGTGAAGATTGTCTTAATTTCAGTTCGCTTCCGCTTGATTCTGTTCAGTTGGGTTCAGTTTGGCATATTCGTTTCTATTTTGATGCGACGCTTTGAGGCAGAAATTGAGTTTTGATTTGAAACTCAATTCCCATAATGCGAAAGGAGCAAGGAGCACAAAATGCTCAACGCTCGGTGTCTCGCCCACTCGTTGCTCGAATTTAGATGGTGGAATGCCTAAGATATTGGAGTCTGGGCTTGGTCATGGGAATATTGCCAAGTCGGTTCCGTCGACTCGGTCTTCGACTTGGTCTTGGGTATTCACTTTGGGCAACGACTCCGGTTGTCACTGACGCTGATTGCTACAAATTCGATTGATTTGACAGCGCGTTTATTGTGTGTATGTCCCCCCTCTTTCCCGCCCTCCAGCCTGTACCCCACTCAAAGAAGCTCGTCTTTCTCTTACTTTCTCCTTCGCTCTCTCTCTTTCTCTTCCTCTTTGGTTTTGATGTTTAATTTGTGTTGACAAACACATGTATAAATATACTAAAATGTTATATGGACTCTGTCATATCTGTCCCAATATGTGTGTGTGTGTGTGCGTGCGTGCGTGTGTGTGAATTGGTATGGGTGTATGTGATGACTTGGCTTACTTAATATGCCCGCAATGTGTGCATTTGTGCGGTTCACCGCTTTTCCTCTAACTGCCTGCCTGCCTGCCTGCCTAGTCTGCCTGTCAGTTATCTAAAATAAATTGAAGGCAATTCGGGGGAGTGGGCTCTGATTCTGGGGCAGAGCCGAATGCCATTCCACCAACTTTCAACTGGCACCACCGCCGACCTTAATGATCGATCACTATGACAATAAAGTTGAAAAAAAAATCGAGAAAAAATAAAATAAAATAGTATAAAAAAATTCAGGCCCAGGCCCAGAGGTTACGGTTTATAAAGAGTGCGAAGGCAAGATGGAGGGGAAGAGAACAAAAACGGTATTTTATGGGTCAATTCACTTTAACAGAGTTCCAAGCAACAATTTGAAATTCAATAAAATAAAATGAAAATGGCCAAAAAGGAAGTCATAAAAAGTCAACTGGATAAAAAAAAAACACACACACACACACACACAATAGAAAAATAGAGAAAGAAGAGCTTAGAACCATATGAAAAAATTAATTCTTCTTGATCCAATAAAAAAAACACTGAAGTTTTTAGAAAAAAAAATAATATTTCAATGATTTTTCCCAAGCGCTCAGACTGTACCTGAGCTGCCTAAGGCTTCCTCCCAATTCATTTCGGTTAAATCAATTTTTGAAAAATATCAAATTTTAGCAACTTTAAATTTTTATTCAAATTTCTCTTCCGAAAAATAATAATATTTACGGTAGCTCTGAAGCCCATCAGCCTAGGGCCGGCCAACTCATTAATTTTTATTTTTTTGAAGAGTCCAAAAAAAAGCTTTCTGAGTTTTTTTTTTACTTGAACTTTTTTATTGAAATATTTGAAGCACTAAAAATCATAAAATCAAATAAAAATCAGTATATATTTTTTTTTAAGGAAAATTCTGAAATGTTTACAAAGTTTTCCTGGCTGAATTCTGAGACAGTAAAAATTAAATTCCCAATTTACTTAATCAATTTGAATTTGAAAAAATATCTTTCCTTTTTCAATATTTAGTTTAAGGACTCAGTTTCAGTGCTTCATCCGTGATGTCCATATGAAAGATTTTGGGTAATTACAGAGCCTAAAATAAGCCCAACCCAATTTGGATAAACTTATTTGGTTAAGTGGAAATTTCAAACTGATTGAAGTTTTTTTTTTTTTAATATTTTTTCCGGCTTCAAAGACAATTTAATTTATATGCTAAAAGCCTTGCCAACTACACACTGACACAGAGAGAGTGAGAGAGAGAGAGACACACACACACCCATCAGTAGATGGGGCAACATGTTGCAATCATTTTTTGGGCAAAACAGGGAAAAGTTAATCACATTTTGTTCTCATGTTAATTGTGTCTCCCCTCCGCCCAGTGTGCCGTTGGCTTTTGCCACTGCCACAATTTGCTATCATTAAAATTCTTTAGCCTTGGGACTAATTATAATTTATTTATATGTTCCAGCTCACCCAAAAAAAAAAATGCTAAGCTGTAGTCGAGAAACTGAGCAGCAGACTCGAAGAGAGCTGAACCGGTAACAGGAAACCGGAATAAGGAAATTTTCAAGAAAAAAAAAAGAAGGACAAAATTCAAAATCAACGCGTACACAAATTGAAAAATCTTGTCCAAGCAAGGACGGAATGGGCCAAAGGAATATTGAGAAAAAAAGGAGGGGGAAAAAAAAACCAAGAAAGAAAAGTAAAGCAAAACAACAAAATCAAAGTGGCCCGGCCACTGGTTGACAGTTTGTTAATTAAAAACAGCAGCCCAAAAACCAAAAAACCGAAAACAGAACCAAAACCGAATCCATCAGAGTCATACAAAAACTGAACAGGATAGGTCACGATGAAACCAGCAGGCAAAGGCCAAGCCAAGCCAAGCCAAACAGGCTGATTCCGTCAGGCTCGAAGGCAAGCAAGCTGGCAGGCAGCAAGCAGGCAGCCAGTCACTCAGTCAGTCAACGTCTCAGCAAAATGCACACGTGAAGACTGATGAGGGTGGCAGGTCCCTCAACCAGAGGACCCCACAAACACCGTCTGCAGTTGGCACTACCGCACCCACAGAAGAGGGCCAATAAATCGAAACAATCTGGTATGACTGCCTGGTCCGGCCGACCTCGTCTAGTCGGGGGCGAGGCCACCTTGTCCTGGCAAGGCAATCGTGACATTCACAGAGTCTGAAGTACCACTCACCTATCGTTGTAATTAATGTCAGCGAGTAGAGAAATGCCGAGGCGTAGGTCCATTTGTGCGTCGGAGCATTCATTTGCACGCCACCGGGTTGATAAATTTTCGATTGGCGTACGGCGCGCAGCAGAGTGTCCTGAGTGTTGGATTGCATTCCAAGCCAGCAAAGAAATAGAGAAAAAAAACACACATCAGTTGTGAAGAGATTTAAGATTGATAAATTGCAACAGTGGCATAATAACGGTAAATTGCTCGACAAGCTTTAGCTCACCTGGAACAACTGTACTTCCTGGGCGGCCAAACGTGTCCAATTCTCTTTGTATAAAATATTCAGATCCTCTGTTATTGACCACAAACGGTCTACGGTTCTGCCGAATAAAAGGAATATAAAATATTAACTTTTCAGTGTTTTTTTTTTTCTATTTAATTATAAATTTCTAAGCTTTCTATAAACAAAAGTACAGTCTCATAGTTAAATGAAATCCATTTCATATTCTTCAAATTTCAATTCATTTCGACATTTAGCTTTTTGCTTTTATCGATCAAAAAAATACAGATTTTTTTCCTATATCTCTTTTTTTTTGCACTTACCTTGAACGTATCTCTGCATTTGCCAATTCCGTGCGTGGATATGGCTTTGATGCTGCCACCGCTGTTTCCGGTGCTATGGCATCTTCCAGTTCACCTTCGAGTGTGACAAACACAATCGAGCCCATGGCTGTGTACAGCAACACCAACAGGAGTACACCTGAATTAATTGAAAGAGGGAAATTTTTTTTGAAAACAGACACGGCCATCGCAATTGATTGGTAAACGCCAAAAATGAAGAGAGAGAGAGAGAGAGAGAGAGAGAGAGAGAGAGTGAAGAGAAAAATGGCCTAACAAGTTTCATGGACTTTAAGCCTTTCAAAATGAAATCGATGCAAAAATGGGTTAGGCCTTCTATCAGCTGACAGAATTTTTCACACTCTTTGGAATTGGGATTCCCGAAAGTGCTACGAAAGCAACGGATCAGGATTCTATATTCTATAATCTTTCCATATTTTTTTATCTTCGAATTTCGATTGTGAATTTTTATATCTTGAAATTATGAAATAGTTGAAGATCCTTGAATTTTTTATGGAAAATTAGAAAAACAATATTTTTGAGATCTTAACTTGGTGGAATCTCTCGAATTTATTTTTAGAGATTTTTAAGAAATTATATAGGTATAATTTCAGTATCGTTAAATCAATCTCTATAGAGATTTTGGTAGATTTGAAAATGGTTGAAGCTTTTGAAAAGCCAATCAAATCCATTTGTTTCCAACTCTTTCCATCTAAGCGAATTGATTTTTCAGGTGTCTCTCTGACAAAGAGGTATTTTTCTGGTATTTTTTTGTCCCCCTTTTGTTCCACGTTTGAACGAAATTGATGATTGAATGCAATTATCTCAGATCCTGAGCGATTCACTTACCTGTCGCTGATATGCAATGCGATTTGGGCGCTTTCTGGCAGCCACACAGGCCACCACCTCCATCGCGTTGTTTCTCTGCTTTAGACGAGGATGTGACATTGGCACTGGAAATTCCACCAACGCCACCGCTCCCACCTACCCCGGAGCTCTGTCCACAAACATTATTGCGTCCACTTGCCGAACGTTGTTGTGGATTTGAATTGCCCGTACCATTTGCCGAGCCCGATGGCCCAACGCCGACGCCAACGCCGCTGCTGCTGCCGCTGGAGCTGCTGTCATTGCCGAGAAAGGCCGCCAGCGGCATTGGCGGCTTTTTATTCATTGTTCGTGCCTTGACTGCACTGGTAAGCTCGATGAAATTGGAAGGCCGGGGACGGTGGGGACGTGGACGATATGGAAGAGTGGAGGAGAGTCTCTCTCCTCCTTTACGATCCGATTAGTCAATCAATCAAGTAATGTGCGCTGATGGTGATGATGGCAATAGAATATAGGAGACAAACTGCCTCAGTACCAGCCACTTGATGAGTTTGTTTCTGTGTGCTTTGTGTGTGTGTGTGTGAGTGGGTGGGTGTATTTGTGGCCCGGGCAATCAAATCAACAACTTTGGTGGCGCATCATATGGCACGTAATTTGCATGGGCTTTTAAAATTCTACGACTTCAGAGTTGCACAGTATAGTCGACCAGGCAGTAGCTGTTTCCGTTGCTGTTGTTGTTGCTGGCAGTGTTATTATGTGAGCGTCATAAAACGTTCTATCGACAAGGTTAACGTCGATTGCTGCCAGCTACGTCAGCGATTGCTGCGGATGTTGCTGTTGCCACTGCGGATGCTGTTGTTGTTGGCTGGCGCTGCTGTCACTTGTATTGTCAATCTATAAAATTATTCGGTCTTGATGTTTTGGCAAAGACTCTGGCCACTGATAAAGAAGCTGCTGGCAAAGTCAAAAATGTTGCTGACACTGTCACGATGCCAAGTTCGTAGACCTTCTTCCCTATACAATGTTGCTGGCGAAGCAGTTTTTGCTGCCGATACAATGTTGCTGGCCTTGCTGATGTCCAGTTATGATCAGCTGTGAAAGATGTTGCTGGTGAAGCGGATCGTGCTGCCGATACAATGTTGCTGGCTTCGCTGTATGCAAGCGCGAGAGATGTTGCTGGCTGAATCGGAAAATGTTGCTGCTCAAAGTTTGTAGATCTTTTTGTTGCTAATGCGAATGTTGCTGGCAAATATCAACAAAAATGTTGCTGCTGGCTTGGCCGTGTTAACTTCTTCTTCTTCTTCTGCTTTTGCTTGCGGTTTGTTGCCGTCTATTTGTGCTTTTATTTTTTGGCAATCGAAACACTCCCTCTATTGTTGCTGCTATTGTTGTTGTTGGTATTGTTGTTATTGTTGTTGTCGTTTTTATGAGTGGCGCCCGCAAAACGGAAATATTTTGCCGGTTTCTGGGCGGTGTGGCGAAGCGGTGCGAAATTGTCGCCGGATGCTGCAAATGCAAAAATATTTTGTGAAAAACTGGCGAAATGAAAATGGAAATTGCTTTGAACACACATACACTCATATACACACACACACACACTCACATGAGTTTCGACAAATTGCATGGCAAATGTTGTGTAATTGAGTCAAGAGAGTTGCCAACACCAACAACAACAACAAAAACAACTGTAACAAAAGTGTTTGTTTTTTGTCATTAGTCGGTAGATGTGGCTGTGTACGTGTGCGTGTGTGTGTGTATGTGTGTGTATGTTTGAGGGTGTCGCGTAATCTGATAAACGTGAAGATGGCCAGCATTTAAATTAAAGATTTCGCTCAGCCCAAAAACACAAACACAAAAAAAGTTGCCAACTCTGATGCTGCTGTTGTTGTTGTTGTTGTTGTAGTTGTCAGTGCTGTTGTTGCTTTTGCTGAGCACGTAGCACACACCCAATGATGATGACTTTTTTGGCACTTCAATTAAGGCGCAGCTCCCGCTCAACACTCTCTCACTCTCCCCTCTCTCTCTCTCTCTCTCACACACACACACACACAGTGTGTATCTCTTTCTGTTGCTGACACAAAATAACTTTTTGCTTTGACTTTGGCATTTTTGCTTATTACCAAAAATTCTGTTTTGCTGTTTGTGTGCCTAAACAATTTCTCACACTCCTCCCACCCGCCCCATCCCATCCCGACACACCGCACTGCACCCTCCTCAAGCGGAGACTTTCTACTCACTCGATACTAATTATGACAGTCAGGCAGTTGGCACGTCTGCCGTCAGACACTTAACGGGTTAGGAACTCGACTCGACTCGACTGCTTGTTATGCCGGGCCAGGCCAGGCCAGGCCAATGCTTAACCCTTCCCCTCGCCAATCCGCGCTCCCCCTCGCTTCTATTCACAATCAAATAATTTAGCTAATTGTGGTAGAAGTGGAAGCCGGAATATTTTGATATATTATGTAGATTTATTATTATAAATGATGAGTGACGGCAGCGGAGAGAGAGAGAGAGGAGAGAGCTGGGTGTGTGCAGATTTGCATTGCTTGATTGTTATTCAAATTAAAATGTACCCAAAAATGTAAACAATTGAATAAAGTGCTTGGGAGTCGGAAGATACCTAAATAAATCAGAGTTTACAATTCAATCATTATGAGAACATCATGAAATATGTTTAATCCAGAAATTTGTGTATACTTTCGGGCGAAATAAGCTTGATTAATAATTGGAATGGTAAAGGTTATAGAAAAGCATAGCCATAATTCATTTTGACTGGGTTAATATTGAGAGACATTATTGAAAAGGTTAAAGGAGCTCGCAATTTATGTGCTCGGAGAATTTATGGAATAATTATACTCAGATGGCAATAGTGAACAATTCTTGATATATATGAAAAGGTCTTCTATATTCCTGAACAATTCAGAGAAACTGAAAGTTAGAAGGGAAATGAGCAACAGATTTATATATTCTTAGAAATGATTTCTACTTTAATTTTCTCTTTTTCAGCTTCACTAACTTTCATCCTCTCTCTAAAGATACTTCCACTTCTATCTTTCTTTCTCCCTCTCGCAAACTTGAGTCTCTCAAACAAAGCAAATCCCAAGAGAATCAACCTCAAAACTTCAGAGTCCCATTAAAAGCCAAAAATCAGAAATCGCCCTAAAGATTTAGAAACCTAAAAATATTCACCACTCATTATAAAACCACTCAACTCCATTCAATTTAATTGAGGAGAATAACAACAATTGCCAGAATTTATTCACAAAAAAATAAATTTCATTCTATTGATAAGAAGTGAAAAATAAAAATAAAATAAAACACTTATTTTAATTAGCTGTTCATTTGAACAGTATCCAATAAAATGTATTAAAATTGGAAGCATTGGCTGACAAGAGGAATGCAATCAAGGCGGGGGTGAATAAGAACAGGATGGAAGGGTGGAAAGTGTGAAAGAATCCACCTGCTCAGTGCCAGAACCACTTCAATTTGTCTGGACGCTTGGAATATTTATACTCTTTTCAAAGGGAACAAAGTATATCCGAATTTATACTCGACTTTGTCAAGACTGAAAAGGAAATGTTTCGAAAAGTTGTCTTGGATTGGTTGGTAGAAATAAGTTTCTTTTATATTTTATATAGAACCTAATCGACTTCTTGAGAATATTAAGAATATTTATAGATCCATTTGGATAGGCAAAAATATAGAAAGTACAGACTTGGTCAAGATTGAAAGGGAAATATTTCGAAAAGTTGTCTTGGGTTGGTTGGCAGGTTTAGAGAAATAAGTTTCTTTTATATTTTATATAGAACCTAAGTGACTTCTTGAGAATATTAAGTATATTTATAGATCCATTTGGATAGGCAAAAATACAGAAAGTACAGACTTGGTCAAGATTGAAAGGGAAATGTTTCGAAAAGTTGTCTTGGGTTGGTTGGCAGATTTGGAGAAATAAGTTTCTTTTTTTTTCTTATATAGAACCTAATCGACTTCTTGAGAATGTCTGGTATATTTATAGATATTATGTCTTGAGATAGCTGGAAGACTTGCAGAAATAAGTTTTTTTTTTATATTTTATATAGAACCTAATCGACTTCTTGAAAATATCCAGTATATTCATGGATCAATTTGGATTGGCAAAAAATACAACTGGTCCCTAGGTATACCAAATTTAATCCACCTGGGACTGACTATGATTCATAGAGTATCTCAGAGACCTATCGAGCATGAAGAATCCAGTTTGGAAGAGTCCCAGAAAGAGCATCAGGTCTTCCCACTTCCGTTCTATCATTTTTGCACCTTTTTATTTTTATTATTTTTTTTTTTTTTTTGGTTCAATTTTATTTCAACTGCCATTAAATGTCATTCATGCTTAACTCACGCCCGGCTTAGTATGATATTAACTTCAGTCTGTCTGTGTGTCCCCATTGGGCTGCTTTCCACCTTTCCACCTCTCTACTCTTGATACTGTAGAAATTCATTTTCAGCCAGTCAACCATTCATATGTCTGTTGGGATATTCAATATAAACACAAACACACACGCACATCCTCACACAGATACAAAGTGTGAGATACTTTTACACAAACGCACACAGATACAAATTCATTGCACCTTTTTAATTGCTGACATTTGTTGAACGCCAAGTGTTAAATCTTCCGTAAGCGACAGCACAGCTGGTTCAATGTACACATATCATCAGCATATATGTATATTATATATATCGGTGGATATATGTATATATAAAATATATAAAAAATATACAGAGTTGAGAGTGGCGAGTGACTTTCCATTTGACTGCTGGGAAGAACTTTACATATATTAAATTGGGTTTGGTTGAGCAGGAAAACAACAGACCGAAAGAGACAGACACATGGCAAAAGGAAAGAGAGGGGGAGGAGGGTGAGGCGATAGAGAAAAAGGTGTAGCCAAGTTGAGTGTTGGCTTTCAAGTTGACTTTACCTTTCGCTCAATTTGGCTGCTTGGGAAATTCTACTACTTCTCTTCTTCGCCGTCGTCTTCTTCTTCTTCTTCTTCTACTTTTGCTTAGCTAAGAGAAAAAGAAATGTCTGAGCTCAAGCAGATTACACGGATCATTAGCTCAAATGAGAAAGTTCACATGTTTCTTGACTCAGCACTCAAATCTCTCAAGCACCTACAGATGCCCCCAGTCTGTGGCCAGCAGCAGTTTATCAAATGCAGGCACCTGGTGCTCCTCAGAAGAGAAAGAGAGAGAGGGGAGAGAGCGAGAGAGGTAAGGAGAAAGCGTATGCATTTCTAAGGAAGCAGACAAGTCCAGGTCCAGTTCAATCGAGGAAAAAGCCTTTTTAAGAATTCCAGTTGCGTTTGATAGGACCAGGACAACTTCAGTCTTGGACTCTGCTTTGCGTCTGTCTTGGTCGTCGTCATCATGTTGACATGGCCATATACCTGATTGAAAGGAAGCAAGTGAATTGACTGTCAATCCGGCCTGAAGTTATCTACCTTTTGGCCAGCACCTCTAACTAAATGACGGATGACCGGAGAGACCGAGAATTTTGATAGTTTTTTGCCATTGATTTTGTTTTTTCCTTTTCTCTCTTCTCTTATCTAAGTTTGTTTTTTTTTCTCACTACGCTTGTGTCCTTCTCTGCCGGTCCGGTTTTTGCTGGGTTATTGATGAGGCCAGCTGTGCTGTGTGTGTGTGTGTGTGTGTGTGGGAAAAAGTAATTGTTTCAGTCACACAAAATAGTCCACAACGGTGTTGAGATAATAGAAAATTACGCATACGCCTGGTAGGCCCACAGAAAAACGTTACAGCTCAGGTGCTGGCTAAAAATCATTTTCATGTTTTTGCATTTAGTTTCTGATGAGCCGATATTGTTTTGGCTAAAAGGTTTATTCTCAAAAAAAAACCAAAAGGCCAGATTTTAAAGATCCCAGAAATTTATTTCAACACACACACACAGATCCCAATGTGTTAGGCAAACACTTAACTATGCAATTATCCATTTCTCAGCCATTGGAGATTGGCATAGATTTGATTTGAAAACTTATTGCCCAATTGAACTGCAAATTAAGCCGAGGATTTGTTAAAAGCATAAAAACAAAAACAACTAAACCAAAGTAACAGCTGCCACATTCGAGTACTAAATAAGCCCCTCTCCTACTCTCCCACTCCCGCCACAGAGCAGACATTGCCCAACTCAAAACCAACAGGGATATGCAAAAATAATCAAAGAGTCGAGAGACTTTCAAGTGAAATGAAAGTCTGACAGGCCATCGAATGCCTGCAAATTCAGGGAATATCAAGTTTTAAATTAGGTAAATAAAATAAATTGGCAAAAAAAAAGTCTATTGCAGTAGGAGAAATTCTACAAAAAAAAAAACCTAATCGAAGTGATGGCAGAATCTAGAATAAATGGATGGGCAAATAAAATCAAATCGCTTTGGTAACTCTGAGACATATTTGACCTGCTCTTTTGGGAGTATGCAGCGAGTCCGGCAATTTCTTGGTTCAAAGCGACCCGTTTACCCCAAAGATTAAACCGGTTCAGGGTTATTAGAAAGTCACCGAGCTCTTGCGGAATTTCCAAGAAAATAACGCAGGGCTTCAATTTCTTTTCTATACTCTTTTTCAGAGAAAAGTGAGTAAGCTACACCATGCTGACTCCCGAGAGACATATCAGATATGTCTGTTTCTGTCTAAATCGGGCAACTATATCATTTAATTTTTAAACAAATCTAAATAGGTCTGAGGCTCATCAACCGATTTTAGATGAATGAAGGATTCACATATGCTGCAAATTTCCTGTCATTCGAACCTTAAAACGGTTTTAGGAATAACTCCGTCATTTGCATTTAAATTTCATATTTCCAACAAAGATTAAATGATAAACATTTGTTTCAAATTTTCGCTACCAACACAAATCGGCTTAAGAAATATCTGAATAATCTTATTCGAAATGATTTAGGGCAGAAAAAAAAGAGTCTGCCTTTTTTCTATTATTTGATTTATTTTATTGTTCGTATTTAATTTTTAATTTAATTTGAATTTGTTTGGCTTTATTTTTTTCTATTATATTGACCAGTAAATCCGAGAGCTAAAAACCAATTAAGCCAAACTATTGAAAGTGTGGTCATTCGATTCGATTCTTTTTTATTTTTATTTTTTTTTTTTTGCGTTTCTTTTGCAACTTTGTTTCGTTGGTATTTCTTTATTTCTCTGTATAGTTTTTTTTTTTTTGTATTATTTTGTTGCCACTCACTTGGCCAGCTCAGCACAATTGGTAGTTACACACACACACACAGACACAGACAGACTTTTCTAAATAAGAGCAACAATTCGAAAATCCTTAGAATTGCCAACAAGTTGAACTTGAGCCTGGGGCTTTGGGCCAGAGCAAAATTGGTGGCATTGAAGAAGTTGGCCGTGTCGGCTCTTCTGTTTGTTATTATTATTATTATTGCTGTTATTGTTGTTGTTATTGTTGTTGTTGTTGCTTAGGCTTACCCACTTGAACAGCCCTCGGGCCATATTGTAACAAACTCAAGTTAACCCATTAGTGTAGTGAAGGATATGAAGGGGCACTTTGGCTCAACGCTGCTCCTTGCCTCTTGGCTCGAAATAAAATTGCATACAAATAAAAACTGCTGGGCCGGTTGTCAAAGGCAACCTCACTGGAGGGGAGGTGGGGAGGGCTGGGTATATTCCACAAAGAAATTGAGGGCGCAAAGTGTGAGGCCAAGCGGAGTCCTCTGGTCAGACTCAAAAAAAAAAAAAAAGGGATACACGAAGAAATGTGATGGATGTGTTGAAGCCTCTGAGGCTCTGAGGAGAAGTTGGAGGGTTGGGCTTGGGTTGAGTGAAAAAGAAACAATTTCACTGCAAACTGAAACGTAGGCACGTCGGACGAAATACAACAAAAAAAATGGAAGAAGAAAAAAATAACCCAGCCAGGAGACTCCAAGTTTGTTGTGGTAAGTTTGTTGCTGTTGTTTAGTGTTGGTGATTTTGTAGGACAAGCAAATAAATTGAAAAAATATAAGAAAATCAGTCAGAAGCCCTCAACAATTCTCAATTGAAGGCAACGTGAATTGAGTTGCTTCCTCTTTATTTATTTATTTTTTTTCTCCCCCTTTTTTTTATTCCTCACATACAAAGACACACAGACATACACTGGTTTATTTATAAGTCTTTTGGCCAGATCTAAAATTCGATTCAAACTCGCCGCTCTCTGAGCTCAACTCGGGCTTCGCTGTCGCGTTTGTGCAACAAAAAACAAATAAAGAATTTCATCTTCTTCTTCTTATTCTTCATCTTCATCTACTTTGGTTTCGGCTCACGGTTTGTATGCATTTTTATAGATGTAGATTTTTATATTCATTTTCTCCGTTTTCTCCACTTTTTTTCTTGCCTTTTTTGTTTCGTTTTGTCAGAGCACGTAGCCTCTGATGGACGGAGAAGTCAGCCAGGCAAAAAAAAAACCAACAAATAAAAATTGTTTTCCACCAACAAGAAAGGAGAGAAAATGACATGAAAATGGATAGAGGCAAAATAAACATATCCGCACACGGACGGACATCTAAAAGATCATGAAAAATGTAGCAAAAGAATCCCGAACAAAAAGTGCCACAAATGCAAGAGGCCAAGCAATTCTGAATAAAAAACGAAAACGAAACAAAACAAAATAAACTAAACTGAACTGAAGAACAAAAAAATACCAAAAAAAATTGTGGAATAAATCTATCAGAACACTCCAAAAAAATAACAACAAAACAAAGGGCCTTTTGTACCCTTGACCCTCTTTAGTCAAGCTCGGAGGCTCTCGTTTTTGATATACCTTTTAGGGGCAGAAAAATATAGCTCCAGAATTTTAATGCTGCTATGACCAATTAGGGGCAGAAAGATAACTCTAATATCTCTTCAATTCCATAATAGGATACGATTCATTAATGGCCAAAGAGGCGCAGAAAGATTTATCAAATAGCTCCACACTTTCATAATTGGAATCTGGAAAAGAAAGATAAGTCCTAGCTAAAGCACAAGACTACCAATAAGACTCGAGTTTTCAAATTTCCAAGATTTCCAAAAAATACAGGAACTTGTTGAGTGTATTGGAGTCTGTTGAGATCGACTATTTTTCGGACTTGGAACAATATTCGTTTCAAGCCTGGAAACTCTGGCTCTTTCAGTTTTTGAGATATTCAGATATAACTGGGGGAGTTCGGGCGTTGGTTAGTGGGTTCAAAATAAGAATATAAGCTTGCCCTTTAGCTTTAGTGAGACCGACCATTATGCCGGCTTAAAACATTCGTTTCAAGCCTGGAAGCTCTGGCTCTTTCAGTCTTTGAGATACTCAGTTATAGCTGGGGGATTTCGGGTGATAGTTGATGGGATATATTGAGCAGGGTGGGTATATTTTTTATACCAAATTTAATAGCTTTCTGGATCCTTACATGACTAAATTGATATCTCTAGTCACTCTGATCATAATTAAGGTAAGTCTCGACATCTGCAGGGTATCACTTGGTAAAAATTACTTTTAAAAAAAATCAAGAAACAAAGAAAAAAGAAAAACTGAAAAATCTAAAATAAAATCTATAAAAAGAGTCAAAACATAGGGGAAAGATTTTATTTACCAATACCAAATGAATGAGCAAAAAAAAAAAAAAATATCAGAACTATACCAGCATTTCCCGAGCAAGTAAAAAAAAAAAACAAAATACTCAAAAGCAATACAAACATCATAAAGATAAGGAAAATAAGAAGAAGAAGAAGAAACAGCATTGGAGGGGAGACAGTTTGAAGAAGCAGAGCTAAAAATAAATATGCGAACTAAGAAAAAAACAGCAGAAGCACACGTTCACAGAAAATTAGAAAAGCAAAATAGGAAAATAAACTTGAGTTAGAGACAAGCAGAAAAAGAAGAAGATGGAGAAGGAGAATAAAAAAAAGGCAAGGGAGACAGACACAGGAGAAGAAATGAAAAGACTCCTCTACCAGGAATTTTGATGCACTTCAGAAGGCAAGTAAAGACCAAAGGAACACAAACTGATACTTCTGTTTATATTTTATGCTTCTGGGCATGTTTATTTATTTATTTTTGTTGTTGTTGTTCTTGTTGATGTTGCTGTTGGTTTTTTTCAGTTTTCAGTTTTCAGTTTTTACCTGTGCGTTTGGGAATCTGTTTCGGTACATAGGAAATATTCGTCTGCGTATATCAGAGTGAGTGGTGAAAAAGGTGGTTGGCGTAGCAAGAGGAGGAGGAGGGTGAAGAAAGAAGTCGAGTCTCATATCTGTGTTATTTGCCACAAGTGGCGGACAAGAGCGACAAGATGTTTGTGAGGATGTGGGCTTGCTTTGGGGCACGCCAAGAAAATGGCTGGCGCCGCCTGCCGTTGATTGGCACAAGGCCAACATGAGAGGCTACAAGAGGCGAGGAGGGTGAGCTTAGCCAGTGGAATTCTCAAGTTAGTTGCAAGTTTGAAGTGCTCTGGAGCAGACATGAGAATGAGCATCAAAGATAATGGCCAAGAACTTTCAATTAGCCAAGGTAATGGGCAATGGTCTGGACAGGTCTGCGGGGGAGAAGTTGTGGCGGCGTCCAAGAAATTGGCAATACCAGAATGGCAAAACCGATAAAGGTGTAACTGCAAGGAGTTGCAGTCGAGCCAAAAAGTTACCCGAGTTGAATGAGTTTCAAACCCTTGCTTAATTTCGCAATCAGAGCAGCGAGAGGACGAGAGAGAGACGTATCGAGCCAGAGTCAAATGGCCAAAAATTAGTCAAAGGGATTTTCCCAATTGATATTTGACTGGCAAAAGCTTTTTAAAGCTTATTCAATTTTTCACTGTTGCAATGGTTTTCTCTCTCTTTTTTTTTTTTTGTTTGTTTTGCCTTGTTGTTATGTAAAATTCCAAGGATTTATGCTCTCCCTTTTTTGGGATTAGCTGATTCGCGAGGAAGCAAGATTAAGGTGAAATGCACACGCAACTGGTTCGCTTTAATCGGTTGAACTGGGAACTGAAAAAAGCATATTTTTTTCTTTTAACTAAATCAAATTTAATTGGGAAAAATTTTTGTGAATTCGTTAGGCTTTATTTGTGAAATTCTTTGATCAGTCAAACAGCTCTGATGATGACCAAATCGAACTATTCCAACTACCAGTCATTTGTATCGCTGTACGTTTCTCTTATGGATCTTATAGATCTTTTATACCAAACCACTCGTCATATTAAAAGTCGTTGGATTTTCCTTATTTAATTTGTGTGGCTGTACTTTATTTACTCTTTACAACTGTGTGACTGTACTTGGTTCGCTTGCTCTGAGCGGCTTACTGCCTTCTTCATATTACTCATTTCATTTTACTCGTTATATTTGTGTGACTGTACTTTCATTAGTTTGATTAATCTTGACTGGATTTTGCTTGTTTTACTTCTCCCATAACACACTCTTTCAATTTCACTCGATATGATTTGTATGACTGTACTTTGGATTTGACTTATTTTTTATTTTACTCATCAAATTTTTTTGTGACTGTAATTTGTGTATCAGCTTATTTTGCATTTTTTTTGTCACTGTTTCCCACATGTCAGAGATTTTGCTCATTAAAAGTTTTCCACCTCCCAAAATGGCTCTCATTTAATTTCTTCACATTTTACTCCTTTTGTTTTATTCGTTAGATTCTACTCGTTCGTTTTTATGTATATTCTTAATTTCAATTTAAGCTCTTTGTTTTTGTTTTTTTTTTTGGTTTAAAATTTCTGACATGGTCTTCTTTTGCCTTGCACTAACAAGATGTAATTTTATTCTTTGTTACTTTCGGTAATTTTATTTGTTATGCGAATATCGCAAGACGCGTATTTACCACTTTTTGCATTTCACTTGCAAAACTTTTAAGCAAGTTTTCACAAGACAACAACACCAGGGAGACAAGTTAAAAGCAAAAGAGACCAAAAACACTAACAGAACAGAAAACGTTAAAGTTGTGCAAAACGACTACGTCCAAGAAGAAAAAGCAACTCGTTACTAAGTAGCGAGAAAATTCAAACTAAGTTAGTCTCCTGTTAGCGAGTGATGTATCAGACTATCTCTCTCTATCTCTCTCTCTATCTGCATGTGTGTGTATGTGTGTATGTGTTTAAGCTTAGTTCATGAAAAAGTTTTAAGCAATTAAACGTCTGCTGCACTTAACGAGCTATCCGAGCTTTTTGGTGCATCAGAATACCATCAAGGAAATCAACTCAAAGAGTGAGAGACAGAGAGAGAGAGAGCGGGAGTAGTAAGAGGAGAAAGGATTTGACAGCGTACTAGAAAGACAAATAGATAGACAGCAACAGTAAATGCTGAGGGGTTAAGCACGCGAACGGACTTACAAAACCTCAATAAATAAATCTTTCTGCCAGTCAGCCAAGCAGAGTAAAGACCGCGATTCCAAAGCGCAACAGAGCTGCTGGGCCCAGCGAACCGCAGAGCAGCCAAAAACCAAAGAGCCATAAATGCCGCGTATTTCATGTATTGCTGCAAACTGCAGCCAAGGCCCGCGGGGACTGGGAATATGCAGCATAATGACCCACAGAACATACAAAAAGTTTTTCATATTCCTTCTTTTCGTTTCTTCTATTTTTTTTTTTTTTTTTTGGTAAGTTTCCTTTTTGCCCTGCCAACAACTTTGTAATCTTTGGCAACTCAGTGAGAGGGGTGAAGAAGGAGAGCGGCGGGCCGTACGGGCGGAACGAAATGCATAAACAAGTAGAATAGCCTGGCCGTGTCAGCCACTTGAAATTACATGAAAACTGAAACCATTTGGCCCTGCCTGTACATCAGTCTCATCAGCGTCAGCTCCAGGCCTGGGAATCAGAATGAGAATCAGAATCAGGCTCATCCTGAATAACCACTTCCACTATTTTTATAATTGCAAGTGGAAAGGGTAAATACTTTTTCGCCCATATCGTGCTGTCCCTTTCATTCGCACTAACTTGATCTCGACACGTTTGCTTTTGGTTGCCAGTCTCGTACGATTTTGGAGGCTTCACATATGTAACGGTATCTGCACGTTCATTGAGGCCATGAAACGTGTTAAGGAGCCAAAGCATTCCCTCTCCCTTTCACTCACTTTTTCTATCGCTTCACTTCAAGTCAGCTTGTCAGGCTGTACCTTTTTTGCTAGTCTGTGAGTGTGTGTGTGTGTGTGTGTGTGATGCGTGCCAGCAAATTTAATCAGTAGACCATTTCGAACGATTCGACATACAACCTGAATTTAGATAACAAATTATGCAGAGAAACAAAATCCAAGTCCAACAGAGCCCAGCAAGGTCGTCGATTTTTTATTCATTTTTATTTTAACATTTTTCCCTATCCCACAAGTTCAATTGAAAGAATTTGTTCCATTGTTCATTCAGTGTGGAATATATACAAGATTTTCTGCTATATTGAAAAACAATTTATTTTCGAATCAAATACATCAAATGAAAGTGTGATAAAATGGAAAAAAAACGTGAAAAAGTGTAAAACGAAATGGAACACCTCAAAAGTGGTCTGGAATAATGCATGAATGGAATTACAAAACTGGAGAGAAGAGAACTTTTTAGTTTATTACAAAATTATACAGTAAGTCTTAAGAAAGACCACCGAACTGGGACTTTAGAACTCAGAGGGGTCCAATGAATGGAATTTCAGATTAAGAAGGGATCCTTGGAATAGAAGCAGATTGGAAAAGAACATGGAATGACTAGAAACACTAACTTTACTGTAGGGCCTATGAATGTCCAGGACCTATACAATATAGTAAGAGCTGGACATATTCCATAAGAGTAGAAACCTCTACGAAGTTCCCAAGGATTCAATCTTGAGAAAACTACGACTGACAAGAAACCCTAGAATAGTCAAAGAAAATTAGACTTTTGCAGGAGATCAAATCGATTAGAGGGAAACAGATTCTGAGTCAGGAATTCCTCAGAAGCTCCTACCTAAAACAAAGTGTCAAGCAATTTGGAATGACACAAATGCCTTGTACAGAGCTTTGTGGACTTAAAAACAAAAAAAGAAAAAGAATGAAACATTAACTTCCTGAAAAGAGACATCGGACTGAAGCGTTTGGCATAAGACAAAGACCCACACAAGCAGGAATTCCTTGAATAGAACAATTGAACACATGAAAGAAACTATGAGTGAGTGAATAGTGAAAGGAATTGAGACAAAAATTGTTACGGTCTGTATTGTGGCAAGAAGGTAAGCGGTAAAATCTTCAAATTCAATTCAATGAGGTGGTAATTCAGATTCTATAGACCATTTAAATTGCTGCTAAGGCATCTAGAGAGGGATGAATGAATGCGGTAGAGTAGGGCAGACGAAGGGCTGGCAGGGGCTTGTATGTTTTGGTGTTGCCACTCATCAGGAGCAGCAGCTAGAGCAATAACAACCATAACAAGGGCAAGCCAAATGTAATCGTGGCCATCATAGAAACTCATCCGGCATCCATTACCACATTTCTGTTTCTCTTTGGCAACCACTGACCTGACGCAGACCTCACCGACCCTTATGAAAGCCTTTCTGTAAAGGTCGGCAATTTTCAATTCAATGTTTCTTTGCGCACACACACACACACACACATACACACATAGTCATTTTAAAACACCTACTGACCCAATCCGATCTGACCAACCGACCCAGTAGCAAATTTAGTGAGTTGCCGGAAATGACAGTTATTGCCATTTTGTGTGTATATAGGATAAAAAAAAAATTAAAAAAGAAAAAACTGAATACAAGGTAAGCTTTTGCCTTTCAAATCTCCCATGCTCTTTTTGAGCTTATCTTTATGTCTAGTGAAAATTTAAATAGGGCATATTAGAGAGTTTCCTTTGAAATAGGCCGATTCGGTCTATTTATCTTGTACTCATTTTAAATGTCAAGTTTGATCAAGATTGCTTGATATATACCCGAGATATGAAGAGTTCAATTTCCTCCCCAACTTCTATGGATCTCCTACGATTAATACTGGACAGTAAATATCCGTAAGAATCCCAAAACCATTTTATGCTAAAGTAATCCAATTCTTTATACAAATAAAGCTTGAACTTGATAAATCAAAAGAAGCAAGAGACTATGGCCGAACCAAGTGACTGTACTTATTTTTTGTGGTGCTTTGAAAACTGCATGAAAAGTGCATTTGGCTTTTACACTACAATTATGGAGGGATGAATGAAAATTCAATGAATTACAACAGAGCTGACCTTTTATAAATTGCAAGCGAGGCATTTATGCGCTCTGAAAAGTATGCTACGATTTCCACAGGAAATAGAACATGGCTACCTTCGGCCATTGCAGACTGTACCAAAAAGAAAAGCAAAATAAAACAAACTCAGACAAAGCATAACACGTGTTTCGTTTTTTCCTTTATTTATTTTTTTTTTTTGCTACTGAATTATTGAGTTAATCCAAAGTTCATTTTCAAATCACAAAGGCGCAAACCTACCTTCTAGGACAAATATTTTTTTTCAGAAAATTTAAAAAAAAAAAAAAAGTTTTACCTAAGACCTGTCAACAGTCTCATATTTCCTGGATTTGCTGGCATATTAATTGAGATTCCACAAAACGTTATTTGCTTAGTATTTTTCTCCCTTCTTCCTCACTCGCTCTTCTTATTTTCGGGACTAAGGAAAAATGCTAAGATTAAATTTCTTGAATAGAAGCAAAAAGTCTTCTTTTTTTATTTTAAGGAAAGGAAAGAAACTAAAAAGAGAAAATCTACTGTCCTGCTTAACCTTACATTTTTTTTTTTTTTAATCTTTGTAAATATATGAATAAATTTTGGGAAAATATTTATGTCCGTTGGTGTATCAGAAAATATTTAAATAAATTTTGAAAATAAATATGAATATAATTTCTTTTTTTTTATAGAGAGAGCGTATGTCAATTGAAGCTTCACCCGGGCAAACAAGCCAACCAATTCAGCCGACCAAACAAACCAGCCAACTATCTCAACTATTTTGGCCTGTGGCAAAAAAGCTTTCAGCGTCCAACTTTGTCATAATCCAAATCCAAAAAACTAACAGAGCAACAGAGCAAATAAAATTGCTCACACACACCAGACCCCGCTGCCTCCCTACCATCCATTCTCCCTGACATGCTGACGCCCCAAAGACCCAGCAATTTTCAATCACCAATTGTCAGCAATCTGCCCTCTTCTCCATCCCAACGCTTTTTTTGGGGTCTTTTAAAAACCGCCACCACTGAAGCCACAGCTTGACCAATACAGTCGACCAACAACAACAACAACAGCAAAAGAAAGCCAGAGAGAAAGAGAGAGAGAGATAGAGCGAGAGGGGCCGAGAGGATGATGCGCGCCATACGCACGTGTGCAGTGAAAGCAAATAAATGAAATGAAATGAAACATTTTAACAATAAATGCAAATTTAGCTAAGCCGTCTATTGGCTTCAATATAAAAACAACAACAAAAAATTTAGGCAAATACAAACACACACACACACACAAACACAGAGAAAGAGGGAGAGCGTGAATAACGACAGCAAAATCAAAAAGTCTATGAAGCAATGCCAAAAAAGCAAGAAGAAGAGCAGAGCAGAAAGCTGCCACAGCAGGAATAGTGCGAGAGGGCAACAACAACAACAACAATAAAAAAAAAAACTCGTCACTTTAGGCCAAAATTATTTACTCTTTTTGAAGAAAAGTGCTGCCTCGACTTTTTGGAATGCCACAGAATTTTGGAGGAAATTCTTTACATTTTTTTTGGGTATTTTGAAAAGAATAGTTGGGGGACACGAAGTATGTATACTCTTTTTTTTGGTTCTTCGAAAATAGTAGCTGGAGGACACGAAATATGCATACTCTTTTTAATGTGGCTTTGAAAAAAATCATTCTCTTTTTTTTATGGTTCTTCGAAAAGGAACACGAAATATGCATACTCTTTTTAAAATGTGCCTTCGAAAAGAGTATACAATTAGATGGTAGTGAGAGATCCAATGCTTCTCTCTATGTTCTTTCAAAAAGAGTAAACGCTGGTGCGACCACAAATTCATTTCATACTCTTTTCTTAAAATTTTTTTGAAAAGAGTATAGAAAAAGACGTTAGTAAGAGGAGGTCTTTGGGCAAATATTTAGGTTTATTTTTATGCGCGCAGCTGACGAAAAAAAACCGAAAGAAGAAGAATAAACGAAAGCCAACAACAGTGACTGCGACAACAACAACAACAGACCTTATGTGTGTGGGTGTGAGTGTGTGTGTGTTTTGTTAGCGTGAAGACTGAATGACAAAATGTGACCCGGCAGGCAAAAAAGGTCATCCATTGGTCAGTGTCAATTTAAAAAAAAAAACAAAATTTTTTTTGACTTTTTTGTTGCTTGCGGTATTTTTTGGAATTCATTTAAAATATTCAATTTGGCTTTTTCAATAAGTTCATATATATTTTTTTTAATGCCCATCAATAATTATTCTTATTTATATATTTTAATAAACATTTATTGTCATTGGAATAAAAATATATATACAATTTTAGATATTTTTTATTTTATTTATTTGGAAAGTTATTCTTTTTGGTATTTTTTTATATGAATTTATTTTTAGTATATTTATGGCTTTAATATTATTCTTAAGTATTTTTTGAAAAAGTTTCCAGTATTTTTGTTAGCCTCAAAAATCTTAATATTTGTGTGTGAGTGTTTGCTTTTTATTGATATGCCCAAAAGCACAGGGGGAATATAAATTGCCGTTATTTAATAATAAACTAACGCCTCTGGAACCCTACAACAACAACAACAACAACAAGGGCAACAACAAAAAGCAGCGGAAGCCACAACAAAAAAAAAAATAAATAAAAATACAAGCCTAAACAATAATTTTATAAAGTAAACGAAATGAGTGAACAAACCCCGATAAACCAAATAGAAAATACACACACACACACACACACACACATGCAGAGAGCAGGAGAAAAATATTGCGAGTTAGTGGAAAAGAGAGAAAAGAAGGTGGAACTAAAGCAAGGAAAACCAACTCAACCGGCTTATGGATGGCTACATATAAACAGCAAATCGAATACCATATTTCAATTTACGGCATTTAGCACACACACACACACACACAAAGGCAGAGAAAAGCACACACCAGCAGACTCTGAAAACATACATTCAGTCATATTCCGGCCGCAGACACGCATGATCAAATTGATACGCTTACCGTAACGAGCAAGCCCGTGCCAGCCGCCTGCCCCTTTGCGCGTCTTTTTGCCATTACCACCAAAATGCCATTTTGAAGTTTTTTGGAGCATACAAAACTAAACGGATGAGAGGTCTACCGAAAAACCGTGACGTAAAAGGCAGAGGGGCGAAAAAGAAACTATAGTTCGGCTGGTCAGTATGTGGAGCGGTGTTCGGGGGGGGGAGACAATGGATTTTGGTGTTGATTGTGTGTTGCCTCATTGATGAGGTGAGCTGATGGAGATACGCTTCTATACCCTTTCTCTCTCTCTCTCTCTCCAGGCATAAACTATAAAAAGGGTATCTCAAAATAAAATTTTAAAAACCCAAAAAAAAAAAAAAAAATATTAAAGAAAACAAAACACGACGAAATTGAAGAAAAACTATGAATTAAAAGAAAAATAATAATAAAAAAAGAGTATCAAGAGTTCGTTCAGATTGAGTGAGGATCAGTGGGCCTCTGTTTTTTTAAGGCCATTGAAAACGAAATGGTCAAACAAACAGTCAAAACGCATCGACAAATGAAAGCCAAACGGACTGACAGATGAATAGTTTGAATCAGCAAGCGAAAGAGAAGGAAAGACAGACAGAGAAAGAGAAGGAATGAAATTGGAGCTCATTGGTTTCGATGGCCAGCTCTCTTTAGCCGATGCCTGGCAAACTAATCGAGGCAAACAAGCAAAGCGGCATCAAATAAATCGCACGAATACAAAACCACTCCCCAGCCTGCTGCTGCTGCTGCTTCTGCCACAATTACCAAAATTTTAGCCCAGGGTTCAGGCCACGTTTCATATTTGTTATACATCTGTTAGTGTGTGTGTGCGTGTGTGATTGCATTTTGGCTTTTGTATTCGAATATTCCGTATTCAGTATTCCGTATGCGAAAGGCTTTCCAGCTAACAAAGAAAAAAAAAGGAGAAGCGAAATACAACTTTACACCTCGACCGCTGCGTTGGCCAGTGTGGTATTTTGCCTACGTGGCTCGGGCCGAGGAGCAGGGACTCAATGCTTCATACATCATTCAGGAATGGAATAGCTCCCCGGCTGGCCAGACTCAAAGCCAAGCCAGTCCGGATGTCATTTGTACAAGTTTATATGCCGGGATTTTCCAACTGAAATGGCTTTGTTGTGTGATGTGGAAAAGTGAAATAAGTGCAGCTTTAATCCCGCAGACCCGGCCAAGTCGATTCGGTCAGACCAGAGAATTTGTATTGCCTTTTGCCAAGGTGTGCCAGAATGTGCATGGCTTTTTTTCTTTTTGTAAAAATATTGAGCCAGTCAGCTGGAAAGTATGCTACCAAGTTGAACTAGAGAAAGACGAAAGAAAACAAAGTACAGTCTATCCTGAAACTATAATAAACACACACACACACACAGGCACAGGCACACATACAGAGTTAATCAGTGAGTCTCTTTTGGCGTTTAACTTTTAGTAACTTCCATTTGCATTCAATTAACTTGAAATTTGAAATTACATAGAAAAAATTCCAAACACTATGTTTTTGTGGGAAAAGAGTGAAAGAGAGAAAGATGGGAAAAATGTGCTGGCTGGCATCAGGAATGATGAGAGTGTGATAGAGACGACAGCAAAATAGTTTAGTGAAAAAAGCACACCTGCTAAAATTGCGATGATGAAAGAATTTGCGGTTATGCTGAAAAATTTCGAAGCTCAGGCGAGCATAAAATATTTAAATTATTACATGGAAAATTGTTGCAAAAAAGAAAAATAAAAGAAAGTCTATGCATTTTTAAATGATCAAAATAGATTCGAAACCCATCCAGCCATACGTTTCCAAAGTGGTTGCGGGATCATCCTTCCAAGTAGATTTTAAAGAAAGCTTAGAAATTATGAAATGACCTTGGGAGGCTCAGAAAATCATAAAGGAAATTCTGTGTCTCCAAAGCATATAGGAGATGGGGCTTCTTCTTCTTCAAGTAGAGCTCAGACATTTTAAAGAGGGGAAGTCTAAGAATTAAGTAATAAATCTGATAAGGCCCTAGGGTTCTTAGAAAAAGTTAAGGAATACCTTGAAGCTGGAGAGCTTGTTCTAGCTTGCGGAGCTTGTAGAAAGCTTAAGGATGGAGTTCTTATAATTTCGATACGATAATCTCGAGAACCCTTATAAAACCCTTTGGGACTACACTAAAATCTTGAAAGAAATTCTGTAAATCTCTTCTAATACCCTGTGGTTATGTTCCCAAAACGTGGATACGTAACCCATCTACCTCTCATAAAAATAAAGCTTAAGAAGCCATAGCTTCGTGTGTCTTAAAAACATTTAAATTGTCTTCCACAAATAAGCTTCAAAATGTGTAAGAATAAGAACATTTTAAAGCAACTTTTTTTTCTCAAGCCAAGAAGAACCGTCAAATCCAAGAACCCACCCATATTCTTATCTGATTGAGTCTGTTTTGTTCTACTTGTTTCATGAATGAATCAACATATATAAATCATTTTGCCAAATCACTTTGTTTATTTGAATTATCTCAGTTTATTGATCAATGAAAAGTTCATTTTATTGAATTTTGTATTCCATTCACATAGTTTCCCCCAGCCCGCGTCGGAACCCTTTGAATCTTTTGTTTCTGGCACATTTTCATACAAATTTCCATCATTTTTTTTATGGCTTATCGCCTTTGGCCACACACCTTTGAAAGTTTCCAATGCCATTATGTGCTCATTTTTTTTTTCGTGTGTCTCACTCCTCTTTTGCTTCTGTTGTTTCCTTCCTTGGTTAACCACAATTATGAGCTGATTTTAATCATATTACCGTCTTTTATTTTTCATTATTTCTCGCAGCAAATTTTGCCCTTCCTGCATATGCAGAGAATTTTGCCCCGGCCTTTTTTTATTTTTTTACGATGACCCCAACTCGCTGCTCAATTGACTGAGCTCTGCTTTTGCCTCTTCTGTTTCGTCTTCCTCTTCGGTTTTTTTTTTATGAATTTCACCGCATTTTGTTTGCCATTTATTCTATTTTACTGTTCACGTTGTTTTCTTTTTTTCCCGACATTTTCTTTTCATCTCTTTTTTTTTACCCTTGACCTTCAATTGCGGCTTCCAGCAGATGCTGAAACCGCTGCCAAGGGTTTCTGGGCTAGGTGACCTTTTTAAATGGGTCTCACAGGAATAAGCCAACGTGTTGTTGCTGTTGCTGGCTAACAAGAGGAAAGGAAACGGAGGAAGCAAAAAAGTATATTTTTTCAGAGCTTATCGCTTTTCTATTAGACACGCGCCACAGCTGTCCAAAGAGCCCACCATGCGGGTTCTTCCTGCCTCCCATTTTGAAGGAGGGAGAATATCTTTACTTTGTTTCTGTTTTGGTTCATATTCTACTCGTTCGACTGGCTCATTGTTTCCCAAATGTTAAGAGCTTAAGTCGCTCCGAACAGCAACTTTTTCAACAATTTCAAATTTACAAACCACCAGACAAAAACAACAAAAGCAGCAATAGGAATAGGAATACAAATGACAATACAAAGCTCGCCTCTTAATATGAAGAATTGTTATTGTGGCTCTCAAGTTGTGTAATACACTTTCCCTTGTCACAAACTGACACAAAGAGTCTCTCGACATCATTGAGAATGAAATTAAACTAATTGAAAATCTGAAATTAGTAGCTATTGACTGGCTCAAATGTTTCAGATTTTTCAGATATTTCCAAGATACTCATAGAAATCCTAATGGCACCTTCAATATAATAAATCTAATTGAGAGAGGCCTGAGGAGTGCTTAGGACTTTTTGACAAGCAGCAAAATCAGAGAAGCCCATATGAGACTCATATAATCAAAGCCTCTCATCAGAAAGTTCAGAGGAATCTATTTAAGCCTTTCAGTCTGAGTCCAAGCAGGGAAATTGGGTAACCCATTAAGTTCCTCAATAACGATCAGAGAAAGCCTTTTAATAAAAGAAAATGAAGCTGTAAATCAGTGAAAACCTCCCATTAGAATATTCTATAAGCTCAGAGAAAATGAAGCTATAAATCAGTGGAGTCCTCTCATTATAATATTCTATAGCCTCAGAGAAGTCCTTATAGCCCTTTCACAATATCAGAAACACCTAAGTATTTCATATGTTCCTCAAATTCTTATCCATCATAAAAAAGGGATAAATATGAAGAACCCATAATATCAGTAATATTCCGGGAAGCCTTACAAAAATCTATATGATAAAAAGAGAAACTGCCATATTTCTGTCTGATCAACCTTTCTTCAAATTCAGGAGGGATCCAGAAAAGCCTTCATTCATGTGAAAATCAATCGGGGAAATGTTTTTATTTGATGCACAGTAAAAATTCAAAATCCCACGCAATATTCAAATCGTCGAAAAACAATTCTCGAATTGCAAGTCAAATTAGAAAATCGACCATAAATTTCACCGAATCCTTGAATTTTGTATAACATTCGATGTGTGCTCCTTTTCAGAGCATACAATTTTAATTTGTTTCCCCAAAAAATACGGAAAAATTTGCATATATTTTTTGGGGACTTTGATTTTTTTTTTTTTTGTAAAGTTCTTTTTTTTTTTGGTTATTTTTTCTTGGCTAAATGTTGGTGTTGTTGGTATTGTTGTTGTCACTTAGGTAAATGAATTACTTGAGAGACGAAATAATTCTTGAAATACAAGGGAAACTTAGAAAATGTGGGCTGGCCGGAGAGATTAGGGTTTTTATTTTTGTAGCAGATTTTTTCGCTCTTCTTCTTCTTATTCTTTGTCTTTTTTTTTTTTTGAGTTGTTAAAGTTTTTCCTTATTTGAGTAGCAAGCCGCGAAATGTAAATGCAAAGTAGGCATAATTTTACGATTCGAGAGCAACGAAACGAAAGGCCTAATCTAAACCACAAAAGCCCTGGGAATTAGAGGAGATAGAGAAAGTTCTCTAAAATGAGAGTGAAGACTCGGAGAACTCAGCTGGTTGTTTTCGAGGTTTCGAAGAGTTTGGCTAATTGACTCGTACAACAACAAGAAAAGAATTTTCCTTTTTTTTGACAGAAGAATGTGAGAGAAAGACAGAGACAGAGAGAGAGAGAGAGATGGAATTTATGTGGTATGAATGTGATGGGCACGGGTTATTACACAGGCCAATGAAACTTGTTGAGAATTATATTTTATGCCAGGCACATGCTGCTCCTACCAGCCTGCCCCTCTCAGGCCCAACAGGCCCGGCAGGCCCCTTTTGTGGCGCTCCACAGGTAACTGACACCAAAAACATAATTTATAATACCCAAAGGGAGTGCTTCTTCGGCTAGTGGGGGAGGGGGGTGGCGGGTTTCGTTGAAGAAATCAAACCAGAAAAACCTAAGCCGGTCAAAGTTTTCCCCCCGCCCCCCGCCTTACCAAAAATTCCTCCCGCAGCCCCTTGGCGGATTCGTGGAAAAGTTCTCTCATCTAAACACAATGCGAATGAGAATTACAAAGATTTTCTAATGAGCAAACTTGCTGGGCCAGACGACAGCGACAAATGATGGAGAGTTCCTCTGGCTGGTTCATAATACAAAAAAAATAGAAGAAGAAGAAGAAGAGGTCGAAGAGGCAGAAAAAAAAAGACAGATGGGCCTGATGAATACAAAACATTCCACCTGAATCGAGTGGCAGACGTGCTAACTGAAATGAAACTGCCACTGATTTGGCTGGGAGTGGGATGACTCTTGCTTCTCAATATTCTTCTCATTTCGCTCCCTTCTTGTCATTTTTTCCCCTCATCAATGGCCTTTTGTGGCCATCAAACTGGCAAAGTTTTTACACTTCATTCTCAGGTCTCTCCAGATTCTATTTGTATGTGTGTGTGTGTGTGTGAGTGTGTATTAAGCTCGTTATTGTATTTAAGCCAAACAAACTGGCAATTCTAAAGTGTTTGACTGGCCAAATGACACGACTGAACATGAAGATGACTGAAAGACTCAACCAACCAACCCAACCAAACCAAACCAGCAACTCCTTATCACCCCCACTAGCGACCTCTCCATCATCACTCCTTGATTGACTTGAAATGAATGTTTCTTTGACTTGACTTTCTGTTTTTCTCTAGGACGCTTGAGACGTTGAATTCTGTCCCATAGACGACCTCTGCACCCACCCCCGACCCCAACTGGGGGCATTGAAAGTTATGGCCTGCAAGTTATTGAGGCGATAAATACATTAATTAAAGTAAAGTTGCCCATAAATAAATAAAATGTGCGGAAAGGCACAGCCCGAGGAGAAGAAAAAAAAATATAAAATAAAAATAACCCAAAAGACTCGACGAAATGAAATAAAAGCTTTGCTGAAAAGTCATGAAATGAATGCCGACTTTAATGAGCGGTGGCCGAGTGGTTCGTTTAATAAAAGAGGAGGTTTTCTCTTTTTTTTCAACCGAAAAAAAGAAGATGGCGAATGACAAACAAATGAAACAAGAGTTGCAGCTTTTTCCCAGGAACTGAAGGCGGTTAAACTTTTTGTACTTTAAGTCAAGTTAACCTTAGTTTCTCCTTCAAAAATTATCATAGAATAAAGGAAATATTTTCAGGAACCCAAAAATTTGTAGTCTTTTATTTAACTTGGGGGAAATATTTTCAGGAACCCAAAAAATTGTAGTCTTTTAATCAATTTTGTTGTGATTGGAAGAGCCATAGTCCTATTGATCTAAGGAGAAATATTTTCAGGAACCCAAAACTGTCTAGTCTTTTATTTAATTTGGAGGAAATATTTTCGGGAACCCAAAAATGTCCAGACTTTCATTCGATTTTGGTTCTATTGATCTTAGGGGTAATATTTTCAGGAACCCAAAACTGTCTAGTCTTTTATTTAATTTGGAGGAAATATTTTCAGGAACCCAAAACTGTCCAGACTTTCATTTAATTTTGGTGCGATTGGTAGTGCCATAGTCCTATTGATCTAAGGGGAAATATTTTCAGGAACCCAAAACTGTCTAGTCTTTTATTTAATTTGGAGGAAATATTTTCGGGAAGCCAAAAATGTCCAGACTTTCATTTGATTTTGGTTCTATTGATCTTAGGGGAAATATTTTCAGGAACCCAAAAATTTGTAGTCTTGTAATCAATTTTGTTGCGATTGTGTAGCATTTTACCTATAAAGGGTCGGCTGTTGTTATTAATTCGTAACTCATAAGTAGCACGCGCTCGCATCGGCTATTCGTCTCGTCGGAAAAAGGGGGGGGTCTATTGGCTGAGTTAGAATTGCCGACAAAAAAACATAAATAAAAAAAAATCGCGTGCTAAAGAAACACAAAAAAAAACAAAGGATAGAAAAGTGAAATTTAGAAATCGCAATCCATCAAACTATAGTTCTGCTGTTTTCCTTTTTCTTTTTTTTTTTTGGATGCATTGATAGCATCATGAAGCCCACCCTACCATGATCACTAATTCCCAAATTAAACCAATAAAGCTAGTGATCCCAAAAAAAAGAAAAGAAAACGGCCAACTATTCCTCCCTGACTTGCACCTACATGACCCTCAAAAATAAATAAATTAATAGGCACTCATTTTTGAATATAACTTAATTATAATTACAAATAAAAACATTAATAAAGAAAATCTTAGGACAAGGCATACGTTGCTTATTAGAATTAGATTATTTTTAAATTGGGCCTATGTCTATTTATAATTTGTGGGACTTAAATCTATTAATAGAAGTGGAACCTATGTCTATTTATGTATTAGGGATGTGCATAGTGTTGTTGTTTTTTTTTTCTTGTCTTTTTAAGCCCGCGCAAAATTTAAGCGGGAACTAAATTGAAAACGAATTAGACAAGGAACGAAAAAGGGGAGGGGGAAAATAAAAAAAAATCTAAAACTTCATATATATGTATATCTAGAGAATAATTTTTTTTTTTCTTTTTTTTTTCTTTTTTTTTTTTTTTTTATATGTAAATGGTGGTACTCACTTTTTCATTTCTCCACCGATGAAAGCGCTTCCATGGGCCGGTAAATGCTGAAACACCTTATGTAAAAATATGTTTTTTTTCCTTTTAAATTTTTTTTTTTTTTTCTTTTCCTTCCTTTTTTTTTTCAACTATTTATTGCCATTGGGTTGGCAAGAAAAAAAATTAACTACACTCGCACTTCCACAAAAAAAAATTAAAAAAAAATTTAACACATTTGAGAAAAATTAACACACTAAAATCATAACAATCAAATAAAATTTAGTTAAAAGAAACCTACTTAGGCTAAAATCATTTTTTTTTTTTTTTGTTTTTGTTTTTTTTTTTTTCTTTAATTTTGATTTAGGCACTCGGCGGCGCTTGGTAGCCCTCCGCGACGCTTGCAACTTTTCAGGTGACGTGACGGTTCTAGACTGCCGTTGTCTTCCTTTAGTAGTCTGTCTACTTCTTTTCCTATTTTTGGTTTATTTTATTTGTTTGACAATGACCAGCAAATTCCCTATGGGAAAAAAATATATATAATTTTTTTTTTTTTTCTTTTAAAAATGTTTGGCGGGATTTTTTTTTTTCTTTTCAAAATTTTTGGCGGGATTTTTTTTTTTTTTTTTTTTTTATATAGTTTCTTTTTTCTAGCAGTAACAAAACAATTATTATCATTTTTTTCTAAAGTAACTTACCCTACGGTATTGGCGCCTGAGAGTAATCTGCACTGCACTTTTTTTTCTTTTTTTTTTTTTTTTTTTTTTGTTGGTACTAATTTCGGTGCACTTATATTATTTATCTATCGTTTTAAAATACTTAATATGGTTACTTTTTTTTCCAAATAAAAGAACGGAGAAAATGAATGCCGCCGGGAACACTGTTGCCGCCGAATAATCTTGACTACCGGCGCACTGCCTTTACTTATAGCCAACGACTAATCGACGCTGCTTAATTTTTTTTCTATTTTGGAGAAAATTTCGCCATTTTCCAAAAAAAAAAAACAATTTTGTGTTTTCTCCTCTCTTTTTTTTTTTTTTTTGTTTGTGTTTTTCTATTACTCTCCTCTCTAAAAATCAAACCAAAAACTATTGCCAGAAAGCTCTATTTACGCTCAAAGCAAAAAAAAAGAAAAACAAATCATTACATATTTTTAGGAGGCACCTGAATTGTTACTACAAGCTCCACTTCAAGTCGCCCCCACCAAAATCACACTTTACTGAGTCAAACTCGGAAAGTGGGATTCAAGCTTGGAGTAACCCATTATTGCTTTATATCTTTTGCATGATATTTGCCAATAAGACGACCTTGACAGTCTTCGAGTTCGTAATAACTATTGCCCAATCTACGCCTTACTCTGGCCTTTATAAAAGTTGGAGCCAATTTCGCGCTAAATCCTTTCGAAAATTTACTTTGTTGAAAATTTCGACGGTAAATTTCTTGACCTACCGCGAAAGAGGTATCTCGACTTCTAAGGTTATAGAGTTTTTCATTTCGACTATGCTGGTTCCTCATGGACACGATTGCTTTGTTTCTTATTATATCAAAAGAGTCATTTCGACTAAAACACACAGACCGATCCTCAAGCAATTCCAGTTGGCGCAACAGTTGATAAGTAGACCCATTAGTAATCATATGTTGTCCAAACGCTAATTGATACGGGGAAGAATTAACGGCAGTATGAAAGCTTGACCGCAATGAACAGCATATTTTGCTCAGCTGTTCATCCCAATTCTTTTGGTTCGGATGTATATATGCCTTTATTGCTGTAATTAAAGTTCGATTTACTCTCTCTGAAGCATTACCTTGGGGAGCATAAATGGCAGTATAAGAGTGACGTACACCGTATTTTTTTAACAAATTATTAAAAGCATGTGAAGTAAACTGAACCCCATTATCTGAAACTACTACTTCGGGTACGCCAAAACCATGAAAAAGTTCACTCTCAATGTATGGCAATATAGCATCAGCTGTGAATTTCTTAATTGGCTTTAAAAAAGGGAATTTTGTGAAGTGGTCTAAGACCACAAAGACACCCACATTTCCTGATCTAGAACGGGGATAAGGACCTATATAATCGACATAAAGTTTCTGAAAAAATCTCTGTGTTTCTCCCGTTTTATTTAAATTAGGTCTTAACGTATGATTTGGATGTTTGGTACACTTGCATGTTTCACAACTGTTTATGTAAGCTTTTACATCAACAACTAAATTTGGCCAATAATAGTATCGTCGCAATTTTTCCAACGTTCTATTAATCCCACAGTGAGACGACAACGGATGATCATGTGACAGTTTGAGAGCAACTGGAATTAAGCTTTTAGGTAGCCACAGTTTCCAAACAGAATCATCGCCGATTTTATCACCAGAAGCGTGTTCGGTTCGGCGATAAATGAGATTATTTACTATTTTTATATCAGGCAACGGAGACTTACTAACTTTTTCCCTCAGTATTTCGTATTCTTCAGTTTTAAAATGGTCTGATTCGATATCTATGAATGGATCGATTTCCAGAGCTGAAAGATCCTCAGTAAATGCTCTAGAAAGCGTATCAGGGACTATATTTTGGCTTCCTTTCCTATGCACAATATTAAATGTATAAGCTTGAAGTTTTAGGGCCCATCGAGCCAATCGACTACTCAAGTCCGTCTGAGACATAAGCCATTTTAGAGAGGCGTGATCAGTCACTACCGTGAATTCATGGCCTTCCACATATGCTCTAAATTTCTTTATTGCTAATATTGCAGCCAGACATTCTTTTTCAGTGACAGAGTAATTCCGCTGACACTGATTTAATTTTTTTGACATGAAAGAAATTGGAACTTCTTCGCCATTACTATTTAGTTGTATAAGGACACCTCCTACCCCAGTATGACTAGCGTCACAATGAATAAAAAATGGTTTCTCAAAATTTGGGCTATGTAGAACTGGGGCTTGGCATAGATGAGCTTTCAAGAGTTCAAATGATTTTTGAGCTTCGTCTTTCCATTCAAATTTTCGATTCCTTTTAAGTGCATCAGTGAGAGGCGAAGCGATAGAAGCATAATTTTTAATAAATTTGTGATACCAGCCAGTCATGCCTAAAAAGCGGCGAAGCTGTTTGACTGATCTGGGTATCGGAAATTCCTTTATTGCAGATAATTTGTCCGGGTCAGTGGAAATAGTTCCATTACCTACAATATGACCTAAATAATGAACCTCTTTTAAACAGAATTTGCTTTTTTCAACATTGATAGTCAGGCCAGCCTTGTCGATCTTCGATGACACTTCCCTTAGGACTTCTAAGTGTCTATCAAATGATGAGGAAATTATTAGAAGGTCATCTAAGTAAATAAATACTTCGTTTCTTAGATTAGCTGGTATTATTCGGTCCATCAGTTTTGACATAGTCTGGGGTGCATTACATAAGCCAAAAGGCATAACGGTAAATTGATACAGGGGTCGACCTGGAACAGTAAAAGCTGTTTTGTCCCTTGACTTTTCATCTAGAGGAATCTGCCAGAATGCATCTTTAAGATCTAGGCTTGTAACAAATTCAGCTTTTGGCAGCCGGCTCAATATTCCATCAATAAATGGCATAGGATAGGCATCTTTTTTGGTCACTGAATTTACTTTCCTACTATCTAAACATAATCTGACTTTCCCGGGCTTGCGCACTAACACTACTGGCGACGACCATGCGCTCTCCGATTCTTCAATTACCCCTAAAGCCAACATGCGATCAATTTCCTCATACATTAATTTTTCAATGGCTGGGGACACTGGAAAATGTCTTTGTTTAATAGGGGCGGAATCACCAACGTCGATACAATGAGAAAGCAAGTTGGTTCGGCCTAAGCCTTTTTTTGAGAAGGATGGAAATTGTTGTATGACTAGTTGTAATTGTCTATGTTGTAACTCAGAAAGTTGTCGAAGTACGGGTTCTTCCAAACTGGAGATATTATTAGTATTGGTCTTAAAACATGGAGGTAGCAAATCGAAAAGATTCCAAAAATCGATACCTAAATATAAATCTTGCGAGAGGGACGGCACAATATAAAGAGTTAAAGTTTTTTCCTCGTTTGAAAATAGGACGCCTGTTTTTATTTTTCCTACAATTTTTTGAGATTTGCCGTCGGCAGTTCGCACTGATATTTTCATGGGTTTTACATTTTTGTTTTCTTTTAATATCTCGCAAGCCAATGAACCGCCTATACAGCTGATTGATGCGCCAGTGTCTAATAATCCCTCTAATTCTTTGTTTAATATAATCACTTGCGCATATGGTCTGACGTCATGCACGTTATTTACAACCGCGGACAACAGTATAGCATGCTCTTTCTTTCTTTTCTCTCTATACGTTTGTAGTCTCTGCAGAGCGCGCGATAACGGAGGCTGCAAAAGAATTTGAGGTAGGTCAGGGCTTACGACAAGTTCTTTTGTTATTTCTTTTTGTTCTATTGTTTGCTTTGATTTTGTTTGGTGGGATTGTTCTGGGCACTGTGTAACGGTGCCCGAGTTAGCGAGTTTTTTGAAGCCTGACATTTTTGACACGTTGGCCTATAAGTGTTCGGTTGACCACAGCCATAGCAAAATACCCTTCGAGCTGCTGTGCAGTCATGGTATCTATGACCAGTCGCCTCACAATTCCAACACTTCAATGTCACTGCCGCTATTTCGTCTTCTATAATGAATTCCTGTTCCTCCACTTCTTCCTCAAGGGGTTCGGCTATTTCATTAATTTGCCGTTTAACAAAAGGCCGGTTTACTGGGATGGCTGGTTTTATTATTTTATTTTTGAATTGCTCATGCTTTCTAACAGCTTGACGCAATTGGGAAATAGTTTGGATATCAACATGAAGTAATTCATATTGAATATCCGTAAGTAGGTTTGTTCGCAACAACCCCAACATTGATGATTCTGGCATTGGATGTGACAATTGATCGGACATTGTTTGAATTTGTTGATAGAATTCATCAAATGATTCATTTGGCCTTTGCCGTCTTTGGTTAATAGCGGCTTGTATTTCCCAATCAGTCCTACAATCTTTAAACTGACTCTTTAAGGCCACACATAAAGGATACCAGGAAACACTTTTTACGCTTTTATGGTATCTCCAATACCACTCAGCGGCAGCACCTTCAAAAAGATTGCTGGAATAAAGTGCTAATAACTCGAAGTTACCATTTAAGGTTTGAGTTGCTAAAGCCTCCGCACGATAAATGAAGTCGTCGACCAATAAGGAAGATTTTCCAGAAAATCGTAATTTCCAATTGGAGATAATTTGGATAATACGATCAGCTCGGAATTCGGGTGACGACGCATCCCTTTGAGATGCCGTTTGGCGAAAACTTGGTTGAGTATTCGCACTTGATGTGGTTGGTTGTGGCTGGAATCCAAACATTTGTTGAAAAGTATTAGCTTCGATTTGGGGAAGTGTTTCAACTTGAATATTCGTAGGTGAACCGCGACTTGAAATTTGGGTAGAAAGTCTTTGGAAACCAGCTTCCAATATATTTGCCATCATTTCTGTTTGTCTTTCTGCAGCTTGGGACATGACTTCCGTTTGTCTCAAGGTGGCAGCAGCCATGGCATCAGCTAATACGCGCATTAAGTCGGGGGCTTGTGTGACCGGTGGGCTGGTTGAAGAATCTGAAGAACTAGAACCCTCTTGCCCTACTGTAGACATAGTTTGTATTGGATCGACTTTTTTAGATTGCAGTCGTGTGTTATGAACTTTAATAGGGGTTTTTACAGCCTGACTGGAACTTCCAGATTCTAATAAATCTGACGAAGTTTGTAGTGAGGTTGTACAAACGGGACAAACTTTGCTATTTGCCGAACTCCCACTAAAACAAATTCGATGGAATGTATGACCGCAGCTAGTAGTTAATAATTGAGCCTTATGTATAATTGGGGCTGAACAAGTGAAACAAATAGTATTACTTTCACTAAGGCTAGTGAGGTCTTCACAACTACGGGCTACAGGCATGTTATAATAAAATCCAAGAGAAAAATATCTTAATTGAAGAAACTAAAACTTAAAGCAATGCTTAAATTAAAAAAAAAATTAAAAAAAAAAAAAAAAATCCAAAATAATGATTTATATGGGGAGTAAATATGATGTAAAAAAAAACTAAATATAAAATACGAAGAACTAAATGGAAATAAGAATAATCAAAAGCAAAATAAATTTCTCGAACAAAACGATCGTAAAACAACAAAATTCATATTAATATGAGGGTCTATGCAAGTACAAGTAAATGAGGTATGAATGTTTGCGATTAAAAGAAGAGAGAAGAAAGAGATCCACAAGGAAACTGCTAAAACAACAACAAGTGGGCGTAGCGCCAGTGTTGTTGCTATAAAGTCAGAAAGTCCCCAAAGAGACAGAGAGAAATCAATAATAAAAATTGTTTCGCCGATTAGAATTGCACTTATTTGAAAGAGACAATTTTTCAATAATACGATGAAATCAACCTTTATTTTTTAATTTAAACTCGAAAGGGTTGATTATTATAATATTAAAGACAGACAGTAGTGATTACCACTTTAATCCATTATCAAATTTAATATCTTACTAATACTCAACTGTGTGGAAAAGGGAGGACGAAAGAAGAAAATAAAATAGTTAAAAATAGATACACTTATAAAAGGGGGGAAAAAAAGAACGCATTTCTATTGGTCTTATATATAAACAAAATATCAGCTGGAGGTGGCCTTTGTAAATGACCACTAATCGGAACAGCTGAATAAAATTGTATGTTATTTATTGTATCGGTGACTCACTGGGAGAGCCCATAGAACTCGTCCATAAAAAAAACTCTATATCACAGTGGACACCGGATTCACTAGAACGAACTAAACAACAAATAACTCAACATGATTATCAATCATGACTGGGAGAATCAATCACTTACATATATGATCTAATTATACTACCAGACCAATAGTAATAGGAAAACAGATCCTCGGTTAATATTTGTGTGAAATTGTAAGCCGAAACAGTATAATTGAAAAATTATTATGTTTATTGGTGGTATTGGCTTTAATTTTTATTAAAAAGGGGCCTGCCGATTTTCGTGCCCCACGTTGGGCGCCATTTTTATTTATGTAGCATTTTACCTATAAAGGGTCGGCTGTTGTTATTAATTCGTAACTCATAAGTAGCACGCGCTCGCATCGGCTATTCGTCTCGTCGGAAAAAGGGGGGGGTCTATTGGCTGAGTTAGAATTGCCGACAAAAAAACATAAATAAAAAAAAATCGCGTGCTAAAGAAACACAAAAAAAAACAAAGGATAGAAAAGTGAAATTTAGAAATCGCAATCCATCAAACTATAGTTCTGCTGTTTTCCTTTTTCTTTTTTTTTTTCTCTCTGATGCATTGGTAGCAACAGGATGCCCACCCTACCATGATCACTAATTCCCAAATTAAACCAATAAAGCTAGTGATCCCAAAAAAAAAAGAAAAGAAAACGGCCAACTATTCCTCCCTGACTTGCACCTACATGACCCTCAAAAATAAATAAATTAATAGGCACTCATTTTTGAATATAACTTAATTATAATTACAAATAAAAACATTAATAAAGAAAATCTTAGGACAAGGCATACGTTGCTTATTAGAATTAGATTATTTTTAAATTGGGCCTATGTCTATTTATAATTTGTGGGACTTAAATCTATTAATAGAAGTGGAACCTATGTCTATTTATGTATTAGGGATGTGCATAGTGTTGTTGTTTTTTTTTCTTGTCTTTTTAAGCCCGCGCAAAATTTAAGCGGGAACTAAATTGAAAACGAATTAGACAAGGAACGAAAAAGGGGAGGGGGGAAAATAAAAAAAAATCTAAAACTTCATATATATGTATATCTAGAGAATAATTTTTTTTTTTCTTTTTTTTTTTCTTTTTTTTTTTTTTTTATATGTAAATGGTGGTACTCACTTTTTCATTTCTCCACCGATGAAAGCGCTTCCATGGGCCGGTAAATGCTGAAACACCTTATGTAAAAATATGTTTTTTTTCCTTTTAAATTTTTTTTTTTTTCTTTTCCTTCCTTTTTTTTTTCAACTATTTATTGCCATTGGGTTGGCAAGAAAAAAAATTAACTACACTCGCACTTCCACAAAAAAAAATTAAAAAAAAATTTAACACATTTGAGAAAAATTAACACACTAAAATCATAACAATCAAATAAAATTTAGTTAAAAGAAACCTACTTAGGCTAAAATCATTTTTTTTTTTTTTTGTTTTTGTTTTTTTTTTTTCTTTAATTTTGATTTAGGCACTCGGCGGCGCTTGGTAGCCCTCCGCGACGCTTGCAACTTTTCAGGTGACGTGACGGTTCTAGACTGCCGTTGTCTTCCTTTAGTAGTCTGTCTACTTCTTTTCCTATTTTTGGTTTATTTTATTTGTTTGACAATGACCAGCAAATTCCCTATGGGAAAAAAATATATATAATTTTTTTTTTTTTTCTTTTAAAAATGTTTGGCGGGATTTTTTTTTTTCTTTTCAAAATTTTTGGCGGGATTTTTTTTTTTTTTTTTTTTTTATATAGTTTCTTTTTTCTAGCAGTAACAAAACAATTATTATCATTTTTTTCTAAAGTAACTTACCCTACGGTATTGGCGCCTGAGAGTAATCTGCACTGCACTTTTTTTCTTTTTTTTTTTTTTTTTTTTTTGTTGGTACTAATTTCGGTGCACTTATATTATTTATCTATCGTTTTAAAATACTTAATATGGTTACTTTTTTTTCCAAATAAAAGAACGGAGAAAATGAATGCCGCCGGGAACACTGTTGCCGCCGAATAATCTTGACTACCGGCGCACTGCCTTTACTTATAGCCAACGACTAATCGACGCTGCTTAATTTTTTTTCTATTTTGGAGAAAATTTCGCCATTTTCCAAAAAAAAAAAACAATTTTGTGTTTTCTCCTCTCTTTTTTTTTTTTTTTTGTTTGTGTTTTTCTATTACTCTCCTCTCTAAAAATCAAACCAAAAACTATTGCCAGAAAGCTCTATTTACGCTCAAAGCAAAAAAAAAGAAAAACAAATCATTACATATTTTTAGGAGGCACCTGAATTGTTACTACAAGCTCCACTTCAATTGGAAGAGCCATAGTCCTATTGATCTAAGGGGAAATATTTTCAGGAACCCAAAACTGTCTAGTCTTTTATTTAATTTGTAGGAAATATTTTCGGGAACCCAAAAATGTCCAGACTTTCATTTGATTTTGGTTCTATTGATCTAAGGGGAAATATTTTCAGGAACCCAAAAATGTCTAGTCTTTCATTTAATTTTGTTGTGACTGGAAGGGTCATAGTTTCAATTGATCTTGGGAGAAATATTTTTAGAAATGATTCACCATTCTGCCAACTTTTAAAGACCTTCAATTTCTCAGTTCTTAAAGGAAAATATTGATTAGACTTATATAGAAATCTTATGGATATACATGTATATTTACAAAATAACAGAAGATTCTTGGCTAAAAGTTTCAAAATTTTTTTTTAAATATTTGCAAAAATTTCAAAATAACAAAACTCTTTTAAATAAGAAGACTGTCATCTGTTTTTTCAAAAAATCAATTACAATTTCAATTAGAATTTATAATGAATTGTTGATTGGACAATTTTTGAGAACATAAAAAAAAATAATAAAGAACTAAATGAATTCGAAAAAAAAAACAGCCCCAAGAACATTGGAAAAGAGCTAAACAAACAATTTCGCAGAAATGTTCAATTTTGCTCGGTTCATTTTTGCTGCCTACCAATTTACAGACAATTCAATGTGGCAAACAACAAGAAGAAGAGCACAAAAAAAAGCTCGCTCTATAATTTTCCTAAAAGCGTCCTGAATTTCGAAATTCAACACGACTCGGCTCGGCTCGGTACAACTTTATTAAACTTACGCACACGGCGGCCCTAGCATTATTTTAATGAGTTTAGACAGGTGCTTGGAGGGGGGTGGTCGTGGCAGGAATGGTGACAGGATGAGAGTCTGCCTTGTTTTGTGCGAAAATTGAAATCAAAAGCAGTCAGGACGGAAAGCAATACTAATAAACTTAAATACACACACACACAATCAAATATTCATAATGAGTGGCAAGGCAAACACAAACAGAGAGAGAGAGAGAGAGAGTAGAAAGAGGAGAAGCTAAAATTGAGTCATGTTGGTGACCGGCTTCTTTAAGTTTTGATTGAGCGAAGCCTGACTTTGGCACATATTACACATACGCCAAGTGGGCCACACTAGCTGCTAAGAGTGAAGCAATAAACAAAATCCTCCACTTAATTTCTTTACTTTTTCATCATTTTCATATTAACACTAATTGGGAAGCCACAAATAAATTTAATTAACCCAGCCGAATATCGAATACTTTCCGATACACTCTCCGGCTCTCTCTATGGACTCGGCGATACTATCTCAAGAAATATTCTCACGAATTTGTAGGAGAACTTTTAAATAGAATGAAACCAAAAACAATTAGAGTATCTAAGAATCTTTAGGTTTGACTAAGAATTTGTACAAAACTTTTGTCTCTCCAGAGAGAAGGAGAGTGAGTGAAAGGTGGAAAACTCGCGCTCATGTTGATGTGAGAAAATGAAAGTTCTGCCAAGATGTGAAAGACATTTTATTATGGCCTGAAAAACAGATTCTTAACCCGCCAACGCGTTGCCAAGACAACCTCCTCCTCCACTCCCCACTGAACTCAACTGAACTGAACTGAGCTGAGCTGAGTTGAGTTGAGCCTTACAGCCACGTAAATGTAATTAAACCATACATCAACGTGAAATATGTCGACTATGGAGACGAGACTTCAACAATATAAAAGAGGGTGTGTGTGTGAGTGTTTGTGGGAGTGCGAGGCCTTTAGGCCAAAAGAGTGTAGCGCGAAAGCTACATAAAAAGGTAATATAAATAAATATAAAGTAGAATTGTAATTATGTGCTTAAGGTGAGCGATGCTTTCCTCTCTCTAAAAAAAAAAAAAACAGAAAGGAAGACCAACAAAAAAAATTGTAAGGTTTCACAAAATCCCAGAATCATCCTAACCAGGCAGGTTCGCCCTGCCCAAGTCGCCCTCAGGACAGTTGACAGCCCTGTATTTGGGAGGCTTTAACAAAATGAGGAGGACTACAAGAAAAAAAAAAGCAGAGGAGAGCCCTTGGGAAAAGCCCTCTTCGAACTGACGCACAAGAAATACTCTTTTTTTCCCAGCCACTATGATGGGCTTAATCAAGCCAATCAGAGTCGGAAAAAGCTGAAACTCGACATACACATGGATATATATATATTCCATCTTAATATCAAATCTGATTGAGATGGCTTGATTGATATATGAAATATACTCAAAATGGTTTTTGCAGGAATCCCATTCAAGTCCTCTGATTTCAGAGCTAAGTCTTGATAGACAGAGCTAAGTCACGTCCCGGATGACCAATTGGGTATACTTTTGTTTCACAGAGAGAGTATTGTAACAGGCAACACCATTAAGACCAGTTAGTTCTAATTTAATTTCAGTTGCCTGATGACTTTCGGTTTGAAGCGGAAAAATACGGTTAAGTAGAATAAAACATGGAGCCGAGTGGCAGTTTGGCCAGCGGTTAAATTGTAAATGTGGCAACCAAGACACCCTCAAGCATGCATGTATCTGTGTGTGTGTGTGTGTGTGTGTGTGTGTGTGTGTGTGAGTGTGAGTGTGTGTATGGCATATTTAACAGTCTGGGCTGTCATGTCAAGTGGTAAACTAAACTACTTACTGGCTGTCTAGCCTGAAGTCTAAGCCTTCTGAAGTATCCCTTGTTTATATCTAATGAGTTGATGGGGAATTCAAAAGAAATCAAGAAAAGGACAGACCTGACAACCTGACGGACAGATGGACAGACAGCTGAGAAAATTGAATTACAATTTTGCATTCTGATCAAGTAGAATGGAAATTATTTATAAGGGTCTCAATTTCTTCCACTTACTCAAAGCAAGTGCATTTCCGGCTTACCTTTTCTTTTCTTTTTTTCCCAGAGTAATAGAATCTGTGTTGAACGGAATATTCTCCAATTTTAGGGCAAACGCTGAAAATAAATAAAGAAAGAAAAGTTTATGACACAGAAGACTATGGAAATTCATTTCAAAAATTTTGGAAAAAAAAACTTTCAATCAGAAAGGTTTTATTTTGATTATTTTTTGTCACTTTGCAATGAATAAAAAAAAAAACAAATATTTCACAATTTTTAATCAAGCTTTCCCAGGCCAAAGAGCCCACACTCCCTCCCCCCCTCAGACACATTCAATCAATAAAACCATTTTTATTAAGCTTTTAATTGCGGTTTGGCAAATTTCAACTTGTATTTTCTGTATTAACTTTGTGGTTTAGTCAAACCCTTCGATAAAAACAAGTTGTGCAATTTGAAGTCAGTAATTCAATTGAGGTGAAAAAAATATTAATAACTTTTCATTGGAATTAGAGAAAAGTAATTTCATCTGGGCAAAGCCTATGGGAAATAAAAAGCCACTCACATCACTCAATTTGTTAAAGAAAATTGCTCTCGAAAATCCTCGGGCTTTATTTAAATTTTTTGATGTAAATGAATTTTTTTTGATAAAATAAATTTGTTGCACAGAAGAGGAAAAATAATGAAGCCAGTTGAAGTTTACTTTAAAATTTTTGAATGCAAAACTCTTGGAAGAATTTAAATATTGAATGAACTTTAAGCTTGTTTCAATCTCTGAAATATTTGACTTAATCAAACTTACAAAACAATCCATTTTTCATCTCTTTAGAATCACGTCTAGTAGGGCTTCCAATTTCTGGAGCTTTCCTAGTCTTCCAAGTTCTTGAAGTTGCTTTGACTGTACCAATTTTTAGTGCGCTCTCAAAGAAAGTTCGCTTTCAACCTTTCTATTTGGGATCTTTAACTGTCAACCCTCTTTTGGTTTCTACGTAAGCTACTCAAGCAACCTGGGAAGCTGCCTAAGCTACTTCCAAATTTTTAGTCCTTCTAGTTTTACTTTCTTGACAGTCGTAGTCTCCCCTCTTTCCAGTTCTGTCGACTTCCACTTGAGACTTTAATTTCTTGGGCCTTCTTTTGTCTTTTACCCTTTGGAATCCACTGGGTTTTTTGTCTTTCACTTTTCTGGTCTTTCCCACGGTACTCTTTCGTCTTTTTTTCACCCTCTAGAACCTCCATCTTTAAACTTTAGTCTACCACTTCTTAAGTCTTCCCCTTCTTCAAGCTTTCATCAAATTAGTTTTCTACCATTTTGAATCTTTCCACCTTCTGAGACTTTCAACTCTTTCAGTGCCTTAAGACTCTTTGAGCTTTCACCTCTTTAGCTCCCGGCCTACTCAGACTTCCAGCTTTTTAGTATATCTTTGACTTCCATTTCTCTCAAGCGCTCTTAAGTTCCCCTTTAGACTATTTCCCCTAAGACGTTCTTCTTCTCAAGGTGTCACCACTTTGGGCACTCGCATTTCTTTCGATTTCAATTCTTTAAATCTTTCACCTCTTTAAGAACCCATCTGTTTGGTCTTCCACTTAGTTAGACTTCCACTTAGTCAGACTTCCACCTATTTAAGCTCTCACCTCCTTAGAGTTTTTTCTTCTGCTTACTCAGACTTTCATCTTTCTGAATTTCCTTCTTTTTTTTTCTTTTGCCGAGTAACCTCACTTTTGGACTGGAACACGTGGCGGTGGCAACATCAAGTTTATATTGCCAGTTATCGGTACAAATAATGAGGCACTTATAAGAAATATGTGCGAGCATCGGTGTGTGCTTGTGTGTTTTGGTCTTGTCTTTGGCCCAGCGTACAAATGCAGCAAATGAGCAAAAAAAAGAAAATGGCAGCCAAGAGGTATAGGGAAATGCATCACATCCAAGTGCCTGGACGGAGATTTGAGGCGAGTCTGAACGCGCTGAACCCAGCCAACTTCAGTTGCGTTAAGATGTGTGGGCCAAGCTGGCTGAATAGACTATTGGAATTCAAGTTTGGTACCCTAAGTACTACACTCTAATACACACACACACACACACACACAGAGACACACACGCGGTGAAGCTTGAGGAGATCACAACCTCAGGCCCTGGGCCGTGTCTCAAGACTATAAATTTCCGGCAGCTTGAATGTATGGCCAAGTCTGAGCATACTCATAGTCTAATGATGGCCAACAACTTTGCCATCCCTGTCACCTCTTCTCCAGCCATAGTTCTATTTTCATATATATATATATATATATATTTTTTCCTATTGAACTGAACGCACGACCTCGACAAACTAAAGGAAGACATGAAAATTTTCGATATCCGTGCCTAACGACTGCCGTTCAATGATGATGTGTGTGTGTGTGTAAAAGTGTGTGTAGCTGGCTTCAATGAGATTTTAAGAGCTTCCACTTCCGTCTAGGCAAAAATTTGTTATCGCCTACGTTGCTCTCAAATATATTACAGAGAATTTGTAATTTTTTCTTTTTCGAATTTTTTTTTTTTTTTTTTTTTTTTTTGCAATTTTTCTATGGCACACTAGCGCCATCAGGCGGCAATGACTGGTACTTTCTTTCCCTTTCTTCTCCTGCATTTAATGTCACACGCTTCATTATTTCTAATTGGCAAATTTTCAATCAGCGCCGGACGAGAGGGAAATGAAGATAGAAAGAGACTGAGCGAGCAAGTGAAGGAGATTGAATTGGGTTAGTGACAGAATTGGGTAAGGGGAAATTGGGTGGCGCTGAGGCGCTTTTGAGGGCCTAGTAGTTGGGGCCGCATTTACAGGACGAATGGCTATAGGGAATATGCGCGTAAATTTTTCGTTGCTGCGACTTAACAACTTCAGAATTCAATTATGCGACACAGAGTGAAATCATCATTATTGATAAGCCGCAAGGACAACACAGGACAGGCCGGGCTCTGTTGTGGGGGGGAGGGTGGGGATGGGGATGGAAAAAATCAACGAAATGAACCAAAAATATCTGATGATGGAGACAACAACAAGTGTTGAGACAGAGGGTGTGAGAGAGCGAGAGAGCAAGAGAGCAAGAGAGAGAGAGCGGGAATGGAAAGAGCCTGGCGAAGACAGTATATTGCCTGGCTTGGTCTGCTTCAAGGCTCCGGGCCAAGCAAATGTCGTATTCAGTCAGGACAGAGAAACCAACGAACCAGCCAGTCAGCCAGCCAGACAACCAGCCAGTCAACCAACTGACTGACTCACTGACAAACAGACAGACTGGACAACCAATTTGCCCTCAAGCCTTGTGCCACGGAACTAACCAACAAAAGTTTCATGAGTCGTACTGGCTGATGCTGATTTCCTTCCCCCCACAGAACGCCTCACCAACAAAAGAAAAACGTAACGCGCAAATTATCGTAATTATAAATTAAGTCGACGTTGGCTGCTTTGGCCTGAGGGGCTGGACGATTGCAGACCAAGGCAAACGAATCCAAACCAAGCCGGAGCAACTGTACCAACGATAAGTAACTTGGGGATTTTTTTTTTGTGTTCGTCGAGGGAGGCGGGAGAGGAGAGTAATGAAACGGAATGGCAACGAGACAAACTGGCTCAGCCTGATTTCACAGTAGTTTGAGGTTAGTTGTGAGGTTTTTGGTCTGAAATGTTGGCAAATCTAATGAAAAATACTTTCCAGCTTCTTCGTATTCGTCTTCTTCTTCGGAGCATTCGAAAATAGATTTTTTCCTATACATACATTTCTTTTCTTTCCTTCAATTTTTTTTTTATTATTTTATTTTACTTGATGAAAACTGAGAGCAGCGGAGGAAAAATAAAAAAAGAATAGAAACTTTTGAGCGTTGTTTTCTGGTAAAGTGGAAAAGTTTTGTCTTTCTTTGGGGAGTTTACCAAAAAAAAAAAAAAAAAAAAGGATCCAGCCGGAAGTGCAAAAAAGGCTGACGAAAGTCCCAGTGAAAATGCTGGCAAAAAAAACAAGCACCAAAAAGACAAAAAGAAATAAGATAAAAAATAAAATATGGAAAGAAAAATATAAAAAACATAAATTAAAAATCGTAGACAAAAAATCTGGCAAGAAGAAGAAAAAAATGATTAAAAAAAAAACAAAGTAAAAGTTAAGAAAAATGCAGATAAAACTGGAAGGTAAAAACCAAAAACACTGAAAATAAAATCAAGAAGATCCAAGAAATTAGCCAGACACTGAGCATAATTTGAGAAGAGGAAAGCCAATTAATTTGTGAAGAAGAAAAAAAAGTAGAATCAAACAAAAAGACAGAGGAAAATCCCGCATAAAATTATAAACTGAAATCGGAAAAACAAATCATTAAAAACCCGATAAGAAAACTGTGAAAAATATGAAATGAAAACAGATAAAAAAGCTAACAAAAATGCAAAAAAAATATATAACAAATTAAAATAGAAAATTTCTAAAAAAAAAAATAAAAAAAATCTGAAAAGAAAAATACCAAAAAAAAAAAGAAAGAAAAAAAAACTAGAAAAAAAGCAAATGGAAATTTAGGGAGTAAAAGAAAAAAAGACAATAAAACTAGAAAATAAATTTCATAAAATTAATTATAAATTTGATCCAAATCAAACAAGTAAACAGTCAAGAAAACTAACAAAAATCAAAAGAAAGGAAAACTCTGAGGTAAAAAAAGAAAAACAAAAATTAAATGTATGTAAAAATTAATCAAAAATCAGACCCAAATCAAAGAGGAAAACAGCCAAAAACCATCCGAAACGAAGCACATGGAAAAAGCCAAGACAAGTCCGGAAAAAACCCAAAAGAAAAGACTTGAAAGAGAAGCAATTTTTTTATGTATTTTTCCCAAGACCATTTCGGTTTGGGCGAAAGGAGGCTAAGGCTAAGGAGCCTGGCAACTGCCTTTCTAATGACAAATGCAAACGGAAAATATTTGCTAGCCAACTCGCTGGGGCGTTGTCAGGCTAATTGTTAAATAAAAAGGGACAGAAAGACAGAAGAGAAAAAGAGATAAGAGATAAGAAAAAAAGGACATAAAAAAGAGTTGTTAAATTGAAATGAAACTAATTCAATTTTGGTCAGCATAAAAAAAAAAGAAAAAGTTTCGAGGGTCTTTCACTTGCCAACTGAGCCGCTTTTCTTTTTGCTTTTTGGCTTAGCCCAAAATGAGGTTCGGTAACTCAAACATTAATTGGTCTTTTGGAATGTATTTTTGGTTTGTTTGTTTTAAATTTGGCAACCTCACACACACACACACCTACACACACAGACACACTTAAGCTGAAACGCCACCAACAAATACGCCCCAAAGCCATTCAAGCCATTTCAACAGCCTCTCAAAAGCGCTCGAAAAAAAACTGTAACAAAAGCAGTGGAAGAATTCCTCGAGTCAGCAAAAAACACACACACACACACACACACAGACCAAAAACCCAAAATCAAGAAAAAATAAAAAAATTAAAAGCAAAAAGAAAAAAAAAATGCCCCAAACACTCGGCTAGTTGAAACAATTGAGACTGCCTGGGGGCAATCCGGAAAACAAGACTCGACACAACATTCTCACTAACAAAATTTACAACTTTTTATGTATTTTCATCGAAAGGCAAGTGGTATGGGAAGGTTTCTCCTCCTCTTTTACTGGTTGGCAAAAAATCGGCAATTTCGATACAAAAACAAGAGTTGTTGACGACAAGGCAGAAAATTTTGTGTGTGCTATTAAAAGTAGCAAAAAGAGGAGGCCATCGACTTGAGTGCCAAAGGCTTTGATTGCTTTTCCAAAATCTGAATACTCTTCTTTTCTCTTTGTCTGGCTGTGGCTGTGTGTGTGTGTGTGAGTTCTAGGAATTCAAAGTTTCAGCTATTGTCGATATGAAAGCTTTGACTCCGAAAATGTTTTCTCTCGGGCTAAGTCAAATTGAGATCTATTCGTTTCCAAGAAATAAAACGAAAGGATTTGAAATATTCTCAGGTTTCCTGGTTATTAAATATTTTTAGAGAGGCTCGAATGTTGGGGGAAAGTACATACATATGTGCATATTTTCAGAGTTCTTTGAATGTCTTTACAAGATAAAAAAATAAAGGAGGTTTCCTCATACCAAGAAGAAGAGAAACCTAAATATCCAAAGTTCATCAAAAGTGAGACAAATATTATAGAATAGGCTGGCAATAATGGTTCGACGGAATCAAAAATAAATGGAGGAACACAGAGGTATATAAGTCCCGGAACATCGGTGGAAAATCAGATACCTTTTGACAACCTTCGGAAAAGTAAGATAAATATTTGAGATCTGGCTTTGAATTAGCCATTTGAAACCAAGATTATAAAGAAGGGTCCTGGAAATTAGGAAAGGGAGATTTATAATTTTTAAGAGAAAAAATATATATATTTTCACCCCATTGAAAACTTTTGGGTATCAAGATAAAGACTAACAAAAATCATGACTATATTTTTTCGATATACATTTTTTTTGGAAGCCATATGAAACTAAGATTATAAAGAAGGCTCCTGGTAGTTAAGAAAGAGAGTTTTATAATTTTTAAGAGAAAAAAAATTAGTATATTTTCAACCAATAGAAAACTTTAGGAATCAAGATAAAGACAAACAGAAATCATGACTATTTGACAGTTCAGATTTTATTCATTACCTTTAATAATATAAGCAAATTTTTAAGAATCTTACATTTTATTTAATGACTTTTGTGATGAATTTTTGATGACTTCTTTCGTAAAAAAAATCTGTCTTCGCAGTCTCAAAAGCCTCTTTGCTAAAAGCTGGGCGGATTATGAAAATCGGATTAATTATTTCTTTGTCTGCTTTTCCTTTTCGACTGTGGATGGTTCGAGTCTTAAAATATTATTTCTATGTTGATCACAAATTCGAGGGACTTTCCCGAAATGAATCTGAAACTGGTACAGACAAAACTGATGACGAAAACTAAGAGAAAATTTTCCAATTTTTTTTGGAAAGGAAACAACGTATGCATAAGTAGGCTAAGAGTTTGTGGTCTGGGCCAAGGCGTGCGAATGCGCAAATGAGCAAAAGTTTTTTTTTTCTTTTTTTTCAGGAAAAACAAAAAAAAAAAAAGGAAAGGCCAAATTGAATTGGTCGAGCCAAGTGGGGGAGGAGAGGGCAAAGTGTGATGGGTGGTGGATTGAGGAAAAAACAAATGGCAAAAGAAAGAAGAAATTAAATTTAATGGATATAAATTGAAAGTGAATAAATGAAATGCGTAAATATTGACTTATTGACGGTTTGTGCCCAGGATTGTGAAACTCTGAGGCAGACTGAGCCAGGGAAAGGGAGCAAGTGGAATTTGGTTTTGAATTATTTTTTTTTTGTTTCTCATTTTATTTTGGGCAGCCGAAGGGATACTGCTCTGTGTGGGTGAGTGGGTGTGTGTTTATTGAGGGTCACTTAAATGGCATTATGGAGTCCCGAGTCTAACAGCCAGACAGACTGACAGACAGGCAGACAGTCAATCTCTCTCTGCTCTGCTCTGCGGCCTGTTTCAGCCACTTCAGCTTGTCATTTGGGCCACTTGGAATTGACAGCGCTAATTTGTTGATTTGCTGAATTCGATTTTCGTTTAACCAGCAGAAAAAAAAAAAATCAAATAAAATAAAAATTATTTCTTGCTGTTGTTGTCATTAGCATTTTAGCCAGAAAGACAGAGAGAGAGAGAGAGAGGCGGACACGGTTGGACAAACTTTGCTGGCACAGGCCAAAATTCGAAGCACTCCACTCGTATCCACTTCACTCCACTACACCGCACTTCAGTTCATCTCACGCACACATACACCCTTGGTATTCAGACTGCTAATGAGCTTATTGTAATGGACTAGTACCACGACCAGGAGCAGGAGCAGGAGCAGGACCAGCTCAACAAACTGTACTAAACATGCTCAGTCTCCTCTCCAATTTCAATTTTTGTTAGGCCATAAAACCGAACTGAATTGCTTCGCCATTGCCACCATCATTGCTCTGATGGCAGGTGGAGGGGCTGGCGGGCTGCTACAAAATGCTTGAAACAACAACCCAATCTAATCCAATCCAATCCAATCCCATTCCATTCCCATTCAGTCCAGTTGAGTCCAGTTCAGTTCTAGTTTAATCCCGGAAGTAATTATGATTGTTTTCGACATGATTTTTGGTATTCTAATTTAATTGTTGGGTTTTTTGTTGTTCCTTTTTTTCCTTTCCCTTTGGTTCTGTTCTGTTCTTGTTGTTGTTGTTGCTAATTTCGGTTTTAATTTTTGTGTTGTGTGGCATTAAGAGTTTTTATCTCTCCGAACAAGGAGGATGAGGCAAATTAAGGTCCTATTCAGAGGGGCGGGGTGAAGGGGAAAGGCGTCTCTGGCGTAGGCGTTTGCGTGCCTAAGTGGATTTCATTGTCACTCGTCAGTGAGTTGTTTATACCGTAATGAATCCACCAGTAAGGCCTAATCCGGAGAGAGGTGGGGACTATGCGTGTATGGATTCGCTTGAACCGATTTTGATTTCATTGTGGACTAGCAATCAGTTCTGGGTCTAGACAGGGTTTTTCTTTCCCAGGTAAAACCAACAAAAAAAAAATAAACATAATTAAGAAAAGAGTGGAAATCATGTAGAATTGGAGAGAGGGAAAAAATAGTTCAATTCAAATATATTCATAAAAATTCATATAAAAAATTTCTTCTCATCTTGGTCAAATTTAGTTTCTCCTTGGGGCCCAAAAGGAATTGGTCAATAAATTTTTGAGACACACACGATTCAGCTGGGTTGAATAACTTTTTAAATAAATTCAGATTTCAAGGTTTTTAGTTTTATGTTTCAATTTGGTCATTAACGCTTGAGATGGCAGCAAATCGGGCTGTTTCCCCCCCCCCCCCCCAAACCAAAACAACTTGATTTGTACAGGAAAATATAAAAGCTTAAGGCCTATTTATTTAGTCTAACCAACACAGAAAAAAAAGAAATAATAATATAAATAAAATATTTCATTAAAAAAATGAAAAAAAAGGAAAAAAACACTTCATTTGCCTGCTCATAACTTTTAAGGTCTGTTAAACTTGGGCAGATATGAAAAGTGAGGGTATGAATAGGTTATTATGAGTCTTCTCCACATTTATGTCAAAAACACAATATACACATGCCAACACAAAATAGATGAAGCCTGACAAAGCAAACAAAATCCTCAACAACAACAAAAAAAAACTAAAACTAAAACTATAAAAATAAACAAAATATTACTAAAATGGCCAAAAGGAAGCCACGGAAGACAGAGAGTGAGAGTGAGAGGGGGGAGAGAGTTGCGAACTGTAACAATTTGATGGGCAACTGAGCAGAACTAAACTTACTATGAGTAAATAAACTAATACCCAAAAATCCATTAAATATAAAACTTTTAGACAAGCCAAACCAAACCAAACCGAAGCTCAACCCGAACGTAGGCAAGTTTTATCAGGTTTGCTTTTTTTTTTTTTTTTGCCTCTAAATTTTTATTACTCAAAAAAAAAATATGTAGAATAATAAAAAATATAAATAATAATATGTAAATATTTTATTTTATTTTTTCAAGTTACTGCGAATCAGATGAATCTGCCTGAATGAATAGTCGCTTTCGCATTTGTTTCAACCAAATGATATATCATAAATGTGGCTCATACATGCTCTCTCCAAACAAAAAAAAAATACATATACATATATCAACAAAATATATAAAAAATATTGCAAATGCCAGACTAGTCTTCTTCTTCTTTTTTTTATTTATTTCGAGCAGAGACTAAAAGGTCTCAGTTCAGTGGAGTCGAGAGTTCACAAAAAGTTCACTTGACTCTCTGCTGAGTTTATCTGCGAATCTAAACTATAATATGAAATATTTTCTCCTCTTCTTCTTCTTCTTCTTCTTTTTGTACAACATGTGAGCATGGGTCATATAAATCGAAGTCATGACAAAATATAAATAATAAAATTTCATTTCATTTTTATTTTATTTTATTTCGTTTTCTATGTGAAGAGTTTTTCCTCTCACTCACGCTTTTGCCTTTCCCTCAGCGCTTTTTTTTCTATTATTTTTTTTTTTTTGCATTCTCAACGTGCTTTTAGTACATAAATCTCAAGCTTAGCAGTTGCCCAAGCCACACAGCATAACATGAAATCTAAAACAAAAAGCACACAATTCATAAAAAACAATCAAAAAAAAAAAAAAAAAAACATACGGAAAAATCCAGAAAATCCTATGCTCTTTTTAAGGGTAAATGAAAGAGGGAGGCAGCTGGGGAAATTCCAAAGAATCGGATAAAATTCATTGATCTAATTACAAAGTCTAATTGATTTAACGTAGTAGTTATTTTACTCTTCATTCTTTCATTTTATCGATGTAGTCACTTAGGTTGTGACTGTACCGAACTGATTAATAAGGGCTTACCAATCGGTCTTACATATATCGTTATAATCTGTTTTCAAACGAACCTGAATATTTTAGTTAGTATAAAAAAAATACTAAGAGGTCTAATTTGGTATCCTAGGATTCCACTTAGACTCTTTGAAACTTCTAGAAAAACTGAGTTTTTAGGTTCAAGAAACCCATCAGCTTTTCCTTTAGAAATGAGGTAGCTCCCAGGATCATTATAAACTTTTTGGGCTTACCAAATCTAGTGAGACCTGTGGAAGCCCCAAGGCAAACTATTTCCGCGTTAAAAAAATAAAATAAAAGAAAAAAATTCTTAATCATTCCAAAAACAAATTCTCTTTCATTTCTTTCAGATCTCGCCCACATACTCAGGACTTGGGGAAAATTCCGAAAAACTAGTTGCTTTGAAAAAGGTATACCAAGAATGCCACAACCAAAAAGAGAAGAGCCCGGGATGCCTGAAACAACAGACACGACGCGATGTTTGCCGTGGGTGTTGAGCCAAAGGAGTCGAGTTTAGTCTGAGGAGGCCGGAAGGAAGGCAGCCAATATGAATATTGTTTGTGCACATATAAAAAAGAAAGAAAGAAAGAGGGAAAGAAGGCAAAAAATGACAAGAAAGAGAAAAAAATTGAGCAGAAAAATAGAAAAAGAAGTAACAATAACAAATCCAATATTAGATAGCTATAACAACAAAAAGAAAGCAATGCGTTGAAGTAGATTGTCGTACGCTTGAGTGGATGCTGTCCTGTCCTGGGCTGGTCTGAGCTGGCCTCAGCCAAAGTGGCCGGGGTGGAATGGACTGGGTTGGGTTGGTGTAAAATGTCTGTGTTGGTGGCGTGCTGATGTCTGGGTAGTCTGATATGGCATAGTTACAGTTACACTTACAGCTGCTGCCCCAAAACATACCACACATCCCAGGCAGAGAACCTGTCGTGATTCGCGACCGCACAACACTCTGCACTTTCTGACGTGGCACACGTTTTCCTTAGATATTTGCCAAACAATAAAAAACAAAAACATTTGCCCAGGAATCGAGAGAGAGTGATAGAATTGGAGGTGACGGTGGTGGTAGTAAGGGGTGGAGTATGAAAGGATAAGCCATGGAATACATTGAAGGTATCTTTGATTTTGCCAACATGCTCGCCTGACTCCAGCAAGACTTGAGCGCAAAAATGCCAAGGCAACTGGGAAAATAGCAGGCCAAGAAGAAGAAATCAAAACAAAACCAAAGCAAAAAAATAAAAAAATAAATAAAAATAAAGGATAAAACGAAAAGCTAGCAAAGTGAAGGAATTGAAAGGGTTTCACTTAAATTGAATTAAAAGAAGCTTAAGACTAAAACAAGACCAGATAAGCGCCAACACAAATCAAATAAACTTCCAAATGCTAAATGATATGGAAAACAGAATCACAAACGGAAAGACCTAGAGACAGAGAGACAATGACTGATTTGCTTCAACTTTAAGAATTTTCTTAGAAATCCGAAGACAAAATGAAATTCTCATTCGCTTTCGCTTGGCTTTCTAATTAAAAGCGTTGCTTTGTTCCTTTGCCCTTCCTTTTTCCTCGAATGCTTAGAAAGGCTTAGAAACTTATTTCAAATTTTTCTCTTGTGATTTTCTTTTATGTTTTTCTAATTAATTCCTTAATAATTCCGTGACAGTTTCGATTCTTTAAGTAGCTTAATGTGAAATCAAATATGAAATCCTCTATAAATGAGATGATTAGAATATTAATGAAACCAATTCGATCTGAAACTGAATTTAATCCAAAACTTTGAAATAATCAAATTATTAAAAATACTTCTAAAACTAGAGAGTCCAATTGAGCCGAACCACTAAAGACTTTCTTACCTAGCTGGGAGACCTCGAAAATAACATTTCCCTTTCTCAGTCGAGTTAAAGAATATTGGATTATTTCACCACATAGTAAGCCGGGTTATGTTACCATATAAGATCTTTTGATATCTCGGGAAGATCAGCACTTATTCTTTTGACTTTGATCCGAAGAGTTCTAGCCTGATGATCAAGTCTCACAAATCCGATCCTAGTCTTTACTACTCGAATACTAAATCAATGCTAACCCCAAAAAGTTTTTAAAATATTTTTTGAAATATTAAAATTGAAATCCATTAAAAAAATATTAAAATTATAAAACAATTAAATGCTTAGACCCTTGTAACCTAAGCTCAAGCTTAAGAGGAGGTTCCTTGAGAATTACAAACTTTTCTTTATGGATTGATGAACACATTCTGGGTTTAGGTTTTCAGATTTTAAAAAAATCCTATGGAGGTATATTCTTTTTTTTTCTATTGGAACTCCAATTGATTGTAGTACCAAAGGGATAATAATCTTTCCTCCATCTTGATAAAGATTCCCTAAAAATATTATCTATTTTCTTAAGATTTAAAATCTGGAGTTCCTTTAAAATGGAGTCATAATTTTTGTTCGATATTTAAAATACTCAAAATGACTTGTTTCCAGTTTTATTGTTGAGACAATAAAATAAAATGATTGCCGAAACTTTGAAATTTCCAGAGACAGATTTTATTACTTTTGAGCTTCCTTTCAAAAGTCATAAATGACACAAATAAAAAGGGAGAACAATTATCAAATATTCATGACATGACACCGTCCATTCCAATCCATTCAGATTTCCAGCAGGTCATTTTCATTTGAACCATTTCAATTCGGAAAGTTTTGAGATAAAATTTGACAAACTCAAATTCAATAGGAGACTATAATTTATCCGAACCTTAAAGTTTTAAACTGTCTGTCTTTCTCTTTCCCAATCCGCAAACTCTTCCCCATCCAGCGATTTATTTTGTATTGTTCTGTTGTTCTTTATTAAGGCAAATCCGAATAGAGAGATGGAAGAGATACTTTTTGTTTTGGGGCCTATCATCGATGCCTAATGGCTTCAAATCGTTTTTGGAAAAAGACAGAGAGAGAGAGAGAGAGAGCAAGATATAAGCTGAGTTCTCGCTTTCTTGTCGCTTGTCGTTGTCTGTTTGTCGGCTTTGAAAATGTTTAGCAAAAAGGTTAACACACAGAGAAGCCAAGCCCATCAAATCTATATTACCCGGGACAAACCTGAGAGCTACATAACCGGCTCACCCCTCTCGGGCCCAGAGGACTCCACCAAGTGCCTGGAAAAAGTATGTTGAAAAGGCCAGAGAATCCAAGCAGCCAATTGAGACTAAGCCAAAGCCATTTTGGGACCAACTAATGGTTGGCAAACTTTTACAATAACAACAACAACAATAGCTATATTACCAGGATACCACCTATACAGAAGGGTGACCAACACACACACACACACACACACAGACACACACCTACACAAGAACAGAGTTGGCTTAACCCAGAGACCATCAAGCATTAGCAAAGTGATAGCAAAGAAATGGAAGAGGTTTTGGGGGGATGGGGGGGAGGGAGACTCAAGGAGTCAAGGGTCAAGGCTGAGAGAGAAACCCAAACGACCATTAACCAGGCCAACGGAATAGTGCCAAAGTGTATCTAATTTTTCTACACTAACACCCAAAATCTAATTTATATCACGTTAATGAGCTTTTATGTCAAATTTACACACAAACACACACACACACACACCCAGACAGACGAAAGAGCCAAAAAGGTAAAAGACTTTGGGAGAGAAAAAAAACATAGACAAAAACTTTGAAAACTAACCAATTTCCGTGCATTACCCGACCCAAAAAAAAATGAGACCACCTCCCCCCCTCTTCCACCCACAAATAAGTAAAGTGGCAATCTGACTAAGCCGAAATCGAACCGAAGGCAAATTATCAACCAAATGAGCACACTTTTGTCAACCATTCAAAAAAAAAAAAAAAGAACCCACCCTCCCGGTGTGTGTGTGTGTGTGTGTGTGTTTGTGTGTTTGTGTGTGTGTTTGTGTGTATTCCCTCAGGTTCCTCACGTTATCTTAACTAAATTTACCAACAATAAAATGGCACAAAGACAAAATAAATAAACCAATAAAGACAGGAAAATAAAATATATTTGATCTAGTTTGCAGGACCTCTTGATACCCTGTAGAGCTTTCGAAATTCTTAGAGGAATTTTTTATTTTTTAAGTTTAACGATATTGTATAAATATATATAAAAATTTATACAGCTGAAAAATTAATTTAATAATAAATAAGTTGATTTGAGAGAGGATCGACTTGACACTGCTTTCGAATCTGATTGGAAAAAAAAGGGTTTCTTTATTTTCTTAAATATTTTGGAATGTCTTTTTTGTCTTTTTATTGATGAGGAAGACCCTATAATTCTTCTATATATATTATATATATTTTTATAATATTATTATCACGATTTTTAAATTTATTTCTTCTATCACTTTCAATTTATTTAGGAAAAATATTATTTTCATAATTCTTAAACTATTCATTTGTTCCTTATTTATATCTTCAAAATAAATATATATCTATCTCTGATATCTCAAAAATATATATCCTCTATATCCTCAATATGTCAAAGCTACTCAGAAATTGATAATGCTCTTTGGAGAGGACACAGAAAAAGGCAGCAGATAAAGAACTGCTGATTATTTTGGTTAAGCCAATAACTGAAAAGGTTATTAAATATTTTGGGCAGCAGTGTCAAAAAGAAGAACAAGAATAAGAAGCAGACGAAGAGGAAGAAGAAGCAGAAAATAAAGTAACCGCACTTCCAACAACAATAACAAAAACAATAAGAGCCAAACAGGACCTGGAGGACAAGGCCACCCCACTTAATGGCCTAAGGCCTTAGCATCTCGGTAGCCCTCTTTTTAGTACCTCCCCCCCCCCCACACACCCTCTCCCTGTCGTTCGCCTTTGCTGTAACTTCTTGACTAGACTATTTTGGGAGCCTTCGTTTTTCATAAAACATCAAAAGATTTTCAAGGGCGTTGGCGTTGGCGAAAAACTCAAGATAACCCAAAAAAGGAGAGGCGGCTGCTACTCTATTTGGTGTTGTTGTTGCTGTTGTTGGTGTAATTTTTTTGATTTGGGTATTTTTGGTAGCATCTGGTCTGTGTTTTTGGGCCTTTGGTAGGGTTCGGAGCATTCTGATGCGGTCTGTGATGTCTTTCAGTCAGGGCACCCGCTGGGCAAATATTAAACAAATCTAAGCGAAACGCATTGAAAAGTTGTCAACTTGCCTTGATAACAAACACGCCCTCACAGCCCCACCCCCCCCCCCCCTTGCATCCCTGCGACCACCCAACCCACTCATACCCAGAAATGTCCTACTAAGCCAAAGGTTGTCGTCTGTTTTGCTTTGTCTGCGCTGCTGTTTTTGCTACTTTTTTTTCAACTTTAGGAAAAGCGAAAAAGAACTACGAATAAAAAAAAAGGCAAGCTGAGAAAAAAAAAAAAACGAAGAAACTCAACATTGTCAAATTTAAATGCAAATTGCGAGGAAAGCACAAGCCAAGCGGTTAAAAAAATAAACAGGGCATGAGGGGAGTCTGGGAGGCCACAAAGGCTAAGCAGGTTCCAGGGAAGTGGGAGTGAACTTTTGAGTAGAGCTCTTCCCAGGGTTTCAGGGAGTTGTGGCAAGAAGCTGCAAAGTCTTAAAAAAAAGCTAGTTTGGCATTTGTTTTAGAAGTCTCTGGATTTTTGGATACTCTTTCGGAATGAACAATAACAAAAAGAAGGACTCGGCTCAATCGGATAATGATTTCAAAATTGGTTCGGCAGAGAATATATTATCTTATCTTATATCCTATATTGATTTCTTTCATGCAGACTTAAAGGTGATGAAATCCATGGAAACGTCGAATTATATCTTCAATTCCAAGTCAGCTGTTCTGGCCTGGAACACAATTTGAAATAGATCAGACAGCCCTGTCCTATACCTTTAAAAAGAAATCTATATTTCATTGGTATAGACTCTCACTTGTTGGATTCCAACGGTTCAGTTAGTTTCAACATAGCCTCTAAATCAGCTAGGACCAGAATATTTAGACCAGTTCTGATTACTATCAGGTTTATATTACTATATTCCAACGATTCAGTTAGCTTCAATATAGCCTCCAAGTCAGCTTGAACCAGAATATCTAGACCAGTTCAGATTACTATCAGGTTTATATTACTATATTCCATCTACATGAATCTATGTTACTCAAAGCTATTGGAATTCATTGAATCACATGGTTACAGCTTTAGCTTCGGGTCAGTTCATTATATGAGCCATATGATCTGGATCAGATAGTTATATCTCATATAAGTTATATACTATATCTTTTATCAAAACTATTTAGATTTCTTCTATGAGAAATAACAATCCTTCAGATCGACTCAGTTTTTCTGAAGGGTAAAATATCCCACATAACCTCAAATAGGTTAAGGCTCTATTCCTAACTTATTTTTAGTAATTAATAATTTATTTGAGACTCTGTCTGATCTAGATAGAATAGCTAAAAGGTATCTGAAAACATAAGTTCGATTGAGCCAACAAAGCTGAAGTTTGTCAATTAACTTCGATATATCAAAGTTCCATACTTTTCACCCAAAGTTGAGTTATAGTTTCGAAAAGAGTATTTAAGTTTCGGCATCTTCTGTCTTGTCTATTTTGGGCGTTTACGCGCTTCACATATTGACAGATTTTTCTTGTTTGGCATTTCTTTCTTTCATTTTTTCCCCCCGACATGTGTGTGTGTGTGTGTGTGTGTGTGGGTTCCTGAAAAATTATGTTCCTAAAGCTTCAACTAATGTTTGCAAAAGAGCAGCAACAGCAACAACAACAACAACAACAACGGCAACAATATAAACACAAACGATCGCATATGTTTAGCAGAGGAAAAAAAAAAGGTGCACGATGAGTTGACAAAAAACCCATTCCATGTTATCGGATCGAGGGGCGTAAAGGGAGGTGGATAGGTAGTCGCGCAGTTGTTCCCGAACTGAGCGTGTGTGTGTGTGTGTGTGTGCGTGGGAGGACCACGCCCTTGCCCACCTGATACCAGCGGCTAAACTTGCACAGAAACGCACACATACGCATTTTTTTCTTTCGTTTTTTTTTTTTTTTTTGTGTTTTCCTTTTCTGTCTTTTTTATGCGAGTTTGTGGCGCGGCAAATTATTTTGCCGTTGCTGTTGCCATTTCCTTTTTGTCACACTCGCTGCCCCTGCCCCAAAGCTCCGTGCCTGGCATATTGCGTATCACACTTATGCCGGGATTTTGTGACAAAAAGAAGAAAAAAAAAGTGAAGGAATGAAGAGGAATGGAAGACCAAGAAGCAGCCAGTAGGAAAGTAGTTGAAAAAGAGGAGGAATAAAAAAAAAAGAAAATAATAAAATAGTCCCTTCATTTCGGGCCAGCTGGCAAGTGGCTTGCAACTGGAGAGCCCCGACTGTGACTTCAATGGGTGTGAACGTGCGTACGTGTCTGCAGGTGTGTGTGTGTGTGTGTGTGCCTGGAGACACTCCCAGTTTCTGGGGTGGCGAGGCCTGGGGAGCAGGGTGTTGGCTGTCATGATAAGCTTAGCTTGGCACAGGTGCCAAAGGGCGGTAGTGTATTTTCCTCATTTTACATAAAACTTTTCGAGTTTATCTTTTTTGCGTTTAGCGTTGCTTATGATTAATTGCGAATGGTCTGTATAGGGTTGCAACTGGTGACGAGGGCTGGGTCCACCAGGAATAGAAGTTATGTGCACTACATCTCGATTTATAGTGTGAAAATAATTCCCATCCAATTGAAAGGAACTTCTATTTTTTTTTCTATCTAAAAAGTTATGAAATGCAATCGATAAACTCAACAAAAAATAAAATAAAAAATGGGAAGATAAAGTTTCAAGACTCTCGAATCATTTGTGTAATAAGTTTTAGCTTTGAGGCTATCGATAAGACTTGATTTCCATTTAGTTCATTATCAAGGATTTTTTTTATTGGATTAACTATGGATATACCCACTCCATATAGTTGCCTCGGTGCTATTAATGGTTCGGAATATATCAAATTAACTTTACTTCCAGTCTCTCAAATAATTTCTGATCACTATTCGGAGTATGTTATAACCTACTCTAGGCTTATATCTCGGTGATATCGATAGGCCAAGATAATGTTAAGCCTACTTCATTTGATTGTGTGATATATCTTATCGTGTCTTCGTCTTTGAGAAAATATAGCAAGTCATCAGGTATTCGTCAAATTGATGATAGGAAAATATAATTCCAACTACCTCACTGAGTTTCAAAAGACCAATTCAATTTCTGATAAACTTCTTATCGACTTATCGACTGATCGGCTTATCGTGTCTTCGTCTTTGAGAAAATATAGCAAGTCATCAGATATTCGTCAAATTGAGGAGAGTTTCAAAAGACCAATTCAATTTCTGATAAACTTCTTATCGACTTATCGACTTATCGGCTTCTCTAAGTGCTCATCCATACCCACTCTAAGTTCTCTTTCAATAATTCAAGCAAAGACTCTTAATTTCTCTCAGTTTGTATTGATTTAATTAGTGGTTCTATCCCCAAATTCTATGGATTAGTTTTCTTGATGAGACAAGCCAATATAACTATGATATTCATATACCTCTGAGCTGATACAAAATCTTTAGACTTCGGGTCTATTTTGAATATTTTGAAGAGCCGACAAGGAATTCATGAGCAATTCATCACCAATAAATTCGAGGCCATAAGACCAGTGATTAATTAATCCAGTCTGGCCTGAATGTTCCTTAGACTAGACTGGGTATACTTTATATGCAATATCGATTAATTTTTTAATACACAAACAAAAAATGAAAAAAAAGAAGGCCATAATCATATGCGCCTTTTATTATTAAAAGCGAAATAGATATATGGCAACACTAACTTATGACATTATCGGATCCAATAAATCAACCAGTAGACAAGAATGAAATCTAGATGACTCTACAAAGTGGTGGAGATGTCCTCAAGGCTAGACTGGAGGTTGGGGAAATTCGATAAAAAAAAAATGAAATAAAAAAAAAATTGCACATAAATTTTCACACATAATTCACATAACCTTTTCAGCAATTTGATGACCTCCACTAAACAAGCAACTAGCCATGGCTAACACAACTTCATGACAAGCTGGTAAAAACCTTTTTATTTATTTATTTTATACAATTTTTTTTTTTTTGTTTTTTGTTTTGGAGTGGGAGTTATTTGGAATTGTGTATGACCTGCTATTTATTTATGGGCAAAATGAAAAAAAAAACAACAAAAATCAAGCCGAAATGAGTGAGTGGTGGCAGAGGGAGAGAAAGAGAGATAGAGAAATATAGAGAGTGAGAGAGATAGAGGTAGCATAAAAATAACATTTATTATTTATTTATTTCGCTATCACTTTGTATGCGACACAAAAACCACAGCGTATTTTTTTTCGGTTCAAAGCAGAAATGAAATGAAACGAAGCCAGGCACGTTTTTAAGGTTGCCTCAAAACCCCTGATCCCCCTTTGGACTCCATGCCCTGTCGGTGCGGCTGCCACTGGACCAACGTTTATGAACTAAGCCAGCGTTTGAACCACAAAGTGACAAGAGTTTTACCAAAACCAACCCAAACGACCAACCCAACCCAACCTAACCCAACCGAGGACGAGCGACCAAATCTACCACAAAACAAACACCCCGTTTCATTGTCGCAGTGTAGGTAGCATTGTACCGTTACCCAGGCGAGTACCGCTATGCCGCAGTCTCGCCGTTTCGATTCACAAAGGAAATAAAAGTAATAGTTCGGTTCGTTTCATTTCGTTTGCTTTACTGCCTTTCCCTCTATTACTTCCCATCTCTCTCTCTCTCTCTCTCTCTCTCTCTTTCACTCTGCCACTTTCTATCTCTCTCTCAATTTCCTTGTTTGTGTGTGCACGCATTTGCGATTAGAAAAAGGATACACGTATTTTTTTTTTTTTTTTTTTTTAGCAGTGTGTGTTTTTTTTTACCGTTACGCTTTGCGGATGAGCTTAACTTGGCCCCGGCCCCGGCCCCATAATAAAGGTTGACTTGGCGGCGGCAAGGTGACAAGTTGGTGGTTATTATTATGCCGGTGGCCGATTCTATGCTCTCTGCCCAGATCCCTACCCACCCGCATTTATCCTTTCGCAGTGAATTGGATTGCTTTTGGCTTTTGGGTCGGTTCGAATTTGGGTTTTGGATAGCATTTTAATGGCTTAGTTTTGTGTTGGTCTGTCTATATGTCTGTCTCTGTCTGTGTGTGTGTTGTCAGCCCTGTTGTGAACATTTTTGGCCTCGACTGTCATTGGTAACGATTTGGCCCGGTTGGGTGGGTCATAAGCATAAGGAAGCAATTTGCCGAATTCCGACAACGAAAATGCCACAAATAAACAAAAAAAAAAAAAAAAAGAGTTGATAACACCAACTTTGATTTATCCACGAGAATAACGGTAATGATTGTTGGCCGAGTTTATCTGTGAAAAAAAACTTATGTATTTATATCAAATGAAGTGATAAATATGAAAGTGTTTTAACGATATGAAAAAGCTATCGAAATTTATGAAATATAGACGAGAATGATTGAAATATTCTATCGATAAGCAAGGAAAACTTTGTGGAAAAACTATCAAAAATTTTAGAGTTATCGAAGCAGGCAGAAGCCTTGAAATTTCCAACGAAGCTTAAGCCATTTGGAGTCAGACGAATCGATAGCACAGCTTCTACCGATAAATAATCGATAAGGAAATACTGTTAGAAAGAAAAATTAGCAACAGAATACCACCAATCATTCCTCAAGTCAGAGTCGACATTTTGACAAGCAACCTAGTCCTATCGATAAATAATCGATAAGGTATTCCGGATCTCTTTTGATCCTACCAAAGGTCTTATCAAAATAAGAAAAAAATTCCTTAAGTCAAAGTGAAATACTTAATGATCTACTTAATCCTATCGATAAGTTATCGATAACTGTTAAATAGGTAAAAAGATCCAGAGTTGTACTCCTATTTATCGAAAAGCGAAATATAATCGATTAGGTTTCTCCATTACACAGTCACTTGGGCAAAAGCAAAGACGAAACAATGGTAGACATCCATCTTAAGTTCAAGTCGATAAAATATCGAGTTAATTTTTGTCACTTAAATTCTTCCTCTTCTTCTTCTACTCCTTCCCCCCCGTTTGGCCGCCTCTGTTCGCACTCTTCAATAATTTTTGTCATTAGAAACGAATAAAAGTGCACTTAAATTGTACCTACCCAACTTCCAATTGCTCTCATTGTTCCGAACTGCGAAAAATCGAGTTCATGAAAATTTTGTTCTCCAACGGCCCGCTTGCACCCCCCCCCCCTCCCCCCGTCCCTCCCGCCGCCACCCTTTGACAGTGTCTAAAACTATTTGAGCATCAAAAGTTTGGCCTGACTGAAATTACCATGGCCTGCAAGCGTTGCGCCACATAACTCAGCAAAACTTTGCGGCAGGCTTCACTTGGACTCGCAGCTAACTGTAACTGCAACAACAACAACAACAAGAGCAAGAACAACTGGCAAAGCAACGACAACATCCACACAACTGTGTAGCTTGATTAGCAAGGCGAACTCAACTATGTCACTTCACCAAAGGGCGGCCCCTTATCTACCCCCTGCTTCCCTTCCTCCAGCATAAGCAGAAGTTAGGCCTTAGCTCAATGGATACCCTTGGCTTGCATACCCCCATTCCATGCCATGCCAGCCACCTGCTCAGAGCCAGAGCAGTCGTTGACGACATTGCGCAACTTAACGCTAAACGTGCGCGCCACGCCAAATGAAAACTTTTCAATAAGCTAAACACTTCAAACAAACGGACAGACTGACAAACTGTCAGCCCGACAGTCACACAGACAGACAGAAGGCCCAAAACACACAAACACACACACAACCTCAGACAGAAAGAGAGAGAGAAACTCCACCAAAAAAAAGAAAGGCACAGTGGGCAAAAAAAAAAGAATAGAAAGACGCCAAAACTAAGAGAACTGTTATTGTAGCAAAAGTTTTTCGCTTTTCTTTGGAGAAAAAAGTGGGGAAAAATCAACCTTTTAGTTGCAAAATAAATTAATTTGTACTCTTAACTAATTTCCAAAAAAAAAAAGTTTCACAAAAAATTATCCTGAGAACTGAGAAAAAATATAGACTCGAATTTTGCATTCTTTGTGGACAAAAAAAATTTGTAGAATTTTTTAAAAAGGAAGCAAATATTTATGGAAGAATTTAAAATTTTTTCTGAACTTAATTTAAAGCAAAGTAACCTCAAAATATAGCTGACCTTTATAGGAAAAAAATATTATATATTTGAGTAGTTTTAAAAATTCTTGAATTTGAATTGGCTGGAGAAATCATAATTATTAATTTATTATTTGGAAATTACTTAAAAAAAAATTATGGTAAAATTAATTTTAAAAAATATTTCAGATCTTTGGAACAAAATTTTGAAAACACAAAGGTCCCATATAAGCTAGAATTTTCGAAAATCAGAACACTTGAGAAAGTCGAAATTTAAAGGACTTGTTTGTGTCTCTGAAATAAGCCTACTCCTAAAAAATAAATAAAATGAGCTTAGTAAGAAAATTTTGAAAATTCTTACAATTTTTAAGGTCTTTAGAAGCTGCCCTTGCATATATGAAAAAAATACACTGCACCCTGGAGTAAAAATGAACTATGCAAAAGCAATAGCTGAAGACAATATTATGCCTCCAGAAGAGAGCCAAGTAGTAGTAATGGATGAAGGTCCCAAGGATTCTTAGGATACTTCAATCACCTTTACATTGAATTATTTAGAGTTTAGGATAAGAAAGTAATAATGGACGAAGGTCCTAAGGATACTTCAATCACTTTTCGAATATATAGAATTTAGGATAAGAACTTGGTAAACTGAATTGCCTAAAACAACTAAAGGAACAATCAAATATATAAAGCCCTATTAAAAGAAATTCTGATAAAGAACTAAAGAACCCTTAAAAATTCAAACTTTTTGACAAAGTAGAATCGACAATGAGAACAAACGATTCCAATAAGACAAATACTTTCAGATCAGTTGACTGTCTTTTGACGAATCAGAAAATTCTTTATACCATAATAAAAATTCTTCTTTATTTCAGATTTATTAAAAAAATAAAATCTCGAAAAATTAAAAAAAAAAAAATTTCAATTATTTTTTTCTTATTTTATTCAAAATTTTTTCTCTTTTTATTTTATAATTAATTTATTTTTTTTTTTTGTCAATTTTTTTTGAAATAAAAATATATCAACATTTTTTCACTGCCCTCGTACCACGGTGGCTCTGGCTTGGCAAGTTGACTTAACTGCGTGCTAATGAATTTGAAGCGCCGCGTATGAAAATGTTTTCTCGAGCGCACAAAAGTATGCACTAGTTTTTTTTTTGTATTTTTAGCCTCATTTCGGTTGGTTTTCATGTGTACTTTTTTTGAATGGTTCGAGTTGTTTTTGGTTGAAAGTGAAAGTGAAAGGGAAGCAATGAAATCTTTGAGATTTCAAATTTTTTTAAAAATTTTTCGAAGAAAAATATGAAAATTTCTTTTTAGAACTTCTTCTTTTTTTTGGAGTAGAAAACCAGCTCTTCTTCTTGTTTTTGTTTTTGTTTTTGGTATTTTCATGAAAGTACTTTTTGTTTTATTTGCTATGCATTTAATTGATTTTCAGTCGAGCAACTTGAAGCGAGACGAGTGCGTGTGAGTTTGTGTGTGCGAAGGATAAAGAGCAGAACAAGCAGAAAGTAAAAATTAAAAAAAATAAAAAGAAGAGGAAGAAGCAGAGCAAGAATATGCCGAGGCATCATTGACAAGAGAGCTGCGAGAAACAAACACATTAACGGTATATGCAAAACGCTAGAAAGAGCCGTCGGGCAAAAGGGGAAGTGTGTGTCAGAGCGAGACAGACAGAGAGAGAGAGAGAGAGAGAGAAGGCAGCTGCACACTTGTCACTGCGGGCACATCTTCAAAAAGAGAAAGAGGAAGAAGAAGACGTTTGGGGGCAAAAAAAATAAAATGAAACAGACAGACAGACAGATAGAGAGACAGGCAGACAGAGCTAAAGCCAGGCTGACTGACTGATAGAGATAGTGAATGAGTGTGTGAGAGAGAGAGAGGACGTCAGACTGGCAGACATAATGCAAACGTCAACGCTCAGCGTCTTATATGAAATTGTCTAAATGTCTGGCACCTCTGCGTCCGAGCCCTCTGCTCGGATACTTTTGGTTCGAATATTTTCTTCCTCTCCCCTCTCCCCCCACACCCCTTTCTCGCTCTCTCTCTCTCTCTCTCTCTCTCTCTCTGTCTCTCTCTTTCTCTCTTTCTTTTATTCTTGGCTCGCTTCCTTTATGCAAATACACACACACACACACCAACACACACTCACACCAACACACGCACAGTATTGCATTTAAATTAATCATACGCATGCAATGTTTGCACAAAGTAAACGGGAATAGGTAACGGCAAAGTTAGCGGTAAATATGCACATAGATATATGTATATTTGTGTATGTGTGTATGTCTGTGTATGTGTGTTTGCAATTTGCAAAATTGCTTTGCTTTGGCAAGCAAGAGACTCCCGAACGGAGCAATAGTGAGAGCGGTGGCAGGGGCAGGGGGGGGGGGGGCAATGGGCAAACGAAAAATCTTCGAGTACGAGAAGCAACTCATCGAATGCCCGCCAGGCAGCCAAATGGGCAACTAAAGCCGTAGAAATAAAATCTTCCCTCTCACTCACTCACTCCCCCCGTTCTCTAGTCTCTCTCAAACTCTAGTTTGTCACGTGTGTGCGTGTGTGTGTGTGTTTAAGTAGCCTGCCCTGAAATAAGGTTAAGAAAGCGCATCATTTATGCGATATCACATAAACACACACACACACACGCACTCACACTCAGGCAGACATGAAGAGGCTCTTTCGCGCTAGTCTGCTTTATGGCCTAGTCTGGTCTATATACACTTCGCCCTACCCCCCCCCCCCCACACCACCCAAACTCGAGCCCACTATCCTCGACCCCTCTAACCAACCCCTCCCCCCTTCCCCCCTCACGCTATTTCTATCGGTCTGCATTTAGCGGCTGTCTTACCTTAATTTATGTGCCTTGGCCTGGCTTACAGTTTTAGCAGCACTTTGCTGAGACACGAATTAGCCAATACACTCGCTGAGTGTGTCAAGGGTGTGGGTGGGTGGGTGGGTGGTGGTTGGGGTGTGGAGGTGTGTGTGAGGCAAACAGAGATACACACACATAAATCAGAAAACGGCGACTTGCTCGCTCGGCCAGAGTTTCTGGTTTTGGCTGCTAAGCCAGGGCAAGCTGAAAATTTCCAAAAGCAACAACAACAACAGCAACGACAAGTAAATATAACAACAATAACATTTTAGGCAACAATAAACAAGCAACTGAATTTGACAAGAGCCAAAACCTAAATGTATAATCATGTGTGTGTGTGTGTGTGTGTGTGGGTGAGTGCGCGTGTATGTTTGTGTCATTGTTTTTGTTGTTGTTGTTGTTTTATATTAGGCGCAGAATTAAAGTTGTTTCTAGTCTTGGCCGAGAACCCTCAAGGCAACTAAAAAGTTTACCAACGAAATTTTCGAAAAAAAAAAATAAAAATAAATAAAAAATAATAAATCCAACTTGAGATATTTCGTCCTAGCCCCCCACCCCCCTTACAAGTCACCTAAAAAAAATAGATATATAGATTTTTGAGATTTTTCTTGTCATATTTTTTTCGTCAGGCGATAAGCTGAAACCTTGGAGGAAACTTGGGGGGCTCACAATGATTTGGAACAAATAAGTCAGTCTTCTTCTTATTTAACATTAACTCTGATATCAGCCAGAGGTGACCCAAGAAACTTAGGCATATTCTCAAACAAATTTCAAGTCGAAACTCCAAAAAATTTGAGTCTGGAAAAAAAAATTTTTTTTTTTGTGAAAAAGAGTATGAAGCATTCACCCAATTTGATGTGGTCTACTTCGGGCCCATACCAGCAGGGACACTGTTTCTATTATTATAGCCAGTCCTGTTCTTCTTGTTGTTGTGTGTTTGGCTGCTCCCTGTCGTTTGCAGCGCTATTACAGTTAGTTTTGGTTGTAATTGTTGTTGTTGTTTGTTTGTTGGTTTGTTTATTTGCTTGTAGTTGTTGTTGCTTTTACCACTTGACACTAAACGAAAATGAAACTAAAATTGTCGGCCTGACTGCCGCCTGCCGACTGCCCTGCCCAGCTCCGCTCAGCTCGGCCTGGTCTGGTTTGGTCTGATGTGGTTTGGGCGACTGCTTAGCGTCATTTCTGTCACTTCTTGTCTTCGCCCTTGCCTAACTCTTGCTTGCAAAAGTTTCGAGACTAAAATGGAGTTTTGCGAAAAAAAATAAAAATAAAATGAGTGGAGTGAACGCGTTGAATTTTTACAATTTCACAGCCACTTGGAAAAAAATAAAAAATAAAAATGAAACGAAAAGTTGCCAACAGTCGTTTTGCCCATTTCCGTTTATTTATACATTTTTTCGTTGTTGTTGTTGTTGTCTCCCTCACCCTTGGTTTTTATTTATAGTTGTCGCTTATTTGTTGTACGTATTTTTAATAAGTTGCTCGCTGTTGTTGTTGTTGTTGTGATGAATTTTTTTTGGCTGGTTTTGGCTTTATTATGCATAAATTATGGCCATGCCTGTCATTTGGCTGTTCCACCGACAACAACAACAACAGCAACTGAAAGAACTATAATGATGACAACACTTTAAAGTTTGAGAGGCACTTAACAAACCCCTTCCGCTGGCTAAACAGTTATTTATTTATTGGTATATGTGTGTTGGTGTGTTTGTGTGTGTGTGCATGCAAATTAAGTTGAAATTTTCCATAAATCAAAACAATTCATGTGTTTTTGGGAAAATTTTGAATTTAACAAGCTAATTGGAATTTGTTGATACTGAAAAATTCATAGCATACTTATCAGCAACAATTTCCGAATTTCTTAGATAATTTTAAATAACCTCGAAATTATGTCAAATTTTCCTTTTTTTTTATTTTTTGGGGGGTTTTGGCCGAAACCGCAATCGCCGATTTCTAGTTTTTGGCTTTTTGGTTTTGCGTATTTTTTTTTTTTTTTTTGGTTCGTTCTCCTCCCTGTCTTCTTCTTCTTCTGGTACGTTTTCATTTCTCATTTGAAATAAATTATGCAAGTTTTGTGGATTTATGTGGCTAAAATGTTTGTTGCACATGTTAATTGCAGTCTGCCGGCCAAAATTGGTGCCAAAAAATTACATTTAAAATATGTTTGACAAAATTTATGGACACAAGCAGGCATATGTATATGTGTATCTCTTTGTGTGTGTTTGTGTGTGTGTGATGTGTACTTTTTTAATTTTTCTATAATTTCTATACTGCCGTTGGCATAAATCAACCAAACTACAAAAATAAGCACAAGTCAGACACAGTGAGTGTGAGAGAGAGAGAGAAAGAATGAGAGAGAGAGAGGGGATGAGGGTAAAAGGAATAACCGAGAGAGTGTGAAAAAAAGCAAGCGTCTACTTCTTCTTCTTCTTCTACTTCTTAGTTTACAACTTTTCTGGTTTTGTTATTTTGGCAACAGTTTTGCAGTCACCGAGCACAGGCGTCGGCGCCGGCGGCGGCGGCAGCAGCAGCACCAACGACACAGTTACACAGAAAATAACGGAAACGACACAACCAACCAACCAACCAACCAACGCCAGCAACAGCAACTACAACAACAACAACAACAATCACAACAAAACAAAAGCGAAAGACAAAAAGCAATAGAAACAAAAACAAAAACAAAAACGAATGCGACGTCTGGCACAATTACAAGAGCAGTTGGATTTGCCTTGATGTTTTTTACAGTTATTTTTGTTGCTGTCGCTGTTGCTGTTGTTGTTGTTGTTTTTTACAGCTTCTGTGTGTTGCTGCTGTTGTTGTGGGTTGCGCCTGGTGCGCCTTTCCTTTTTGGTTTCGTTGTGTTTGCCTTTATTACCCTTACCCAGCCCCCTCCCCCACCCTCTCCCCCTACCGCCACCACCACCTACATTCGCACACTCTCTCTCTCTCTCTCTCTGTTTTTGCCTCTCGCTTGCTCACATTAATTACAAGGCGCGGGCGGTGAAAGTTTAATTTGTTTTAATTAATATGCGCCATGTTGAAGTGGCAAAGTGGTAGGTGGCGGAAGCGCAGTGGGAGAAGTGGGAGAAGTGAGTCAACCAGATTGGTTTACTTGGCCATCAAATTTTTTGTTGCAACCCTTGACACACGCGCCACAGCCATCCAGCCATCCAGCCATCCACAACCAAAATAAACACTAATAAAAAATTTAAATAACAAAAAAAAATATACAAAATACCAAAACAACAACAACAACAAACAAAAAACTGAAAAAGTTTCAAAACTTTACGCGCATCTCAGTTGACCGCATCCGCATTCGCTTGCATTTAGAGCCGCAGAGCAGAGTCTGCCGTCTCCACCGTTGCTGCCTTCACTATCCAAGTGCAAACTAACGGTGCTTTCAAAGTGAAGACGGGGCAGGCAGAGGGCGGCAGCAGCAGCAGCAGAGTTTAGTCAGTCAATGCTTGTGTTTTGCCTAGTCTACAATCTAACGGTACACGTCCACAATATTTTTGAAAGTGCGCGCGCAATGGAAGGCACTGGAAAGTCAGACCACAGTGGTCTCACCCCCAGCGAACATGGTAGTTTTTTCATTCAAAATTTACTTACATTTTGTCACACACAATAATAGGACAAAATAAATTCAACTTCAGACTTACCGTTATTTTATTGGTAAAACTTTTCACTTGGAGAAATGTTTGTGACACCTGTTCCACTGTGGTCACAGCGTTGCCAACTGTTGGTAAAATCTATGCGAAAGGGCAGCGCGGGGCGATGTGACTGAGTTTTGTTTATGCGGCGCGCGGCTTGCGACCGACACGGCCACTTGATTTGTACGATTTTTTGTCGAGCATTTTTTCGTTTGGCTTGGAACTAGGATAATATTATTTATCAAGCGCACCAAAGACACTGAGACACGCTCACACATACACGGGCCAGCATATGTGAGGCGCTAAAATACGTGAGAGACACTCTGGCGCCACTAAATAACGGCACTTTACTCACAATCTCATTAGGAACTTGTAACTGTTATTTGTATTGTTGTTGCTGCTGTTGTTGCTGTTGTTGTTGTTGTGGGCGATGCCGCTTGCACGTGGTGCTCGTAGCGGCCATCATTTCAAATATGTTTTGATAATAATTTTCCGTTTCTCTGAATTCTTTCAATTGCGAAAAGCAAAATAACAAAAAAAAATTATGTCACGCACTTGATAAGCACTGCAAAAAAAAATTTAAATATTTAATTAACAATAAATGCACATGAGATATAATGCACTTTGACTTTGTGACGCGTGGTTATGTCGCTTTTGGATTTTGGATTTCCACCGCAGCTATAAACCGACTCGGTGAATGGTGAAAGTTGTGTGGCCGACTATTCGTAAGAGAATGGAGAAAGCAATAAGAGAAAACAGCTTTTTCATACAATTTTAGCTTTTTTGTTTTTGTTAGCATTTTTCTAGCTTTTTTCCACCCAATCTCGGCAAGCGCTCGAACCGGTCGAAGGAGTCTACGAAAACCACTCAACTCAGTAAAGAATAAGCAAGAGACTTGAGTTTCTTTTCAATTTAACAATCACATTCGATTTATTTTGAAACTAATTGAATAAGATAATAACAAAGGCAAATTAAGATAATTAAAATTTAAGGTTGAAACTTGAAATATTTCAATAAATTAAGCAACCATTTCTGGAAAATGTTCTAAAAAAAAAAACAAAAACTATTTTTGTTCACATACTTTAATCTATTATTATATAATTTAAGATCTGGTGAACGTGATTTGAAATCTAAATGCAATGTGAGCGACAAGGTATAAAAGAGCCGTGTGTTTCTTCTTAGCCTTCAGTTTTCTAGCTCTCTCAAATCAGTTCACTTTCTACCAAGCCAATTTTCCTCAAATTCAGTTTTCCACTCATTGCCACCAAAATCGACTCATTTCCTCGAGTTCTAGCCTTTTTCAGCTTTTTTTGGAGACTTCCAGCCAGTGCTGCCATACTATGCATGTTTTTGGCAAAACACTTTGGGAAATTGCGAAACTTCCAAAATTTTAAAACATGGGCGATTCACTAACATGTGTTTTTTTTTTTCTTTCAAATATTTTTAATTAGTACTTTTCTCTCTTTTTTCCTGTGAAAGAGTGATGTGGCTATCATTGTTAGATCACTTGCCCAAAGACAACCGGTTTCGTTTGGTAACAATAAAATGTTTGAAACATCTTAGTGTCGTTGTGTTGGGCAAATTTAATTGAAGATCGTTACATCTTAGTGTCATATAACATGTTCTAATTATTCATTTTTTATTATTCTATATATTTTATTTCTTTAGTAAATTATTTTTCTGGCAGCTTCATTTCCAATTTTTTTTTCAGATGTAGATGGCGCCTTATCAGTATGGCAATTTAATTGGAATACAGTGTGCCCGTATTTTTGGTCAAAAATGCAGCCCTGCTCCGGCCGTGTTCACCAAATGAACACGGTTAGCCAATTTCAGCTCTCACGCTCACGAACCGCTTACTGTCAAACACGACATACTAAACTACGTGGCTGACTGTGTGCAGAAACTTGTAACAAATTAAAGAGATTTAGCTAAAAACAAACAATATGCTAACGACGTGGACCAGAATCCTCATTACCTTAGTAGTATGCTGCCTGCTCATGCACCAGACAAGGGCCTTCATTGTCAACGTCGATGCTCACAATGTTGAATGCTTCTTCGAAAACGTCGAAGGCGGCACCAAATTCGGTGAGTAACGATTTATTTAATCAAATTAAAATTAAGCATTTAATTCTTATTCCCAGGCGTTACCTTTGAGGTCATTGAGGGCGGCTTCCTCGATGTGGACATCAAAGTCACCGGGCCCGATCAGAATGTGATGCATGATAGCGAAAAGGAATCTTCCGGCAAATACACTTTTGTGGCCCCTGTCAAGGGAGTCTACACTGTGTGCTTTAACAACGAGCGTAGCAGTATGACACCAAAACTAGTCATGTTCTCCATTGATGTGGGCGATACCCCGGCACGCGCCCCTGGCGCACCCGGCGAAGAGGAAATGGGACACACCAAGCTGGAGGACATGATACGCGAACTCTCCGGCACCTTGACCAGTGTCAAGCACGAGCAAGAGTACATGCATGTGAGTGAAAGCCAGCTTCTCTGCCTCATAGCCCTTCTTATAGGCAATCTCTCTTTTCTGCTCATCCAACAGGTGCGCGATAAGATCCATCGCTCGGTAAACGAGAGCACCAATTCTAGGGTGGTCTTGTGGTCCACTTTTGAAGCCTTGGTTTTGGTTCTGATGACTGTGGGTCAGGTTTACTATCTGAAGCGTTTCTTCGAAGTCAAACGTGTTGTGTAATTTGCCGGCGAAACGAATGTACGAATGGAAGGATGTACGGATGATGTGTGCGTTTCTGCAGTCTCTCAGCCTAATTTAAATCTATATATAATTTTTTTTTTTTTATAAAATAATTAAATAAGGCGTGAATGTGAAAAGTTTCTTGCGGGGGAAGAGCGGGGAGAACCAAATTGTTAATATTCCTCACTTTTGTCAAATATTTTTATTTTCTATAAAGAAAGTTTTGTCCCGAGGGTTAAATAAATTCATTTTGCAATTCCTAAAAAAAAACCAAGTATTGCTTTGTATTGAGTTAACAAATTCTCCTTGGAATAAAGGGAAATTTTAAATCGAGCGCTATTTCAAATAGCACAGGGTGACTCCGTTTTCGCTGCAGAAAAGAGCTGTAAATCAAATAATGAATTTATTCAATCCTGAATTAACATTGATGGAGTAAGCTTAAGCCCTTACAAATTTGTATAAAATCATATATAATTTTGAAAAAGACAAAAGGTTAAACAAAAAGCAGTGCCGAGTGTTGCCAGAGTGTCAGAAAAGTTTGGTTCTGTCAGCATTGTATCTCATACACTTTTTGCCTTTAGTACGGCAGCACAGTTTGCGTCTTCTGGCAGCTCTGACACTTTGTTATTTGAGTGCATCCAAAGGAATTTATTTATTTGCGTTTCTGCCCAGCCATACAAATTGGCTATATAACGACTATTGAGTGCTTCGCAGAGGCAAAGACCCGACCAACCCGACTCAAGCCAAATGCTTAACGACAGTCGTTTGCGGTGGTGTGTGAAAGCGTTGCTGTGGTCGTTGGATTTGTTTGGATTCATTCTGCCTGTCAGCTGTTGGAATTGTAATCAGATTAAGAAAGCATAAAGAATATTATGCACAAGATAATAAATGGCCTGGCCCGTGGCCAACAGGGCTGTGTGAGAAGAGGACCACTGGCACTGCGTCATATGAGTGTGGTCAGCGGCCAGGGGCAGGCGGAGGCGGATCATGCCGATGAACAGGTGTTGCGTAAACGCAAATTCAAGCCTCACCAGCAATCGGCCGAGATGACCGAGAAGCTAGCCAGCCAGATGCCCAGCCAGGCGCGTGTGGTAATCTGCGGGGGTGGCATAACCGGAGCCTCGGTGGCCTATCACCTGGGCCTGCAGGGCTGGGGTCCCCAGACCTTGGTCATCGAGCAGGATCGCATGGGTGGCGAATTGCCCTGGAGTGCCTGCGGCCTGGCTGGACGCTTCGAGCCCAGCTACACAGAACTCAAACTGGCCGAGTACTCCATAGACTTGATCAAGGAGTTGACCGCACGAGGTCTGCCCACGGGTTGGCGTCAGGTGGGCAGTCTCAATTTGGCCAGGAATTTCGACCGTATGACCTCATTCAATCGCATGAAGTCCCAGGCCGTGGCCTGGGGCATGAACTGTGAGATACTCAGCCCGGAACAGTGCAAAGAGCACTGCCCACTCATCTCCCTTGACGGCATCGAAGGCGGCCTCTGGATACCCGAAGACGGAGTCTGTGATCCCCACCTCGTCTGCCATGCCTACCTGAGCGAAGCCAAGCGTATGGGTGTCCAGGTTGTGGAGTTTTGTGCCATCAAGCAGATCCACGCTCGACACGGCAAGGTGGCTCGCGTGGAGACCACCGCCGGGGACGTGGACTGCGAATACTTTGTAAACTGCACCGGCTTCTGGGCCCGCGAGGTGGGCACTCTGTCCAAACCGGTGGTCAAGGTGCCACTTAAGGCTGTGGAGCATCACTATCTTCACACTCGGCCCATACCCAATTTGGATCCGAATACACCCTTTGTCCGAGACTTCGATGGCCGCATTTTCTTTCGCGAATGCGAGGGTCACGTCCTGGCCGGTGGTTTCGAGCGCGAGGCCAAGATGGTCTATGAGGATGGCATTATCCCGCTCTCCCAGACGGCTCGCCAGCATCCCCCGGACTGGGACCACTTCCACGAGCTGCTGGACGCCCTTCTGCAGCGTGTACCCTCTTTCCGAGATGCCACCCTGGACCGGCTCACCAATTCCCTACAAGTCTTCTCACCCGACTGCAAGTGGATTCTGGGCGAGGCCCCGGAAATCCAAAACTATTATGTGGCCGCCGGCAACAAGACCATGGGTGTCTCGGCCTCTGGCGGCATCGGACGCACCCTCACCGATCTGATCATCAAGGGCTCCACCTACCTGGACTTGCACATCCTCGATATTAGCCGCTTCCTGGGCCTCCACAATAATAGGAAATTTTTGAGGGACCGCTGCAAGGAGGCCCCTGGCAAGCACTTCGAAATCAACTATCCCTTTGATGAGTTCCAAACGGGAAGGAATCTCCGCATGTCGCCCATCTATCCGCAGCTAAAGGAGGCCGGCGCCGTCTTTGGCCAGTCCATGGGCTATGAAAGACCCACCTATTTCGACCAGAACGACAAGCAAGGTAAACCCATCGAGCCACCAACCAGTCCAACACTTTTCAACTCTTCTCTTTCGCAGATGAATTCGGCCTGCCCCGCTTTAGGATAGCCAAGACCAAGACCTTCGGCAAGCCACCCTGGTTCGATCATGTGGCCAGCGAGTACCAGGCCTGTCGAGAAAGAATCGGCATAGCCGACTACAGCTCCTTCACCAAATACGATCTCTGGTCCAAGGGCAACGAAGTGGTGGAACTGCTCCAGTATCTCTGCTCCAATGATGTGGACGTGGCCGTCGGTTCCATCATCCACACCGGCATGCAAAATCCCAATGGTGGCTACGAGAACGACTGCTCTCTGGCCCGGCTCTCGGACAAGCAGTAAGTCCTGTTCCACACCCCTCAAACGGCTTAATCCAGAGTTGTCTTTCTCCCAGCTACATGATGATTGCCCCAACCATACAACAGACCCGGTCCATGTGCTGGATCCGGAAACACATGCCGGCCCATTTGAGGGCCAAGGTGAATGTGGCCGATGTCACCTCCATGTACACGGCCATCTGCATTTTGGGCCCCTACACCCGGGTCCTGCTCTCCGAGCTCACCGACACGGATCTGTCGGCCAAAAATTTCCCCTTCTTCACTTACAAGGTGAGCTGAAGATCTGAAAATGGGGTCAAGCTGAGCCTCAGAATTTTCAAGAACGAAAATCCCACAAAGTTCGGACAGCAAGGTCCCCGATTTAGGAAAGAAAAGGAAGGAATTTTAACGAAAAAACCAAAGAGCTTTGGATCATTTTGGGGTTTTAAAAGAGGAGATGGATATGCCTAAAGAAGTTAAGATAATATTCGATTTTATATCAGAGAAAAAAGGGATAAAAACTGAGACGATATTTCCCAAAAAGAATTCCTGAAGAAGTCTCAAGAAAAAATTGGAGAAAACAAGTGAAAAAACCTGAAACTTTCAGTAATTTTTGATTAGAAAGATAAGAACCATGTAACTTCTTTGAGTTGGAAAATCTCAAGTAGTAACACGATGGGAATAGAATTTCTTAGAGACTCCAAAAACCGACAAATTCTGAGTTCCTGAAAACTTCGAAAAGCTGAAGAACTGGGAAAATTTTAGAGACTTGAAACCCTCAAAAATTTCGAATTTATTTTCGTTTGAATTCTAGAAAATCGAATCAGAACTTTATATTTAAGAATGGTAAAATCGGAAAAAGATAATCCTGACTAATTAAGAAACTTGAATCAGATCGGACCAAGAAAGGCAGTAAACTTCGAGAACTAATTGAAGGTTTCTTCTTTTCTCGCAGGAACTCGATGTGGGTCTGGCCGATGGCATTAGGGTGCTGAACATCACCCATACCGGCGAATTGGGTTATGTCCTGTACATACCCAATGAGTATGCCATGCACGTCTATACGCGTCTCTATCAGGCGGGTCAGAAGTACAACATCCAGCATGCTGGTAAGTCCTGAAATTGATTCCCCGAGAACCTAAGAAATCCATCTTTACTTTTGTCTAGGTTACTATGCCACACGGGCCTTGCGTATTGAAAAGTTCTATGCCTTCTGGGGTCAGGATTTGGATACCTTCACCACGCCCTTGGAGTGCGGGCGCAGTTGGCGTGTCAAGTTCAATGTGAGTGTCCAAATGACTCGCGACGATATAGATTAAGTCCTAGCTGAGTTCTTTCGTTTTAGAAACCGATTGACTTCATTGGTCGCAATGCCTTGGTAAAGCAACGGGAGGAGGGTGTGAAGCGCATGTACGTCCAGCTGCTGCTCAGCGACCACGACCACGAGGTGGACATGTGGTGCTGGGGTGGTGAGCCCATTTACCGAGACGGCGTCTACGTGGGCATGACCACCACCACCGGCTATGGCTACACCTTTGAGAAGCAGGTGTGCCTGGGATTCGTGCGCAATTTCGATGAGCAGGGCCAGGAGCTGCCGGTGACCAATGAGTATGTACTCTCGGGACACTACGAGGTCGAGGTGGCCGGTGTTCGGTTCGAGGCCAAGGTTAACTTGCATTCGCCCAACTTGCCCACCAAGTTCCCGGATCGCGAGCGCGAGGCCTATCATGCCACGCGGGACAAGCCCGACCAGGCCGACCTGTTGTCCTTCGGCTCGAACCTGCTAACACGCCAATAGGAATTAATCCTCCTTGCGCTAAATTGTTGAATTCGTATATAATTTTCTTTTTTTTTTTTTTTTTTTGATTATTATTTTATTGTTGATAATTTGTTTGTATGTTTTTGTGTGAGTCTCAGAAAGCAAAGCTTCAAATTGAATAGAAAATTAATTGCTCAAAAGTGCAAAAAAAAACAAAAAAAAAAAAAAAACGAAAAAAAAAATATTGCAAACTCCGAAAAAGGTTGCAAGGTCCTTGGCCTCGTCAATTACTAACGAAATTTTTAAGATACTTTTTTTTTATATATTCGAATTTTTATACAAAAAAAAAAAAAATAGATTTTATAAAAAAAACACCTCACATTTGTTAAAAAAAATACGCACAAAAAAAAAAATTATAAACTAAAATTTTGCAAATGAAAATTAATTTTTTTTTCCAAAATTTATTGTTAAATTTAATTTAATTTTTTTTTTTTTACTCGCAGAAAAAACAATTGTTAATTTTTTTTTTTAAGAAGAAGAAGAATTAAATTGGTTGTTAGAAAAAGTCCTCCCCAAATGGGTGGCAATCACTTTTATACGTCTCCGAACCAAATGGTTCAGAGAGAGTCTATATAATCCGATAATATTTATATTGTTAACAGATATTTCATAATTAAATATACATATTTTTTTTTTTTTTTTTACAAAATCGAAAATGTATCAAAAATTGTTGAGAGTTGTTTTCATTGTTTTTCTTGGCTATTTTGGCGGGCACCGAGGCGAGTGGAAAAGTGAAAGGCCGAGACATGCAACAGAATGTGGCTTCAACTTGATGTGGAAAAGTTTCCGCCAGCTAAACTGCTGCACAAAACTTGCCACAAACAAAGGCCGCTCAACTCCGCCGCCCTCGCCAATCGTCGAGCATGAAAGATGTTGTGATTTTGCGAGGGGCGCTTGACAAGTCACGATGAGAAATAAAAGGTCACCAATGTATCCAAGAAAATTGAGATAATCATTTGCCTAAGAAATAGCTAAAGATTTTTGATCTTATTAAAAAAAAAAAATGAAACAGTTATCCCTAAAATTTTTAGTCATTCTTAGCTTTTAAGATTTTCTCCTCAAACAAGGAGGAGTTGGTAAAACTCTGGAGAATATTTTCATACTCTTTTCGTAGACCAAAAAGCTTATCCATTTTGTTCTGAAGCAACATCCAGGGCCCCATGCTCGGACCTCTCAAACTTATCTCCAGATTGGCCGATCTTGATAAACTAAACCCTTGAGGCAGGGCCATCGGTTCAGTGTTTTCTATGGACTTGTCTCTAATTCCCAATTTTATATTTATCAGATCTTGTCCGATTAGATTGATTAGCTCTCTTATAGTTCAAAATCGCTCAGTTGGTTAGGTATAGCTCCGTCTGAAATCCGTGTGAAATCTAATTTATCATATCACTATATAGAACTAACCTAAATCAGTTTTATGTATAACTTTCAGATTTGGCAATTTAGATTACATATGTGCAAAAAATTAAATGAAATAGACTGCCTGCTATAAATTATATGAGGTTTTTCCGATGAATAATTCATAGAATTCACTTTGGAAATTAAACTATAGTCTTGAATAACTCAAAGCTACCAAGCTTTGAAATATATGTTTAATCTTAAAAGGTTTGCAAAACCCACAACTTCGAATTATATTTTCAATCTTAAAAGGCTTAAAAGTCTCTTAGGCATAATCGAAGACCTTAAAAGACTTGAAAGTTCCACAGATATAACTTTGAGTATCTTGAATATATCAAGCTTTAAATTTGACCTTAAAAAGCTTGGAAGTCATAGAGATATTACTGACCTGTATTTAGCTTGAAAGAGGTTTTGGAATTTCCTTATTGCTTGAGGAACTTATCACTTACCTGAACAACTCAAAGACAAAGAAGAAGAGCAAGTTTGCTGGCACAGAGAAATGTGAACTGCTTTGCCCACCCTCGTATGCAAATAGCCCAACTCACAAACACACACGCACACTTAGAACTATAGGAGCTGGTTAATATGCAGAAAAGATTTTTATTTATTTATTTATAATTTTTTTTTTTTTTGTTTGAGGATCGTGGGAAGGAGGGGTAAGGCGAAAATGGGAAAAAAGTGGGAGTGGCTGTGGGCTGGACTTTTGCTTTTGGTTTTGCGGTTTTGGAGTTAAGTTTGAATTTGAGTTTTGGTTTTTCGGTTTGCTTGTTTAGTCAAGAGATTTCAGCCGTGTGCTAATGCCCAAAACTCGGGGCAAAAGATTTTTGCACATGTTTTTCCAAAGTTTTCAGTTTGCCTGCTCCTTTTCCCCTCTCTCTCTCTCTCTGTCTATATATATATGTATGTATGTGTGTATGTGTGTGTGTGTGTATTTTCTCAAAGTCTAAAAGCATGTCCAAGCCAGCCAAGACCAAGACGAAGACCAACCAAGAACTTTGCCAAAGCTACTGGTCTCTACTAACAACAACAACAACAAGAACAACGGAACACCGTCAACATCCTGGGGCCACTTTTGGCCACGCTCGGCTGACTTTTGGGGCACTCTTCTGTGTAGGATTACAAACTATCTTTTTGTTAGTAATTAGCTGCACACGATAAACGTGACATTATTATTGTTGCAGCAGTTGTTGCTGCCACTGCCACTGTTACTGTTACTGTTGTTGTTGTTGTTATTGTTGCAAAGTTTTTGGCTTTTGCTTGTTTGCTTGATTTGTTTTTTTTTTTTTTGTACTCGATGGGGGAGAGGTCCGTCCATGTTGTTGCTGTTTGCCCAGCACATTTGAATTTTGTCTTAAGTTGTCCACAGTCTTGGCCTTCCCCCCTCCGCCCTCACCAGCCCCGCTTGGCCAAACCCAGCCCAGCCCAGTCCAGCCCAGTCTAGTCCAAACATTTTCTTGGGCCTTTACAAATAAGCATTTGTTAAATCAAAAATTCAAGTGGCAACGCCGCACTTGGCTTGACTGGCCTACGCCCCCCTCCATTCTCCAACCTCCTCACCCCATCCCATAAAGAAACCCCAAGAAATTATCAATTTCAAACTGGCTGCAACTGCCGCCTCGTCATGTTTTGTAATTTATGCCATTTATTTTGTGTGGTTTTCTACCGTATTTTTTTTTTTTATTTGTAATTTTGTATTTTTCATATTTTCTTCATTTTGTGGTTGGCAATCATGAAATTTGCATATATACCATACAACTCCTTCGGAAGCTATAAACAAAAAAAAAAAAACTATATATAAAAATATTATTATCTCCCTCAGTTTTTTTTTTTCGGTCTCAACAGGAGGGGCCAATTTGTGGCCAAGCGAGTCCATCCAAAAATTCCAGGCAAGAAAATTGAAAGCCAGACTCAATTTATTTGATTACACCCAGAGTCGACTGGATCTTCAGATTCCTTGGACAACTTACAGGCGATCGGTAAAATTCAAAATCAAATAAAAACAATGCGAAATAAATTCGTTTTTAATTGTAACAAAATTTTTATTATTTTTACTAATTTTACAAAATTTTCAGAATTTTTAAGAATTGTTTAAATTTTTTTAATCTTAAAACTAAGTGTTTTCTGTGTAAAAAAACTGCCCTACTAAAAACCCTGGAAAACCATCAATTGAGAGGCCTTCGAAAAGCTTTAACAAAAACCTTGCCAAGTTTATCAAATAAAAAAGCACAAAATTTACGTGAAAGCATATAAAATTTTCTTAAATAAATTAAAAGTTTTAAGCAAAAAAAAAAAAAAAGTATTAAAAGAAATCCCTGCCGTAAATTAAATGAACGGGGTTGGTTAGTAAGTAAGGCCGATTTAGGTTTGTATTCAATTCAATAAAACTCGACGCCTCTAGTGATTCCAAATATTCTAGAGATAACTTTTGTTAATACACTATTTTTCTTCGAAAAGAGTATAAAAACCATTTTTAAAAAGTTTAAGAATAAAGAGCAAATTAAAAAAATAAATAAATCCCTAAGAAAACTTGATCAGACAACATTGAACTTCTCCAGCCTATGGCAAGCTAACTTCCTCAAGGGCTTCAAAAACCTAAAATTCCAATAATATAGAAAACCATCGTAGCTCAGAAAGCTCACAAAAATTATAAAAAACAACCTCTAACAATGCCGGCAAATAATTAAAACTTTGCCAACCACAAAGCAAAACTAAAATATATATGAAATTAGAAGGAAATCCACGACAACGCACGATGCCAAACGAAAAAAATCGCAGAGCAATAATTCACAGGAAAATAAAAAAAAAAAACGGATTCTGTCAAATAAACTAAGCTCAAATTAAATTAGAAAGACACTTTTATCCAGAGCATCGTTACAAGAGAGCAATTGCTTCTCTCAAGCTCAATCAAAACATTAACAAAAAAAAATATTTATTTCAGAAGACCAGTGAAAAAACCCATTGGAAAATATTAAAAAAAAAGGAATTTGTCAAATTAACTAAGCTCAAATTAAATTAGAAAGACACTTTTATCCAGAGCATCGTTACAAGAGAGCAATTGCTTCTCTCAAGCTCAATCAAAATAAACAAAATAAGAATAATTATTTCAGAAGACCAGTGAAAAAAGTCCCTAGAAAATATTGAAAAAAAAGGAATCTGTCAAATTAACAAATCTCAAATCAAATGAGAAAGACACTTTTATCCAGAGCATCGTTACAAGAAAGCAATTGCTTCTCTCAAGCTCAATCAAAACATTAACAAAAAAAAACCATAAATATTTCAGAAGACCAGTGAAAAAAGTCCACTAGAAAATATTGAAAAAAAAAGGAATCTGTCAAATTAACTAAGCTCAAATTAAATTAGAAAGACACTTTTATCCAGAGCATCGTTACAAGAGAGCAATTGCTTCTCTCAAGCTCAATCAAAACATTAACAAAAAAAAAAAAAACCATAATTATTTCAGAAGACCAGTGAAAAAAGTCCACTAGAAAATATTAAAAAAAAGAAATCTGTCAAATTAACTAACCTCAAATTAAATTAGAAAGACACTTTTATCCAGAGCATCGTTACGAGAGAGCAATTGCTTCTCTCAAGCTCAATCAAAATAAACAAAATAACAATAATTATTTCAGAAGACCAGTAAAAAAACCCATTGGAAAATATTAAAAAAGAATCAGGATTCTGTAAATTAACTCAACTGAAATAAAATTAGAAAGACACTGTTATCCAGAGCATCGTTACGAGAGAGCAATTGCTTCTCTCAAGCTCAATCAAAATAAACAAAAAAAAAAAAAAAAAACAATAATTATTTCAGAAGACCAATGAAACAACCTTCTGGAATATATTGAAAAAAAAAAACGGAATTCTGTCAAATTAACAAATCTCAAATTAAATTAGAAAGACACTTTTATCCAGAGCATCGTTACAAGAGAGCAATTGCTTCTCTCAAGCTCAATCAAAATAAACAAAATAACAATAATTATTTCAGAAGACCAGTAAAAAAACCCATTGGAAAATATTAAAAAAGAATCAGGATTCTGTAAATTAACTCAATTCAAATAAAATTAGAAAGACACTGTTATCCAGAGCATCGTTACGAGAGAGCAATTGCTTCTCTCAAGCTCAATCAAAACATTAACAAAAAAAAAAACCATAATTATTTCAGAAGACCAGTGAAAAAAGTCCACTAGAAAATATTAAAAAAAAGGAATCTGTCAAATTAACTAAGCTCAAATTAAATTAGAAAGACACTGTTATCCAGAGCATCGTTACGAGAGAGCAATTGCTTCTCTCAACCTCAATCAAAATAAACAAAAAAAAAAAAACAATAATTATTTCAGAAGACCAGTGAAAAAAGTCCACTAGAAAATATTAAAAAAAAGGAATCTGTCAAATTAACTAAGCTCAAATTAAATTAGAAAGACACTGTTATCCAGAGCATCGTTACAAGAGAGCAATTGCTTCTCTCAAGCTCAATAAAAACATTAACAAAAAAAAATAATTATTTCAGAAGACCAGTGAAAAAAGTCCACTAGAAAATATTAAAAAAAAGGAATCTGTCAAATTAACTCAACTCAAATAAAATTAGAAAGACACTGTTATCCAGAGCATCGTTACGAGAGAGCAATTGCTTCTCTCAAGCTCAATCAAAATAAACAAAAAAAAAAAAAACCATAAATATTTCAGAAGACCAGTGAAAAAAGTCCACTAGAAAATATTGAAAAAAAAAAAAAAACGGAATTCTGTCAAATTAACAAATTTCAAATTAAATTAGAAAGACACTTTTATCCAGAGCATCGTTACAAGAGAGCAATTGCTTCTCTCAAGCTCAATCAAAATAAACAAAATAACAATAATTATTTCAGAAGACCAGTAAAAAAACCCATTGGAAAATATTAAAAAAGAATCAGGATTCTGTAAATTAACTCAACTCAAATAAAATTAGAAAGACACTGTTATCCAGAGCATCGTTACGAGAGAGCAATTGCTTCTCTCAAGCTCAATCAAAATAAACAAAAAAAAAAAAAAAAACAATAATTATTTCAGAAGACCAATGAAACAACCTTCTGGAATATATTGAAAAAAAAGGAATCTGTCAAATTAACTAAGCTCAAATTAAATTAGAAAGACACTATTATCCAGAGCATCGTTACAAGAGAGCAATTGCTTCTCTCAAGCTCAATCAAAATAAACAAAAAAAAAAAAAAAAAACAATAATTATTTCAGAAGACCAATGAAACAACCTTCTGGAATATATTGAAAGAAAAAAACGGAATTCTGTCAAATTAACAAATCTCAAATTAAATTAGAAAGACACTTTTATCCAGAGCATCGTTACAAGAGAGCAATTGCTTCTCTCAAGCTCAATCAAAATAAACAAAATAACAATAATTATTTCAGAAGACCAGTAAAAAAAACCCATTGGAAAATATTAAAAAAGAATCAGGATTCTGTAAATTAACTCAACTCAAATAAAATTAGAAAGACACTGTTATCCAGAGCATCGTTACGAGAGAGCAATTGCTTCTCTCAAGCTCAATCAAAATAAACAAAAAAAAAAAAAAAAAAAAACAATAATTATTTCAGAAGACCAATGAAACAACCTTCTGGAATATATTGAAAAAAAAAGGAATCTGTCAAATTAACTAAGCTCAAATTAAATTAGAAAGACACTATTATCCAGAGCATCGTTACAAGAGAGCAATTGCTTCTCTCAAGCTCAATCAAAATAAACAAAATAACAATAATTATTTCAGAAGACCAGTAAAAAAACCCATTGGAAAATATTAAAAAAGAATCAGGATTCTGTAAATTAACTCAACTCAAATAAAATTAGAAAGACACTGTTATCCAGAGCATCGTTACGAGAGAGCAATTGCTTCTCTCAAGCTCAATCAAAATAAACAAAAAAAAAAAAAAAAAACAATAATTATTTCAGAAGACCAATGAAACAACCTTCTGGAATATATTGAAAAAAAAAAGGAATCTGTCAAATTAACTAAGCTCAAATTAAATTAGAAAGACACTATTATCCAGAGCATCGTTACAAGAGAGCAATTGCTTCTCTCAAGCTCAATCAAAATAAAAAAAAAAAAAAAAAAAAACAATAATTATTTCAGAAGACCAATGAAACAACCTTCTGGAATATATTGAAAGAAAAAAACGGAATTCTGTCAAATTAACAAATCTCAAATCAAATTAGAAAGACACTATTATCCAGAGCATCGTTACAAGAGAGCAATTGCTTCTCTCAAGCTCAATCAAAATAAACAAAATAACAATAATTATTTCAGAAGACCAGTAAAAAAACCCATTGGAAAATATTAAAAAAGAATCAGGATTCTGTAAATTAACTCAACTCAAATAAAATTAGAAAGACACTGTTATCCAGAGCATCGTTACGAGAGAGCAATTGCTTCTCTCAAGCTCAATCAAAATAAACAAAAAAAAAAAAAAAAAACAATAATTATTTCAGAAGACCAATGAAACAACCTTCTGGAATATATTGAAAAAAAAAAAAGGAATCTGTCAAATTAACTAAGCTCAAATTAAATTAGAAAGACACTATTATCCAGAGCATCGTTACAAGAGAGCAATTGCTTCTCTCAAGCTCAATCAATCATTTTCCTCAGAAAATAGAAAGTCGCGTCTGATGAATTGCGAGGAGCCCCAAAGTTTGCCCTGGGTGAAGCGAACGAACCTTTGGGATTCCATTGATCTGACTTCCTCGCCGCTTCCATTCAATATGGAAAACTTGAACCTGGCTCTGATCTCGAGCAAATCGCACGAAATTAGCACTAAACATAATGATACATACTCTTTGCTATCCTCATTCAGGCCTCTGGGACTCAAGCGCAAACAGCATTTGAAGGTGTCGTTAGCTTCTGCTGAGAAAGTGGACGATTCGTAGATTTCACCCATTTCCTCGTGGCGTAGGCTAAACCCTAATATTGTCCATAAATAACTGAACTTAATCATTTTAGTCCCAGTGGACCACCAATTTTCAGGAATTGCATTATTGGTCGGGGTTGATACACGGCTGAATCCCATCGTCTTACTGGCTGAGATTAGGTTTTCGGTTGATACTGATAGCTGGGTTTTGAATAGACTGGACTTGACGTTTGTTTATCGAACGTAATAATTAAATAAAATTAATTTATCCAGCTAGTCGCTTGATACAGTTCACTAGTACCGAGCAAACTTCAAAGCAATGGAAGAATGGACTGCCAAATGGAATGTGGCCATTAACTCCTCAAAGTCAGCATGTGTTACTTTTTCCCTGCGGCCCGGAACTTGCACAGGTCTGACCTTCGATGGAAGCTCCATCAGCAATGTTACATCGCACTGCTACCTAGGTGTACACATGGATCGGAGACTGACCTGGAGGGCCCACATCACGTCGGTCAAATCTAAGTCCCTGGCAAAGCTAAAAAAGCTCGACTGGCTCTTCCACTCCAGCAAGCTACAAATGAGCTCTAAGGCTCTCTTAATCAAAACCATACTAGCTCCAACGTGGAGCTATGCCATCCAGGTGTGGGGAACTGCCGCCAAATCCCAGCTCAATAGGCTCCGAGTGGTCCAGTCGAGAGCTGCACGTCACGCATCTGGGCTTCCCTGGTACGTGACGAACAAAGTGATTGAAAGAGATCTGAAACTTACCCCTCTTGGGGATCAGATTAATTTCCACAGCAGCCGTTATGCTGACAGACTCGAGGTCCACCCGAACCGACTGGCAAACATGCTAGTAAACCCCATCTCCCTCCGAAGGCTGAAGAGGGTACACCCCAGTGATCTCCCTACCCGGAGGATTATATAACTATATCATATTATATTATTTTTATATTATTTGTTAAGTTAATAACTAGATGTACATAATAATTAAGAAACCACTTGGTCTCATATATCACTTATACACTCATTAGGTTAAGTTCAGAGGAGTTGACTGAACGATTCCTTTTGGAAACAAATAAATAGATGCTTTAAATAATTTTATTCTCAGTCTATTCTATACTTCATAAGAGCAAGTTGCTTTTTCAACAATTTTATTTATTTTATTAGAAATCCCAACGTTATCTTCGGGGTGCCGAAGATTACAGACTCTTTTCGAAGTTGTTTCTGCCGTAAATCACATGAACGGGGTTGGTCAGTTAATAGGGCAAATTTCGATTTGTATGACAGCTATATGATATAGTAGTCCGATTTTAATAAAATTCAGCACAAACGCGTATAATTATGTAAAAAACGTGTTTGCTGAGTTTTGAAGAGATCAGTCAATAAATGTGCGAGTTTTGTGCGAGTTTCTCTTAAAACCGATTTAGGTTCGTATGGCAGCTATATGATATAGTCGTCCGATCCTTACAAAATTTGGTACATATATTAATTGCTATAAAAAACATATGCATATTAAATTTCAACAGGATCGGATAATAAATGTGTGAGTTATTCGCTAAACCGATTTAGGTTCGTATGACAGCTATATGATATAGTGATCCGATCCAGGCGAAATTTGGCACAATTATCTATCGTTATATAAAAAACACGCATGCCAAATTTGAAAAGAATCGGATAATAAATGTGGAAGTTATTGCCTAAACCGATTTAGGTTCGTATGACAGCTATATGATATAGTGGTCCGATCCGACCGATTCAAACTAGTGTACTACCTAGGTAAAAAAGAAGGCTATATACCAAGTTTCAGCAAAATAGCTTTTAAACTGACGGAGTAAATCTGATATGTACAGACGGACAGACGGACAGACGGACAGACGGACAGACGGACATGGCTATATCGACTCCTCTAGTGATTCTAAGTATTCTAGATGTAACTTTTGTGGGTCTACGATGTTTGGTTCTGTGCGTTACAAACATCAGAGCAAAGTGAATAGACTCCTTTTTCTTCGAAAAGAGTCTAACAATAATTATTTCAGAAGACCAGTAAAAAAACCCATTGGAAAATATTAAAAAAGAATCAGGATTCTGTAAATTAACTCAACTCAAATAAAATTAGAAAGACACTGTTATCCAGAGCATCGTTACGAGAGAGCAATTGCTTCTCTCAAGCTCAATCAAAATAAACAAAAAAAAAAAAAAACAATAATTATTTCAGAAGACCAATGAAACAACCTTCTGGAATATATTGAAAGAAAAAAAACGGAATTCTGTCAAATTAACAAATCTCAAATTAAATTAGAAAGACACTTTTATCCAGAGCATCGTTACAAGAGAGCAATTGCTTCTCTCAAGCTCAATCAAAATAAACAAAATAACAATAATTATTTCAGAAGACCAGTAAAAAAACCCATTGGAAAATATTAAAAAAGAATCAGGATTCTGTAAATTAACTCAACTCAAATAAAATTAGAAAGACACTGTTATCCAGAGCATCGTTACGAGAGAGCAATTGCTTCTCTCAAGCTCAATCAAAATAAACAAAAAAAAAAAAAAAAACAATAATTATTTCAGAAGACCAATGAAACAACCTTCTGGAATATATTGAAAAAAAAAAGGAATCTGTCAAATTAACTAAGCTCAAATTAAATTAGAAAGACACTTTTATCCAGAGATCGTTACAAGAGAGCAATTGCTTCTCTCAAGCTCAATCAAAATAAACAAAATAACAATAATTATTTCAGAAGACCAGTAAAAAAACCCATTGGAAAATATTAAAAAAGAATCAGGATTCTGTAAATTAACTCAACTCAAATAAAATTAGAAAGACACTGTTATCCAGAGCATCGTTACGAGAGAGCAATTGCTTCTCTCAAGCTCAATCAAAATAAACAAAAAAAAAAAAAAAACAATAATTATTTCAGAACACCAATGAAACAACCTTCTGGAATATATTGAAAAAAAAAGGAATCTGTCAAATTAACTAAGCTCAAATTAAATTAGAAAGACACTATTATCCAGAGCATCGTTACAAGAGAGCAATTGCTTCTCTCAAGCTCAATCAAAATAAACAAAAAAAAAAAAAAAAAAAAAAAACAATAATTATTTCAGAACACCAATGAAACAACCTTCTGGAATATATTGAAAAAAAAGGAATCTGTCAAATAACTAAGCTCAAATTAAATTAGAAAGACACTATTATCCAGAGCATCGTTACAAGAGAGCAATGCTTCTCAAGCTATCAAAATAAACAAAATAACATAATATTCAGAAGACAGTAAAAAAACCCATTGGAAAATATTAAAAAAGAATCAGGTTTGTAAATACTCAACTCAAATAAAATTAGAAAGACAGTTATCCAGAGATCGTTACGAGAGAGAATGTCTCAGTAATCAAAATAAACAAAAAAAAAAAAAAAAAAACAATAATCAGAAGACAATACAACCTATTGAAAAAAAAAGAATTATAATTTAATTAGAAGAACAACAGAGATGACAAGAGGCTTCTCTCAAGTAATCAAAATAAACAAAAAAAAAAAAAAACAATAATTATTTCAGAAGACCAATGAAACAACCTTCTGGAATATATTGAAAGAAAAAAACGGAATTCTGTCAAATTAACAAATCTCAAATCAAATTAGAAAGACACTATTATCCAGAGCATCGTTACAAGAGAGCAATTGCTTCTCTCAAGCTCAATCAAAATAAACAAAATAACAATAATTATTTCAGAAGACCAGTAAAAAAACCCATTGGAAAATATTAAAAAAGAATCAGGATTCTGTAAATAACTAACTCAAATAAAATTAGAAAGACACGTTATCCAGAGATCGTTACGAGAGAGCAAGCTTCTCTCAAGCTCAATCAAAATAAACAAAAAAAAAAAAAAAAACAATAATTATTTCAGAAGACCAATGAAACAACCTTCTGGAATATATTGAAAAAAAAAAGGAATCTGTCAAATTAACTAAGCTCAAATTAAATTAGAAAGACACTATTACCAGAGCATCGTTACAAGAGAGAATGCTTCTCTCAAGCTAATCAAAATAAACAAAATAACATATTTTCAGAAGACCAGTAAAAAAACCCATTGGAAAATATTAAAAAAGTCAGATTCTGTAAATTAACTAACTCAAATAAAATTAGAAAGACACTGTTATCCAGAGATCGTTACGAGAGAGACTTTTAACTCAATCAAAATAAAAAAAAAAAAAAAAAAAAAACTAAATTTCAGAAGACCAATGAAACAACCTCGTTGAAAAAAAAAAGAATGTAATAAAATCAAATTAAATTAGAAAGACACTTTTATCCAGAGCATCGTTACAAGAGAGCAATTGCTTCTCTCAAGCTCAATCAAAATAAACAAAATAACAATAATTATTTCAGAAGACCAGTAAAAAAACCCATTGGAAAATATTAAAAAAGAATCAGGATTCTGTAAATTAACTCAACTCAAATAAAATTAGAAAGACACTGTTATCCAGAGCATCGTTACGAGAGAGCAATTGCTTCTCTCAAGCTCAATCAAAATAAACAAAAAAAAAAAAAAACAATAATTATTTCAGAAGACCAATGAAACAACCTTCTGGAATATATTGAAAGAAAAAAACGGAATTCTGTCAAATTAACAAATCTCAAATTAAATTAGAAAGACACTTTTATCCAGAGCATCGTTACAAGAGAGCAATTGCTTCTCTCAAGCTCAATCAAAATAAACAAAATAACAATAATTATTTCAGAAGACCAGTAAAAAAACCCATTGGAAAATATTAAAAAAGAATCAGGATTCTGTAAATTAACTCAACTCAAATAAAATTAGAAAGACACTGTTATCCAGAGCATCGTTACGAGAGAGCAATTGCTTCTCTCAAGCTCAATCAAAATAAACAAAAAAAAAAAAAAAAAAACAATAATTATTTCAGAAGACCAATGAAACAACCTTCTGGAATATATTGAAAAAAAAAAGGAATCTGTCAAATTAACTAAGCTCAAATTAAATTAGAAAGACACTTTTATCCAGAGCATCGTTACAAGAGAGCAATTGCTTCTCTCAAGCTCAATCAAAATAAACAAAATAACAATAATTATTTCAGAAGACCAGTAAAAAAACCCATTGGAAAATATTAAAAAAGAATCAGGATTCTGTAAATTAACTCAACTCAAATAAAATTAGAAAGACACTGTTATCCAGAGCATCGTTACGAGAGAGCAATTGCTTCTCTCAAGCTCAATCAAAATAAACAAAAAAAAAAAAAAAAAAACAATAATTATTTCAGAAGACCAATGAAACAACCTTCTGGAATATATTGAAAAAAAAAAAAAGGAATCTGTCAAATTAACTAAGCTCAAATTAAATTAGAAAGACACTATTATCCAGAGCATCGTTACAAGAGAGCAATTGCTTCTCTCAAGCTCAATCAATCATTTTCCTCAGAAAATAGAAAGTCGCGTCTGATGAATTGCGAGGAGCCCCAAAGTTTGCCCTGGGTGAAGCGAACGAACCTTTGGGATTCCATTGATCTGACTTCCTCGCCGCTTCCATTCAATATGGAAAACTTGAACCTGGCTCTGATCTCGAGCAAATCGCACGAAATTAGCACTAAACATAATGATACATACTCTTTGCTATCCTCATTCAGGCCTCTGGGACTCAAGCGCAAACAGCATTTGAAGGTGTCGTTAGCTTCTGCTGAGAAAGTGGACGATTCGTAGATTTCACCCATTTCCTCGTGGCGTAGGCTAAACCCTAATATTGTCCATAAATAACTGAACTTAATCATTTTAGTCCCAGTGGACCACCAATTTTCAGGAATTGCATTATTGGTCGGGGTTGATACACGGCTGAATCCCATCGTCTTACTGGCTGAGATTAGGTTTTCGGTTGATACTGATAGCTGGGTTTTGAATAGACTGGACTTGACGTTTGTTTATCGAACGTAATAATTAAATAAAATTAATTTATCCAGCTAGTCGCTTGATACAGTTCACTAGTACCGAGCAAACTTCAAAGCAATGGAAGAATGGACTGCCAAATGGAATGTGGCCATTAACTCCTCAAAGTCAGCATGTGTTACTTTTTCCCTGCGGCCCGGAACTTGCACAGGTCTGACCTTCGATGGAAGCTCCATCAGCAATGTTACATCGCACTGCTACCTAGGTGTACACATGGATCGGAGACTGACCTGGAGGGCCCACATCACGTCGGTCAAATCTAAGTCCCTGGCAAAGCTAAAAAAGCTCGACTGGCTCTTCCACTCCAGCAAGCTACAAATGAGCTCTAAGGCTCTCTTAATCAAAACCATACTAGCTCCAACGTGGAGCTATGCCATCCAGGTGTGGGGAACTGCCGCCAAATCCCAGCTCAATAGGCTCCGAGTGGTCCAGTCGAGAGCTGCACGTCACGCATCTGGGCTTCCCTGGTACGTGACGAACAAAGTGATTGAAAGAGATCTGAAACTTACCCCTCTTGGGGATCAGATTAATTTCCACAGCAGCCGTTATGCTGACAGACTCGAGGTCCACCCGAACCGACTGGCAAACATGCTAGTAAACCCCATCTCCCTCCGAAGGCTGAAGAGGGTACACCCCAGTGATCTCCCTACCCGGAGGATTATATAACTATATCATATTATATTATTTTTATATTATTTGTTAAGTTAATAACTAGATGTACATAATAATTAAGAAACCACTTGGTCTCATATATCACTTATACACTCATTAGGTTAAGTTCAGAGGAGTTGACTGAACGATTCCTTTTGGAAACAAATAAATAGATGCTTTAAATAATTTTATTCTCAGTCTATTCTATACTTCATAAGAGCAAGTTGCTTTTTCAACAATTTTATTTATTTTATTAGAAATCCCAACGTTATCTTCGGGGTGCCGAAGATTACAGACTCTTTTCGAAGTTGTTTCTGCCGTAAATCACATGAACGGGGTTGGTCAGTTAATAGGGCAAATTTCGATTTGTATGACAGCTATATGATATAGTAGTCCGATTTTAATAAAATCTCAGCACAAACGCGTATAATTATGTAAAAAACGTGTTTGCTGAGTTTTGAAGAGATCAGTCAATAAATGTGCGAGTTTTGTGCGAGTTTCTCTTAAAACCGATTTAGGTTCGTATGGCAGCTATATGATATAGTCGTCCGATCCGTACAAAATTTGGTACATATATTAATTGCTATAAAAAACATATGCATATTAAATTTCAACAGGATCGGATAATAAATGTGTGAGTTATTCGCTAAACCGATTTAGGTTCGTATGACAGCTATATGATATAGTGATCCGATCCAGGCGAAATTTGGCACAATTATCTATCGTTATATAAAACACACGCATGCCAAATTTCAAAAGGATCGGATAATAAATGTGGAAGTTATTGCCTAAACCGATTTAGGTTCGTATGACAGCTATGTGAAAGAGTGGTCCTATCTGGCCGATTCAAACTAGTGTACTACCTAGGTAAAAAAGAAGGCTATATACCAAGTTTCAGCAAAATAGCTTTTAAACTGACGGAGTAAATCTGATATGTACAGACGGACAGACGGACAGACGGACAGACGGACATGGCTATATCGACTCCTCTAGTGATTCTAAGTATTCTAGATGTAACTTTTGTGGGTCTACGATGTTTGGTTCTGTGCGTTACAAACATCAGAGCAAAGTGAATAGACTCCTTTTTCTTCGAAAAGAGTCTAACAATAATTATTTCAGAAGACCAGTAAAAAAACCCATTGGAAAATATTAAAAAAGAATCAGGATTCTGTAAATTAACTCAACTCAAATAAAATTAGAAAGACACTGTTATCCAGAGCATCGTTACGAGAGAGCAATTGCTTCTCTCAAGCTCAATCAAAATAAACAAAAAAAAAAAAAAACAATAATTATTTCAGAAGACCAATGAAACAACCTTCTGGAATATATTGAAAGAAAAAAACGGAATTCTGTCAAATTAACAAATCTCAAATTAAATTAGAAAGACACTTTTATCCAGAGCATCGTTACAAGAGAGCAATTGCTTCTCTCAAGCTCAATCAAAATAAACAAAATAACAATAATTATTTCAGAAGACCAGTAAAAAAACCCATTGGAAAATATTAAAAAAGAATCAGGATTCTGTAAATTAACTCAACTCAAATAAAATTAGAAAGACACTGTTATCCAGAGCATCGTTACGAGAGAGCAATTGCTTCTCTCAAGCTCAATCAAAATAAACAAAAAAAAAAAAAAAAACAATAATTATTTCAGAAGACCAATGAAACAACCTTCTGGAATATATTGAAAAAAAAAAGGAATCTGTCAAATTAACTAAGCTCAAATTAAATTAGAAAGACACTTTTATCCAGAGCATCGTTACAAGAGAGCAATTGCTTCTCTCAAGCTCAATCAAAATAAACAAAATAACAATAATTATTTCAGAAGACCAGTAAAAAAACCCATTGGAAAATATTAAAAAAGAATCAGGATTCTGTAAATTAACTCAACTCAAATAAAATTAGAAAGACACTGTTATCCAGAGCATCGTTACGAGAGAGCAATTGCTTCTCTCAAGCTCAATCAAAATAAACAAAAAAAAAAAAAAAAAATAATTATTTCAGAACACCAATGAAACAACCTTCTGGAATATATTGAAAAAAAAAGGAATCTGTCAAATTAACTAAGCTCAAATTAAATTAGAAAGACACTTTTATCCAGAGCATCGTTACAAGAGAGCAATTGCTTCTCTCAAGCTCAATCAAAATAAACAAAATAACAATAATTATTTCAGAAGACCAGTAAAAAAACCCATTGGAAAATATTAAAAAAGAATCAGGATTCTGTAAATTAACTCAACTCAAATAAAATTAGAAAGACACTGTTATCCAGAGCATCGTTACGAGAGAGCAATTGCTTCTCTCAAGCTCAATCAAAATAAACAAAAAAAAAAAAAAAAAACAATAATTATTTCAGAAGACCAATGAAACAACCTTCTGGAATATATTGAAAAAAAAGGAATCTGTCAAATTAACTAAGCTCAAATTAAATTAGAAAGACACTATTATCCAGAGCATCGTTACAAGAGAGCAATTGCTTCTCTCAAGCTCAATCAAAATAAACAAAATAACAATAATTATTTCAGAAGACCAGTAAAAAAACCCATTGGAAAATATTAAAAAAGAATCAGGATTCTGTAAATTAACTCAACTCAAATAAAATTAGAAAGACACTGTTATCCAGAGCATCGTTAAGAGAGAGCAATTGCTTCTCTCAAGCTCAATCAAAATAAACAAAAAAAAAAAAACAATAATTATTTCAGAAGACCAATGAAACAACCTTCTGGAATATATTGAAAAAAAAGGAATACGTCAAATTAACTAAGCTCAAATTAAATTAGAAAGACACTATTATCCAGAGCATCGTTACAAGAGAGCAATTGCTTCTCTCAAGCTCAATCAAAATAAACAAAATAACAATAATTATTTCAGAAGACCAGTAAAAAAAACCCATTGGAAAATATTAAAAAAGAATCAGGATTCTGTAAATTAACTCAACTCAAATAAAATTAGAAAAACACTGTTATCCAGAGCATCGTTACGAGAGAGCAATTGCTTCTCTCAAGCTCAATCAAAATAAACAAAAAAAAAAACAATAATTATTTCAGAAGACCAATGAAACAACCTTCTGGAATATATTGAAAAAAAAGGAATCTGTCAAATTAACTAAGCTCAAATTAAATTTGAAAGACACTGTTATCCAGAGCATCGTTACAAGAGACCAATTGCTTCTCTCAAGCTCAATAAAAACATTAACAAAAAAAAATAATTATTTCAGAAGACCAGTGAAAAAAGTCCACTAGAAAATATTAAAAAAAAGGAATCTGTCAAATTAACTCAACTCAAATAAACTTAGAAAGACACTGTTATCCAGAGCATGTTACGAGAGAGCAATTGCTTCTCTCAAGCTCAATCAAAATAAACAAAAAAAAAAAACCATAAATATTTCAGAAGACCAGTGAAAAAAGTCCACTAGAAAATATTGAAAAAAAAAAAAAACGGAATTCTGTCAAATTAACAAATTTCAAATTAAATTAGAAAGACACTTTTATCCAGAGCATCGTTACAAGAGAGCAATTGCTTCTCTCAAGCTCAATCAAAATAAACAAAATAACAATAATTATTTCAGAAGACCAGTAAAAAAACCCATTGGAAAATATTAAAAAAGAATCAGGATTCTGTAAATTAACTCAACTCAAATAAAATTAGAAAGACACTGTTATCCAGAGCATCGTTACGAGAGAGCAATTGCTTCTCTCAAGCTCAATCAAAATAAACAAAAAAAAAAAAACAATAATTATTTCAGAAGACCAATGAAACAACCTTCTGGAATATATTGAAAAAAAGGAATCTGTCAAATTAACTAAGCTCAAATTAAATTAGAAAGACACTATTATCCAGAGCATCGTTACAAGAGAGCAATTGCTTCTCTCAAGCTCAATCAAAATAAACAAAAAAAAAAAAAAAACAATAATTATTTCAGAAGACCAATGAAACAACCTTCTGGAATATATTGAAAGAAAAAACGGAATTCTGTCAAATTAACAAATCTCAAATTAAATTAGAAAGACACTTTTATCCAGAGCATCGTTACAAGAGAGCAATTGCTTCTCTCAAGCTCAATCAAAATAAACAAAATAACAATAATTATTTCAGAAGACCAGTAAAAAAAACCCATTGGAAAATATTAAAAAAGAATCAGGATTCTGTAAATTAACTCAACTCAAATAAAATTAGAAAGACACTGTTATCCAGAGCATCGTTACGAGAGAGCAATTGCTTCTCTCAAGCTCAATCAAAATAAACAAAAAAAAAAAAAAAAACAATAATTATTTCAGAAGACCAATGAAACAACCTTCTGGAATATATTGAAAAAAAAGGAATCTGTCAAATTAACTAAGCTCAAATTAAATTAGAAAGACACTATTATCCAGAGCATCGTTACAAGAGAGCAATTGCTTCTCTCAAGCTCAATCAAAATAAACAAAATAACATAATTATTTCAGAAGACCAGTAAAAAAAACCCATTGGAAAATATTAAAAAAGAATCAGGATTCTGTAAATTAACTCAACTCAAATAAAATTAGAAAGACACTGTTATCCAGAGCATCGTTACGAGAGAGCAATTGCTTCTCTCAAGCTCAATCAAAATAAACAAAAAAAAAAAAAAAAACAATAATTATTTCAGAAGACCAATGAAACAACCTTCTGGAATATATTGAAAAAAAAAGGAATCTGTCAAATTAACTAAGCTCAAATTAAATTAGAAAGACACTATTATCCAGAGCATCGTTACAAGAGAGCAATTGCTTCTCTCAAGCTCAATCAAAATAAACAAAATAACAATAATTATTTCAGAAGACCAGTAAAAAAACCCATTGGAAAATTTAAAAAGAATCAGGATTCTGTAAATTAACTCAACTCAAATAAAATTAGAAAGACACTGTTATCCAGAGCATCGTTACGAGAGAGCAATTGCTTCTCTCAAGCTCAATCAAAATAAACAAAAAAAAAAAAAAAAAAAACAATAATTATTTCAGAAGACCAATGAAACAACCTTCTGGAATATATTGAAAAAAAAGGAATTGTCAAATTAACTAAGCTAAATTAAATTAGAAAGACACTATTATCCAGAGCATCGTTACAAGAGAGCAATTGCTTCTCTCAAGCTCAATCAAAATAAACAAAAAAAAAAAAACAATAATTATTCAGAAGACCAATGAAACAACCTTCTGGAATATATTGAAAGAAAAAAACGAATTCTGTCAAATTAACAAATCTCAAATCAAATTAGAAAGACACTATTATCCAGAGCATCGTTACAAGAGAGCAATTGCTTCTCTCAAGCTCAATCAAAATAAACAAAATAACAATAATTATTTCAGAAGACCAGTAAAAAAACCCATTGGAAAATATTAAAAAAGAATCAGGATTCTGTAAATTAACTCAACTCAAATAAAATTAGAAAGACACTGTTATCCAGAGCATCGTTACGAGAGAGCAATTGCTTCTCTCAAGCTCAATCAAAATAAACAAAAAAAAAAAAAACAATAATTATTTCAGAAGACCAATGAAACAACCTTCTGGAATATATTGAAAAAAAAAAGGAATCTGTCAAATTAACTAAGCTCAAATTTAATTAGAAAGACACTATTATCCAGAGCATCGTTACAAGAGAGCAATTGCTTCTCTCAAGCTCAGTCAAAATAAACAAAATAGCAATAATTATTTCAGAAGACCAGTAAAAAAACCCATTGGAAAATATTAAAAAAGAATCAGGATTCTGTAAATTAACTCAACTCAAATAAAATTAGAAAGACACTGTTATCCAGAGCATCGTTACGAGAGAGCAATTGCTTCTCTCAAGCTCAATCAAAATAAACAAAAAAAAAAAAAAAACAATAATTATTTCAGAAGACCAATGAAACAACCTTCTGGAATATATTGAAAAAAAAAGGAATCTGTCAAATTAACTAAGCTCAAATTAAATTAGAAAGACACTTTTATCCAGAGCATGTTACAAGGAGCAATTGCTTCTTCAAGCTCAATCAAAATAAACAAATAACAATAATTATTTCAGAAGACCAGTAAAAAAACCCATTGGAAATTTAAAAAGATCAGGATTTGTAAATTAACTAACTCAAATAAATTAGAAAGAATGTTATCCAGAGCATCGTTACGAGAGAGAATGCTTCTTAAGCTAATCAAAATAAACAAAAAAAAAAAAAACATAATTATTCAGAAGACAATGAACAACTTCTGGAATTTTGAAAGAAAAAAACGAATTTGTATTAACATTCAATTAATTAGAAAGACACTTTTATCCAGAGCATCGTTACAAGAGAGAATTGTTCTTCAAGCTCAATCAAAATAAACAAAATAACAATAATTATTTCAGAAGACCAGTAAAAAAACCCATTGGAAATTTAAAAAAGAATCAGGATTTGTAATTAATAATCAAATAAATTAGAAAGACACTGTTATCCAGAGATCGTAGAGAAGAAGTTCTCTCAAGCTAATCAAAATAAAAAAAAAAAAAAAAAAAAATATTTTCAGAAGACCAATGAAACAACCTTCTGGATTTTGAAAAAAAAAAGGAATCTGTCAATTAACTAAGCTCAATTAATTAGAAAGACATTTTATCCAGAGCATCGTTACAAGAGAGATTGTTCTAGCTCAATCAAAATAAACAAAATAAATATTTTTCAGAAGACCAGTAAAAAAACCCATTGGAAATTTAAAAAAGATAGGATTCTGTAATTACTCATCAATAAAATTAGAAAGAACTGTTATCCAGAGATCGTTACGGAGAGCAATTGCTTCTCCAACTCAATCAAAATAAACAAAAAAAAAAAAAAAAACAATAATTATTTCAGAAGACCAATGAAACAACCTTCTGGAATATATTGAAAAAAAAAAAGGAATCTGTCAAATTAACTAAGCTCAAATTAAATTAGAAAGACACTATTATCCAGAGCATCGTTACAAGAGAGCAATTGCTTCTCTCAAGCTCAATCAATCATTTTCCTCAGAAAATAGAAAGTCGCGTCTGATGAATTGCGAGGAGCCCCAAAGTTTGCCCTGGGTGAAGCGAACGAACCTTTGGGATTCCATTGATCTGACTTCCTCGCCGCTTCCATTCAATATGGAAAACTTGAACCTGGCTCTGATCTCGAGCAAATCGCACGAAATTAGCACTAAACATAATGATACATACTCTTTGCTATCCTCATTCAGGCCTCTGGGACTCAAGCGCAAACAGCATTTGAAGGTGTCGTTAGCTTCTGCTGAGAAAGTGGACGATTCGTAGATTTCACCCATTTCCTCGTGGCGTAGGCTAAACCCTAATATTGTCCATAAATAACTGAACTTAATCATTTTAGTCCCAGTGGACCACCAATTTTCAGGAATTGCATTATTGGTCGGGGTTGATACACGGCTGAATCCCATCGTCTTACTGGCTGAGATTAGGTTTTCGGTTGATACTGATAGCTGGGTTTTGAATAGACTGGACTTGACGTTTGTTTATCGAACGTAATAATTAAATAAAATTAATTTATCCAGCTAGTCGCTTGATACAGTTCACTAGTACCGAGCAAACTTCAAAGCAATGGAAGAATGGACTGCCAAATGGAATGTGGCCATTAACTCCTCAAAGTCAGCATGTGTTACTTTTTCCCTGCGGCCCGGAACTTGCACAGGTCTGACCTTCGATGGAAGCTCCATCAGCAATGTTACATCGCACTGCTACCTAGGTGTACACATGGATCGGAGACTGACCTGGAGGGCCCACATCACGTCGGTCAAATCTAAGTCCCTGGCAAAGCTAAAAAAGCTCGACTGGCTCTTCCACTCCAGCAAGCTACAAATGAGCTCTAAGGCTCTCTTAATCAAAACCATACTAGCTCCAACGTGGAGCTATGCCATCCAGGTGTGGGGAACTGCCGCCAAATCCCAGCTCAATAGGCTCCGAGTGGTCCAGTCGAGAGCTGCACGTCACGCATCTGGGCTTCCCTGGTACGTGACGAACAAAGTGATTGAAAGAGATCTGAAACTTACCCCTCTTGGGGATCAGATTAATTTCCACAGCAGCCGTTATGCTGACAGACTCGAGGTCCACCCGAACCGACTGGCAAACATGCTAGTAAACCCCATCTCCCTCCGAAGGCTGAAGAGGGTACACCCCAGTGATCTCCCTACCCGGAGGATTATATAACTATATCATATTATATTATTTTTATATTATTTGTTAAGTTAATAACTAGATGTACATAATAATTAAGAAACCACTTGGTCTCATATATCACTTATACACTCATTAGGTTAAGTTCAGAGGAGTTGACTGAACGATTCCTTTTGGAAACAAATAAATAGATGCTTTAAATAATTTTATTCTCAGTCTATTCTATACTTCATAAGAGCAAGTTGCTTTTTCAACAATTTTATTTATTTTATTAGAAATCCCAACGTTATCTTCGGGGTGCCGAAGATTACAGACTCTTTTCGAAGTTGTTTCTGCCGTAAATCACATGAACGGGGTTGGTCAGTTAATAGGGCAAATTTCGATTTGTATGACAGCTATATGATATAGTAGTCCGATTTTAATAAAATTCAGCACAAACGCGTATAATTATGTAAAAAACGTGTTTGCTGAGTTTTGAAGAGATCAGTCAATAAATGTGCGAGTTTTGTGCGAGTTTCTCTTAAAACCGATTTAGGTTCGTATGGCAGCTATATGATATAGTCGTCCGATCCGTACAAAATTTGGTACATATATTAATTGCTATAAAAAACATATGCATATTAAATTTCAACAGGATCGGATAATAAATGTGTGAGTTATTCGCTAAACCGATTTAGGTTCGTATGACAGCTATATGATATAGTGATCCGATCCAGGCGAAATTTGGCACAATTATCTATCGTTATATAAAACACACGCATGCCAAATTTCAAAAGGATCGGATAATAAATGTGGAAGTTATTGCCTAAACCGATTTAGGTTCGTATGACAGCTATGTGAAAGAGTGGTCCTATCTGGCCGATTCAAACTAGTGTACTACCTAGGTAAAAAAGAAGGCTATATACCAAGTTTCAGCAAAATAGCTTTTAAACTGACGGAGTAAATCTGATATGTACAGACGGACAGACGGACAGACGGACAGACGGACATGGCTATATCGACTCCTCTAGTGATTCTAAGTATTCTAGATGTAACTTTTGTGGGTCTACGATGTTTGGTTCTGTGCGTTACAAACATCAGAGCAAAGTGAATAGACTCCTTTTTCTTCGAAAAGAGTCTAACAATAATTATTTCAGAAGACCAGTAAAAAAACCCATTGGAAAATATTAAAAAAGAATCAGGATTCTGTAAATTAACTCAACTCAAATAAAATTAGAAAGACACTGTTATCCAGAGCATCGTTACGAGAGAGCAATTGCTTCTCTCAAGCTCAATCAAAATAAACAAAAAAAAAAAAAAAAACAATAATTATTTCAGAAGACCAATGAAACAACCTTCTGGAATATATTGAAAGAAAAAAACGGAATTCTGTCAAATTAACAAATCTCAAATTAAATTAGAAAGACACTTTTATCCAGAGCATCGTTACAAGAGAGCAATTGCTTCTCTCAAGCTCAATCAAAATAAACAAAATAACAATAATTATTTCAGAAGACCAGTAAAAAAACCCATTGGAAAATATTAAAAAAGAATCAGGATTCTGTAAATTAACTCAACTCAAATAAAATTAGAAAGACACTGTTATCCAGAGCATCGTTACGAGAGAGCAATTGCTTCTCTCAAGCTCAATCAAAATAAACAAAAAAAAAAAAAAAAACAATAATTATTTCAGAAGACCAATGAAACAACCTTCTGGAATATATTGAAAAAAAAAAAGGAATCTGTCAAATTAACTAAGCTCAAATTAAATTAGAAAGACACTTTTATCCAGAGCATCGTTACAAGAGAGCAATTGCTTCTCTCAAGCTCAATCAAAATAAACAAAATAACAATAATTATTTCAGAAGACCAGTAAAAAAACCCATTGGAAAATATTAAAAAAGAATCAGGATTCTGTAAATTAACTCAACTCAAATAAAATTAGAAAGACACTGTTATCCAGAGCATCGTTACGAGAGAGCAATTGCTTCTCTCAAGCTCAATCAAAATAAACAAAAAAAAAAAAAAAAAACAATAATTATTTCAGAACACCAATGAAACAACCTTCTGGAATATATTGAAAAAAAAAAAGGAATCTGTCAAATTAACTAAGCTCAAATTAAATTAGAAAGACACTTTTATCCAGAGCATCGTTACAAGAGAGCAATTGCTTCTCTCAAGCTCAATCAAAATAAACAAAATAACAATAATTATTTCAGAAGACCAGTAAAAAAACCCATTGGAAAATATTAAAAAAGAATCAGGATTCTGTAAATTAACTAACTCAAATAAAATTAGAAAGACACTGTTATCCAGAGCATCGTTACGAGAGAGCAATTGCTTCTCTCAAGCTCAATCAAAATAAACAAAAAAAAAAAAAAAACAATAATTATTTCAGAAGACCAATGAAACAACCTTCTGGAATATATTGAAAAAAAAAAAAGGAATCTGTCAAATTAACTAAGCTCAAATTAAATTAGAAAGACACTATTACCAGAGATCGTTACAAGAGAGCAATTGCTTCTCTCAAGCTCAATCAAAATAAACAAAATAACAATAATTATTTCAGAAGACCAGTAAAAAAACCCATTGGAAAATATTAAAAAAGAATCAGGATTCTGTAAATTAACTCATCTCAAATAAAATTAGAAAGAACTGTTATCCAGAGATCGTTAAGAGAGAGCACTGCTTCTCCAAGCTCAATCAAAATAAACAAAAAAAAAAAAAAACAATAATATTTCAGAAGACCAATGAAACAACCTTCTGGATATTTGAAAAAAAAGGAATACGTCAAATTAACTAAGCTCAAATTAAATTAGAAAGACACTATTATCCAGAGACGTTACAAGAGAGAATTGCTTCTCTAAGCTCAATCAAAATAAACAAAATAACTAATATTTCAGAAGACCAGTAAAAAAACCCTTGGAAAATATTAAAAAGTCAGGATTTGTAAATTAACTAACTCAAATAAAATTAGAAAAACAGTTACAGAGATCGTTACGAGAGAGAAGCTTCTTATCAAAATAAACAAAAAAAAAAAAAAAAATATTCAGAAGACCAATGAAACAACCTCTGGATTTTAAAAAAAAGGACGTCAATTAACTAAGCTCAATTAAATTAGAAGACACTGTTATCCAGAGCATCGTTAAAGAGAGAATTTTAAAAATTAACAAAAAAAAATAAACAAAGCAGTGAAAAAGTAAAATATAAAAAAAGAATCTGTCAATTAACTCAACTCAAATAATTAGAAAGACAGTTATCAGAGCATCGTTACGAGAGAGAATGCTTTTAGTAATCAAAATAAACAAAAAAAAAACCTAATCAGAAGACAGTGAAAAAGTCCCTAGAATATTGAAAAAAAAAACGGAATGTAAATTAAAAATATTAAATTAGAAGACACTTTTATCCAGAGATCGTTACAAGAGAGCAATGCTTTCTAAGCTCAATCAAAATAAACAAAATAACAATAATATTCAGAAGACCAGTAAAAAAACCCATTGGAAAATATTAAAAAAGAATCAGGATTGTAATAACTAACTCAAATAAAATTAAAAGACAGTTACCAAGACGTTACGAGAGAGAATGCTCTGTCAATAAAATAAACAAAAAAAAAAAAAACAATAATCAGAAGACCAATGAAACAACCTCTGGAATATATTGAAAAAAAAGGAATCTGTCAAATTAACTAAGCTCAAATTAAATTAGAAAGACACTATTATCCAGAGCATCGTTACAAGAGAGAAGCTTCTCTCAAGTCAATCAAAATAAACAAAAAAAAAACAATAATATTCAGAAGACCAATGAAACAACCTTCTGGAATATATTGAAAGAAAAAAACGGAATTCTGTCAAATTAACAAATCTCAAATTAAATTAGAAGACACTTTTATCCAGAGCATCGTTACAAGAGAGCAATTGCTTCTCTCAAGCTCAATCAAAATAAACAAAATAACAATAATTATTTCAGAAGACCAGTAAAAAAAACCCATTGGAAAATATTAAAAAAGAATCAGGATTCTGTAAATTAACTAACTCAAATAAAATTAGAAAGACACTGTTACCAGAGCATCGTTACGAGAGAGAATGCTTCTCTCAACTCAATCAAAATAAACAAAAAAAAAAAAAAAAAACAATAATATTTCAGAAGACCAATGAAACAACCTTCTGGAATATATTGAAAAAAAAAGGAATCGTCAAATTAACTAAGCTCAAATTAAATTAGAAAGACACTATTATCCAGAGCATCGTTACAAGAGAGCAATTGCTTCTCTCAAGCTCAATCAAAATAAACAAAATAACAATAATTATTTCAGAAGACCAGTAAAAAAACCCATTGGAAAATATTAAAAAAGAATCAGGATTCTGTAAATTAACTCAACTCAAATAAAATTAGAAAGACACGTTACCAGAGACGTTACGAGAGAGCAATTGCTTTTAAGTAATCAAAATAAACAAAAAAAAAAAAAAAAAACAATAATTATTCAGAAGACCAATGAAACAACCTTCTGGAATATATTGAAAAAAAAAGGAATCTGTCAAATTAATAAGCTCAAATTAAATTAGAAAGACACTATTATCAGAGCATCGTTACAAGAGAGCAATTGCTTTCTCAAGCTCAATCAAAATAAACAAAAAAAAAAAAAACAATAATTTCAGAAGACCTGACAACCTTCTGGAATATTTGAAAGAAAAAAACGGAATTCTGTCAAATTAACAAATCTCAAATCAAATTAGAAAGACACTATTATCCAGAGCATCGTTACAAGAGAGCAATTGCTTCTCTCAAGCTCAATCAAAATAAACAAAATAACAATAATTATTTCAGAAGACCAGTAAAAAAACCCATTGGAAAATATTAAAAAAGAATCAGGATTCTGTAAATTAACTCAACTCAAATAAAATTAGAAAGACACTGTTATCCAGAGCATCGTTACGAGAGAGAAGCTTTCTAAGCTCAATCAAAATAAACAAAAAAAAAAAAAAAAACAATAATATTTCAGAAGACCAATGAAACAACCTTCTGGAATATATTGAAAAAAAAAAGGAATTGTCAAATTAATAAGTCAAATTAAATTAGAAAGACACTATTATCCAGAGATCGTTACAAGAGAGAATTGCTTCTCTCAAGCTCAATCAAAATAAACAAAATAACAATAATTATTTCAGAAGACCAGTAAAAAAACCCATTGGAAAATATTAAAAAAGAATCAGGATTTGTAAATTAACTCAACTCAAATAAAATTAGAAAGACACGTTATCCAGAGCATCGTTACGAGAGAGCAAGCTTCTCTAGCTCAATCAAAATAAACAAAAAAAAAAAAAAAAACATTTTTTCAGAAGACCAATGAAACAACCTTCTGGAATATATTGAAAAAAAAAAAGGAATTTAAATTATAAGCTCAAATTAAATTAGAAACACTTTTATCCAGAGCATCGTTACAAGAGAGCAATTGCTTCTCTCAAGCTCAATCAAAATAAACAAAATAACAATAATTATTTCAGAAGACCAGTAAAAAAACCCATTGGAAAATATTAAAAAAGAATCAGGATTCTGTAAATTAACTCAACTCAAATAAAATTAGAAAGACACTGTTATCAGAGCATCGTTACGAGAGAGCAATTGCTTCTCTCAAGCTCAATCAAAATAAACAAAAAAAAAAAAAAACAATAATTATTTCAGAAGACCAATGAAACAACCTTCTGGAATATATTGAAAGAAAAAAACGGAATTCTGTCAAATTAACAAATCTCAAATTAAATTAGAAAGACACTTTTATCCAGAGCATCGTTACAAGAGAGCAATGCTTCTCTCAAGCTCAATCAAAATAAACAAAATAACAATAATTATTTCAGAAGACCAGTAAAAAAACCCATTGGAAAATATTAAAAAAGAATCAGATTCTGTAAATTAACTAACTCAAATAAAATTAGAAAGAACTGTTATCCAGAGATCGTTACGAGAGAGAATGCTTTACTCAATCAAAATAAACAAAAAAAAAAAAAAAACAATAATATTTCAGAAGACCAATGAAACAACCTTCTGGAATATATTGAAAAAAAAAGGAATCGTCAAATTAACTAAGCTCAAATAAATTAGAAAGACACTTTTATCCAGAGCATCGTTACAAGAGAGCAATTGCTTCTCTCAAGCTCAATCAAAATAAACAAAATAACAATAATTATTTCAGAAGACCAGTAAAAAAACCCATTGGAAAATATTAAAAAAGAATCAGGATTCTGTAAATTAACTCAACTCAAATAAAATTAGAAAGACACTGTTATCCAGAGCATCGTTACGAGAGAGCAATTGCTTCTCTCAAGCTCAATCAAAATAAACAAAAAAAAAAAAAAACAATAATTATTTCAGAAGACCAATGAAACAACCTTCTGGAATATATTGAAAAAAAAAAAAGGAATCTGTCAAATTAACTAAGCTCAAATTAAATTAGAAAGACACTATTATCCAGAGCATCGTTACAAGAGAGCAATTGCTTCTCTCAAGCTCAATCAATCATTTTCCTCAGAAAATAGAAAGTCGCGTCTGATGAATTGCGAGGAGCCCCAAAGTTTGCCCTGGGTGAAGCGAACGAACCTTTGGGATTCCATTGATCTGACTTCCTCGCCGCTTCCATTCAATATGGAAAACTTGAACCTGGCTCTGATCTCGAGCAAATCGCACGAAATTAGCACTAAACATAATGATACATACTCTTTGCTATCCTCATTCAGGCCTCTGGGACTCAAGCGCAAACAGCATTTGAAGGTGTCGTTAGCTTCTGCTGAGAAAGTGGACGATTCGTAGATTTCACCCATTTCCTCGTGGCGTAGGCTAAACCCTAATATTGTCCATAAATAACTGAACTTAATCATTTTAGTCCCAGTGGACCACCAATTTTCAGGAATTGCATTATTGGTCGGGGTTGATACACGGCTGAATCCCATCGTCTTACTGGCTGAGATTAGGTTTTCGGTTGATACTGATAGCTGGGTTTTGAATAGACTGGACTTGACGTTTGTTTATCGAACGTAATAATTAAATAAAATTAATTTATCCAGCTAGTCGCTTGATACAGTTCACTAGTACCGAGCAAACTTCAAAGCAATGGAAGAATGGACTGCCAAATGGAATGTGGCCATTAACTCCTCAAAGTCAGCATGTGTTACTTTTTCCCTGCGGCCCGGAACTTGCACAGGTCTGACCTTCGATGGAAGCTCCATCAGCAATGTTACATCGCACTGCTACCTAGGTGTACACATGGATCGGAGACTGACCTGGAGGGCCCACATCACGTCGGTCAAATCTAAGTCCCTGGCAAAGCTAAAAAAGCTCGACTGGCTCTTCCACTCCAGCAAGCTACAAATGAGCTCTAAGGCTCTCTTAATCAAAACCATACTAGCTCCAACGTGGAGCTATGCCATCCAGGTGTGGGGAACTGCCGCCAAATCCCAGCTCAATAGGCTCCGAGTGGTCCAGTCGAGAGCTGCACGTCACGCATCTGGGCTTCCCTGGTACGTGACGAACAAAGTGATTGAAAGAGATCTGAAACTTACCCCTCTTGGGGATCAGATTAATTTCCACAGCAGCCGTTATGCTGACAGACTCGAGGTCCACCCGAACCGACTGGCAAACATGCTAGTAAACCCCATCTCCCTCCGAAGGCTGAAGAGGGTACACCCCAGTGATCTCCCTACCCGGAGGATTATATAACTATATCATATTATATTATTTTTATATTATTTGTTAAGTTAATAACTAGATGTACATAATAATTAAGAAACCACTTGGTCTCATATATCACTTATACACTCATTAGGTTAAGTTCAGAGGAGTTGACTGAACGATTCCTTTTGGAAACAAATAAATAGATGCTTTAAATAATTTTATTCTCAGTCTATTCTATACTTCATAAGAGCAAGTTGCTTTTTCAACAATTTTATTTATTTTATTAGAAATCCCAACGTTATCTTCGGGGTGCCGAAGATTACAGACTCTTTTCGAAGTTGTTTCTGCCGTAAATCACATGAACGGGGTTGGTCAGTTAATAGGGCAAATTTCGATTTGTATGACAGCTATATGATATAGTAGTCCGATTTTAATAAAATTCAGCACAAACGCGTATAATTATGTAAAAAACGTGTTTGCTGAGTTTTGAAGAGATCAGTCAATAAATGTGCGAGTTTTGTGCGAGTTTCTCTTAAAACCGATTTAGGTTCGTATGGCAGCTATATGATATAGTCGTCCGATCCGTACAAAATTTGGTACATATATTAATTGCTATAAAAAACATATGCATATTAAATTTCAACAGGATCGGATAATAAATGTGTGAGTTATTCGCTAAACCGATTTAGGTTCGTATGACAGCTATATGATATAGTGATCCGATCCAGGCGAAATTTGGCACAATTATCTATCGTTATATAAAACACACGCATGCCAAATTTCAAAAGGATCGGATAATAAATGTGGAAGTTATTGCCTAAACCGATTTAGGTTCGTATGACAGCTATGTGAAAGAGTGGTCCTATCTGGCCGATTCAAACTAGTGTACTACCTAGGTAAAAAAGAAGGCTATATACCAAGTTTCAGCAAAATAGCTTTTAAACTGACGGAGTAAATCTGATATGTACAGACGGACAGACGGACAGACGGACAGACGGACATGGCTATATCGACTCCTCTAGTGATTCTAAGTATTCTAGATGTAACTTTTGTGGGTCTACGATGTTTGGTTCTGTGCGTTACAAACATCAGAGCAAAGTGAATAGACTCCTTTTTCTTCGAAAAGAGTCTAACAATAATTATTTCAGAAGACCAGTAAAAAAACCCATTGGAAAATATTAAAAAAGAATCAGGATTCTGTAAATTAACTCAACTCAAATAAAATTAGAAAGACACTGTTATCCAGAGCATCGTTACGAGAGAGCAATTGCTTCTCTCAAGCTCAATCAAAATAAACAAAAAAAAAAAAAAAAACAATAATTATTTCAGAAGACCAATGAAACAACCTTCTGGAATATATTGAAAGAAAAAAACGGAATTCTGTCAAATTAACAAATCTCAAATTAAATTAGAAAGACACTTTTATCCAGAGCATCGTTACAAGAGAGCAATTGCTTCTCTCAAGCTCAATCAAAATAAACAAAATAACAATAATTATTTCAGAAGACCAGTAAAAAAACCCATTGGAAAATATTAAAAAAGAATCAGGATTCTGTAAATTAACTCAACTCAAATAAAATTAGAAAGACACTGTTATCCAGAGCATCGTTACGAGAGAGCAATTGCTTCTCTCAAGCTCAATCAAAATAAACAAAAAAAAAAAAAAAAAAACAATAATTATTTCAGAAGACCAATGAAACAACCTTCTGGAATATATTGAAAAAAAAAACGGAGTTCTGTCAAATTAACAAATCTCAAATTAAATTAGAAAGACACTTTTATCCAGAGCATCGTTACAAGAGAGCAATTGCTTCTCTCAAGCTCAATCAAAATAAACAAAATAACAATAATTATTTCAGAAGACCAGTAAAAAAACCCATTGGAAAATATTAAAAAAGAATCAGGATTCTGTAAATTAACTCAACTCAAATAAAATTAGAAAGACACTGTTATCCAGAGCATCGTTACGAGAGAGCAATTGCTTCTCTCAAGCTCAATCAAAATAAGCAAAAAAAAAAAAAAAAACAATAATTATTTCAGAAGACCAATGAAACAACCTTCTGGAATATATTGAAAAAAAAAACGGAATTCTGTCAAATTAACAAATTTCAAATTAAATTAGAAAGACACTTTTATCCAGAGCATCGTTACAAGAGAGCAATTGCTTCTCTCAAGCTCAATCAAAATAAACAAAATAACAATAATTTTTTCAGAAGACCAGTAAAAAAACCCATTGGAAAATATTAAAAAAGAATCAGGATTCTGTAAATTAACTCAACTCAAATAAAATTAGAAAGACACTGTTATCCAGAGCATCGTTACGAGAGAGCAATTGCTTCTCTCAAGCTCAATCAAAATAAACAAAAAAAAAAAAAAAAAACAATAATTATTTCAGAAGACCAATGAAACAACCTTCTCGAATATATTGAAAAAAAAACGGAATTCTGTCAAATTAACAAATCTCAAATTAAATTAGAAAGACACTTTTATCCAGAGCATCGTTACAAGAAAGCAATGGCTTCTCTCAAGCTCAATCAAAATAAACAAAATAACAATAATTATTTCAGAAGACCAGTAAAAAAACCCATTGGAAAATATTAAAAAAGAATCAGGATTCTGCAAATTAACTAAGCTCAAATTAAATTAGAAAGACACTATTATCCAGAGCATCGTTACAAGAGAGCAATTGCTTCTCTCAAGCTCAATCAAAATAAACAAAAAAAAAAAAAAAAAAACAATAATTATTTCAGAAGACCACTAAAAAAACCCATTGGAAAATATTAAAAAAGAATCAGGATTCTGTAAATTAACTCAACTCAAATAAAATTAGAAAGACACTGTTATCCAGAGCATCGTTACGAGAGAGCAATTGCTTCTCTCAAGCTCAATAAAAACATTAACAAAATAACAATAATTATTTCAGAAGACCAGTGAAAAAAGTCCACTAGAAAATATTGAAAAAAAGGAATCTGTCAAATTAACTAAGCTCAAATTAAATTAGAAAGACACTTTTATCCAGAGCATCGTTACAAGAGAGCAATTGCTTCTCTCAAGCTCAATCAAAATAAACAAAAAAAAAAAAAAACAATAATTATTTCAGAAGACCAGTGAAAAAAGTCCACAAGAAAATATTGAAAATAAATGAATCTGTCAAATTAACTAAGCTCAAATTAAATTAGAAAGACACTTTTATCCAGAGCATCGTTACGAGAGAGCAATTGCTTCTCTCAAGCTCAATCAAAATAAACAAAAAAAAAAAAAAAACAATAATTATTTCAGAAGACCAATGAAACAACCTTCTGGAATATATTGAAAAAAAAAAAAACGGAATTCTGTCAAATTAACAAATCCCAAATCAAATTAGAAAGACACTATTATCCAAAGCATCGTTACAAGAGAGCAATTGCTTCTCTTAAGCTCAATCAAAACATTAACAAAAAAAATATTTATTTCAAAAGACCAGTGAAAAAAGCCCACTAGAATATATTGAAAAAAAAGGAATCTGTCAAATTAACTAAGCTCAAATTAAATTAGAAAGACACTTTTATCCAGAGCATCGTTACAAGAGAGCAATTGCTTCTCTCAAGCTCAATCAAAATAAACAAAATAACAATAATTATTTCAGAAGACCAGTAAAAAAACCCATTGGAAAATATTAAAAAAGAATCAGGATTCTGTAAATTAACTCAACTCAAATAAAATTAGAAAGACACTGTTATCCAGAGCATCGTTACGAGAGAGCAATTGCTTCTCTCAAGCTCAATCAAAATAAACAAAAAAAAAAAAAAAAAAACAATAATTATTTCAGAAGACCAATGAAACAACATTCTGGAATATATTGAAAAAAAAAGGAATCTGTCAAATTAACTAAGCTCAAATTAAATTAGAAAGACACTATTATCCAGAGCATCGTTACAAGAGAGCAATTGCTTCTCTCAAGCTCAATCAAAATAAACAAAATAACAATAATTATTTCAGAAGACCAGTAAAAAAACCCATTGGAAAATATTAAAAAAGAATCAGGATTCTGTAAATTAACTCAACTCAAATAAAATTAGAAAGACACTGTTATCCAGAGCATCGTTACGAGAGAGCAATTGTTTCTCTCAAGCTCAATCAAAATAAACAAAAAAAAAAAAACAATAATTATTTCAGAAGACCAATGAAACAACCTTCTGGAATATATTGAAAAAAAAAACGGAATTCTGTCAAATTAACAAATCTCAAATTAAATTAGAAAGACACTTTTATCCAGAGCATCGTTACAAGAAAGCAAATGCTTCTCTCAAGCTCAATCAAAATAAACAAAATAACAATAATTTTTTCAGAAGACCAGTAAAAAAACCCATTGGAAAATATTAAAAAAGAATCAGGATTCTGTAAATTAACTCAACTCAAATAAAATTAGAAAGACACTGTTATCCAGAGCATCGTTACGAGAGAGCAATTGCTTCTCTCAAGCTCAATCAAAATAAACAAAAAAAAAAAAAAAAAACAATAATTATTTCAGAAGACCAATGAAACAACCTTCTCGAATATATTGAAAAAAAAACGGAATTCTGTCAAATTAACAAATCTCAAATTAAATTAGAAAGACACTTTTATCCAGAGCATCGTTACAAGAAAGCAATGGCTTCTCTCAAGCTCAATCAAAATAAACAAAATAACAATAATTATTTCAGAAGACCAGTAAAAAAAACCCATTGGAAAATATTAAAAAAGAATCAGGATTCTGCAAATTAACTAAGCTCAAATTAAATTAGAAAGACACTATTATCCAGAGCATCGTTACAAGAGAGCAATTGCTTCTCTCAAGCTCAATCAAAATAAACAAAAAAAAAAAAAAAAAACAATAATTATTTCAGAAGACCAGTAAAAAAACCCATTGGAAAATATTAAAAAAGAATCAGGATTCTGTAAATTAACTCAACTCAAATAAAATTAGAAAGACACTGTTATCCAGAGCATCGTTACGAGAGAGCAATTGCTTCTCTCAAGCTCAATCAAAATAAGCAAAAAAAAAAAAAAAAACAATAATTATTTCAGAAGACCAATGAAACAACCTTCTGGAATATATTGAAAAAAAAAACGGAATTCTGTCAAATTAACAAATTTCAAATTAAATTAGAAAGACACTTTTATCCAGAGCATCGTTACAAGAGAGCAATTGCTTCTCTCAAGCTCAATCAAAATAAACAAAATAACAATAATTTTTTCAGAAGACCAGTAAAAAAACCCATTGGAAAATATTAAAAAAGAATCAGGATTCTGTAAATTAACTCAACTCAAATAAAATTAGAAAGACACTGTTATCCAGAGCATCGTTACGAGAGAGCAATTGCTTCTCTCAAGCTCAATCAAAATAAACAAAAAAAAAAAAAAAAACAATAATTATTTCAGAAGACCAATGAAACAACCTTCTCGAATATATTGAAAAAAAAACGGAATTCTGTCAAATTAACAAATCTCAAATTAAATTAGAAAGACACTTTTATCCAGAGCATCGTTACAAGAAAGCAATGGCTTCTCTCAAGCTCAATCAAAATAAACAAAATAACAATAATTATTTCAGAAGACCAGTAAAAAAACCCATTGGAAAATATTAAAAAAGAATCAGGATTCTGCAAATTAACTAAGCTCAAATTAAATTAGAAAGACACTATTATCCAGAGCATCGTTACAAGAGAGCAATTGCTTCTCTCAAGCTCAATCAAAATAAACAAAAAAAAAAAAAAAAAAACAATAATTATTTCAGAAGACCACTAAAAAAACCCATTGGAAAATATTAAAAAAGAATCAGGATTCTGTAAATTAACTCAACTCAAATAAAATTAGAAAGACACTGTTATCCAGAGCATCGTTACGAGAGAGCAATTGCTTCTCTCAAGCTCAATAAAAACATTAACAAAATAACAATAATTATTTCAGAAGACCAGTGAAAAAAGTCCACTAGAAAATATTGAAAAAAAGGAATCTGTCAAATTAACTAAGCTCAAATTAAATTAGAAAGACACTTTTATCCAGAGCATCGTTACAAGAGAGCAATTGCTTCTCTCAAGCTCAATCAAAATAAACAAAAAAAAAAAAAACAATAATTATTTCAGAAGACCAGTGAAAAAAGTGCACAAGAAAATATTGAAAATAAATGAATCTGTCAAATTAACTAAGCTCAAATTAAATTAGAAAGACACTTTTATCCAGAGCATCGTTACGAGAGAGCAATTGCTTCTCTCAAGCTCAATCAAAATAAACAAAAAAAAAAAAAAAAACAATAATTATTTCAGAAGACCAATGAAACAACCTTCTGGAATATATTGAAAAAAAAAAACGGAATTCTGTCAAATTAACAAATCCCAAATCAAATTAGAAAGACACTATTATCCAAAGCATCGTTACAAGAGAGCAATTGCTTCTCTTAAGCTCAATCAAAACATTAACAAAAAAAATATTTATTTCAAAAGACCAGTGAAAAAAGCCCACTAGAATATATTGAAAAAAAAGGAATCTGTCAAATTAACTAAGCTCAAATTAAATTAGAAAGACACTTTTATCCAGAGCATCGTTACAAGAGAGCAATTGCTTCTCTCAAGCTCAATCAAAATAAACAAAATAACAATAATTATTTCAGAAGACCAGTAAAAAAACCCATTGGAAAATATTAAAAAAGAATCAGGATTCTGTAAATTAACTCAACTCAAATAAAATTAGAAAGACACTGTTATCCAGAGCATCGTTACGAGAGAGCAATTGCTTCTCTCAAGCTCAATCAAAATAAACAAAAAAAAAAAAAAAAAACAATAATTATTTCAGAAGACCAATGAAACAACATTCTGGAATATATTGAAAAAAAAAGGAATCTGTCAAATTAACTAAGCTCAAATTAAATTAGAAAGACACTATTATCCAGAGCATCGTTACAAGAGAGCAATTGCTTCTCTCAAGCTCAATCAAAATAAACAAAATAACAATAATTATTTCAGAAGACCAGTAAAAAAACCCATTGGAAAATATTAAAAAAGAATCAGGATTCTGTAAATTAACTCAACTCAAATAAAATTAGAAAGACACTGTTATCCAGAGCATCGTTACGAGAGAGCAATTGTTTCTCTCAAGCTCAATCAAAATAAACAAAAAAAAAAAAAAACAATAATTATTTCAGAAGACCAATGAAACAACCTTCTGGAATATATTGAAAAAAAAAACGGAATTCTGTCAAATTAACAAATCTCAAATTAAATTAGAAAGACACTTTTATCCAGAGCATCGTTACAAGAAAGCAAATGCTTCTCTCAAGCTCAATCAAAATAAACAAAATAACAATAATTATTTCAGAAGACCAGTAAAAAAACCCATTGGAAAATATTAAAAAAGAATCAGGATTCTGTAAATTAACTCAATTCAAATAAAATTAGAAAGACACTGTTATCCAGAGCATCGTTACGAGAGAGCAATTGCTTCTCTCAAGCTCAATCAAAACATTAACAAAAAAAAAAAATATTTATTTCAGAAGACCAGTGAAAAAAGCCCACTAAAAAATATTGAAAAAAAAGGAATCTGTCAAATAAACTAACCTCAAATTAAATTAGAAAGACACTTTTATCCAGAGCATCGTTACAAGAGAGCAATTGCTTCTCTCAAGCTCAATCAAAACATTAACAAAAAAAAAACCATAATTATTTCAGAAGACCAGTGAAAAAAGTCCACTAGAAAATATTGAAAAAAAGGAATCTGTCAAATTAACTAAGCTCAAATTAAATTAGAAAGACACTGTTATCCAGAGCATCGTTACGAGAGAGCAATTGCTTCTCTCAAGCTCAATCAAAATAAACAAAATAACAATAATTATTTCAGAAGACCAGTAAAAAAACCCATTGGAAAATATTAAAAAAGAATCAGGATTCTGTAAATTAACTCAACTCAAATAAAATTAGAAAGACACTTTTATCCAGAGCATCGTTACAAGAGAGCAATTGCTTCTCTCAAGCTCAATCAAAATAAACAAAATAACAATAATTATTTCAGAAGTCCAGTGAAAAAAGTCCACTAGAAAATATTGAAAAAAAAAAGGAATCTGTCAAATTAACTAAGCTCAAATTAAATTAGAAAGACACTTTTATCCAGAGCATCGTTACGAGAGAGCAATTGCTTCTCTCAAGCTCAATCAAAATAAACAAAAAAAAAAAAACAATAATTATTTCAGAAGACCAATGAAACAACTTTCTGGAATATATTGAAAAAAAAAACGGAATTCTGTCAAATTAACAAATCTCAAATCAAATTGGAAAGACACTTTTATCCAGAGCATCGTTACGAGAGAGCAATTGCTTCTCTCAAGCTCAATCAAAATAAACAAAAAAAAAAAAAAAAAACAATAATTATTTCAGAAGACCAATGAAACAACCTTCTCGAATATATTGAAAAAAAAAAAAAAAACGGAATTCTGTCAAATTAACAAATCTCAAATTAAATTAGAAAGACACTTTTATCCAGAGCATCGTTACAAGAGAGCAATTGCTTCTCTCAAGCTCAATCAAAATAAACAAAATAACAATAATTATTTCAGAAGACCAGTAAAAAAACCCATTGGAAAATATTAAAAAAGAATCAGGATTCTGTAAATTAACTCAACTCAAATAAAATTAGAAAGACACTGTTATCCAGAGCATCGTTACGAGAGAGCAATTGCTTCTCTCAACCTCAATCAAAATAAACAAAAAAAAAAAAAAAAACAATAATTATTTCAGAAGACCAATGAAACAACCTTCTGGAATATATTGAAAAAAATAAAAACGGAGTTCTGTCAAATTAACAAATCTCAAATTAAATTAGAAAGACACTTTTATCCAGAGCATCGTTACAAGAAAGCAAATGCTTCTCTCAAGCTCAATCAAAACATTAACAAAAAAAAAAACCATAATTATTTCAGAAGACCAGTGAAAAAAGTCCACTAGAAAATATTAAAAAAAAGGAATCTGTCAAATTTACTAAGCTCAAATTAAATTAGAAAGACACTTTTATCCAGAGCATCGTTACAAGAGAGCAATTGCTTCTCTCAAGCTCAATCAAAACATTAACAAAAAAAAAATATTTATTTCAGAAGACCAGTGAAAAAAGTCCACTAGAAAATATTGAAAAAAAAGGAATCTGTCAAATTAACTAAGCTCAAATTAAATTAGAAAGACACTTTTATCCAGAGCATCGTTACAAGAGAGCAATTGCTTCTCTCAAGCTCAATCAAAACATTAACAAAAAAAAAAACCATAATTATTTCAGAAGACCAGTGAAAAATGCCAATTAGAAAATATTGAAAAAAAAGGAATCTGTCAAATTAACTAACCTCAAATTAAATAAGAAAGACACCGTTATCCAGAGCACCGTTAGAAGAGAGCAATTGCTTCTCTCAAGCTCAATCAAAACATTAACAAAAAAAAAATATTTATTTCAGAAGACCAGTGAAAAAAGTCCACTAGAAAATATTGAAAAAAAAGGAATCTGTCAAATTAACTAAGCTCAAATTAAATTAGAAAGACACTTTTATCCAGAGCATCGTTACAAGAGAGCAATTGCTTCTCTCAAGCTCAATAAAAAAAAAAACCATAATTATTTCAGAAGACCAGTGAAAAATGCCAATTAGAAAATATTGAAAAAAAAGGAATCTGTCAAATTAACTAACCTCAAATTAAATAAGAAAGACACCGTTATCCAGAGCACCGTTAGAAGAGAGCAATTGCTTCTCTCAAGCTCAATCAAAACATTAACAAAAAAAAAATATTTATTTCAGAAGACCAGTGAAAAAAGTCCACTAGAAAATATTGAAAAAAAAAGGAATCTGTCAAATTAACTAAGCTCAAATTAAATTAGAAAGACACTTTTATCCAGAGCATCGTTACAAGAGAGCAATTGCTTCTCTCAAGCTCAATCAAAACATTAACAAAAAAAAAAAATATTTATTTCAGAAGACCAGTGAAAAAAGTCCACTAGAAAATATTGAAAAAAAAGGAATCTGTCAAATTAACTAAGCTCAAATTAAATTAGAAAGACACTTTTATCCAGAGCATCGTTACGAGAGAGCAATTGCTTCTCTCAAGCTCAGTCAAAACATTAACAAAAAAACAATGATTGATACAGAAGACAAGAGAAAAAAACCTACTGGAACAAAATAAAAAAAAAGAATTCTGTCAAAGTAAATAAGATCAAAAAAAAAAAAAAAAAAAAAAAAAACAAAAAAAAACAAATCCCTAAGAAAACTGGGTCAGACAACATTGAACTTCTCCAGCCTATGGCAAGCTAACTTCCTCAAGGACTTCAAAAACCTAAAACTCCAATAATGTAGAAACCATCGTAGCTCAGAAAGCTCACAAAACTTATAAAGAAAAAAAACTCTAACAATGCCGGCAAATAATTAAGACTTTACCAACCACAAAGCAAAACTAAAATATATATGAAATTAGAAGGAAATCCACGACAACGCACGATGCCATACGAAAAAAATCGCAGAGCAATAATTCACATTAAAATATAAAAAAGGATTCTGTCAAATTAACTAACCTGAAATTTAATTAGAAAGACACTTTTATCCAGAGCATCGTTACAAGAGAGCAATTGTTTCTCTCAAGCTCAATCAAAATAAACAAAATAATAATAATTATTTCAGAAGACCAGTAAAAAAAACCCATTGGAAAATATTAAAAAAGAATCAGGATTCTGCAAATTAACTAAGCTCAAATTAAATTAGAAAGACACTATTATCCAGAGCATCGTTACAAGAGAGCAATTGCTTCTCTCAAGCTCAATCAAAATAAACAAAAAAAAAAAAAAAAACAATAATTATTTCAGAAGACCAATGAAACAACCTTCTGGAATATATTGAAAAAAAAAAACGGAATTCTGTCAAATTAACAAATCTCAAATTTAATTAGAAAGACACTTTTATCCAGAGCATCGTTACAAGAGAGCAATTGTTTCTCTCAAGCTCAATCAAAATAAACAAAATAATAATAATTATTTCAGAAGACCAGTAAAAAAAACCCATTGGAAAATATTAAAAAAGAATCAGGATTCTGCAAATTAACTCAATTCAAATAAAATTAGAAAGACACTGTTATCCAGAGCATCGTTACGAGAGAGCAATTGCTTCTCTCAAGCTCAATCAAAACATTAACAAAAAAAAAAACCATAATTATTTCAGAAGACCAGTGAAAAAAGTCCACTAGAAAATATTAAAAAAAAGGAATCTGTCAAATTAACTAAGCTCAAATTAAATTAGAAAGACACTGTTATCCAGAGCATCGTTACGAGAGAGCAATTGCTTCTCTCAACCTCAATCAAAATAAACAAAAAAAAAAAACAATAATTATTTCAGAAGACCAATGAAACAACCTTCTCGAATATATTGAAAAAAAAACGGAATTCTGTCAAATTAACAAATCTCAAATTAAATTAGAAAGACACTTTTATCCAGAGCATCGTTACAAGAAAGCAATGGCTTCTCTCAAGCTCAATCAAAATAAACAAAATAACAATAATTATTTCAGAAGACCAGTAAAAAAAACCCATTGGAAAATATTAAAAAAGAATCAGGATTCTGCAAATTAACTAAGCTCAAATTAAATTAGAAAGACACTATTATCCAGAGCATCGTTACAAGAGAGCAATTGCTTCTCTCAAGCTCAATCAAAATAAACAAAAAAAAAAAAAAAAAAACAATAATTATTTCAGAAGACCAGTAAAAAAACCCATTGGAAAATATTAAAAAAGAATCAGGATTCTGTAAATTAACTCAACTCAAATAAAATTAGAAAGACACTGTTATCCAGAGCATCGTTACGAGAGAGCAATTGCTTCTCTCAAGCTCAATCAAAATAAGCAAAAAAAAAAAAAAAAACAATAATTATTTCAGAAGACCAATGAAACAACCTTCTGGAATATATTGAAAAAAAAAAACGGAATTCTGTCAAATTAACAAATTTCAAATTAAATTAGAAAGACACTTTTATCCAGAGCATCGTTACAAGAGAGCAATTGCTTCTCTCAAGCTCAATCAAAATAAACAAAATAACAATAATTTTTTCAGAAGACCAGTAAAAAAACCCATTGGAAAATATTAAAAAAGAATCAGGATTCTGTAAATTAACTCAACTCAAATAAAATTAGAAAGACACTGTTATCCAGAGCATCGTTACGAGAGAGCAATTGCTTCTCTCAAGCTCAATCAAAATAAACAAAAAAAAAAAAAAAAACAATAATTATTTCAGAAGACCAATGAAACAACCTTCTCGAATATATTGAAAAAAAAACGGAATTCTGTCAAATTAACAAATCTCAAATTAAATTAGAAAGACACTTTTATCCAGAGCATCGTTACAAGAAAGCAATGGCTTCTCTCAAGCTCAATCAAAATAAACAAAATAACAATAATTATTTCAGAAGACCAGTAAAAAAACCCATTGGAAAATATTAAAAAAGAATCAGGATTCTGCAAATTAACTAAGCTCAAATTAAATTAGAAAGACACTATTATCCAGAGCATCGTTACAAGAGAGCAATTGCTTCTCTCAAGCTCAATCAAAATAAACAAAAAAAAAAAAAAAAAACAATAATTATTTCAGAAGACCACTAAAAAAACCCATTGGAAAATATTAAAAAAGAATCAGGATTCTGTAAATTAACTCAACTCAAATAAAATTAGAAAGACACTGTTATCCAGAGCATCGTTACGAGAGAGCAATTGCTTCTCTCAAGCTCAATAAAAACATTAACAAAATAACAATAATTATTTCAGAAGACCAGTGAAAAAAGTCCACTAGAAAATATTGAAAAAAAGGAATCTGTCAAATTAACTAAGCTCAAATTAAATTAGAAAGACACTTTTATCCAGAGCATCGTTACAAGAGAGCAATTGCTTCTCTCAAGCTCAATCAAAATAAACAAAAAAAAAAAAAAACAATAATTATTTCAGAAGACCAGTGAAAAAAGTCCACAAGAAAATATTGAAAATAAATGAATCTGTCAAATTAACTAAGCTCAAATTAAATTAGAAAGACACTTTTATCCAGAGCATCGTTACGAGAGAGCAATTGCTTCTCTCAAGCTCAATCAAAATAAACAAAAAAAAAAAAAAAACAATAATTATTTCAGAAGACCAATGAAACAACCTTCTGGAATATATTGAAAAAAAAAAACGGAATTCTGTCAAATTAACAAATCCCAAATCAAATTAGAAAGACACTATTATCCAAAGCATCGTTACAAGAGAGCAATTGCTTCTCTTAAGCTCAATCAAAACATTAACAAAAAAAATATTTATTTCAAAAGACCAGTGAAAAAAGCCCACTAGAATATATTGAAAAAAAAGGAATCTGTCAAATTAACTAAGCTCAAATTAAATTAGAAAGACACTTTTATCCAGAGCATCGTTACAAGAGAGCAATTGCTTCTCTCAAGCTCAATCAAAATAAACAAAATAACAATAATTATTTCAGAAGACCAGTAAAAAAACCCATTGGAAAATATTAAAAAAGAATCAGGATTCTGTAAATTAACTCAACTCAAATAAAATTAGAAAGACACTGTTATCCAGAGCATCGTTACGAGAGAGCAATTGCTTCTCTCAAGCTCAATCAAAATAAACAAAAAAAAAAAAAAAAACAATAATTATTTCAGAAGACCAATGAAACAACATTCTGGAATATATTGAAAAAAAAAGGAATCTGTCAAATTAACTAAGCTCAAATTAAATTAGAAAGACACTATTATCCAGAGCATCGTTACAAGAGAGCAATTGCTTCTCTCAAGCTCAATCAAAATAAACAAAATAACAATAATTATTTCAGAAGACCAGTAAAAAAACCCATTGGAAAATATTAAAAAAGAATCAGGATTCTGTAAATTAACTCAACTCAAATAAAATTAGAAAGACACTGTTATCCAGAGCATCGTTACGAGAGAGCAATTGTTTCTCTCAAGCTCAATCAAAATAAACAAAAAAAAAAAAAACAATAATTATTTCAGAAGACCAATGAAACAACCTTCTGGAATATATTGAAAAAAAAAACGGAATTCTGTCAAATTAACAAATCTCAAATTAAATTAGAAAGACACTTTTATCCAGAGCATCGTTACAAGAAAGCAAATGCTTCTCTCAAGCTCAATCAAAATAAACAAAATAACAATAATTATTTCAGAAGACCAGTAAAAAAACCCATTGGAAAATATTAAAAAAGAATCAGGATTCTGTAAATTAACTCAATTCAAATAAAATTAGAAAGACACTGTTATCCAGAGCATCGTTACGAGAGAGCAATTGCTTCTCTCAAGCTCAATCAAAACATTAACAAAAAAAAAAAATATTTATTTCAGAAGACCAGTGAAAAAAGCCCACTAAAAAATATTGAAAAAAAAGGAATCTGTCAAATAAACTAACCTCAAATTAAATTAGAAAGACACTTTTATCCAGAGCATCGTTACAAGAGAGCAATTGCTTCTCTCAAGCTCAATCAAAACATTAACAAAAAAAAAACCATAATTATTTCAGAAGACCAGTGAAAAAAGTCCACTAGAAAATATTGAAAAAAAGGAATCTGTCAAATTAACTAAGCTCAAATTAAATTAGAAAGACACTGTTATCCAGAGCATCGTTACGAGAGAGCAATTGCTTCTCTCAAGCTCAATCAAAATAAACAAAATAACAATAATTATTTCAGAAGACCAGTAAAAAAACCCATTGGAAAATATTAAAAAAGAATCAGGATTCTGTAAATTAACTCAACTCAAATAAAATTAGAAAGACACTTTTATCCAGAGCATCGTTACAAGAGAGCAATTGCTTCTCTCAAGCTCAATCAAAATAAACAAAATAACAATAATTATTTCAGAAGTCCAGTGAAAAAAGTCCACTAGAAAATATTGAAAAAAAAAGGAATCTGTCAAATTAACTAAGCTCAAATTAAATTAGAAAGACACTTTTATCCAGAGCATCGTTACGAGAGAGCAATTGCTTCTCTCAAGCTCAATCAAAATAAACAAAAAAAAAAAAAACAATAATTATTTCAGAAGACCAATGAAACAACTTTCTGGAATATATTGAAAAAAAAAACGGAATTCTGTCAAATTAACAAATCTCAAATCAAATTGGAAAGACACTTTTATCCAGAGCATCGTTACGAGAGAGCAATTGCTTCTCTCAAGCTCAATCAAAATAAACAAAAAAAAAAAAAAAAAAACAATAATTATTTCAGAAGACCAATGAAACAACCTTCTCGAATATATTGAAAAAAAAAAAAAACGGAATTCTGTCAAATTAACAAATCTCAAATTAAATTAGAAAGACACTTTTATCCAGAGCATCGTTACAAGAGAGCAATTGCTTCTCTCAAGCTCAATCAAAATAAACAAAATAACAATAATTATTTCAGAAGACCAGTAAAAAAACCCATTGGAAAATATTAAAAAAGAATCAGGATTCTGTAAATTAACTCAACTCAAATAAAATTAGAAAGACACTGTTATCCAGAGCATCGTTACGAGAGAGCAATTGCTTCTCTCAACCTCAATCAAAATAAACAAAAAAAAAAAAAAAAACAATAATTATTTCAGAAGACCAATGAAACAACCTTCTGGAATATATTGAAAAAAATAAAAACGGAGTTCTGTCAAATTAACAAATCTCAAATTAAATTAGAAAGACACTTTTATCCAGAGCATCGTTACAAGAAAGCAAATGCTTCTCTCAAGCTCAATCAAAACATTAACAAAAAAAAAAACCATAATTATTTCAGAAGACCAGTGAAAAAAGTCCACTAGAAAATATTAAAAAAAAGGAATCTGTCAAATTTACTAAGCTCAAATTAAATTAGAAAGACACTTTTATCCAGAGCATCGTTACAAGAGAGCAATTGCTTCTCTCAAGCTCAATCAAAACATTAACAAAAAAAAAAAATATTTATTTCAGAAGACCAGTGAAAAAAGTCCACTAGAAAATATTGAAAAAAAAGGAATCTGTCAAATTAACTAAGCTCAAATTAAATTAGAAAGACACTTTTATCCAGAGCATCGTTACAAGAGAGCAATTGCTTCTCTCAAGCTCAATCAAAACATTAACAAAAAAAAAAACCATAATTATTTCAGAAGACCAGTGAAAAATGCCAATTAGAAAATATTGAAAAAAAAGGAATCTGTCAAATTAACTAACCTCAAATTAAATAAGAAAGACACCGTTATCCAGAGCACCGTTAGAAGAGAGCAATTGCTTCTCTCAAGCTCAATCAAAACATTAACAAAAAAAAAATATTTATTTCAGAAGACCAGTGAAAAAAGTCCACTAGAAAATATTGAAAAAAAAGGAATCTGTCAAATTAACTAAGCTCAAATTAAATTAGAAAGACACTTTTATCCAGAGCATCGTTACAAGAGAGCAATTGCTTCTCTCAAGCTCAATAAAAAAAAAAACCATAATTATTTCAGAAGACCAGTGAAAAATGCCAATTAGAAAATATTGAAAAAAAAGGAATCTGTCAAATTAACTAACCTCAAATTAAATAAGAAAGACACCGTTATCCAGAGCACCGTTAGAAGAGAGCAATTGCTTCTCTCAAGCTCAATCAAAACATTAACAAAAAAAAAATATTTATTTCAGAAGACCAGTGAAAAAAGTCCACTAGAAAATATTGAAAAAAAAAGGAATCTGTCAAATTAACTAAGCTCAAATTAAATTAGAAAGACACTTTTATCCAGAGCATCGTTACAAGAGAGCAATTGCTTCTCTCAAGCTCAATCAAAACATTAACAAAAAAAAAAAATATTTATTTCAGAAGACCAGTGAAAAAAGTCCACTAGAAAATATTGAAAAAAAAGGAATCTGTCAAATTAACTAAGCTCAAATTAAATTAGAAAGACACTTTTATCCAGAGCATCGTTACGAGAGAGCAATTGCTTCTCTCAAGCTCAGTCAAAACATTAACAAAAAAACAATGATTGATACAGAAGACAAGAGAAAAAAACCTACTGGAACAAAATAAAAAAAAAGAATTCTGTCAAAGTAAATAAGATCAAAAAAAAAAAAAAAAAAAAAAAAACAAAAAAAAACAAATCCCTAAGAAAACTGGGTCAGACAACATTGAACTTCTCCAGCCTATGGCAAGCTAACTTCCTCAAGGACTTCAAAAACCTAAAACTCCAATAATGTAGAAACCATCGTAGCTCAGAAAGCTCACAAAACTTATAAAGAAAAAAAACTCTAACAATGCCGGCAAATAATTAAGACTTTACCAACCACAAAGCAAAACTAAAATATATATGAAATTAGAAGGAAATCCACGACAACGCACGATGCCATACGAAAAAAATCGCAGAGCAATAATTCACATTAAAATATAAAAAAGGATTCTGTCAAATTAACTAACCTGAAATTTAATTAGAAAGACACTTTTATCCAGAGCATCGTTACAAGAGAGCAATTGTTTCTCTCAAGCTCAATCAAAATAAACAAAATAATAATAATTATTTCAGAAGACCAGTAAAAAAAACCCACTGGAAAATATTAAAAACGAATCAGGATTCTGTAAATTAACTCAACTCAAATAAATTTAGAAAGACACTGTTATCCAAAGCATCCATTGCTACAATTCATATCGAAGTTTGGTTGATAATAAAAAAAAAAAAAATTAAAAAAATTGCACTTCTGTTAGCTTAATAAAAAGAATAATAAAGAAAAAGACAAGTAAATAATTTTGGGAAGACCAATTCTATAAGTCCGGCGAATAGCCAGTAAAGAAACCAGGATAAGAAAATTCTTTTGCAAAGCTTTCGTTTGAGCCAGTTTAGAAGAGAACAAACGTTGTGCTACTCTGAAAGCCTATTCAATTGATGGGTGGCTGATATAATATTTGTTAGATATATGGAACTCACTGAAGCTTGTAAAATGTTTGTTTGTGTGCTTTGTTTGTGATATTTAACAGGGTATTTCCTTGAAGAGGGTGTCCAGATATAACAGGTTGTTCCTTGAAATCGATGTGATGTTTTATTTGAGGCATTCCAGTTGTTGTTTCAAATATGTGCCAGATAATCTTTTTTCGATCCTTTTCCTTTAAAATCAGCTTGCATTCGTTCCCAATATCCACAAGTTCGTTGATTGAAATTAAACTGATGAAGCTGTAAAATAGACAACAAATTGTAAGCTTTTGAAGTGAAAGGGTTTCGAAGTAAGACGAAATATTTACCTCTTAGTTAAGTTTCACGAATATGCCAACAAAGTTCCTCAGAAAAAGCGTAAGAGTAGACTCACTTTAGTCTTCACCATAGTTCAATTTGTACTTTTCTAGTTTTTTCGTCTGGATTGAAATTCCTTATTTTAGCCAAATTCAAATCTAAATACTTGATCCATTAAGATAAATTTATTCTTCTTCCTGAGATTGGACTGAATATAGTTGGAGTCATTACCATAGTTCAAATTAAATCAAAAGACTCGACTCACCAAAACTGAGTATTTAATCGTCTCTCTACTTTCTAAGAAGCCACTTTTTGTATTTGAGTCCTCGCCATAGCTCATATCGAGTTAGAAAAAATCGAATTACTTAAGCGTAATGGATACCCATTTTATGAAACGGGACGAAAGGAGGTTCAAGTCCTCGCCACAGTTTATATTGGCTCAGAAGTCCGAGTCGAACCGAATAGATCCATCGTCGTTCTTGAATTCTCATTTCAAATTGGCATAATTTCACGAAAAGCAGGAAATTTGAGATGCTGAAATGAATAAATAAATCAATATAAAAATGTTCAAATAAACTTTTAATTCTTTTTTACTCACTTGTCCAAGCCAAGTCCCAAAACTTTCATCGTACTCTTCGATATATTTGACTCTATACATAAGAATAATTTTGTTTATTTTCAAATCACCAGTTTGCTGCATTTGGATTTTTGTATTTTCTTTATCCAAATTTTTCGATATTCATAAAAAATTATGTTGAAATTAAAGCTAAATTGGAAAAAAGAGAATATTTTAAAAAGTTAAAAACAATTTTTTTTTTTTTTTTTTTTTTTTACTTACCCAATTTTTGATTTTATGAAAATAATATTTTCTAGAGCTCTTATCCCTTCGAGCTCTAGAAGTCGAATGCCACATATATATCAATATTTTAGGGTATCTGAAAATTTTTGATTAGCAAAGCCAACTAGATGAAAAATTAAAATTTTTTGGATTTGGAAAGAAATTAATTTATTTTATTTACTTACTCAATTTATTCAATCCGTACGATTTCCATATTATCCGGTTGAAGTTGAAGCCAAGCTGGAAATAAAGAGAATATTTTAATAAGTTAAAAACAATTTTTTTTTTATTTTACTTACCCAATTTTAGATTTTATTTAGAAAATAATATTTTCTAGAGCTCTTATCCCTTCGAGCTGTAGAAGTCGAATGCCGAATATGTATCAATATTTTTGGGTATCTGAAAATTTTTGATTAGCAAAGCCAACTAGATGAAAAATTTAAAATTTTGGGACTTGGAAGAAATTAATTTATTTTATTTACTTACTCAATTTATTCAATCCGTACGATTTCCATATTATCCGGTTGAAGTTGAAGCCAAGCTGGAAATAAAGAGAATATTTTAAAAAGTTAAAAAATAATTTTTTTTTTTTTTTTTTTTTTTTTTTTTACTCACCCAATTTTATTTAGAAAATAATATTTTCTAGAGCTCTTACCTCTTCGAGCTCTAGAAGCTGAATGTGGAATTTGTAGAAATATTTGAGGGTATCTGAAAATTTTTGATTAGCAAAGCCAACTAGATGAAAAATTTAAAATATTTAAAAATTTAAATATTTTATTTACTTACTCAATTTATTCAATCCCTACGATTTCCATATTATCCGGTTGAAGTTGAAGCCAAGCTGGAAATAAAGAGAATATTTTAAAAAGTTAAAAAATAATTTTTTTTTTTTTTTTTTTACTTACCCAATTTTTTATTTTATTAAAATAATATTTTCTAGAGCTCTTACCTCTTCGAGCTCTAGAAGTCGAATGCCGAATATGTATCAATATTTTAGGGTATCTGAAAAGTTTTGATTAGCAAAGCCAACTAGATGAAAAATTTAAAATTTTTGGATTTGGAAAGAAATCAATTTACTTACTCAATTTATTCAATCCGTACGATTTCCATATTATCCGGTTGAAGTTGAAACCAAGCTGGAAATAAAGAGAATATTTTAATAAGTTAAAAACAATTATTTATTTATTTTTTTTTTTTACTTACCCAATTTTATTTAGAAAATAATATTTTCTAGAGCTCTTACCTCTTCGAGCTCTAGAAGCTAAATGTGGCATTTGTATCAATATTTTAGGGTACCTGAAAATTTTCGATTAGCAAAGCCTACTCGATGAAAAATGTAAAACTTTGGGATTTGGACAGTGTTGAAAGGTTATCAAATAATAGTAATCGATAAGTTATCGCACTACAGCTCTTCGCTAGTATATATAAGTCAAACGAAGAAAACGAAAGGAATCATTTGTGAAATAGTGAAAAAGACTATTCTAAGAAGTTCCCAGTTAAACAGAAAAGTCTCTCTGTGTGTATGTATGCAAGTGACGCCAAGAACCGATCGTTAAAATGCAAAGTTACATAAAAAAGTGTTGAAAAACACACGGCGCACAAGGTTGCAACGAGTAGTGTTGAAATTACATGGCATACAAGGTTGTATTGGTGAATTGTCAAAGTTGACAAATGAAACGTAAACAAATAAATTAAAATAAAAATGAATTTTGTAAATATAAAAATCCCAACGTTATCTTCGGGATGCCGAAGATTACAGACTCTTTTCGCAGTTGTTTCTGCCGTAAATCACATGAGCGGTGTTGGTCAGTTAATAGGGCCGATTTCGATTTGTATGAGAGCTATATGATATAGTAGTCCGATTTTAATAAAATTTAGCATAAACGCGTATATTTATGTAGAAAACGTGTTGGCCGAGTTTTGAAAAGATCAGTCAATAAATGTGCGAGTTATTCCCTAAACCGATTTAGGTTCGTATGGCAGCTATATGATATAGTAGTCCGATCCTTACGAAATTTGGTATATATATTAACTGCTGCTTAATTTGAATAGAATCGGATAATAAATATGGGAGTTATTGCCTAAACCGATTTAGGTTCGTATGACAGCTATATGATATAGTGGTCCGATCCGACCGATTTAAACTAGTGTACTACCTAGGTAAAACAGAAGGCTAAATACTAAGTTTCAGCAAAATAGCTTTTAAGACGACGGAGTAAATCGCATAGAAACAGACGGACAGACGGACATGGCTATATCGACTCCTCTAGTGATTCTAAGTATTCTAGATGTAACTTTTGTGGGTCTACGATGTTTGGTTCTGTGCGTTACAAACATCAGAGCAAAATGAATAGACTCCTTTTTCTTCGAAAAGAGTCTAAAAATTGATCCCCTAGAAAGGGACAACTACGATACATGGGAAATTCAAATACAGGTGCTATTTATAAAGAATGACAATTGGAAATATGTGAGTGGAAAATGTGTGAAACCGGTAAATGAAAGTGCTGAAAAAATTGCAGAATGGGAAAAGTGTGATGCAGGAGCCAGATCTGATTTAATATTGTCTATTGCAGCATCCGAACTAAAACAAGTTAAAAGCTGCAAATCATCCAAAGAACTATCGAGTGTTATAATTGTGGAAAGATTGGTCATAAAGCGAGCGAATGCAGATCGAAAGCAAAAGTGAAAAAGACTGCAAATAAAGTGGAAGTATCATGCACAAAAGAAAGTAATCTGTACGTAGCAATGATGTCAAATAATGAAAAAGAACTATGTTGTTTAGATTCGGGGGCGACAGCCCATATGTGTTCTCAAAAAGACAAGTTTAAAAAGCTCAAGCCCGAATCTCAATCCTTAAAACTCGCTAATAATAAAACAACTGAAATAGCTGGTAATGGGGAGAAGTTTTCCACGCAACAAATAATGTAACTGCTACCCTGTATGAGACCCTGTATATTCCGGATCTGCGAACGAACTTAATGTCGGTATCGAAAATACCACATTTAAGCGAAACGGTGCTGTAATCGAGGACCACAAGACCGGACGAAAAATAGCAACAGCGTCGCGAAAATCGAACCTGTACTTTATGAACACGCCAAAACAAAGTGGATATTTTGTCGACAACGCGAACATCAAAAACGAACTCCAAGAATGGCATGAAGTGTTGGGTCGTCTAAACGAGAGTGATCTAAAGACAATGATACGCAAAGCACTACCACAATGTGAAATTTGCATTCAGGGGAAGCAAACCCAAAATCCCTTTCATTCATTATCGCCGAGATCTAGAAATCTTTTGGAACTCATATACTCGGACGTATGTGGACCAATGCGAGTACAATCGCATGGGCATTCGAGGTATTACGTTACATTCCTGAAGGAAAAGAGCGAAGTTATTGAAAAAATCCAGGAGTACAAAAACATGGTTGAGAACATGACTGGCAGAAAAATAAAAATTCTGCGTACAGACAATGGAAAGGAATACGTTAATGGAGAATTCTCAAAGTTCATGAAACATAATGGCATAAAACACGAACTAACTGTCGAGTATACCCCACAGCAAAACGGAGTTGCTGAATGTAAAAACCGAACCTTAGTAGACATGGCTCGGTGTATGCTCATCCAAAGTGGATTGGCAGCAAACTTCTGGGCAGAAGCTATACTCACTGCCAATCACATTAGGAATAGATGTCCTTCCCGAAGTCTAAATGGTGAAATACCCTCCACGTTGTGGACAAAAAGGAGACGGAACTTAAAATATCTGCGTAAGTTTGGCTCAGTGGTGTACATGTTAAATAAAGCACCAAATAAAAGTAAGTTTGCCCCTAAATCACGAAAATGTATATTCGTTGGATATGCCGAACAGTCAAAGGCTCTGGGATCCAGTAAATAAAAGAATTCATATAAAGCTCTCATGAAAAACGAAACTTGGAAAATCGTAGATCGCCCCACTAAGGCGGAAATCATAAAAACAAAATGGGTACTACGAACAAAACTGAACGCCGACGGATCAGTCAATAAGAGGAAGGCAAGACTAGTCGCAAAGGGCTTTGCCCAAACACCAGGAACCAGGTGGCTCGTATGAGCCCAATACGGATGCTAGTGGCTTTGTTCGCGCAACTAGGAATGAAAATTGAACAACTTGATTTTACAAGTGCTTAACTGAATGGCGAAATCGATGGGATTTGGAAAGAAATCAATTTATTTTTTAGACTTACTCAATTTATTCAATCCGTACGATTTCCATATTATCCAGTTGAAGTTGAAACCAAGCTGGAAATAAAGAGAATATTTTAAAAAGTTAAAAAAAAGTTTTTTTTACTTACCCAATTTTATTTAGAAAATAATATTTTCTAGAGCTCTTATCCCTTCGAGCTCTAGAAGTCGAATGCCAAATATGTATCAATATTTTAGGGTACCTGAAAATTTTTGATTAGCAAAGCCAACTAGATGAAAAATTAAAAATTTTGGGATTTGGATAGAAATCAATTTATTTTATTTACTTACTCAATTTATTCAATCCGTACGATTTCCATATTATCCAGATGAAGTTGAAACCAAGCTGGAAATAAAGAGAATATTTTAAAAAGTTAAAAAAATTTTTTTTTTACTTACCCAATTTTTTTATTTTATTAAAATAATATTTTCTAGAGCTCTTACCTCTTCGAGCTCTAGAAGCTGAATGTGGAATTTGTATCAATATTTTAGGGTGTCTGAAAATTTTTGATGAGCAAAGCCAACTAGATGAAAAATGTAAAATTTTGGGACTTGGAAGAAAATATTTATTTTATTTACTTACTCAATTTATTCAATCCGTACGATATCCATATTATCCGGTAGAAGTTGAAACCAAGCTGGAAATAAAGAAAATATTTTAAAAAGTTAAAGATTTTTTTTTTTTTTTTTTTTTTTTTTTTACTTACTCAATTTTATTTAGAAATAATATTTTCTAGAGCTCTTACCTCGTCGAGCTCTAGAAGCTGAATGTGGAATTTGTAGAAATATTTGAGGGTATCTGATAATTTTTGATTAGCAAAGCCTACTAGATGAAAAATTTATAAAAATTTCTGACAAGCCATTTTGGAATTGGAACAGAATCGAATTAAAGATAAAATTATTCTTATGCTTTAATTTCTGGATACCGGTTTGTCAATATTTGTTGGACTATCAATGAAGAGATTTTTGGTCTTGATTTTTATTTCAATGTTTACCTAAAATTAGGAAGAGAAGGACTTGCCAATCAAAAGACGGTCAAATAAAGTAAAAGATTAGTTCTGAACGGGATAATGATTTCAAATCTGTTGGATTGTGTGGCCTGGCTTCTGAGGGAGTAGATAAAAGTGCGCCTCATTAGAGGTTGTCCCGAGGACTAAGGTCCGAAGGCCTTTACCCCAGAAATTCTGTTTTGTGTCTCTGTGTGTGTGTGCGTGTGTGTGTGTTTGCCTAATTTTCCACGTTGATTTTCTAGCCGCAAAACAAATGAAAATAGAAACGTTCTCTGCATATTAAGCAACTTATTTAATTTACCACAACACAAAACACAATAAGGAAAAAAAAGAGTCAAAGCCCAAAGCCACCACCACCACCACCACCCTCGCAATGGACACGATTCTCAATGTTTTTTTTTTTTTTTCAGCCTCTTCAGTATTTCGGTCTGCCTTAAATGCCTCATAATGAAGAGCTCTGATATTTTGTCTTTGTTTCGAGGGGGTGGTGGCGGGTTGGGCTGAGCGGCCGGAGTACGAGTTGAGTTTGACTTTGATTTTTGGTTTATGTATTTAGCCTGGGTAAGCCTAGTGTCCGTATGGTTTTTCAAGTGTTTGTCTGACTTGGTCTCCTGACTGCCTTGTGTCCTTGTGGCTGATTGTCTGTCAATAGGAGCGGTAAGTTTTCTATTTGCTCACGGGTACAGCAAGACTGTGTGTGTGTGTGTGTGTGTGTGTGTGTGTAAATAAGTTATTAGTTTTGTCCAGGGCGATTGTCTTAAAACTTCTCTAAGCTTTTGATTGCGGCCATATGCCAGAGGTCGTGCCTAACCTCAAATCACAGCTCAACTTTGCACTGGCTTTATCCTCATTATCATTTGGCTACGACAAATTTGTTGTTGTCTGTTTTGTTTTTTTTTTTTTCTCTCTTTCTCCAAGTGGTTTGAATTTATGTGATTATTGTTTACCACCGAACACACTTCTGGCAAATTGTAGCCACGGGGTGTTGTCACTTTTGCCATTGTGTCAGTTGGAATCAAATGGGAATCTCTGACATTATGGAATACTCTTTGATTTAATAAGATTTTTTTTTTTTTTTTTTGGCTAAGAAATCAATTGATTTTATTCTTATAGAAGGAAACACCCTGAGTAGTCGAACGGATCGAATTAATATATCATAAAGCTGCTCTGGATATCGAAATCTTATTTGCCGACTTCGATCAAATGTGCACAAGTATCGGTGAATCTGGATCGAACTACTATATTATATATCTGCCCTGGTTACCCAAATATGTTGTAGGAATAACTAATCTGAATCGAACTACTATATTATAAAGCTGCCCTGGATATTCAAATAGAAATAAGTCGTAGCTTTATTTGGCGACTTCGATCTAATCGGATCAGATACTATATCATAGAGGCCTTAGGATTATTTCAGCCCGTTATCCAAGATATTTAAAAATTTGAGGCAATTAAAAAATTAAGAAAGTTACAGTCTGTAGTGTTGGGCAATGCGAAGCTCAGGACTTGTCCTATTTGAAAATCCTCTTTTCTTTTTGTTTCTGACGAAAAAATTGAAATACTCTTTCCTTTTGGAAGTAATTCGAAAACTGTAAAATTTAAACGCCCAACTGTCCCACCCAATTTGAATTTGTTGATTCTTTTTTTTTTCCTGTTGCTGTTGTTGTTGTTAAAAGAATAAAATAAACAAAACGCTGTCCTGGTGACAAAGTCAAGCTATTTTGAATAGAAAACATTTTAATACGCGGTCGGTCGTTCGGCTTGACTTGGCTTGGTTGGGTTGGTCTTTCGGAGTCCGTGATTTGGTTTGGTTGGTCGTCTGTGCGGCACGTTTTTGTTGAGTGTGTGTGTGTGTATGTGTGTGTGTGTGTTTTGCATACGCTTTGATTTATGCGCCAGAGGGTTGCTAAATGTCAGTGAAATTTAACTATGAGATCAGAGGGGGTGGGGTGGGGGGAGGGGTGAGTGGGTGGTTGGCGCTACCTGCCAAGGCGGCAGTCAAAAAGCCAACCAAAATTTTAAGTCAATGGGCCGGCGTCAACGGGAAGCTGCCACAGACAAGCCATATAAAGTCAACTCTTAAGGAGTAGGCAAGGCAAGGCAAGCCAAGGCAAGGCAAGGCAAGCCAAGGCAAGGCAAGGGGATGCCAGCCAACTCAGATGACACTGTCATTGGCAGCGGCAGCCACACAGTCGGTGGCAAATGCCACTTTGTGTGCTGCCAAAAGCAGTTGAATAGAAATGGCATTCTCCGCCGTCATCGCCAAAGCTGAGAGTGTGGGTTTTTCCCACCCCGCCCGCCACACCCTCTCACTCTCTCTCTCTTTGAGCGGCAAGGCCAACCCCTTCCCAGCTCTTCCATATGAAATCCTCCTCATTGCCACCCACTTTGGAATAAATTTGCCACAATTGAGAAATTTATTTCATTTTTATGGCTTTTGGAAATTAAATTTTATTCTAGTTGTTGGTGTTGCTGTTGTTGTTGTTAGCATGCAAAATGAACTAAATGCGTGTGAATGCACTTGTTGTTTTTGTAGCCGTTGTCACCGTTGTCGGATTTGCATGACCGATGGTGGTGGTGGCGCGAGGTGTGATCCATCCGTGTTACCCGTTGCCGCTTCGGGCCACCCGCTGTGATTGTGGCCAAAAGGCAATTTGCTAAGCAATTTATGTTTATTTATATTGTTACCTCTCTCTCTCTCTCTCTCACTCTCTACCCCCGCCCCCACCCCCAGCAAACAGCAAGTGATTTTGGTAAGCAAACAAAATTCTAAATCAACAACACCCAGACAATCTGGCCAAAGGGGTGAGAACCAGAGAGGTGCTCGGGCCAACTCTATCAACATAAAGCAGCTATTCAAATAAATCTTTGCCTAATCAGAAGTGCATGGAACTCACTGATTCTAGGAAATATTGGCTTGACATATTAAGAATATTAATAGTATTTCTTTGCCAAATAATCGTGGCAGGCAGTACTTATTTTTATTGTTAATATAGAAAGCCTTATGGTATGATATCTTACCTTAAGTCCGCCCTCGTCGGTTCACAAATTGGAAAAGACTTGAATTAAAGAAGTTATCTTAAAGCGTGCTTATTTGTTGACTATCGAATGTTTATCGATCGCGGCAGGGTTGCGAGCGATTACAAGGGCTGGACACTATGGCAGGCTGGGTGCCGCTGACGGCGCTGCCAACTCTGTCGTAACAATCTCTTTCTATATATTTACAGATTAGCTTCACCTTTAATCAAATTGATTTTGAAAATGTTAAACGAAAAATACGGGAAACTTATCAAGAGTCTTGAGGAATCATTCCCAATTTCATATATAGAGTCTTATCGGGGGGAGCCCAAAACGATTTGAGAGAATCTCCAAACGAAAAGTATGGGAAACTTATCAAGAGTCTTGAGGAATAATTCCCAATTTTATATATAGAGTCTTAAGGGGGGGAGTCCAAAACGATTTGAGAGAATCTCCAAACGAAAAGTACGGGAAACTTATCAAGAGTCTTGAGGAATCATTCCCAATTTCATATATAGAGTCTTATCGGGGGAGCCCAAAACGATTTGAGAGAATCTCCAAACGAAAAGTATGGGAAACTTATCAAGAGTCTTGAGGAATAATTCCCAATTTTATATATAGAGTCTTAAGGGGGTGAGCCCAAAACGATTTGAGAGAATCTCCAAATGAAAGAGAAAAAATAATTCAAAATGGATTTTTAACATTTAGATTTAAATTTATTCCTTTTCAAGGCAATTAGGGATGAGGACTTTAAGTGTCGCTTAAAAAAAATACAACTATTTCGTCTTAGTGGTTCGAGGTTTCTGAGTCAATATGAGCTGTGGTGAGAGCTTAAGTCTCAACAAGTTTTACGCAAGAAAATACATTACGTTTCTAACTGACTATGAACTATGCCGAGGACTTCAATTACCAAGAGTTCCATCTCAGAAAGTTGAGAGACGTGGCATCTATTGATACTGATTTACTATGAACTATATCTTCACGGAACAGGTAAGGGATAAGCCGATTCAATGTTTCTAGTTTTCTGACGCACTATGAACTATGCCGAATTGCTAAAAGTTCCGTCTCAGAAAGTAGAGAGATATTGATTTACTATGAGGTATATCTTCACGATACAGATAAATGGTAAGTCTTCTGACCTTGACTTTTAAATTTCCGATAAATTTTGAGTTTTAATTTGAGGCAATACAAACAAGTCCTGGAAAATGCAAGGATCAAATTTTGCTTGGAAAATGGTAGGTGCCGTTCCAAACATATTCAGCAAATCCCAGTGGAAACCGAACTTGTCCAATCACCCTTATGGACAGGGGAAATTCCAATTGCTTGGGTCTTGGTCTTGGGTCAACATTGACGAACGGAATGTCATCGCTTATCGCCCACAAATATCTGGGCACTTCAATTAGCGAACGTTTAAAATTAAGAAGCAACAAAGCCAAGCCAAGGGTCTCAGGATGTCAACCCACCAAAGCCAACAACAACTACAAGAACAACAAGAAAATGAAAAAAGAAATGAAAGAAAAGAAAAGGAAACCAAAGAGGCAGAACTGCGACTCAATTTGGCTTGGTTTAGTTTGGCTGCCGGAAACAGTTGGCAATACACGATGGCGTTGCTAGCGATGCATACATCCTAGTCCAAAGAATGCTCCGCCTGTTCCCAATCATCTCCTACTCTCTCTTTCTCTTTGTTTTTGTTTTTGTCTTTGTCTTTCTGTCAGCCATCATTCATCAGCACTTCAGTTACCTCAAGTGTGATTGCTATCAACAGCTTGATTTTAATTTGCTTATTCTTTTTGTTTGTTGTTTGTTGTTTGCATTTCTCATTCGTTTAGTGTTCTTCTTTTTGGTTTATTTCTCTTTCACAAAAAAGAAAAATGAACTGCAAAGGAAAGAAAAAGAAATCACATGCAGTTTGAGTGTGTCCTACATAGGCACAAATATCCGTCTGTGTCCTTTGGCAAAAAGAAATGAAAAAGAGAAGAAGAATATGCCCATCGGCTTGTCGGTTCTGTCGGCGCACACTTCCTTGCCAGTCCGAACGAGTGCAGCCAAGCAGATGAGTCGCATAGTTCGTCAGCTAGCTGGAAAAATCATCGAGCGAAAAAGGAAATGTGCATGTGCATTTTTCCTGCATTACCATTATCCTCTTTCTCAACTCAACTATCATTATCTCTTTCGCCATTATCGTGATCATAATAAATACATATTTTTTTTTCTCTTAGTCTCTTTTTTTGTCTTCTTGCCAGTGAAGACTAACAAAAGGATAAGCATAAGGTTAATTACTCTTCAGGCAATTATGGGATTAGTTTATAGACCAATAATTTTGCTGTATAAAACTTACAGCCACCGACTGACTCACATATAACCCAGACGCCTTGATAACTTAATTGGTATGTTCTGGTGAGGCTCAATCGGATTGATTCTTAAAAAGGTTTCCCCAAGTTCGGAAATCCTAATCAATGAAGCAACTGTACCAAATTTTGGGTTTCATATTCTACCGGAATACATCTTAAAAGAAGACTTCTTTTAACACCAAAATAACATATGAAAGAGCCACCGTTTTCTGTATCTTTTAAGGCTTTCATTTATTGAAGCCTCAGTAAGTTTCACAAATTATTCATAGTTATCTGGTTTCTTACAAATAAATCTTTAGTCTTCCTATTACACCAGAATATATATTTTTAGATTTCTCAGATTCTTGACTAAAGCCCAAAGATTTTTCAGAAATTATTCATAGCCTCATTGATTTTATTTCAGTTAGCATTAATCTTAATCTGTTCGAGAAATTAATATCATTCCGAAATGAAATTTCATCAACAAAATTGCATCTTAAAAGTGCCATAAAAATAGCTCAAGTGCCAGAAATTATTCCCAGCCATAAATAATTGCCAACAGTTGATGCACTTTTGATGAGAAAATCAGCGCAACAAATCCAAAAATCACAATTCATAAATTAAATTCAAAGCCAAATTGGCTTAAGTGGTCTTTCTCTGGCTAGTTTGAGGTTTGAGGGGAGTATGCCAAATTTATCCACCTGCTAAATGAAAATAGTTTATAAAGTGGGCGTCAGAACTCTGACAAATTGTATTAGTCAATTCCAGGGCGTCAGACAGTTTCGGATGGCCGGGGATGTTTTAGTTGGATCGGTCTCGGTTACTTCGGTTTTGGTGGCTGGATGGTGGATTGGCACTGATATATTTTTCACGGTCATAAAATAAATGTCAACCATAAACCGTGACTAAATGGAAGACCCAGACGAACAGAGAGGGAGAGAGAGAGAGATAAAGTGATACAAACAAATTACTAAATAAACGCGAGCAATCCACGCGTTCCGTGTCAGATGAGATGAAATCAGTTAGGATTTCAGGGGCAAAGAAACTCCTTGCCTCTGTGACTCACACTCAGGACTCAATCACAAAGCCCGCAGATACGCGTACACAAAGAGACAGATACAGTTGAAAAAATAACAAAATATATATACACACGACACACACGGAAATCATATGAAATGAGAAATTGTTACAAGAATGACAAAGCCGATATAGACTAAAGGGGCAGTGGCATGGCTTAGAAAGGGGGTTGCTCTTTGAGCAACGAAAAAACAAGCCAATATCGAAATAAAGAAACAAAAGGATAACAAATATAAATAGATAAGAAAGTGAAGCACGATCTGAGGTTCTCCTACTTCCAGAAGATATAGCTGATACTCGAATATATACGATACACTATATCGACATAATAGGAAGGCTTAAGCTATTCAAGGCTCTGAAGACCCGAGAATATTAAAAAAAAAAAAAAAAATGAAGAAAATTTGCAAAAAATTCCATGGAGCATTTTGCACCAGGGTAGGGCTGGAATCCTAATTTCCACGCCTCTGTCCGATGACTGTTCTAAACGAAACAGTCAAAGTGGCTATGTAGATGGACCAGAAATTTCCACAGCCTTTCAGTGTTCACTTGAGGGCCCCCACCTACCGTCCACGTCCCAGGAATGCCACCCTAGCAGGGCACACCCGCAGACCAAACCGGGTTGGAGTTGACTGTGTCGCATACGAAATGTAAATATTTAATTTTGAAACAGTGTAACTAAAGGGATTTGAAACGCGCGTGGCCGGCCAGCAGAGAGAGAGAAAGCGTTGGTCTGCCAGCTACTTGCTCTTCACCAGGGGACTCGTCGCTCTGTGTCCACTTGATATGGAATTTTTGGTCCGCCAAGTTCGTGGAGTTCGTGGTTCTCGGTCCGTGTCGTGCCATCCTGTCACAATTGGCGAGAGCTAGCAGGTTGACAAAGAGGGTGGTGGTAGAAAGTTGGTTGGGTAATGCGGAAATCAACAGAACCCGCAGTATTCGTTACGGTCCATTCCATGTCCAAAGTAGACAAGGACAAATGGACAGAGTAGCGTCGTCTTGCCGTCGCTCTGATATGTGAAAAGTTTCGCTTTACTTTTTCTTTTTGATTTTTTGTGTTTTTTTTCTTTTTGTCCTTTTTGAAACTGTTTCTTTATTTTACTTGGGCCGTGCTTATCCTGTCCTGGCAGGTCACAATTTTGGCTACTTTGCAACATTTTGCATGCCACTGCCAAGTTTTGCGGACTGCCCGGCCCGGACAGCCGGGGGAGAGGGCCAACCAATGACCATCACATAACAAATGATATGTGTCCATATCCTTGTGCATATCCTGCTGCTGCTCTTGTCCTTTTTTATAGCAAAATAATATCGAGATAAGCGACGCACCCAAAAAAAAATACCCACTCAAAAAAAAAAGACCAACCAAAAGGGGGAAAAAAAAATTACAAATCCTGTCCAGCTGCGGGCCCCTGGGGGGTGCTGAAAGTGTGTCCGGATTTTGGGTGTGTGTTTAAAATTATTTAACTTTTTAATCGATTGATTGCTACGTGCTTAGTTGGATTTCTTTCCCCTGCATTTCATGCGGGACCAAAAGACGCTTTAGAGATTTGTTTTTTTTTTTCTTTCTTTCTTTCTTTTGGTTTCCTTGATAAAAATCAAATTACAAATTGAGTAGAGTTTTCTGTTGGACCTTTTTTTTGCGGGCTGCAAGAATTTGAAAAGGTTTCAAATGAAATCAAATCAACAGTTTTTGTAAAAATGCAATAAAGAGTTTTGGTTTCTTAATTTTTTGAGAACACAAATGGAAGGGTTCTAAAAAGTAAGATATTTCCTCAATAGAGCCATGAGTTCCTCGGTTTGACATTACGATGGTTCCAATTGCAATAATTTGGGGGAACATATCTAAAGTGGCATGGAAAATCAGATAATACTTTTGACAAAGTTCTTCTTTTAGATTTCTTACAGATCAAGCTACCAACTCTATTCACAGATTTACTTAGGATCCCAAAATACCTGATAGATTGACTCAGATTGATAAGGGCCTGAAAGACCTTCCAGAAAGAGTTTAGAGCATTTGTGGACGAGATTTTAAGCAACCCACAGAATTACCTAACCTTTGACTTTACGGACTTTCTTAGGATCTCACAGCATTTGAAGGATTGATACTGGTCTGAAAGGCCTTTCACAAATCATTTGAAGTTTCTTTGACCACATTTGTCACCTCTTATAGAACATATTACAGGACTCAAAGACCCATCAAAAAACTTATAGTTTATTTCTGAGCCAGATAATTCCTGTCTCCAAGAACCATTGCTTTCCAAGGTTTCTTAAGAACATGAAATACCTGATAAATATAGTCAGGTTCCAAAAAATCTTTCAGACCCGTTTTTCACCTCTTACAGAACATATTACCAACAGTCCTAACCGATTTCTCAGATTAATAAAGACCTTCCAAAATATTTATAGCTCAATTCTGGGTCAGATATATCCTGTCTCACAGAATTATTTACCAATGCTTGCCAAGGTTTCTCAGGAACACGAAATATCTTCTAAACAAACCTTTTAGACCCCTCTCAGAGTATCCCTAGGAGTTTTATTCTGTAGTATTACCTAGGATTGATCAGGGGTGTTTCTCTGGGAAATGTATGGATGGATATATTTTTGTGGCCTTCTCCTTATTGACTCCGATTTGTGCAACATTTTGTGCGGCAATTAGCAGTCACAGAATCAATTCATTTCTCACAGCTCAAGTGAGCCAGCCCAGCCAGGTGAGTTGGGCCGACTGTGCAGAGTCTCAGTTTTGTCCAGACATAAAAGTAATTAATTGTGGTTGTTGTAGCATATGAACCGTTCCTCTTCCCATCCCCCTGTGCGGAGTCGCATCTCTTCGATTCTAACTCCAGTCTGACCAATCGAAGCGCGGAGCCGCATACTTTCTAAAGCAATTATCGAATGCCAGTGTGTCAGGCGCTGCTCTGGCCAACCGACTGGACGACGCCGTTGCAGTTTCAACTTCAATTGCACTCAAAAAAAAAAAAAAAAACCAAGACGATGGAATGGATAGAGGAGAGACGGGAGGAGAGGAGGAGGAGGAGGAGGAATAAGCAAAAGACTGCTTGTAGTTTCATGACGCCAACAACGCCTCATCGTGTTTGGTTAGCCGCCGTCAGAGACGCCACCGACGCCACACGATGGCCCAGGCCTTGCGATTGCCGCAATTTCACTCTGCCCCTTTCTGATGCTCTTGGCCCACCTAATTCCAAAGCCTTGGTGGGCCCAGGCTCTCTCATTTTTTTTTTTCTTTCCCTGAAACCACGTCGTGATCGCCTGCCTCTGCTTCGTGTTTGCAAATATTTCTACGCATGCCCCCTAAAAAAAAAAAAAAAGAAATCAAAAACCCAGAAGAAGAATGGGAAGAAAAGCAAAAAGCTCAGGCCCCAAACTGGCCTTGAGGCAATGATTGGCTGGCTGCTGCTCACACTGACCACCATCAGCAGTGCCAGTGATCGTCGTCCACCTCATGGCCGTGGTAATCGTCTTGGTCGTTGCCACGTCCGCCTCATTCTGGCTGTCGTTGCTTGTTAGCGCGCACGCGTGTCCCCCAGGAGGGGGCGAGTGTGGCAACGACTGCTCCAAAGAAGACGAAGAAGAAGGAGGCTCTACTCATATGTGAAACTCTTTCAGATGCTCACTCCACATATGTGTGTGTGTGTGTGTGTGTATGTATGTGCGTGTGTGTGAGGCGTTGATGGCGATGGCGCTGAAGCTGGCGCGCATGCGCAACGCAGCAACCACAAAAATTGACTGTTTGTTTTCTTCTTTTTCTGTTTTTTTTTATTATTACTTTTTCTTCTTTTTTTTTTGGCCAAGCAGTCTTGTAAGACAGATTTCCTTGTTGCTGTTGTTGTTGTTGTTTTTTTTATTACTTACCCTGTGTGTGTGTGTGTGTGTGGGACCCCCCGCAGATAATTGCCCATCATCTCATCAAGTTCCGCCCTGCTATTTAAGCCACAACAACACACAACAACAAAAACAACAAATATGAGTTTAACAAAAAAAAAAGAAAATAACAACAACAACAACAACAATACAGCAATGAAACCTACAAAACAAGACACCAAAATGATGAACGCGACCACGCAAAGTAGCCGACTCCACACACAGCTGAACCAGCCATTATCGAGGGTGGTTCCAAACATTCGTTAGCCTGGACATTTTATGGTCAGTAAATTTTCGAGGAAGAAAGGACTTCCATAAGCTCTTTTAAGAGTAATCAGAAAATATTATCAACCAGTCTTTAACTCAAATAGGGATTGACGTAGACTAAGTTGAGAACAAGTTACTGAAATCAAGGAACTAGGATCCAATAGCTCGATAAATACAGACATCGAGGCCAATCCAAAAAATTAACTAGTTCACTGATGAGTAAGATCCAACCTGACCTTAGGCCTTACAGCCTTTGATCTTTGTTAGTATTTAGCTGTGTGGATCAGAGGTTCCTAAGCTAAACTCAATTCCTTTTCCCAAGATTCTATAAAGATTTTCTGGGTCTTTGTGGGCTCCTTGGTATTTCTTTAGTATTTCCATGTCATTCCAATAATTATGGTGAAATCTTTTTCATGGAACCACTATGGTATCGATTTTCTATTTTAATTTAACTTAATTTATTTCTTTCTTCTTCGGTTTCTTGGAAACCCACTCAACACTTTAGAGATATAAATTTCTATATTACAGAGAATATCTAGGTTTATTTGGTTCAGTTTATACTGAATCAAATTGGGTTTTGAAAGTTTTCAATCTACCTTCGGGAATTTCGTAGCGCCACCAACAGCAGCCGTTGAAATTGCCGTTGATGTGGCCATTGCCGCCATGGCAGCTCGTCCACGACCAAAAGACCCATCAATAGCACCACCGACGTCGTCGTAGTTTTTCGTTGTCGACTCAACCACGTTAATCGAGTCATATCGATTTTTGCCTGCTTCGTGTCTTGGACGTTTTACTTTGACCAGCTAACCAGCCAGCCAGCCAGCTCGCCAGTCAACAAGGAGGCACTTACAAAGATCTCATCAGCAAAGCTGTTTACTTCACTCAACTGGGAGAATGGTAGACAGAGATCATCAGGCTGGGGGTGGTCGGCGATCGGTGTTCGGTGTTCGGTGGTCTGTGGTCGGTGGTTGGTGGCCAGTGGCTGGTGGCTCGCCAAAAGGCGGCAGTGAGTCGGCCCAACTGCTCTTAACTAAATTGAATACAATTGGCGAGAGTCTTACCAAGTCAGTCGACTCGACTTTGGTTTAAATAACTGTGAGTTAATGAATGAGTGTCTTGCTTGAAATTTCCAAGTCTTGTGTGATTGTGACTGAGTTGGAAAATTAAGGCAAGCGGAGTTGGAGTTAAAGTTGGAGTTGGAGATGGGGAGGAGGCACTGGCATTTTTGGTTCTAATATCTCAATTCTCTTTTGATTTTTTTTTGTTTTCTGGGAGTTTTTGGTTCATTGGACCAGCTGGAGCCCGAAGCCTGGCCACTTCACATGTGTGCCACATTTGTGAGTGGCAAATAAAACAAAAAAAAAAAAAAAAAAAAGAAGGCAATTTCAGGTGGTGTATGTGTGTGTGTGTATGTGTTTTTCTTAGTCAAGTTAGTTGTTAGTTTCTCGGTGAGTGGTGAGGGTGCGACTTTAATTGAATGTAAACATGCTACTTGGGTCCAGCAGAGGGCGTAGATGGTGGCCCAAAATAACAACAGTGACACATCAAAGAAGAAGCACAAAAAATGTAGAAAAAAAAGAAGAACAAGTAAAAGAAGAAGAAGAAGAAGAAGAAGAAGAAGCAGCAGCGGTAGCCACCCCCATAGCATTGTCATCGCCAGTGACAAAAACAACAAGCAGAAAAGGTGACGTTTGACAGGCTCGGCCAAGTGGGCGTTGCTTTTTTTAACTAGGCATCCCCCGCCTTGTTCCCTGCTCACTCTCTCTCTCTCTCTCTCGCCTTCTCTGTCTGACAAAAGAAGAAGAAGAAGCAGCACAAGAAGCACTTGACAAACTTTTTGAGCCACGTCATGGCGCCCGTGTTAGAGAGTGTTTCTGTGTGTGCCTGTGCGTGTGTGTGTGTCTTCCACTTGAGTTTTTTTTTTTCTTTGCCTTCGTTCTCTTGTTTTCTTTCTTTCTTTTTTTTTTGTGTGTATATTTTTTTATGCTTCTCCTAATAGGCACACTTGGTGACAACGACAATAACGATGGTGGCTCGGGCTCTGCCAGTGGCAGTGGCAGTGGCTCTGGTTTGGGATGAGGTTTCTGAGATGTTGCTGAGCCAGCCAGAAAAATTTTTGCACTGACACGCTGTTTTTTTATTTTTTTTTATTCTGTTTTATTCGTTTAGAGCAGCACTTGACCTGGTTTTTGTTTTATTTTATTTTTTTTTATGGTAATTTTGGTACTAGACTGCATATTCCAGATGTCAAACAAACACACACAGACAAATACACTGAATGTATCCAGCACTTTGACACACTGCTCTCCACAGTGAAAACAAGCATTTTTTGAGGTTAAAAAAAAAATCAAATGAAACTTAAAATATATTAAGAATAATTTTTGACAAAAAAAAAAAAAAAAAATGGTCAACTTTCTAGAAAATCTTTAAAAACCAAAGAAGAAGTCTTCAACAAAATTGATATCAAGGTTCGAAGGTCTTTTGTGCCACTGTGCTGCTAGCTAAGCGTAAGCTAATTGCACAGAGTTGTATTTGAATCTCGAGGCGAAAAGCAATTGACAAAATGTGTGTTGAGCTCAACATCTTCCGTTGGCTGGCAAATGTTTAAATAAATTACAAAGTGACTGACACAAACACACACACACAGACACACACAAGCATTTAATTTAAGCATAGAAGCATATGTAGCCAAGTTTTTTTTTTTTTGCATAAATCATAAGCAATTGATAAGAGAAGCTAAAATAAATAAAAACAATTTATAAGAAATTAACTGACCTAAAAACAAATATGTACATTTATGTTTATTAAATCAAAATATTCCGCAAGCCAAGCAAAACTATTTTAAAATAGCTTTGCTCTCTCTCTCGCTCTTTCTTTGCGTAAGTAAAAGCGCAGCCAAGCGAGAGCAGAAGGCAAACAAAACACAGCTGCTGATAAAATGTTCTGCCTCTGTGTGTGTGTGTGTGTGTGATGTGAGCAAAGCTTCAGCAGCGATCAGCTAAAATCTATCAGCAGACAAATGCTAATTGCTATAATTAGTCAAAGCTGCAAACTTTCGTCAGCCTGCCCAGCCGAAAGAAAGAAAGCTTTAAAGCATTCAAAATAATTCGAAGGCACTGAGAATTGTCGATTTGGAATTTTTCACATTTATTCAAGGCAGGCGATATAATTTCCAGCCATTTTATTTAACCACAAGCCACCCACACTACTGATCGAAATCAAAATGAACAAACCAAAAAAAAAAAAAAAAAATTATACATAAAAAATAATAAATATGCCGCCAGTTGGTGGAGTCGCAGACCACCGCCTAGAAATATTTATTTTCATTTATTTTTTTGTGTTCAGCTTTGGCTTGCTTGGTGCGGCGGCTTTTTGATTTACTGTTGTTGCCCTAAGCAGCGGCAAGTGCCGACACACACACACATACACACACACAGAGACTAGCTCACACGGTAACAAATGAAACACGACATAGACAGAATCGCACAAAGGCCGGCAAAAGGTATTAAGACTGACGCCAATTCGCCTGCGTTGCTTAGCGCCAACACGAGCGCGCTTTTGCCCACTCAACAAAAGAGATGTCGTCTGCATGTGTGTGCGTGTATGTGTGTGAGTGTGTGTGTGAGTGTGTTGGTGGCGCCTGAAGTAGCCCAAGCTTGGGCACGGGGCGCTCGGCGATTTTCTACCTTCAAGCTCAAGCTGGAACTGGCCAAAGCTTAAACAGGCGGCGTCGGTTGCAGCGGCGACGGCGGCGGCGGCGGCTTCTGATCAAACGGCGGTGGCGGTGGCTGCTGCGGCTGCTTCAATGCCAAGCCACACAACAACAACAACAAACAAAGAAACAACACACACAAAATCTGCCTGAAACAAAAGCGCGTTGGCAGGCTAAAACAACAATAACAACAACAAGTCAGAGACACGAAAAATACAACAATAAAAAATGAAAGGAATTATTTTAGCCGATTTCGACAAATTTTAAATACACTTTTCAAAAGGACTTAAAAATTGATTATAGAAAATCAAACTATTCCAAATTAAACCGTCTTTATCTTTGAGGTTTTCGAAAGGTGCTGAAAGCCTCATTTGATATTCAAGTTGTTTTTTTTTCTATTTTTTGGAAAGAAAATTGCTGAACTTCCTTTTCGAATTTGGGGCAGAAATAGAGTTGAAAATAAATGGACCTATACTCATTCCGATAACAGACTTTCAAAGACCAATATAAAGTCTCTTTAATTTATATATTCCCTTCGTGATATCCTAAGCTTCAGCTTTCTGAAGTTCCCAATAATAATCCTGAGATTCCGAGACCCCGAAAGTCCTATTATACTTGGCCTATATTTCCAGATTTGAGTCGTTGGTAAGACATATTTCATTTCGTTTAAGTTAAGATTTTTAAGGACTAAGGAAGAACCCTAAGATTACGAAAGAAATTAAATCTCGAAAGGGTATTTTCTATATTTTTATATAATAAATAAAGGAGAGCTCTGGCAATCCTTAAGTCGTGTTCTTTTCATGTCCTTTTTGCATTTAAGTGTGCACTTGCTGGACGTTTTTTTTCTCTCTCTCTCTCTCGGTTTTTTTTTCGGATTGGATCGTCTTTATTTTGAGACAATGTCGGCCACGCTGCAGCCTGTTTGGCCGTTGTGCCCAAGTAACTGGGAGATGGCTGACTGGGATGGCTCACTGACTGGTTGGCTGGCTGGTTGGCGTCTTCCTTTGCTTGTCTCCTCTTCATTCGAGTTATTCAAGTGGCGCCAGTCGAAAATTATTTTGTGCAACAACAACAACAACAAAGAAGGCAAAAGTTTTTTTTTTAGTTTTTTTTTTTTTGGTCCACACAACAATGAATGACCTGCTGGGGCATATGTGTGTAAGTAAGTGAAACCCCAAACAGTGGCTTTCAAACTGCCGCAACAGTGACTCTCCAACTGTGGCTCCAGTCATTTGTCAAGGGTGATAATTTTTGAAAAGTCATTCCACTGACAAAGTCAAGTCAAACTCAGACAATTCCATGAGGACACTTCAAATGACACTAAGCCAAGCCCAAATACCCAAAAAAAAAAGTATCTGTATCTGTATCTTTGCCACAGTATCTGAGTATCTGTAACGGATGTTTCAATTCGCAAGTTGCGCTTCCTTCCGCTCACGTGGCACAACGCCAGCGGCCGCCAAATGCAGCCGTTGCTTCCGTTCAGGCCGATAGCTTCCGTCCGTCTGATGTGGCCAACCCCTCCCACCCCTCCACCAACCCACACCCACCACCCTCCGTCTATCTAGTCTGTCTAGCTCATCTTTGGCCTCGGCTTTCAACACCCTCCACCAGCTCTCAGCCAGCAAGTCACTCTAATCCTAGAGCAGTGGCAGTGGCAGTGACTGGGGCGAGTGCGAGGGCGGTGGCGGGGGTGCCAGGAGCGCGTGACAATTACTCATGAATACATTTTGCGCCTGATAAAAATTCGTCGCTGTTTTTGGGCTGCGAAAGCGTCGTTTGCGTTTTATTTATGGTTTTATTTGTGGCAAATACAAAAGGATAACAGCAACAATAAAGACACTCCCCCAACCCAAAAATACTTGGTAAATTTATACACACACAAACACACTCACACACACACACACACACACCCAAATAACCATAAAGTCAATTTATTTATTAAGTTTTTATCGCAAACGTCTTCAAAAAGAGTAAAAGAAGAAGAAAAACTTTCTTATTTTTGGCCAATTCTCATCTAACCCAAAAGAAAAAAAAAGGGCGAGTTGGAAAAGTTCACAGGGTGACTTCGAAAATTCCTCGGGGTTGACAGCTATTAAGCGATTAGTTGGTGTCTTTTGATTTGATCTGATAATTTTATTTCCTTTCTTATTTTTGGTTTCCTTGAAATCTGAAATTTGTGGTTTTCGCTTAAGGCTTGGGCAGGTCCATGGCTTTGATTATATAATTGATAAGGTAATTGAGTGGTTGCTTAAATTGTCTTATTTATCTAAAAGTTTTGGGGTGACAAAAATAAACCGCTTCAATTTCAATGAACCTTGGTTAGAAGCCAAGAGAAATTGATGAGATTTTTCAAGTCTTCCAAGCAAATTGCTCGGATTTTCAAAGACTTGAGAAAAGAGGGAAGAGTAAAAAATTCCTGACAAATCCTAGAACTTTCTCAGCTTACCTAAGTATATTTTTTGGATATTACTCACAGTCTGAGTTGTCTTTGCTTATGATTACGAATAGATATATATGCCTACGAGTTAATCAGAATATTTCTTTATAGCATTGATATATATAGATGTATATTCATAGGGCCCATATGAGCACACTAGCTAGACCTTTGGCTAGACTGAAAGAAATCGTTCTTCTGGTAAATGTGGAGTGTCCTTTTCAGGCTTGACTAATCTATAGTTTAGACTAGATATTTTACCACCGATGCCATGAAGATATCTGATATTCAAGACATATTTACAGGAATCTTTCAATTGTGAAAATTCTTGAAGTTTGCCTGTACTCTTTTCACTCTTTTCAAAGAGATCCATTTTTTTTAAATACTTTTATTTGAAAACTCTCTCAAGATCTTTTCGGAATTTTATCATATTAATATTCCTGTACATAGCTTAATTCTTGTAAATTTCTCTGGTCATTTCTTGATTTAATTTGCTTCTGGTATTTTCGTCTCTAAACAATTTTGAGTGTGTTTTTTTTTTAAGATTTTCTTGATTTCCTTTTGGCATGACAAGTATAATTTTGCAATATTTTCATCTTTAAAGGACTCGCAATTGAATTAGTAGGAATTAGTTTTTATTATTTCTCAAATTGTTTAGGGGTTTTTATGGATAGATAAAAGCGACTGTCATCATCTGGTTGGGAATATGTATATACAATTTTTTTTTTTTTTTTTTTTTGGAAATTGCCCTTTTCAGTAAAAGAAGTTGACGTTGCTCATCGAGCTGTGCGTGCATGTGAATGTGTGTGTGTGTGTGTGTTTAATGATACGGAAATCAGAATGCCAACGCCAACGCCAAAACAGGGAAACGCTGATGGAACGACGACGTCCGACCACGACCACGACCACGACCAAGTCGACGGCGCTGTCGATGGCAATTGCAACGCTTTTCCGCCACTTTGGCCTGAGTGTTTGACAAAATGGAAAGGGGTGCGGGTGACTGACTGTAGATGTGGCTGTGGCAGTGGCAGTGACAGTAGGCGGGGGTGTCTATTTGAACGACTGACTGGCTGACTGACTGACTGACTGACTTTTCTGCCTTAATTAACGAAAATTAAATGCAGTCTCAGTCATAAAAATGATGTTGCATTAAAGTTGACGTCGCTGTCAACGTCGACGCCCACGCACACCAAAAAAAAAAAAGACAAAAACTACAGAAAGACCAAACATAATGTGGCAAGTGTGTGTGCGCAGGCGTGGCCAAAAGGGTGATCTTTGCAGCTGTGGAACGGGTGCATTTGTTCGAGCATTTGTTTTGCATGTAAATTAACTTAAATAGCCTAGAAATTAATTAGCAGCGATTGAGATCACTTGATAATGACAACCACAAAGGCAAACGGACAGCAGACAAAACAAACAAGCAACTCGTAAACCGCAGTTAACCCAAAACAAAAACAAGCTAACCCAAAAAAATACACAACCAAAACAGACCAGAAGACAGAGAGAGAGAGAGAGAGAGAGGGAGAGAGAGAGAGAGAGGGAGTGAGGAAAGCAACTTGGATCGAACAGAGCCGAACCGAACCGATCCGACCACCGACTGTTTTCATTTTCCACGGCTTTAACCCTTTTTTGGCAGCCTTGGCCAAGCGAAGCGCCGTCGCAGCGGCGACAGTAATAATGATGCGTTTATCCAAAACGAGCATCAGATAAGCCAAACCGACGCAACCGATCGACAAGTTTGATAAAACGCGCCACCACCACCACCACCGCCGTCCCTGCCACTGCCACTGCCACTGCTGCTGGCGCTGCCTTCGTCAACTAAGAGAGCCAAGCTGGCCCGTTGAAACTCACTGGCCGGTGCAGTCATTGATAAGCCCAAAAAATAACCAGCCATTCACTCATTTAACCAGCCAGAAAAACACATCAAAGAATGAGAGAGAGAGAGAGAGAGAGAAGAGCACACAATTTTATAAAGATCGGGATCATCATCATCGAGAATCGGGAATCGGGAATCGGCATCGCAGGCAGGCATCAACGAGCGTGTGCACATCATTCAAATGCCAATTAAAGGCGCCGGCATACACAAAACTTGAAATAAATAAAAAACCGAAAACAAAAAACAAAAAGAAAACAGGCAAAACTCTTGAAGAACTGAGAAGGAGACCGCTGCAAACTATCCAGCTAAAAATTGAAAAGCAATCAGCTGTCATTTGGAGCCTAACAAAGTGGACATGGCTGCTGTTCATTTATCCATGTGTGTGTGTGTGTGTGTGTGTTGCGTACACCCTACAGCGTGGTTCTTTGGAAACATAGCGTACCCAATCTAAATATATGGAAAATTCCAAAATTATTCCCAGATAATATTTTTTTTTTATATTTTCGTTTAAATAAATCTGGAGTAGCTAAGGTTTTAAGATCTTTGAAGATCTGAACTGAGCTTAAAATTGTATGAATAAAAACTTGGAACCCAAAGCTATGTTCGAAAAATTGTTAAGCTAAATTTGATTCCCATAAAGTTCCTGACTATTTTTTCATAGCTTTTAAGAAAAGAGCTTGACTTTGGTTAAGGTCTGAGAACCACTTAAATTGTCTTTAATTTTGGACTACCATAAGGAAACTTAAGCTTATGGCCTCTTAAGTGACTCATATGATTTCTATGCCTTTGAGTTCCAAAATGATTGGAAACCTTTTCAGCGTTGCTTACAATTTGGGTGATATTGTCACAATTTCATATGGGTTATTATCTTTCGATCTGAATTTTTATTCAATAATAAATAAAGTTCTTTGAAACTTGTGAACCCTGTTTCAAAGTTATCATTCTGCAGGTCCTGAAAGGTATGCTTCTCTCTTAGACTAGAGATCTTTACCCCTCATTCTCTTCTGGAGCTCCTCTTTATAAAGATTCAACTGAAAGAACTAATCTCACTAAGGTCTGAAGACTAAGTTGACTTTCTAAAAATTGTCTTACCTTTTCCGGGGTCTCAAATAAGCTTCCTTCTAATTCTTTATTCCTATCCTTGGTATATCCTATTCCATAAGAAGTTGACTTGAACTTAAGACCAAACCAAGAACTTACCAATTATTTCAAGAGGCAAAACAAAGGATTACAAAGAGTTTAGCTTAATTTCTAGGCTAAATTTCCCAAGTTTCTTTTTTTGTCTCCATTCAAGACTCTCTGAATTTGGTCTATATGGAAAAGTATTTCCAAATATTTTCATAAAATTTTCAACTCAATAATTCATTGTTTTGTTGCTGCTTTTCTACAATCTTCCAGACTGATAAGCCTATTTAGCTAAAAAAAGATCTTGTTTATTATTTAATTACCTTTAAATGGTTTAGGCCGTAGGGCATTTGTCTGGGTCTATAAAACCGAAATCGCCCTTGTTGTTGTATTCATTTTGATAGGAGTTTATGTGAGTGTTTCTGTGTGAGTTTAGCTCAGAAGCGGCGCTTGAATTCGCAACGGCAAAGGCGCCGTGTCCCTGGGCCAACGCCGGACCAAAAGCCATTCATCGATCAACTTGTAAGCGCCACGATGAGAAACGTGTGCAGGAGCAGGAAACCTTGCCAGCAGCAGTTTAGCCAACAAGTTAACCGGCAGCCAAACAAACAATCGACTGCTAAAAATCTACAAAAAGATTCGCTAGTGGTGACTACGTCTCTCTGACTCTGACTCTGACTCTGACTGTGGCAGTGCCTTGGCTTGCTGCATTTGAATATATGCAACAGCCGCAGCAGCATCAGCAGAAGGCTTGCATTTCCCCGGGCTCCTTGGCGGCTTTGGAGTACCCCGTCTGCCTGTCGCCTGTCGGCTTGTCAGTGTCGCCAAAAAAGCAAAACGTCGTCTTCATCGTCCTAGCTGGCTGCTCCAAAAGACTGAACCGGGGCAGGGCAGGGCAGGGCAGGGCAGGGGAGGCTAGTGTGTACGGTGTTGAGGGGGGAGGAGCGAGCTGGTACACTGATTCTCATTGTCTTGGCATTCGGTTGGCCCTGGTACAGAGTGCCGGAATTTTGTCTTTGATCGACGACTACGAATTCGATTGTGACTCTCGGCCCTGGCTCGCTGGCTAACTTGACTTGGCCTGCCTTGGCTTGGCTTGGCTTGGTCTGCTCTGGCTTAGAGTTGGCTTCGACTTGATACCATTTGCTCACATTTGTGCAAAACTGTGGGCCAAAAACTGCCACGCACCAGCATACGAGTCTGCCCAGTCCCAGTCCCAGACCCAACCCCATCCCCCTCTCCCTTGACTGATGTGAGTCTTAAGCCGGTTGCCCGTTTGCCCGTTTGCCAGTTTCTTGCAATTGATTCGCAATTCCATGGCGCATTGATTTTGATCGGCCACGACAGGCGCGCCAGTTATCCTCCTGTCCCGGCTATGCCCCCCGGGCCTGTCCTGCCATCACCCCGCTCAGCACACGTTGTGCCCTTGGCCAGGCGCCGGCCTGTTGTTGGCTTTTTTGTTTTTGCCTTTCGGCTGACCAAATCAGTGCCAGACGCAAATTTTATTGACAACGTCAGTTGGCAGTGAGCAGTTCTGTTTTTTTTTTTGATTTTTTTTTTCTCTCTCTCGCTGAAGTTTTTCCTTATTTCTTTCTTTTGTTTTATTTGAGTTTTTTTTTTTTTGTTGGCTTCTTTCTTTTTGCGAAATCATTTGGCACTCGTGTGAACGAATATTTTTGGCGACAGTTTTTGTCTTTTTCACAGGCTTGTAAACAAAATGAAGGAAACGGTTTCGCAATTGCCTCGACTCGATAATTTTTATTCACTTGAGAAATTCCTAAAAGTTTTTATTTGAAATAATCAAGGTATTCCCTTAGCTAAGCTTAAATAGGACTTATCGATTTGGTCTGAAGATAGTGAATTCATTTCAGAATCGTTTTGAAAAACATTCCCATTTCTTACACTCGATTTATTTCCAATTTTTTAAGAAAAATAAAAACTGAAACATTTGCATATGGTTTTTTGGCTTATTCATAAGATTGTTTGATTTGAGGAATTCCCATTATTTGCTCTTAATATTTCTTAATTGTTTTGCTAACCTCAGTTCATTTAATATCTCTTTCATTTATTAGCCAAAAATTGTTTGCCTTGTCTCATTTGATTTGCACTCTGGCATCACTACAAAGTGATGCCAAGTCATGCCAAATTGTCCCACGACCCGGCCGATCCCGCAACACTCCACCAGACCAAACCTGGCCAGACCAGACCAGACCGGACCACCCCCGTCATCTTCTCACCCTCTCATTTTGGCTAATTGCTGCAATTAAGTACACAAAAATCTAACGACAAAAATATGCCCGGCATGTTGACTCAGAAACTCGGAGTCAGCGGTCTTTTTAGTCGATTCGTCTGAGGTCCGACAATCTTTTGAATTGGTTTACCTGCCCCTTTCATTTGTTGTTGTGGTTGTTGCTGTTTTTTTTTAGTCCGGAATTTGGCGTTAAATGCTCTGCGCCCAGTTGCGTTTTAGGCTTTTGAAGTTTAATAGCGCCGAATTGTTTTGGCCAAAAATGACATGCATTAGGCAAAGAATATAGCCACATGGGTTTGATGATAATGTAGAAGAATCGAAAGAAGAAGCAGCAGAGACACAAACATGATTTAAGATTGGCATGATCTAGTTTGCTTGAAGCTTCTAAACTCATCAATTTAATACTCTTTTCTAGCTTTTAGAACCCTGTCTTTTCATTTGAAAAGCCTAAGAAGCTCGGACTGAGAATATTCCAGAATACTTTCTTACTTTCTTAAAATATTTAGGCCAGACTATCTTAAGTTCTTTGAAGCTAATCGGATCCATATCCAGTACCCCGTAAAATAAGGATGACATTTCTGAAATCTCTTCAAATTCGGGCGAAAAATTTTATATGAAAATAGCCATAGCACTAGCTTGAGTTCTTCTTCTTTCTAGAAGAAACATTAAGGAACAATTTGGGATTATAAAAATTCATCATATCATGTGGAATCCTCAAGATTTTCCTGGGCTAATTTTAGTGAAAAACTTTAAGAAATATCTCCATTTGATTATGGACGTTGGATTTCAATCCCATCTGGTAATTTTTATATTTTCTAAATAAAATTCTCAAGAATTCACAAGAATTATTTTTAAGAAAAGCTAGGAAAGAAATAACTATAAGAAAAAAATCTTGAAAACCATTTAATTTCCAAAAAATCGCATAAAAAATTATAGAAGATTTTAAGTTCCTCCCCTCTAAATATATAAAGTTCTCAAGAAATAACTGAAATAATTTTAAGAAAAAATTATATAGAAATCTGGTATAAATTGAGGGCAAAAATAATTCATGCAAAAGGGTTTCAAAGACCTCTACAAAATCTGGTAATTCAAATAGGAAATTCCTTAGACTTGACAAGAATGATTTGTCGAAAGCCCAAATAATTCAGATAGAAAATTTTGAAAAACTAGTTTTGAAATCTGAGGCTTTACACCAAAATAACATACCACAGATCTTTATCCATCCTATAAAAAACTTCTTGAAAAATATCCCTCAATTCGCTCCAATAAAAATTTGAAAATTTTTTTAAATAAAATTTCATATTTTCATAAATGTTAAAGTATAAAAATATTTTTATTTGGCCGCGATAAGCTTTCATGAAGCTAAAAAAATATGAAGAGGGTATTAAAAACAAAAAAAAAGAAGAGATCACAGAATAGCGGCAAGTTGACAAGAGACATAAAAAAAATATATATATAACATGAAGAGGAAAAAAAAAACTCGAAAAATGTTTGATAGACGCCGTTTGATTGTCTCCGTGGCGCTGTGGCGCTCCACGTTTTGTCGCCAACCTTTCAAACTTGAAGTTTTGCTTCTTTTCTTGTTGTCTTTTTTTTTGGGTTTTGGCGACCTCAACTCCTCCTACACTTGGGCTTTATCTCTGTATCTGAAAATGATGACAGTGGTGGGCAGTGAGGGCAGTCAGGGCTAGGCCCGAGAGACGGAGAAATTGAAGAAGTCGCTGGAGATGAAGTCGCAACGGCAGGAAATTTGTGCCGCTTTTGATATGATCGCTGAAATTTGTGTTGTTCTTGTTGTTGTTGTTGTTGTTGTTGTCTTTTGAACAATATTTTCGCTTGTCTGTCTCACGCTTTGTGATTGCTGATTCTTCCTGCCCCCAGCATATGAAGCGCCAATTGGTGAGTTCATTTTTTGCTTTTTGTTTTTGTGGCAAGAAGCTTCCTGTGACTCTGCGGCAATTCCAGTGCCGAGATGACGACGCGTTGACAAGGCGATGACAGATTTCTGCGAATTTTTCGCATTAGGCTTTGAACTCTTAGGGGCAATTTTTGTGTGGCGTTGGCGGTGGCTCTATGGTGGCATTTGGTGGTTCTCTTCAATTTTTTTTTGCTTTAGTTTGGCGGCGCTACTGTTTTTGCTCAAGCGTGCAGTTTACAGACGGCTTGGAACGGGCAGGCAAAGTGTGTCGTCGCCGCCGCCTGCTCCAGCTTCTTTTTGCCTCCTTCCGCCCTTGCTCCTCACTCTGTGCAAAGTTATTCGACCCGACACGGCCTGATTTGCCCTAGCCTGGCCCGGCCTGGCGTCGTTCCCCTTTGAAGCTGGCTGAGTGGCCATAACGGTTTTAGAGATGCTCGTCGATTTCCCTGGAATTGCTAATAGAATCACAGTCCCTGCCAGACCAGACCAGAGAAGAGCAGGCCAGGCCCAGTCAAGCCCAACCAAGCCTGATGAGTTCTTATCAAAGGCTTGACTTTGTCTAAATTTTGTGGCCCTTCAAATGGCACTCGGCCCACACTGCCACTGATTCTGGGCGCGGACTGAGATGCAGTCAAGCCAGCCAGAGCCACCTGATAAAGCAACACGTAGCTCGTTTAAATAAGCGCCTCTCGGAGGCGCCTGTGGGAAAAATTTTCTAAATCTTTTTCCATCTAACCGAGCCTCTTGCCTGGCTGCCCACCTCACTACCACAAGTCTCTTGGAAAATCAACCCGAAATACTTAGCTAGACTATTAAGTTTCCAGTCAATCATTATTATTCTAAATGAAAGAATTAATTAATTTAAGCTCTATTTTCATATGAGAGCTCAAAACTGAATGCCTTGATGTCTTGTCCAAAAATAATGAGGCATTTGGAAAGTTTTGAAGGCAAATCAAGCTCATTTTTATACTCTCTTCAAATCCGAAAGAGTGTATACATTTTGTTCTCATGTTTGTAACACACAGAAGACCCCCAAAGGTATCACTAGGCGAGAGGCTACTGAGACATATCCGTCTCAAACTACTCTCTAGGTTTCAACAGCTATGGTAGTGATGATGGTATACGGTCTTCTATAGGAACCCCTCGAAGCCCAAACATTTCCTGGAAATATCTCCAGTAATTATACACCAATCGCATTTACATTTGGTACACATATTTCCTATATAAGGATTCATATATATACCAAATGTTATAATGATTGGACCAGTACAACATCGATCGATCCTAGAAATATCTCCAGCAATTACTGACCAATCTTATACCACTTAGGTAATTGCAACTCTTATCAAAAGATAAATATGTATGACCAACCTAAATCGGCTTAAGAAATATCTGACCAATCAGAAAATACTCTAAGAAGAGTCTGTAATCTTTTAGAGATTACAGAGATTTTTAGAGATTTTAATATTGCTCAAAGCTAAATGTACAGTAGTAGCCAGAGATTAGATTACCTGCTTAACTCCACATCTGACTTAGACTTCTTATTTGTTATTAACTCTGCTAGATAAATTCAAAAGTATTTGATTACAATTTTGATGGAAATATGCTAGAATAAAATGATGTGGTGTCTCGGGTAAGTTGGGGGCCCACCAAGCCCTGCGAAGTCGAGCAATTTTGTTCATATTTGCCAACACACAATTTCAGTTTATTTTCAGCTTTAAAATGGAGCAGCTAGGCGGCAGTAATTTCTTTTTTCTATTTGGCCATGGTTACTTATCGCTTGGCCGCAAATGTTGCCAAAGATAAGACAAACGCTTTTGACAGGCCACACCAAGATGACCAGGCAGAGATAGCAAATCCCAGGCAGCCTGAGAGTTTCTCCAGTGACATTTGTGGCTAATGACTGAGATTGAGTCTGAACTGGGCTTGGTCAGTGGCCGCATCGATTGACTGATAAAGAGTGAGGATTTTATCAGCTCAACCAATCGATCGATCTTTTCCCATTTTTTTCTTTTTTTTTTTTTTGTATTGGGAAAGGAAAACATGGTCTGGTCTTGGTGGGTGCTCATTAGGGCAAGTGGTTCATTTTGGGTTTGGGCCGGTTTGGGCGCAATGTTGTCTAAATGTTGGGCAAAAAAAAAGGGTGGCTGGGTTAGAGACAAAAATAGAGACGAAATGCCACCCCCCGCGGAACGGAGGCATTGTTTGTGTTTCTCTTTGAAAATTTTGTATTTATTTGTTTGTTTTTATTTATTTTCAAGTGCATCAGCAATCAACAAAAGAACTACCGCCGTTGATTTGATGGGCTGGCGGCCAGCAGCCATTGAGATTTAATTGCCAGCGGCAGTTGAGCAATAAAATTTATGACCTACAAATAATGGAACTTGTTTGACAATCGATGGCTTTACTTTGGACCTTTGTACATATTGAAAAATTCGCATTGGTCATTCGGTGAGGGCGGGGGTTGGCGGGCTTCCTTTTCCTTTATTGATGAATGGACGGACCGGCAATGTGCAGCAATTATGGCTAAAGTGGCCAAACAACTGAATCATTTTAAAGATCTATCAGCTGGCGCCACCTATCGGGCACTCCAATGTAATATAGAATCTAGCAAAATTAGCAAGACTCGGAGAAGACTTTTTCTTCTCGATTGAATTGAAAAACTTGTTGTCTTCCTTTTTGGTTCGTTTTACTTTTCGACAGCCCTGGGTTATTTTGTAATCTCCAGCTCATACCATATATATATTTTCTCAAAATTAATGGTATTTTGTATTTTATATTTCGCATTTTGTTGATAACAAAAGATAAACAAGCTGTAAACCCAAATATCGATTACGAGTTCTAAAACTATTTTCGAGTGCAGCTGAAGCCGGCAAACAATGCCCACCTTGTTTGTACATTTTGGGGGAGTGAGAGACTGAGAGACTTGGTCTCTCCATCCATCCATCCATCCATCTCACTCATTCAGGTAAAATCAGGCAGCAACAGGGCCGAAAAGCAGACCTTCTTAATGGTCCTAAACGTTTCCATTGTTGTCCTTCATTTGAGCGGCTCTTTAGCCTTTTGTCTCCCACTCAACGCTGAATGCCGTCTCTTTCCTTTCGGTTTGCTGCTTTGCTGCAGTGTCCTTTTGTTTTCAGAGTTTATTTTTGCCCGGAATTCTTGCTTTATTGAAATCGATATTTTTGCCGAATGCAACAATTGAAATCAATGAAATTGAAACCGTTTAGAATGCAACGAAGCAAAACTATAAAGCAGCTACGAAACGAAATATAAATAAAAATAAAAATCTCACTGGCATTAAATAAAATCGAGGGCTTGCTATCAATTAAATCTACTTGACTGCATCGGGAATAAAACTATCTGCTACCCCCACATAGCCCACACCACCAAGCCATTAGCAACTCAACAGCTGGGCCACAACAGCATTCCAAGGACCAAAACAGAGAATGCCCTGAGAACACGAAGGACACGACTTATGCGTGGGTTGGTTAGTTGGTTGGTTTCAAATCCCTGCGGGTTGACATTGTCCTTGGTTGTGTGAGGGTTACTTCGCTCTGGTCTGAATTGGTATCAATTGCATAGTCTCTTGGAGGGGTGGAATCCTCTTAGCTGCACGACTAGTCTGAGCTGAGTTGACCACTCGACAACGGAGATTAGGCCAGGCGATACTCCTCAAGGCAGTCTTCAAATATTTAATACAATTAGAGATGCCAGGCAACCCGAAATAGTCCAGCAATTTACTCCAAGTCAATATGAAAACAATAATCAAAAGACTCGCCAAGATTAGGATTACTACAAGTAGGCAAAGTTGCTCTGGGTTATGTGATAAGAATTTTATTTATTTCGGAAATATATAATAATTCTTGAAGAGCTCAAATCTGACAGAATATTCCTCTAAGAGTTGGCTTAATCAGTTTGAAAAAAAATTAGAAACAAATTTGTACGATTGTCTGGAGACCTGGGAATTTGCTAAGCTCTGAAACATTTTAGATATGAGAGATAAAAATTTAAGAATATCATTGATGAATTTCCAAGATTTGGAAATCTTTCATTTGAGAAAATCTTTGAGAAATAAGGTTTACTCATGGGAAAACTTCAGACTTAGAAATACTGATTTATACCAAAAAGAAGAGCACTTATCCAGTTCTTAATCAATGAGATCTAGTTAGGATTATATGAAAACCTCGATCCTTTCTAAACTAGAAATTAACCTTAGATTTTAGCTTCTTTATTTCCTTTCACCAATTTTCAAATATTTCGGTTAACTTAAGCTTAGATATAAATTTTTTGAAGGAATCAAAAGTTCGAAGATCTGGAAAATTAGATCCAATTTTATTGAAAGATTAAAGACCTCCAAACTTAGATCTAATTTGATTTGTGCCCACTCCCCACTGAGATTTATTGGAACCTTGAATTGTTTTTATTGCTTTAGTCTCATTAAATGTTCTTGATTAGAATTTCCTCTAAATTTGAAGACATTCGTAAAATGTAAATTCCCAAATCTTTGGTCACAAGTCTGCGGTCTTTCAAAGATTGCCTCCGCCCCCCCTTTATTTCGGTCTTGTTTGTCTTGGTCTTGCTTGATACTTTCAATTAATTAATATGAATTTACCCGACTTACCCAACACAAGAGTTTGTCAAACTGAGCGAGATTTCTTCATCCTCATCAACGTCATCATCGTCCCCCGGCTCCCCTCCTAATTATATAGACAAGAAGTTGTATTTAATTTGTGTCTACAAATCGCAAAAGCGTAAAAATTTGTGACAGACTTGGTGCGTTTCGGATGACCGCTTAAAATATGAAAACAAAAACAAAAACCGAAACAGAAACAGCAAAAAAAAAGCCCAGTTGACGCCCACAAAACAAAAAAAGAGACATTTTATTGCGTGGTCTCTGCTTATGTAAAAATCCCTGAAGATGGGGGGTGGAGTGGAGTGGGGGGTGGGGGAGAGAGAGTGTAATCACTGGCGAAACAATGCAATGGCAATTTTAGTGGCTGTTGTGCAAGTTGACCACTTCTGGGAAGGCCGAAGTGGAGGCGGAGACTTCATGTGGTGAATCAAGAGACTGTTTTTTTTTTTTTTTTGTCACAGTGTGTGAAAGATCACAAGCACCCGGACCCATATCCTCGACATGGGCCACCCACTCCAATTCAAAAAAAAAAAAAGACAACAAAAAAATGACCAGCCATTTGAGGTGAAAGTAGCCCGGGCCGAAAGAGAGAGAGACCACCGAGTGTTCCAGGGAAGTGGCCAGCTTGACTTCTGGGTGGGCATTTTGATCGAGTCTACCTCTCTCTATCTCTCTCGCTCGCTCGCTCTGTCTCGCGGGCTGAGGATTTTTGCATAACTCTTGGAACAGTCAAGAAACAACGACGACATCATGTAAAATTATTATTGTTGTTGTTGTTGTTGATACTGTTGTGGTGGTAGTGGTGGTGGTGGTGGTCTTTCATTTTCTCAGGCCAGCAATCAAAATAACAAAAGCAACAACAACAACAAACAAAGAGGCACAAAATTTGAGACCCAAGTAAAGAGCGATGTCAGAGCCGCTGGCCAACAGCAGCCAAACCAGCACCACCACCAACGCCACCACAATCAGCCACCACCAGAACAGGCACCAGCACCACCACCATCATCAGGACTGCCTCCATAAACATCATCATCGCCATCACCGCCACCATCATCATCATCATCATCATCATCATCATGGAACTCTGCAGCTTCGATGGCTCCGACGTCTCCGACGGCGACGAAATCGTCTGTCGTGAATTTACAATTTTCTGCGAATTTACTTGAAAATCTCGAAAACGAAAAGCCACACAACGGCTCAAAAAGTACTGCAAGTCGTCATCACCGCAATTGAAGTCGACCACCCTCCTCCCCCTCCCCATCCTCCCCCTTGTGTTTGACAGACCCCGCTCTACCCCCAAAGAGATCCCTCAGCACCCACCCACACTGCCACACAGTAGGTCCAGTCAGTCAGTTAGTCCGCTAGTCAGTGTCTCCCTCGATAACCCCCTCCACCGCAACCCGCCCCCTCCCCCTATGCCCCTTTTAGATTGCTCAAGAGTTTCAAGTCGAAACGTCAAAGCATTTTTGAATTTTCGAATTCAACTGAAGCTGGTCAGGCCGAACTAGAGTGGATGGGTTGGTGGACTTAGGGAGAGTTTGGCTGGCTGGGGCGGGCCTAGGGACAGGGAAATGCTTGACTGATGACTGAAATGGCTGAACGGCCGCCCGCCATCATCGCTTCGCAATTATAATTAAGTTTAATTGAGTGATTGACGTTTTTTTCTTCATCATTTTTGTATTTTTTTTTTTTTTCATCTTTTTTTTTAGCTTCTTTTAGGAGAGCGCGCGGTCACCCACAAATCTACAACGGAAGAGATTATGAAATCAACGATAACAAGCGACACAACAGCAATAAGCATATTTCTGAAGAGTGGGGGGGGGGGGAGGGGGGAGTTTGCAGCGAGTGGGAGAAGTTAAACAAGCTGGTGGCATCCATAAAGACACAGCAAAGCTGGCATAATCACAGCCAGTTTAAATGCATTTAAAGATAAGAAGAAAGGAATGGAAAAGAGTCAAATACGAAGACCAGACTAGACAATGAAAAAGATGAAGAGTGTATAAGGAATAGAAAGGGACTAAGGAAACCAAACCCGAGTCCCCATAAACTTGAACAGCCTTAACAATCTTGAGATCAGTCCGAGATGTCCAAGAAAAATGAGAGCTACAATGGAACGGCAGATATAGCAGAACCAGGATAAATTCTCAGGGAATTGAAAGATTCCGAGAAGAAAACCAAACTTCAGAAAAAACTTCAAATAAAATCAATTAGCAAGCCAGAAAATATCTGTATAAAGGTCTATAAAAAGTCTTCGATTAGGGTCGAATTCAGACACTAAAAAGCAAAGGAAACTAGAAGAAACCATAAAATTCATAGTGAAAAGAAAACCGGGAAGGGACCAAGGTATGAAAAAGAAATCAAAACCAGAGCCAAAGACCTAGAAGAAAGATCCGAACAGAGAGTCTTAGAAACTTAAGGACTCTGGCATTCTTATATAAACGAAACGGAACAACTTATGCCTTATTTCTTCTTACTCAAATTTTCAATTCATTTTTATTTGTTCAACTCACCGGCTTTCTTTTAGGTTGCCTACAGCCTCACCAGCCGCTTCTATGAATTCCCATCAAATCTCTTTCTCTCTGCAGCCTTCTTTCAAGTTATATTTTTATAGGTAAGGACTTTTGAATTAATTCCTTCGTTCGATAGTTGTCAAGAGCCAGGAAGCCTTTTAAATTACCTTAAATGAGTTAGAACTACTTCCTCCATCTTATTCATATACGATATTTGGACTACCTCATTAATGATGGGAAAACCAATAGCATTGTTAGAACAACTTAGAAAGAGTCCATAATCTTTGGCTAGATAAGCCTTCCTTTTCCAAACGATCGATTCGATCTACTCAGCAACTTCGACTCGACTTGTCTTTGAATTATTTCTCGTGTTAACTTTCAAACCCCTTTCGAAAACGCCATTAAATCACTGAGGAATTCATTTCCTGAGACCTCCCAGAAAAGTTATACATATATTCCAATCTGACCTCAACACTTGTCCCAATCGCGACAAGAATATTCAAATCTCTTAAGCTCGATAATTTAATCAAGTCTTTGTATGTAAATTATTTGATAGGTGTTCTCGAAAACTAATCACCTTGTCTAATCGGCTTACCCTGGTGACGTGACCTGGGGTTTCTTCAATGAAATTATATCTTGATTATAACATTTAAAATAACAGATTATACAAATGAACCGTTAGGTGTTACAAATGACGAGGCACGCAAGCCGAAGCGAAACAAAACCCGAAAATAAAAACAGAAGCAGCTGCCTCACCAAATAAGAAGGTCGAATCCACTGAGCTGCTGTTAAAATGAAATCAAATTTTTAATGGGCTGAGGATTGTTCGAGATTGCTGGTTACTCTGGCTACTCAAGGGGCTGGGAGAGAATGGGGGGGGGGGCCTTGCTCAGGCGGCGTGCGCGCATTTGAAAGGCTTTTCAACACCAAAACAAGCGATCGTTGATTAGATGACGACCATGAAGAAGATGAGACGATGAGATGATGACAGTGGCGATTACCCTGCTCCACAACAAGCCGGACAAGCAAGGAGAGGAGCCGCAGAGCAGGTCTAGGGTAAACCAAAGCAAAGCGGATACCACTTGGGTGTCTTCTCCTCCTCCTCCTTCTTCTTCTTCTTCTTCATCGTCTTTTTCGCTTTGGTGTCGAAGGTGCGTGCGTGCATTTTATTACGTGCGGATGTGATGGGTCTATTGAGATGTTCAAAGACTGCCACAGATATTCGGAGATTTTCGTACATTTCAGCCATTAGAAGAAGCCATCAAGCTCATTAAGACCCAGCAGAGACATTTGGGATTTTTATGGTCTGTTTTGTCTTGGAATAGCTCTTCATTGATTGAGCCGAAAGAATTGCTTAAATCGGAAAGAGGACAAAGTTATCCAGTAAATTTACACTGTTTAATTCTTTTGTATTCTGGTTCTCCTATGACATTAAAAGAATTTATTTTCTAGTCAGAAATCTTAGAGCTTTTTAGCTATCAAATTTTAAAATTATTTCAAAAATTAAGAGATAAGAAATCTTTATATAGATTATATTCTAACCCATCCTTATGATTCTTGTAGCCGAAATCCTCTTTTGTATATCTCTGAATCTTTGGGAGAAATATGCCATTTTTTAACTCAGTCGGAGTCTAGAGCCTGAGCCTCTCTAAAGATATCCCATAGGAACATATCTGATTAGCCTAATAAAAGACAAGATCTTTGAATTCAAAGGTATATACTCTTCTTTTCTCAGCCTAAACTTATTTGATTTTGCTCAAAATATATGAAAGGAATATAACTTAGGATTCTGATGTAAATGAGAAAATTAAAGATCCGTGAAAATGAGGATATGTTTGGGAGCCTAGAAATATATCTGAAGTCTTAAGAGAACATCTAGAAATACATATACATTTTTGATGACTTCTCTGGCCATAGATCCGCTTAAAAAACTGGTGATAAATCAAGGTATATGTCAGGGAATATATCAATAAAAATGTCCCAAAAATTAACTACTTAAATGTCTGGAAAAATATCTACAAAATATCTTTAATCCAAGACTTATTTTTCATACGAAAATTTACGTAAAAAAATTGCTTACTTCTCAGCCTAATTTCTCCTGTTTTCACCAAAAATTCAAAAACAAAAAAAAAATTATTTGACTTTTCTCTATTTTAATTCTATTAAAACATACAATTTCAGTTGAATCCTATCAATTTTTAAAAGATTTTAGTTCTCTCCACTTTATCTTCTTCTTTTAATTTTTGACTGGGCAAGCCAAACAGTTTGAGAGCCATTGGTCATTGATCGTTGGCAATTCGGCTGGGGCCAGGCTAAACCTGTTGACTTGAGCTGGTTAAAAAGGCAAACGATCTGTTTGGCTTTTATTGTTGCTGTTGTTGTTGTTGTTGTTGTTGTTGTCATCGCATCATCATCATCATCATCATTGTGGCGCTGTCATAATCAAAAACTTCACTTCATAAGCGGGCGGGTAACTCAACTTTGTCTTATGAAAAATACAAAACAACAACAACAACAACAAAAACTTGTGTGAGTAAAAAAAGAAAACCCAGGCCCATTTTTTTTTTTTTTTTTTTTTTTTTTTTTTATTGAGGAGCAGCCTGGAGCGTGTTGTGTGGCGCTCGCTGTCCACACGGTGTCTTCTGTCCAGCAGCCGCCGCCGTCGTCGTCGTAGCCGTCGTCATCATTGTTGTTGTTGTTGCTGCAGGCCTCAAACTACTTGCTGTTGTTGTTGTTGTTGTTGTCGTTAAAGTCGTTATTATTATTTGTGGCTCTTTAAGTGGCTCATTCGCTAACTGCACGATGACGGCGCGCACAGCGTCCAAAAAAAAAAAAGCGTTCAATCTACACGAACGGCCCAGGCCCAAACAAGAAGAAGAAGACCCCATAACACACACACACACAAGCACGCACACAGACACAGACACCATATTGGTGATATTCTTTGGCGTTTGTGTGTGCTCGGCGCTGACAGCGACGGTGGTCCACTTTGCGCTCTCGTGAATTGATTCATAAAATATTATATCATTTTTGTTGTTGTTGTGGGTTCTTTTTTTTTGGCTTGACTTGGCTTGTTGAAGTCTTTGGCCAGGGTTTTGTAATTAGCGTGCATGTTTACCCAAATAATTTCATGGAGCAGCAGCAGCTCGTTGAAGAAGTTATTAACCAGGGTCGGCCCCATCCCACCCCTGCCCCTTTTTGTGTCCACAAATTAGTGGCCATCTGAAAGTTTGAAATCCGCTTGCCCCCAAAAAAGAGACCAAAAAAAAAAGGCCCACAACAATTTTCGTTGATTTGCTCATTTTGTGGAAGTGGGACGGGGGGAGTGGCAATAACCTGGGGGGCGCTTACGAAACTGTAACGGAAGGAAGTGTCTCTGTGTGTGTGTGTGTGTGTGTGTGCGCGCGTGTGTCCAGGGTGTAGGTAGTTTTCTTGGCTTTTAAGTCTGCCAAAAGACATGAACCCAGCAACTCTTTCATTTTTTTTGTTTTTCTCTTCTTCTTTTTTCCACTCAAACTGCAAATAAATCAACGGATGATGACGACGACGGCTGCTCTGTCTCTGACATTGTTTGACTTTTGGGGCTGATTTAATTGACATAGACCACCGCGACTGAATTGCCAGAGCCGAGAGACGAGTGCCTCACATTTTCCATTGAATTGTCGCCAATTTATGGAGGCCAGTGAAAGGGTCATCTTGTCAAAGTTTCGAGCTTCTCCTTAAGCTTGACAACAGCTCATAATTTTCCAATCACACAAAACGAAAGCAAAGGATAAGACGGCAAAAGATTCACAAATCACTTAAGCTAATTTTGAATAAAACCAACTTGGAGCAGCAAATATTTAACCAAAACTTGTGTTCTAGATTTTGGTTCAAGTCAAAAAAGAAAGCAATAAAAAATATGACAAAAAACATATAGCAAAATCACCAAAAATAGCTTAGATTAGGTTTAGCTAAGGCTAAGTTAGATTGGACTAGGTTAAAGTAGGTTAAGTCAGGTCCCCAAGACAGGGTCACTCTGCCTCTTTTTGATCCCATATAGACCCTTCCACTAGTCAGATAAAGTAGGATTGAAAATATCTAAGAACCCAACTGCATTCCTCGGAATCTACAAAACTCATCAATCTCCATTTGACTTTATATTTATATTGACTTCAATTTCTTCAAGGAGTTGCTTCGAGATTTTAAGAATCCTGATTGAGGTTAGGTATTGTCAAATCAAAGGTTGTTGGGCTTGCATATTCTATCTAAATATCTATTGAGATCATGGGCATCTTAAGAGTTAAAGGCTTTCTCTAAATAGGATATAAACGGAAACCCAAATCATATACTGCCTAGATCTAATAACTCTAGACATTATATCAATAGATTCCAAAGAGCTCTAGGTTTTTCTCTGAATATCTCCAGATATCACTAGGATCTTTGAAAGTCCAAAGAGCTCTGGGTTTTTCTCTGAATATCTCCAGATATCACTGGGATCCTTGAAAGTCTAAGTCAAATTGAAGCTGTCAAGAATTTTCTTTACCACTCATATTCTTTTCTGAGGTCTTGGAAGACTGAGGAGCCAAATATTTCCAGATATCATTGAGATCTTCTTAAGTCTAAATCAAATCGAAATAGTCAAGAATTTTCTTTACCACTCAAACCCTTCTCTCAATTCCAACAAGTCTGAGCAACCAAACATATCTTGTAGGGCTTAAGTCAATTTAAAATTATCAAGGATTTGCCTTGAGATTCAAACGCGGCTAACAAACTCTTGGAGAACCAAAGAACTGAATCGGACAATCGAATAAGAAAAAACTATTCTTAGTCTTTATCTAATCTCTCAACTGACTTTTAAATCTGAAATTCAAATAAAGCCGAGTTTGTCAAGTTTTCTGGAGTGGAGATCAAGGCAGCTTAGGGGTATTTTCCTTTATTCTTTGATGGGTAATTAAGTCCTCTTACGCTCAATTGAGTTAAGCAGACAATTGAAAGGTACCGAGTGAGAGATTCACTGGGAGAGATTCTCGTTTATGGGGCAGCTGCGCCGGCGTGGGCGTTGTCAGTTGAGCGGTTGACAAAACAAAGCCGAAACAATCGCTCTATTTGACTCTGATAACTCGGATTCTTTTTCTTTTTTTTTCTACTTCTTTTTTTTTCTTTTTTGTTTTGTCAAAAATTAGTTGAATGATCATCAGAGGCAGGCCGAGTGAGTTATCCTGCTCAGAGTACCTAGGCGGAATATTTTCTATATGAGTGCATGTGTGTGTGTGTGTGTGTGTGTGTGTGTGTATATCCTTTCAGTTGATTCGACTCAAATTACCAAAAAAAAAAAAAAACTAAGAAGAAGAGGAAAACACTCCGTTGGCTTGCCGGGTCGGTCGCATTTCTCTGATCTTTTTTTTGTTGTTGTCTCTTTTCTTAGCTTGTTGCTGTTGTTGTTGTAGTTGTTTTGGGTTTTTGTCAAAGTTCTTTAAGGCAGTTTGACGTTGCCATTGCCGCTGCCGTTTGGCCATCATCGATCAAACAAGCCGCTTCATATCCTGTACTTGAGTTTCATTCATTCATTCATTGAGCAAAAGAAATTTTTGTTCCTTTCTTCTTCTTCTTCAGCTTCTTCTTCTTCTCATCTTTTTGTAAGCTTATATGGGGTATAAAATCCTCAGCCCTATAGTAAATATGTCGATCTCGCTCGCTCCCTTTTTATCTTTGATGCCTATAATTGGGTAAGCACAGACGCTTAATTAAGCTGCCTGAAGTGCGATCCTTCAAGCCGAAAAAAGGAGCAGAAAATCACTGAGAAGTGAAGAAGAAAGAATACATCTGCCTAATTTGATGGACTCGAAGACTTAATTGGGATATTCCAGATCTAGGCTAGCTTATTTCAGTAACTTAAGAGAAAGCTGTTTGGATTTTTCAGGCGAAGATTTGCTAAGCTTTTCTAATTATTCAGTTAAAGACTGAAGATTTTAGGGAATCTTAAAGCTTGCTAAGCTTTTCTAATTATTCAGTTTATAACTGAAGATTTGAGGGAATCTTAAGACTGGTTAAGCTTTTCTAATTATTCAGTTAAAGACTCTCAGATTTCTCTCAAAGATTGGGAAACTTAGACAAAGCTGAGCTCAAAAAAACTTGAAGACTGCGGTCAAGAATTCAAAGTATTTTTAAAAGCTACAAAGAAAAGCTCAGACAGAGATTTGGGTTCAATTAATTGCTTAAATTCCTTAGAAAAATATAGAAAGACTTTAGTAAAAAATTTGTATATTTCGAGAACCTAAAACCTACAACTTTTTTGCCAAACTAGAAAAAGCTGAACATAAAGTTAGCCCAAGTTAGTTTCCTAGATTGAAACACTTAGCCCAATCCAGTGCCCTTGGTATTATTTTCCTTGCTCATTTGTAGATCAAAGTTCTTCAGAAAAGCTGAGAAAAAAGATTGATTTGCCACGCTCTTTAAAATTTTTGTGTGAATCTTGAAAAAGTCTTTAAGTTTCGGAGCAACAACAAAATAAAATAACCCTAACAAAAAGTCACCCCAAGCCAAGACTAGCTCAGCGAATGCATTGACCTCCTTGAGCCCAAAGGCAGAGGCAGAGGCAGAGGCAGTGTCAGAGTTAGAGTTAGGAACAAAATCATACATACACATTGGCACCAGCCAACAAAGACCGAACCGAAATCCACCCCTTGGATAGGCTCGGCCCAGTCTCAGTCTCAGTCTCGGCCCACCTAAACGTCTATATTGAATGAGCCAACGAGGTAGCAGTTTTTCTTCTTCTTCTTCTTCCTGAGCTATGTTTTTTATTTTTTTTGCTATTGTTGTTGTTGTTGTTTCTAAAGCGATTCTTGTGATTTCCTGTTAAAAGTGCTGGGCTGCCTTCAAGTGGCCTAATTAGCCACCGTGCGGCGATCAACACCACTCGTCTCCATAGACGTCACCAGTCCAGCCAGTCGAAGCCAGCTGAGGGAGTCGCATATGTATATGTGTCAGTGTATGTGTGTGTGTGTACTTTTTACTCATACATAGAGCAAAGTATTTTGCATATTATTTCACGCCATTGTAACGCTTTCAACGCGAGCAGCAGGCTGAAAAAAAAAGTAGAAGAAGAAGAGGAAAAATAAAAAAACTACCAACAATGAGGCGGTTGAGTGGCATAAAAAGCTGTCGCCACGGCATTGCCACCATCAGAAAAGGCATCGTTAATATTGTTGTTGTTGTTGTTATTGCAACTATTCTTCTCTTTGTTGTTGTTGTTGTTTTTAGTGTGGGCCCAACCAAATCCCGGGCAAAGGCCAACCAAGCCAAACAGACTGTTTTTCTATTTTTCTTCTTCCCATTTTCCATGGGCCGAGTTTTTTTTTTAGGTTTTTGTTGGTTTGGCGTTGCTGACAGCACTTCGGGCGGTAAAATTCGCTCTTCACACATACGCACACGCACACCTTTAGCCCTTCAAATGTGCATGTGTGTGTGTGTGTGTGTGTGTGTGTATTTATTTGCCCAGGCAAATGGCGACAATGGCGTCGTTTTTTTCCCATTTTTTTTTTTTTTTTATAGTGTGCCAACGACTCAGCGGCTTGCGTGGCAGCCTTTCAATTTGATTTTCTGCACAAACACAGACACACACACACATACACACATAGGCATATACACACACACACACATAGTGGCCCGGCATGGCTTCCGTCGGTTCCATTGACACCGTTGACTGCCATGATTTGTTGCCTTTACAAGGGTTCTGTTTTTACCTCTGCTTCTTCTTCTTCTTGGTTTTTCTGCTTCTTCTTCTTTTTTTTTTTTTTTTTTTGTATTCTTTTGTTTAAAAATATTCTGGTTCTTGTTTTTCACCAAGGTGTTTCCACATGTGTCGCTTTTGTTTGGAGCAGCAATTTGCACCAGCCACCCATTTGGCTGGCTGAGTCAACTGCTTTCATGGTTGGCCAAAAAGGCTTAAAAAAGAACAGAAAAAGCTCACCTGTCTAGCCAGTTGGATCAGGAAATCGTATCAGAGAGAAAGACAGACAGACAGCTTGGGTCATTTTGACAAGACCAAAAGCAGAGCAGAAGAAGAAGAAGAAAAAACTTTCAATTCAGTGAAAATAATAAAAAAGTGTGAAAAACTACAACTAAAAAGTCATAGGAATTTTTTTTGAAATTTTCCTAAGATTTTCTTAGGTTTTCAATTTTTTTTTTTTTTTTGAGCCAAAGAAAACTGTCAACTGTGTCGGCCATTTTGATTCAGCCGAAGCCATAAAACAAAGGAAAAGCCAGCACAGACCCAGATAAAAAGACAAACAGACAAAGATAGAGAGAGGGAGAGAAATTCCCAAGCCCCCCCTCACCCCCTCCACCCATCAATACATTCTCTGCTTATCGAGGAAAATTTGCGTTTTCTTTTTCTTTGATGCGTCGTTTTCTGCACCTAAATTGGGTGACCTAAGCCAGTTTCTCAATTAGCAGAAAGAGCCTATCTATGGCCGACTCCTTCTCGACCCCCCCACCACACCAGCAGAGACAACATATGAAGGCGGCTTTGTCAACGCTTTGCTATTTTGTTTGTCTCTGCCAAAAAGCCAGAGGAGGCGGAGCTGACGGGGCAATTGCAACTGGCAACTGGCAACTGCAACTGGCAACTGGCAACTGGCATGCAAATTACTGTCGAGCATGCTCATCTAAATTAGCAGCAATCACAAACGACGACCACGTTGATGATGACTACGACGATGGCGATGGCGATGGCGATGGCGCTGACAGAGAACGGGGGCAACGAGGAAAGTGTGCAAATCTGGTTGGAGGGGAGAAGGGAAAATTGCCTCGTTTTTTTTTTTTTTTTTGTAACACAAAATGAGGGAGGCCACTCTTCTTCTTCTTCCTCTTCTTCTTCTTTTTGTGCTTGTACAGTTTTGTGCTTTGATAGCGGGTGGTAGGCTCTTTGGCAGTTGGACTAGTCGGGTTGGTCGGTGGCAATGTCGGTGGCATATGCATAATTATTTTTATTATTATTTTCTATGACTCGACTCGACTCGACTCGACTCGACTTGACTCGACTCAACATGCTTGTTGCTGTTGTTGTTGTTGTTGTTGTTGTCGTCTGGCACAGATTGCAACTCCAGTGCTGCCGGTCTGGGGACAGAGTAGATCTGTGCACACCCTCCACCATCCAACTTCATCAGCTCTGTCGTTGTCGCCCTCTCTGGCAAAGCAATGTGCCGTAAAAATAATTACGGCTGCAATTGCTCTACAAGAGATCCCCCCGAACCACTCCGCCCTAGGCTCTATTAATTCCACACCCAGCGTCAAGTATTTCATATATTTTTTTTTCAACGCTTTCTGCGCCTAACACAACAACAACAACAACAACAATGGGGACAAATAGAAAGAAAATGGGGGGAAAAGCATATACAGTATATGCTTGATATGCCACGCCCACTTAACAGGATGTTTGCATGCACTGCTTGTTTTAGGTTCAGGCGTCACCTCCACTTCGACAGAGGGCAAAGTGTATAATTTTTTTCTATTTTTTCTGTTGTTTTACCTTTTTTTTTTTTAGTATTCAAACGACCCAAGGGCGCCAAAGCGTTTGTTGACCCAAACTGATTGGATTTTTTGTCATTCGAATATCATAATTTTCTTCTTCTTCTTTTTTTTAGTTTTAAAAAAATATCAATAAATTTCAGAATTTAAAAGATCTGTGTTTTTTTTTTATAAGACAAAAAGTTTTTTGGAATTTTCAGAAAAATTTTGGGCTGGGGAACTCAAGAACCCAAGGGAACTCTGGAAACTCAAGAACCCAAGGGAAGATATTTTCCTAGGAGACGAAATTTTTTTTCCCTCAGTTTTTAAGATTTCCGAAATTATTTTCAAGTTCTTAATATTTTAGACTCCATAAAAATATCAGCACAGTTTTTGTTTTACGCTCTGAAATTTTGCTTATTTCAGTTTGAAGATTTCCAGAAATTTACTCAAGATTTGAGATGCTTTTTTTTCATATTTTGGAAACGATAAATCTAAAAAATAATCAGTAAAATTTATCAACATTTTAATTTTTTTTCAGCAATCCAAAATTGATATTATTCAGTTTTTAGATTTTCAGAAGTCAAGAAGAACCCAAGACTTTTGGGACTACGCTTTCAGAACGAAAAGAAAAGTATTTCAGAAATTTGGGAAAAATAATTCTGAGAAATTCTTTGTTCATCTTTTAGCCTCAAAAAGATCCCACTGAGAACCCTCAGAACCTTTCAAAATCTGCTGAGTCTCAGGCATTGACTTTTTCTGGAATCGATTAAAGAATTTCCCCAAGCAGAACCTAATTCCCAGAGACCTAATTCCGCAATAGATTGATAGATTCAGAAACTACTTTTAATCTGTTTTAATTTGCCGATTTGTATAGCAAAGATTTCTAAATATCCAAAAAGGTCTTACCCGCTCCTAGAAGAGAAAACTTTTGAGCAGAGACAAAGGATTTTCGCTTTAAAAAAAATGATAGAATGAGTGGACAAAAAACCAAGTACACTTGCCTTTTTTAAACCCAAAAAGGCGCTTCTGATTGACGGGGCCCAATGGAAAGTGGCCTTTTGAATTATCTTTGCCGCCAGCTAATTAAAAAGCTCAAAGGCTTTTTTCGAAAACTCTTCAGCTCAGAGCGAAAGACAACACCCCAAACAAAGTGAAGCCGCCAATCATTAGCATAATATCGATGCCAACAACAACAACAACAGCAAAAGTAAAAAGTAGAAACAAGAAGAAGAAGACTTAATGTTGACTATGAAGAAGAAGAAGGAAAAAAAGGACAAAAAGCTGAAACAGAAAATCAGTTGACAAAAGGCAAAACAGCAAAAGTAGCAAGCTCAGCGTTTGAAATGCTCAAACGAGAAGGCTTTCTGAGTGGATTCGAAATTGCTTTCGAAGGGCTCGAAATTCTACCGGGTTGTCGCTAAAAGGCTTTACATTAACACCACCCAAAAAAAAATCAAAAAAAAAAGGAAAAAATTAAAAAAGGCGGCAGCTTTTGCCACCCTCGAAGCGAGAAATGCGCACCAACCAAAAAATGTCAAATGATGAAATTTTCCCCTTCACCTTTAAAAAATTATTTTTCGTTTTTTTTTTTTTTTTTAATGGGATTTAGGTAAATGAGGAAGAGAGAGCTAATAAGGGCAGAGGAGTGATATTGAGATATTCAGATTTTGCCTTCAGTGCGATGCGAGTGGAAAATGTTTCCGGGAGGGCAGAATCGTTCGCCTCTGCAATTGAAATGTGCAAAATTTAACATGCCATTTGATGTTGTCGTCAGGCTCATCATGTTTGGTCTGGCTGGGGCAGCCATGATTATTATTAGCACATTAGACGACGGCTCACAGGAACCCAAGAAGTAGCCTAAAGCGCAAAGTGCAGGGCCACTCAAGCAACACACTCGACACCGGTAACAGCCAGCCAAAGAGACCTGGAGAGCCAGTCAGACCCGAGCTCGAACCCGAATAGAGAACAGAACCCAAACCAAACCCGAGTCGAAGCCAAAACAGAGAGTGGGTGGGAATAGGTTGAGTGGGTGCTAAGGACTTGCCTGGATATGCTATATGATTGGCCCACCGTGGTTCAAATTGTAGGAAACCAAAAAATTTCTTCACCAGAAAGAAACTACTCCATTTTCAGATTCTAGAGGAAATTTATGTTAGACTTCGCAGCTCTTAGGGTTAAGATCTTCATGGTTCTTGAGTTCCAAATATACTTCGGAGCTCTTAGGGTTTCAAGATGACTTAAGATCTTCATGGTTCTTGAGTTCCAAATTACAAGTTGCTGAATTCATTTCAAGACTCTGAAAAGTGTTTTTGAGATTCTTTAAGAAAACAATTAGGAAGTTTTTTTCCAGAGATTGTAGAAAGTTTCCAAGATGATCTTCAAGTTTCTGTTAGAAATAAATTTTAAAAAAAGTAAAGAACTTCTTTGAAGGCTTCAAATTTACAGAAAGAGGAAACCATTTCAAGATACTCAAATAATTTCAAAGCCTTCCTGAGACTCCCAGAGATTTCCAGATATTATATAATTTATTTGAAGTTCCAGAAACTCTCGAATAATTCCGAAATATTTCAGAATCTCTGGAAACCTTTGGGATCTATTGGGAAACATTTTAATTTATTTGAAGTTCCAGAAACTCTCGAAAAATTCCGAAATATTTCAGAATCTCTGGAAACCTTTGGGATCCATTGGGAAATATTATATCGAGTCACAGTGCCTTTTGACCTAAACTGGATTGGCTGTGTTGCGGGTGGCTTATTTGGCTGGGAGTATGACGACGGAGTAGAGGAAGAAGAAGAAGAGCTGAGCAGCAAGTCCCCAGAATCAGTGGCGGATTTTAGGCTTGTTGTGACATTTTGGGTGTTGTTTAGTAAGGCGGAAACGGCAACGGAACTTCCATATGTAAGCAACGAGCAAGATGAGTGTGTGTGTGTGTGTGTGTGTGTGTGTGGAAAACAGAATGGCCCAGGACAAAAGGCGAGAGTGCTGCGACGGACGGTTGGATGGCAGGCCGAAGTCATTTGGCTTGTCCTGATGCCGGCCAGGACCAGCCTCTTTCAGGGGGTGGCAGAAGGACCAGCCAACAACAACAGCAACAACAACAACAATTGCCGCGTCTAGAGGCACTCACGCTAAATTGCATTTCACTTATATATATATGTGTGTCTGTGTGTGTGTGTATGCGTGGGAGATTCTGCATAAGTGCAAGGCACAGCCAAACACAAATTCCACTTTTCCTAAAAGAAAAAATAAAAAAAAAATGAAAAATTATGAAAGCTTTTGTCAAATTGACCCGGCTCAGGCTGTTCCAATTTTATTTGTCTAAAAACAAAAAAAAACAAAAAAAAAAATTACAAAAATTACACTCGCTCGGATCGGATCGGGTCAGGCAAGCAAGACCACAACCCAACACAGACCTGACACGACATGACCATCGAAGCGCCTCGAACCTGGACACGGACACGCTGAAAAAAAAAAAAAAAATACCCCCAGACCCTGCCTGGTAACACTGTGCGTGTGTGTCTATGTGTCTATGCGTGTGTGTGTGTGTGTGGTGTGTATTCTGGCCAGGTCAAAAACAGCTCAACGCGCATCTCATAATTATCTCCTCGCTTCGCTGCCATTCTGAAGACTTGCGGAGACAGTTTAATAATCATAAAAATAGCCAGGAAAAAAACAAAACAAAAACAAAGCAAAATAGAATAGAATAGAATTGGTTGTGGTGAGCAGAGCAGCTTGTTGAATCTACATATATCTTTTTGCCACTACCACCTCCCCGCCCCGCCACGCCACGCCACGCCTGGCCCGGTCTGGCCTGGCCTGGCCTGGCCGTGTGCCCTCTCATAGGCCTTGACACGCTACGCTTGTCGATGCTGAAATGTCGTGTCTGCTGGAAGAGTTGAAACGCTCCCAAACTGAGGCGGCCTCGGCTGCCAGGGGTGTGGCAATAGCTCTCTAATAGCTGCCATCTGACCATCTCAACCTAGGCCAGCACAGAGCCTCGGGCCAAGCAAAATGCGTAACCCTTCCTCATCTGCCCGAGACAATGTTTCTTTGAGGGCTTCTTTCTTTCACTCTGAGTCGAACCGAAGCGACTGCCGTCTTTGGAGAAATTAAATACTCAGTCTGACATCTACTCTGAGGTTTCTTAAACTAGGCTAGGCTTTTACCGAAATAACTAGTGGACTCAATGAGATCTCAAGATGTTCGGAGACATAAAATACTCAGTCTCAGATCTTCTCTGAGGTTTCTTAAAAACTCTTTGCCCTTTACTTAGATTGCCTAGGCTTTTACTAGGACTCTACGAGATCTCAAGATTTTCTGTAAATATTTCTGTCTGAAGCCCTTTGGGAATTTCGGAAAAAAATCTGATAAATTCTTGAAATTAATCAGAGATGAACTTGAGATCTTCATAAACCAAGGTAAAGAGATTTTTTTAAATCTTCTTTTGGATTTCTTCTCAGTTTTCAAGGGAATATAAATATTTCCAAGGCCTCAAGAATAAATCAAGCTGAAGTCTCCGAGATATCTGCAAGACCTTCCGCTCTTGAAATTAGAAATTAGTTATTTTAAGAGACTGTGAAGGCTTCTAAGACTTTAAGGATTTGTGAAGTCCTTGAGTCCTTGAGGACTCCAGACTCTCAAGACTTGTAAATAAATAGCATAAATTTTTGAATTAAGTCAAATGTTTTTAGTCGAAAACGAAGAAGTTCCTTCAAGCTTTCGTAGAATTACCTTGAGACCTTTGGAAAGATATCAATTCCTCTTTTGAATTTTAAATAATCTGATGCATTTTTGAGAGACTCTAAATGTTCGAATATACATCAAACTGGAGTCTTCAATATTTCTAGATTTTCTTGAGATATTCTAGTCTTGAGAGACCTCTTGGAAATATTGGAAACAAATATGACATAATTTAAGTTCCTAGTTCATCAAATCTTCCTAAGATCTTTGGAACTGCAAATGCTTCCAAGTCTTCGAAGGGTTTTTTGAAATTAATTCTGGTTAGATAAAACGTTTCTTAATGTATCCAAAGACCTCCATTCTGAGATCTCCAAAGACACAGATCCTTTTCATAGACTTTTCATATAATCGAGGTGGATATAGGTATATATTCTTTTTAGCAGTCTGTTCTCACCCATATTGATGGATATTTATACCCTGTACCCTACAAGGTAAAGGCAAATGTATTTAACATAGAGAAGGAAACCTCGGAGACCCCCCAAAGTTACCCACAATATGATCAGGGTGACTAGAGAAATTGAGATAGCCATGTCCGTCCGTCTGTCCGTCTGACCTTCTCTCCGTCCGTCCGCGCGTACGCCTAGATCTTAGAGACTATAAGAGCTAGGATAAGCAAACTTAGGATTCGGACTCCTTATGTGTGTACGCTGATTAAGTTTATTTTCTCTTGCCAATCTGTGAAGATTTTGAAGGATTCCCCAGGATATAAAATCTCCTAATTTCTTAACTTGGATTTCAGTATTCAAATTCAATTTTTACTGCATTTTTTCACAAATTTGAATCTCTTTTTTCTTTTGGTTTGGGAAAACATAGGAAAACTCTAATAGTTTATTTTTTTTTTCTATTTTATTTTCACAATATGAAAATTAAATGTTTTGTTGTTTTTGGTTTTGATTGCTGCTGTTGCTTTTGCTCTCGATACTTTTGTTTTTGTTGTTGTAGTAGTTGTTGTAGTAGTTGTTGTTGTTGGTATTGTAATTGTTGTTTTTATTGTTACATTTTGTTTCATGCAACTTTTACCATAATTGCAGACCTTTTTGCCCGCAAACAGAGACAAACTCTCACACACACATACACACACACACACACACACACACACACACACACACATTATGACATCGAGAAGCGACAAGCGAAACGCAACTGCTCATAATTACAACAATTTGTTTCCTAGTGTTTGACAACAACAACAACAGCAACAACAACAGCAGCAGCAACGACAACTAAAAGAGTAGTTAGACTGTCTTTATTGTTGTCATGGTTGAATGATGCAAACTGGCAAAAGAAACCAAAAAAAAACAAAAAAACAAAGACGACAATTCAAATGCAACCGAAGAGAAAAACAAAAAAAAAATGACAGCAGAAAAAAACAATAATGATGATGGGAAAGACTGGTCAAGTCTTCCAGAAAGAGTGACATAGACTGAGTGAGCGAGAGGGCGATAGACTGGGGGAGTGGAGTGCGAGAGAGAGCTCAAAGAGTTGAGATGTCACTGGCTATGGGCTGGCAGGGGCAGGGGCAGGGGCAGGGGGTGAGGGTGGGCTGGGAAATATTTGACCAGAAAAATAATTTTGAAGGCAATAGAAAAATAGCAGAAAGAGAAAAAGATGAAGAAGAAGAGAAGGTGAAAGAAGTTGCACAAGTTGAAGAAGTCTAAGGAGAAGTTCAAATGAAAAGGAGAAGTGGAAGACAAAAGGAAGGAAAGGAAAATTTGGAAGGAATATGAAAGGGAATGAGATAAAGAAGAGCACAGAAGAGGAAGTGCAAGGAAAGCAAGAAAACGTGTTACAAAAAGAAAGAAGAAGAAAAAAAGGAGAACAGAAATAAAGGAACTGGAAAAAATTGCAGACAAGAAAGAAGAAGAAATCTAAAGACAAAAAATATAGATTAAAAGGAAATGGAAGGAAGAGAAAAATCGAAGGAATATCGAACAAGAAGAAAGTGAAGAGAGGATAAAAGGAGAACAGAATTAATAAAGAAATTGTAGAAGTAGTCAAAATTACAGAACAAAAATACAAAAAGAAGAAGAAGAAATATAAGAGAATTAAGAAAATCAAAAGAGAGAAGAATAGGCAAAGAATATAAATACTAAAGAGAAAGAGAAAACAAGAAAAATGGAATCAATAAAGAGAAGAAGGAATAACAAGGTAAGGAAAGAAAATGCTAAGAAGAAGTTAAAGAAGAAAATGAGAAGAAGAAAAATAAAAAATTTAGAATAAAAAAGATGAAAAGAAGACACCTCCTTTTTGTATAGAAGAAGAAGCACAAATAAATAGAATCAGAAGGAAAAGAGGCGATAAAAGAAAATCAAGAAGAAGAAGACAAAGAAATGAGAAGATCTAAAAGAAAGAAGAGAAAAAAAATGAAGATTATTAAGAAGAAGAAGAAGAAGAAAAGGGAAAATATGAACAAGAAAAAGTGATGCGAGTGAAAAACGAAGAAAATATTAAATGAAGAAGAAATGAAAGAAGAAGTAAAAACGAATTCGAAAGAAGAAAAGAAATCTAAGAAAAGCTTGAAAAATATTTTGACTACGAAAAAGAAGAAGCTGTGAAAAATATGTTAAAATATAAAGAAGAAGATGAAAGGAAGACAAAAGGTGAGGATGAAAAAGAAGTTAAAGAAAATATAGAAGGAAAAAGTTGAAGGACAAAAAAATGAGTTAAAATAAAATGCGAAAAATTAGGAAAAGAAGAAGAAAGTGAAAAGAATATATCGACTATGAAGAAGAAGAAGAAGAAAACAGAGGTGAAGAAGGCAACAAAGAAATTGTAAAAGAAAAACTTAAAAAAGGACTTGGAAAATTGAGAATATAAGAAGAAGAAAAAGTTAAATATGAATAAAGATGAAAGATCGACTATGAAGAAGAAGAAGAAGAAGAAAACAAAGGTGAAGAAGGAAGTAAAGAAAAACATAAAAAAAAAGAATTTGAAAGATTTGGAAAATGAGAAGAAGAAAAAGTTGAAGACGAAAAATAAGTAAAAACGAATATTTCGACTACGAAGAAGAAAAGGCAGACAAAATAAAAAATTAAGACCAGAAAAATTTCAAAAGAAGAAGCGAAAAAAATTTGTAGAAAAAATCAAGTAAAATCGGAGAAAAAAATATGAAAGAAGAAGACAAAATTTGGAAAAAAGGATTTGAGAGGAAAAGAAAACCCACCCTGCCCAGCGGAAAAAGGCATGAAGGAACTCCTTAGATTAGTTTTTTTTTTATGGAATCAAAATAAGGAAAATCTGAAAAAAAATAAATAAATAAAAAGCAAAGGCAAGGCGAAATTCACGTCACACTTCATTTCGGTGCGCTCAACGCTTGTTGCGCGTCAAAATTAATTGCGGCTCTTGAAATTGTTGTTGTTGTTGTTGTTGTTGTTCATGGCATTCGTTCCAAAATTAAATGCAAAGTTTAACAAAGACAACATGAGCAGAGCAGCCACCCCCCACCCCACCCTATCCTCCACCCAGAACCAGAGCCAGCCTAGCCCAGCCGATTTCCAGCCAAGCAGAGCAGAAAAGAGGAAATCAAAAAAAAAAAAAAAAAAAAGGAGGCTGTGAATTTTTTTTTTTTATTTTGCTAATTAGCCGAGCCAAAAACCGAGGCCAAAACAGTCACTGAAACAAGTCCAAGGTGAGCGGGTGGGAGAGGGCTGGCGGTGGGGTGGAGGGGGGCGGCGGAGGGTAGAGGATAAATTCCTTGGCGCAGGCGCTTACCACTTTGCCACTTGGAAATGTTTTAAACTTGCAATTTCTGGCAATTTGCCGGCGCCAAGCAAATGTGCAGCGGGGAGGGGGGAGGGGAAGATGTGAGCCGGAGCTCACATGCCTCATTATCAACAATTGCACATTGTGGCAAAATTCAGAAAAAAAAAAAAATAAAGAAAGGGAGAGAACTTACTCCCTTCGATGCCAAGGCAATTTTACAGTTAATTCTTCTTCTTCTTCTTCATCTTACAGCAGCTGCAAATTTCATTCTTCTTCTTCGTTTTGAAATTGTAAAAACCATTTTGTTGGGTTGATATTTTTCTTCTTCTTTGTTTTTGTTCTTCTGGAATTCTTTGAATTTTGAAAATTCGAAATTGCTTGAATTTTTGAAATTGATAGTTTTGGGATTCATTCAAAAAAAAAAAAAAAAATTATAAGCAATTTCCCAAAAAAAATATATAGTTTTAATTTTTTAATATTTTCAAATAAAATCGCAATTCAAAACAAACAATTAAAAACGCTACCATTTCTGCCTAGCGAATTTCGCGCCAAAACTAACACGCAAAAACTGAGTCAAAGATTACAAAAAAAAAAAACAAACGAAATATTTTTTACATGCCGAGCAAGGACACGGCAACTTCCACTGTGTGACAGGACGAAAACAACAAAGAAAAGAAACGAAAGAACAAAAAAAAGTATTTTCGATTTCGGCCGAAACGAAACTAACGAAGAAAATTTTATAAATTTTTCGTCGTTGTGTAAATAGTTTTGTTGTTCTTCCATCTCGCTCGCTCTGGCACACAGCAAGCGATTAAACTCCGCCCTCCAAAGCGATCGTGATGACTAAAACAGACCACTGTGTCTGTGCCTGCGTGTGTGTGTGTGTTTGTGTGTTGAGTTGGCAAGCCTTGGCCAAACGAGTCGAGTCACAAAGAAACTCACCACGAAACTGCTCTGCCGTTTTGCGCTCAAAAAGTCCGCACTGCACTCAAACACTCACACACGCACACAGAGGCAAACAGGCAGGCAGGCAGGCAGGCAGCGCTGCTGGCTGCTCACAACGTCGGCGCATTTGAGTGGCCACTCTCTTTCGCTCTCTCTCTCTCTCTCTCGTGCTGGCTCGCCTGCTCACACACCCAAACCAAAGCCACGTCCCGCCAGGCTGGCTTGTAAAATGGTCGTCATATGGTGGGCGTTGCTTCAAGCCCAACAGAGGCCATCTCTGTCTAGCCCACTCAGCACACCCACACTCAGTTTTCGACTCGCGCGCACTCTGTCTTCTTCACTCTCTTTCTTTCGCTCTCTCTCTCTGTTACACTTGGTTAAATGTGCTGTCGTCGTCGTCGTCGTCGCCGTCGTCGTAGTCGTAGTCGTCGTCTGCTGCTGTAAAGTAAATTTACATATTTTTCTTCTTTATGTTTATTGCATATTTTATTCATTATACATTCTGGCGCTCCACAGCCAGCACAGCCAGGAGCCAGCAGCCAGAAGCCGGCCATGTCCCAATAGTCCTAAGTGTCCGGTGTTCAGGTTTCAGCCAAATGCGTGGAAAGTGTCATAAGGCATTCACAAAAGTATTTCGCTCTCTCTCTCTCTCTTTCGGGTGGGGCGGAGGGGGGAAAAAAATAGAAACAAAAACAATCTCAACTTAATTCCTGGCTTGGGGAATCTATACCATTCCACCTAGATTACATTTGCCACGGTTTTATTGCCCGGCGTCGCCAGAGCATCGTCGCCAATTTCAGCCATGTTACATTTTATCCCCCTCCCCCTCCACCCACCACTTGAGTGGGGTTGAGTGTCGTTTCACTGTTTATTTGTTTTTCTTGTTTTTATCATTAATGACACCATTTTCGTTATATTTTCCTTTGGGTTCGACTTTTTGCTTTCGTTTCGTTTCGCCTCGTTGCGACAGGAAAGAAAAGCGGTAAAATTTTCATGGTGCGATTTGTCAACCCAAAAAGCATACAAACACTCTCGCAGCCACCGACACGAACATTCATGTCCTGGCTTATATAAGCCCTCGAGTATATAGGTTGGTCTTTTCTGACTTGGGCTTATCCCCCCACACCACCCCGCACCACCACCCCATCTCACACTTGCACACTTTAGCTCTGCCAGGCATGTAAAGTGCTCTGGCAATCCGATTAGATAGAGATACTTGCTCCAAATTGTTACCATAACCAGACAAAATGCAAGTTAAACTTCACCAACTTTGAGAAACGCAAACTAAAATTGTCCAGAGAAAGTTAAAGTAAATTTGAAGAAACCCTTTAAGAGTTACTCGGGTCTTAAGATTCGAGCAATATGAAAAAGACTTGGAATTTCTGAAATAAGAAAGATCTCAGCAGTCTTATAAGGCCTGAAGACCCAGATGGATCTATATGATTTCTCTCAGCTATTTTGATGTTCCTTACAACCTGGATAATTTCTTGACTTTGCCAATAAAATATTCGGTTTGCTTGGGCTCTTAAGTTTGGTCTGGTATCAGAAAGATTATAAGAAAAATCCTAGAGATAATTTTCTTAGTTTCCCATATTCTTCCATATTCCCAGAGGTCTCACTTTGTTCCCAAAAGTATCCCATATTTGTATATTCCCTTAAAATAAAAACCAATAAGTATTTCCCTCAAAAGAAAGTTCAGATCAATTCTTTCTTCTCCAGAAACTCTTTGAACTATTCCCAAGATTTTTTCTTCTTCTTCTTTTCAAGGGAATTTTGATTTAATTAAAATTTACTCCACACTTTTCAATTAAATGGAATTACCAGAAATGCGGGATCCATTTGTCTGATTCCCGAAATATTTGAAAAATAATTCACCTTTTGTTTCGGCTCAAATTGGTTCTAGAATTTCTCCCCCCGTCGATAAGGAAATTCGAGATATCGGCTCAACCATTTACAACTCATTTGAATGGGACAAAAAAAATTTGATATTTTCTAGAATTTTCCAAGATTTTTCGTAGAACAATTTTTTTTTTTTTTTATAAAAATTTCCTTCTTGCCAAATATTTTCTGGCCGTGTTCGCCAGCTGAGACAGAATGAGCAATTGGATAAAATGGAAATTCAAAAGGACTAAAAAAATACGCAAAGAGTAAAACAAAAAATAAATAACTGCCCGGTTCGACCAGGATGAATGAAACTGTTTTGTATGAGTAAGGCAGACTCTGCTCTCTGCTTGAGTGTCTATGTGTGAGTGTATGTGTGTGTGAGTCCTGCGTAGCCGGCCAAACAGGCCGGCAAAAGTGCTGCTGCCGGAAAAACCGGCTTTGAGTGAGACTCTCTTTTGGTGGCAGCGACGCCGACAGCCGACGTCAAGTGTGTTCGCCATTGCCTAATTAACTTGGCAAATAGACGCCAGCGTCTCTGCCGGCAGCTCTGCTGTGGTGAGTTCGGCCCAGCCGACCGCATCTGGCTCCGGCTCCTGTAGGCAGTCATTCGAGGCTGGCAAGTCGTGCGGAATGCCCGACCAGGCCCAGTCAGAGCAGTCGGCCAGAGCGGGGGGGATGGGGCGAAAGGGCAGAGCGGGGACTGATCGAATTTTATTTGATTACGCTTTCTTTTGCCTAAGCCTTCAGATTTTCTTTCTTCTTCTCTCGCTCTTTGGGTCTTTCTTGGTCTGTGCAAATGAAAGCTTTTGATTTTTTTTTTTTCAGGCCGCCATCTTGACAGGCTTAAGCTCTTGAGCTGGGCTCAACTTTACAACAACAACAACAATGGAAAATAGTCTGTGTAAACAACGAAAGCAGCTTTGCCTGATTCACACACACAGATACACACACACACGGTTACATGAGAGCAGTCAGCAAAAGTAGTAGCAAAGAAAAAACAACAAAACAGTGTCAAAATGCTTGTCAAACATTCAGGCTACCGCCGCCAAAGCCAGCGCCAAAGCTGCCGCTGCCGTCGCCTCGTTGTTGCTGTTGTTGTTGTTGTGGTTGTCGGCAGGGCACGACGGCAGAGGCATAACTAAGCTAAGCTCGGCTAAGCTTTTGCTTTGACGTCGCTGCCCTCCAACACAGACACAACAGCGCAGCCAGGCCTGCGTCTCTCTCTCCACATGTGTGTGTGTGTGTGTGTGTGTTTGTGAGTGTGTGTGTGTTTGAGTTTGCCTTATTTTTTTTTTTTACTGTTCTTGTTGTTTTTTTCTTTTTTTGAGTAGAGTGGATTTGGCCAACAGCAATTGAAAGTCAAATACAACAACAGAAAACGCGCCATCGTCATCACCGAGTCTGCTTGCTTTTGTTGTTGTTGTTGTTGCTGTTGTCGTCGCTGATTTTTGTCGCCTGTCGCCCGTCGGCTGGCGCTGACTTTGCTCTGCTGCCGCCTTCGTCACCGTCGCCATTGCCGCTCTTTTGTCTGCAGCAAAACACACACACACACACACACATATACACACAATTCTTTTGCCTGTATTGAGTGGGGGGGCACAGGGTGGAGAGGGTGGGAGGTGGGGGGTAGTGTTCGCCCTGTGAGTGCTGCGCCATCAAGCATCGAACCAAACGACTTGGGACTTGGACTTGTCGTCTTAACTTGGCCGGGCCTCTGTGTGCGTCGAGTTTGAGCCGCCACGATTCACTGTTCATGTTGAGGTTGTGTTGATTTTGTCGTCGATTTTGCCGTCGCGTTTCGCGTAACGCAAACCAATCAAATTCACGAGCCAACGCAATTTTCCACAATTTTATCCCCAAACAAAAAAAGCTGTGGAAATTTTTTTTGTTTTATTTTTTTTTTCCTTTTTAATATAAAAAAATAAATTAACAATAAATATTTTTTTGTTTTGAATTTTTTTTGAAAAAAAAGAGCAAATTTTTAAACCATAAAACCACTCAAGACCCAAGGAGAAAAAAAGGTCCAACAAGTGAGCAAATCAAAACAAAAAAGTAAAAAAAAAAAAAATTCTGTGCAAAAAAAAAAATAAAGTGGAAAAAGAAAATATTTGAAACCTGTGAAAGAAAAAGTAAAACAGTGAAAAAAGTGAATCCTTAACTCAATTAAAAATTTTGGAAATAAAAAACGCAAAGGTTTGAATTACTTTGAAAGAAGGAATTCGGTGGAGCTTGCCGCTTTGAGGCGCCACCGAAATATTTTCTATATTTTTTTTGCTTGTGTTGTTCCTGTTGAAATATCGGATTACCTTGGCGGATTCCGTGACCCACTCAAGACCTGAACCCACCTATGTTTTTTTCGCAAAGCAAAAATCTCTTTTTCCAGTATTTAAAAATCCCTTCAAAAATTTACCACAAATCCAGTCAAAAAAATAAAAATAATAATACAATTAGGAAGTGATATATTCATAATAAATTCAATGCATTTTGGGCCAACAACTAAGCCCTCGACTAAACCGAAACCAGAAACTAACGGTTCACTAAATAATCACATAACCTAAAAACTCCCAACCAACCAACCAACCAACCAACCAACCAGCCAACCAACCGGGCAACCAGTCAGCCAACCAACAAACTATTAAATTGATAATAAACGCTCGAAACTTTATGAAAATAACACATTCAAAGCAATTTTATAATAACAACAATTGACAATAAATCTACAACAACAACAACAGCAACAACAACAGCAAAAAGAAGAAGAAGAAGAGGAGCATCCGCTTATCACCGCATCGTTTGCCAGCTGACGAGGCGACAATTTGTTGATTACGCTTTGCGCAAAATTCAACGGCCTCGCTCGGTGGCATCTCCATTATCAATTCATATGATTTTCGGGGTATGAGGGTATACGTGATGTCTATGTGTGTGTGTGTGTGTGGAGAGTTTTTGGCGATTTTGTGGGTTTTAGCATTTTGTATTGACAGAGGCAGTGAGAGCAAATTGATTTAGCTGGGGGCCCACAGACTCAGGGTGCATTCTAGGAAATCATTCAAGCATACGGTAGATAGATTTGTCAGGGTCCAACAATTTTGGCCAACTAAAAATATGTGTTGGAAAATTCCAAAATTTTGCTAATTGAATCAGCTGGACTTGATCAGATTAAGACTGTATCGGATGTCAAGTTTAGTTTAGTCTGAGATTTTTGGGAATTTTTAGCAAAGACATAAAATTTGAATTTCCGAATTTTTATATTGAAATAAACTTGGATTTGAGAATCCAGAATTGGTGTAAAAAATATTGAGAAAAAATCTCATGATCTTGTCATACTTTATCGATAAGAAGCAGACCTTATGAGGCTTGAGAGCTTCAGAATAAACTCTGATATAAAGTCTTTTATTTGGATGGCTGGGAAGTTCAAAGAAACAGACTCTGAATTATATCATTTCGATTATATAGAATCGTAAGTTGGAAGTCTCTTAGTTGGTTAGTTGAATAACCCAAAGTAGACACTCTATTCCGATGGTTGGCAATCTTTAAAATAAAGTCTGAAGTGAAGTCTTTTAAATAAAAATCATCATATTACAATTGGAAATCTTGGGAATGGATTCCAAACTCCAACATAGGGAAACCACTAGAAATACCTGAGGAGTCCATAAGGAATACTTTGGGAATCTATTAGAAAATCATTGGGAATCTGAAGAACTGTCTTAGTTATGAAGTCTACCATTTCGTTGGTTGGGTATCTGAGAACAGACTCTGACAACATTGGGAAACCACTAGAAATATCTGAGGAGTCCATAAGGAATACTTTAGGAAACCATTAGAAAATCATTGGGAATCTCAAGAACTGTCTTAGTTATTGCCTTGATCGGATATCTGAGAACAGACTCTGACTTAAAGTCTATCAAATCGAAAAGTAAATAAACTAATAAATCCAATCCATCACTTTGAAAACTTGGAAAATAAAAACCCAACCAATTAAAAATGAAAGACTTTGGAGCAAAACAAATGATCGAAAGGTGTGAATAAGATTTGTTTAACCAAAGAAACTCTTTTGGTCTGTTATTAATTTTTCTTTAAGCCATTATAATGTCTAGATTAATTAAGTTCAACAGAAAAGAAAAAATTGAAAAAAAATATATATAAATATTTTATAAAGATTAAACAAGATATTCCGTAGTCTAGTTGGTCTTTGGCTGTTGGTCTGACTGTCTGGCTTTGTGTGTGTTTGGCAGTTTGGCTTGGGTTTGTCTTTGTATTATTTACATTTGTCAAATCAAATTTGACAGCTGTGGAGAACATAATACCACGGACAGAAAGACAGCAACACAGACAGAGAGTCGGACAGACGTATTATGGACGGACAGAGTGAATGAGTTAGTCAGCCAGCTAGTTGAACCAGTTGAAGAGTTGGCCTGTCTTTCTGTCGTTCTGTCTTTGCTTTGGAGCAGAACCTCATGAAGCATTTAGACAAGTTTATAGCCGTTGGCATGTTGAACTTGATTGTCATTATGGCAAGTATGGTTTCTGGTTTTAGCCATAAAACAAAGCATGAAAAAAATGCAACAAAAAAAAAGAAAAAACAAACAAAAAAATATATAACAAAGGCCAAGCCAAGTGCAATTGACTTGAAAGGAATTTGATAACTGATATGAAATTGGTTTGTCATCTGAAACTCCGAGCTGTTCAGGCCAAGCGAAATTTTAGAGTGCCAAAGATTTTTCGGCTATGTGGGTTAGGCGAAGAGAGCGCCCCAAGTTGGGCGCAGTCAGTCTCATTGTGAAAGGAGACCCTCAGTTCTGACCATTTCTTGGGCAGTCCTACTTTATCTTGGGCTTATCAATTTAATCAACTGTTAAAGGACTTGTCAAATCATAGATCTTTGGTTATTGCTTGCCCCAGCTTGGGCGCTCTTTCTTAAATACCAGAAAATAAATATATTTATATGTTAATAAAATCAAACAACTAAAACCATTCAAACTATTTACATGAGCCAACAGTTTAGTTAACTGTTAAAACCCTGCGCCCCACTTTGGGCGCTTGTTGAGCAAAAACTTTCCGTTTGCCTGGCAGAAGCACAAAACTTTTCCACCAAGTGCGCCACTCAGCCTCACCTCATTCTTTTTTTTAACCCAGCAACACCAGCCGAATCAATACAAAAAAATAAAAAAGAAAAAAAGTATTAAAAATGCCACGACTCTGACAGGATAAGGGGGGCGGCTGAAGTTTATGGGTCAGGCGTCTAGCCATTAATAGTTCAGGGGCGCGGTGTCAGAGTCTATCTCAAATTACTTTTGCCATTGAATTTATTGTAAGCTGTTAATTGTAAGTAAGAAGGAGATATTGTAGAGAGCACCAAAAACACAGGAGCGGATTCGGGTCCAGGAATGCTCTTTCACTCTCAGTGTGTGCGTGTGTGTGTATGAGTCAGAGTTTATCTAGTATTGCTGTGTGGTGGTTGTTGTTGTTGTTATTACCGGCGGAAGAATAAAATTGCCCTTGCTTGGATGCTTTCTACGCTGGCCCAGAATGGAGGCAAGAGGAGCTGAGCGGGGCGGCGCTGGACGAGTTGGGGGTTGAAATTTTGCTGATGTTGTTGATGTGGAGACTTCTACCTCTTCTTCTTCTTCTTCTTGTTCATCTTCATGTTCTTCCTCTTGAATAGACCCAGAAAATTTTGTATCTATCAGATACTTTCTTAGCCACCAGCTGATAGCTGGCCTGACTTGCCCATAAACCCAACCCCCAGACCTATGCAACTTACTGACTGACTGACTGGACGAGTGACTGACTGGTGGAGTGTGTGAGTGAGTGACACGAGCTTCAGTTTCATTTACGGCACACGCAATTTTGTATCTATCGAATTTTCCTCCCAACAATTTTCGGCCACTTCTGCCTTCGTCACATTTTATTTTTATTTTTTTGTTCTTCCTTTTTCTTTGGCTTATTGTTTGTGTATTCAATGGTGGTTGTTGCGCCAGAAGCACTTTGAGGGCAAAACGGCCGGCACAGGAGCGGATCGGGGTTGTGTGTAGATTTTGTGGGTGGTTTTGGTTGGGCCGGGGGCTGAGCTGGGTTGTTTGGTTGGCTGCTTGCTGATTTTTCAACGTGTTGTAATCCCATTTGCAGGATTGCGGATTCAGGAATCAATTACGAATTTAATTTATAGCAGCGCGATACTTTCCGGAAAAAAAAGAAGAAGAATAAGAAGAAGAAGAACGGGAAGAGCGAAAATACTATGTGCCTGGCTTCTTTTTGATTATTGATTTTGTTGCTGAGTGAAACGGAGAAGCTGAAAAGGCCAAAGACAAACTTTTATCTACCTTAAATTACGCACTTTTCGCCTCTGCGAACCGCCTGGAGGCCTCCAGGGTGACCCCGAACAAACAACTCCACACACGACTTCTCGCCAAAGTTCAACTGCGTAGTTCTTCGTTTCTTCTCAGTCAAAACAGTCAAAAGTTCTGACAATGTCAGCTGCAATAAGCCTGCCACTTGATATGGGTAAACACACACACACACACACACACACGCATACATAGAGAGATACACCCACATTGAGATATACAGAAATCCAGAGTCAATTCATTTACATAACTTTTTCCCTCACTTGCTCTGGGCTTGGGCTCATCAAAAATCAAGTAAATGTTTTGGTTAATTTTTTTTTTTTTTTTTTTGCTTTTTACTCGAGGCTCGAAAGCTGCCAGTCTCAGGTTTAACGGCAGAACTCTTCGCCCTCTCTCACTCTGATAATGGAGACTTTTCTGCAGTCTTCTGGGAATTTGGAATTTTTCACGCATTTCGAAAAACACTTGACTCCTCGGATTCCGTCTTAATTGCTATGCAAATTGAGTGGTTTGTTTTTTGATTTTGCATTGAATTGATAAAAATTGAGGGTACTTCGAATCTCAAGATTCTTAGGAATCAAATGAGAAAAACATCAAAGTCTGATTTTAGCTTGGAAAAGAAACTAAGCACTTCTCAGCAAATTTGTTGCAATTTCTTTCAATTTCGAATTGATTCGAGAGAATTTATCTTCCTCCAGTGAGTTTTTGTATTCTAAAAATTCTTCCTATTTATCTTAAAGCATTGTATTGATTTAGTCAAGCATTTAAGAGCTTCAAAATATTCCTGAAATAATTTCAAAGATATCTGAGTACTTACCATAGGTTCTAGATAAGATATTCCTAATCTATAAAAGATTTTTCCAGGGTTTTTCCAACTATTTAAGAGCTTTTCTATTTGCTTTATTTCTGGATTATTTTCAGGTTCCATCAATATGTTTTTTAATACTACATAAATTCTGAAATATTTTCTTGGATCTTTAAAATACTTTTCAGGACTCAAGCCTATTTGAGAATGTTTCTTTTAAAGTCTTGTCTTGCTTTTTCAGCCTCCTAAGGAGCCCCTGTTTTATTCTGATATTTGTGAGCCTGTTTGGGACCAGCAAGAAGATATATCTTATATTTTTTACCTTCTTTCTATACACCTTATCAAAGTTATAAGCTAAAGTCATTTTCACGAAATTCTTCAGCTTTCCCTGTTCTTTTTCGACTTCTCAAATTTCGAATGTCTTGATACTTCTATAATATTTCAGACAGTCCCTCAAGATTTTAACCTTTTTATAGATATTTCTGAGATATTTTTCAGACTTTTGATATAGGTTTCGCCTTATAGTTGTAAGAGTCTCAAGTATATTAAACTATCCCAATTTTGTAGTGATTCTTCTAAGCGACTAAAGAGCTTTCATATTTAACAATATTTCTGCAATGAAGCAATTCTCGGTCTGAGAGAATTTCGAAATATTTTCCAAGATGATTAAGTAGTTATGATTCTGAACTGTGAAAGTTGGGAGATGTCTGAAATATTTCAGACAACTTTGAGTCATCTTTGAAGATATTCCTGATATATTTTCCAATCATTCTAGAAACCATTACCCTTTCTGGTCTTATAATATTTCATAAACATTTTAAACTGAGCTTTGTCATAATTTCAAGTTCTCTCAGATAATCCTAGAGTACTCTCCAATCCATTTCTTTCTTTCCCTGATATGTCTCCATAGACTTAGAGCTATTTCCGTAGATTCCCAAACTATCTCAGTTTTGTTTCATAATTTTCCAATCAATTTGAGATTTGGTCTTTGCCAAAGACTACTATGTCTTTCTTCCAGGTCCTTGCAGGTCATCAATTAAATTTCTCTGGCCCGAGGCGAGTGAAGTGATGAATTGAAAGCTTTTATGTATTCTCTTCTTCTTTTTTTACGACAGCTTCACTTGGCACTTTCAATACAATATTATAATGGACCATTTTATTAGAGGTTAGGCCCGGCCTGGAAGGACACAGAATGGAAAGAAAAGGACTTAAGAAAATTACAAGTGCGACCAGTCAGACGCCTGGCCGAGCAGCAAGGAGGCAGCAGCCATTGTCTGGCATAAAATGAAATGGAGTTTTTTCCCCCAGTCAACCCTCCGCCCCCCTCCCACTCGTACTGCTCAGACCCTTGGACCATACTTGTCTGACTTTTACATTAATGAGCATGTTTTTATTTATAAGTGTTTTCATTTTTTTTTCTTCTTTTTTTTATTTTTTTCTTGGGTTGTTGTGGGGGGCTTTTCTGTAGGCCTTTCTTGGCATCCACTTGGATTGAATGATGATTCGCTTTGTTTGAATAGTCCTTGGCTTCTAATATTTCTTGTTGTTATTTACAGCTTGACATTCACTCGCCACCACTTTGAATAGATCAAAACATTTCATTCACCTTTTCACTTCTCTTTCTCTTTTTGTGACGATTCAACTGATTCGCTCGATTTGATTTTTCCTTTTTCTTTTTAAGTTTTAAGTTTCCATTTTCGCGTGGTCATTTGATTGATTGCTGAACTGAACCAGGCTCGATTAATATTTCACTGGGGGGGTTTTTTTTTTCTTTGTTTTTTGATTCCAACTGTCATCGCAGGCGCCAAAAGTCATTGCAATTCAATTGAAACCACTTAGGAGTCTTGGTAATTTGCCACTTCAGAGTTACACTTTTTCCAGAGAGAAAAAGCTTGACTTTTTGAGAGCAAAACGAGAATTTCTGAGGGTATCGAATTTTCCCAAGAACCCAAAAAATCCTAACTCAGATTTTGTGAATTTTTTTGGTGATATAAAATTGGGTTTACTTTAAATTCTTTTCTAAAAAGAGTATACACTTTGCCCTTAGACAAAGGTCATGACTGATTTTGTGGAAAAATCCTTTTTGGACACAAGCCTTTTGGCCAGTCACCGACCAATCGGGCCAAGGAGGCGGCTTGGCTGGTGGTGGCGTCGGCCCAACAAACACGCAACCAGGCAATGGAAAATTCTAAAGAAAAGCCCTACAATCAGAGAGAGAGTGAGAGTGAGAGAGAGAGAGTGCGCCTGTCTGCCCCTCACCCCCAACCAGAGGAGCCTTGTTGGTTCGGCCACCCTTTTGGGCCAACGATTTGAACGCGATGTGTTTACAATCGCACCTCGAGTGTTGACCTGAAGATGTTGTTGCCACAAAAGGCGCCAGCCTGGCAACTTGGCCTAGACAGAGACAGAGACTGTGTGTGAGAGAGAGAGAGAGAGAGTAGTGCAAATTGAAAAGAGCCTGAAGTGGCCAAGAAGCTCAACTCTTTTTCTTGGATTTTATCTTATGCTTTTTCTTCTCCTTCTTCTTCTTCTTCTTTTTCTTTATATTTTCTTGTTCCAAATGATTTGCCTTCTGTTTGGTTGAGCCTTGCTTTGTTGGTCTTAATTGCCACAGCTGCCGACGCGTCCTGGCGCCTTTTTTATGGCCCTGCCCAAACAAATACACAAACTTTTTACACACACACACTCATACACACACACTCATACACACACATATATATTCAAATAGCCGACGGTCTTGTAATGAGCCAAAGGTTTAGCCAACAAAACCAAAAAGTCCAAGCTGAAAAATCTGCTCAAACAGTCCACCCCCTCCCCCCTCCTCCACATAACTCTTTCGGCTATCCTTCGAATCCTTGGGCACCCTCTCTCTCTCTCTCTCCGTTTCTCTCTCTCCTCTGGCTTGGTCTTGACTGTGAAAATATTTTGAGCTTTTTAGTTCTCTGACGGGCCATTTGCTTTTCCATTTTCTTGTTGGGCGCCAGCAATTTTCTCACACTTTCTGCATTTTTATCATCTTTTTCTTTTCACCTCCTCTTCGCCTTCGCCTTCGTCTTCTTCTTTTTTGCATAATAAAATGAAAGTTTTGCTTTTTAGCGCATCATAAAAGTTGGTCAGGTGTCATGTTTTCATTTACACTTCTTGATTCCGCCCACTCGGCACCTAATTCCTGTTTGCTTTTATTGTTTGCATTTTTGTTGCTGTTGTTGTTGTTATTGCAATAGAATCATTTGGCTTGCAATTTTCCGGCGAACGCTTCTGGTGCTTTTGAGTTTTATTTACACCAAAGAAATGTCTGAAATGCTTAGAAAAGTTTTTTTTTTATTATCTTCACGCTGTCAAATCAACCCTGTCTCAGTCCAATAATAATAATTTTATTTCTCTTGTTCTTGTTATTCTAATTATTAAGACATTTTTATGGAGAGAAAAAAAAAGGCACACTGTACTTTTCGTTTTTTGGGATATTTTGGGAAAGCTTTCAAAAGCAATATTATTTCTTTAGTTCTGGAATAAAATCTTTAAATATTATCATAGAAAATCTCTAAGCTTTTAAAGCTCTTAAGTCTGGTTTGGTAGGCTGTTAGAACTGTGATCTATGACTCTTGAACTGGGGTCCTCAAAATCTGCAGAAACTTGAGAGATTCAAAGAAAAGTAACTCTCAGTTTCTTCCTCTGAGATCCTGGGAAAAGCTTGAGCTTTATTTAAGCTTTTAATGCCTGATGAAACTCAGGTCCTGGACTCTTTATAAGGTGGAGGACTTAGAGAGATCTGAAGAAAGAGAACTCTCCAAATCTCATTCAGAAATCACTGAAAAGTTTAAGCTTTAATCGAGCTTTCAAAGTCAAGAAAAAGCCTCTTAAGTCTGGCTCTGAAGCCTTATGAAACAATGATCTAAGACTCTTGAGTTGGACCTTTTCAAAGAAAACAAACTCTCCAAATCTCATTTGGAAATCACTGACAAAAATTTAAGCTTTAAACAAGCTTTTAAAGTCAAGAAAAAGTCTGCTTTGAAAGACTGAAAGAACTCAAGAGAACTTCCAGAAATCATTGAAAAAGTCTGAACATTTGTGTCACCCTTGAAGCTTTAATCTGTTTCCCTGTTCGACTAAGCCTTTAGGTGTGACTGTACCAAAAAATTTACACCTTAATCAAGCTTTTAAAGTCAAAAAGAAAGACTGATAGAACTCAAGACAACTCCCAGAAATCATTGAAAAAGTCTGAACATTTGTGTCACCTTTGAAGCTTTAATCTGTTTCCCTGTTCGACTAAGCCTTTAGGTGTGACTGTACCAAAAAAGGTACACCTTAATCAAGCTTTTAAAGTCAAAAGAAAGACTGATAGAACTCAAGAGAACTTCCAGAAATCATTGAAAAAGTCTGAACATTTGTGTCACCCTTGAAGCTTTAATCTGTTTCCCTGTTCGACTAAGCCTTTAGGTGTGACTGTACCAAAAAATTTACACCTGTAATCTGCAGCTGTTAAGCTACTTTGTCGACTTTGTTTGTTGTAAATAGTCGAAGTGTCACTTTGGATTTGTTTTGTAAGAAATGCACAACGGGGAGCCCGGCCAATGGTATTAAGTATGTCATATTGATTACCCAGCAAAGTCACACCCAGACCTGGCCAAACACAATAGGCACAAACAACCAGCCAGACCAGCAGCAGAGTGAATGCGACAGTCTAACAAAGAAAAAGAGAAAGAAACAAGGATAGAGAGAGAGAGAGAGAGAGAGAGAGGTCTCTGACGAATGCCATTTGTCACGGTTAAACACTCTGAAGAATTATGATGGTGTAAGTCAGACATTGAGGTTAGGGAGAATGCGCAAGGCAAGTGCAGAAATTCTTCTTCCAAGGAAACAATGACACGACTTTTCCAGCACAAAATAAAAACCCAAGTGCAAGCCTGTCTCTCTGTCTGTCTGACTTCTCCACATGTGTGTTTGCGTGTCTTTTAGTGTATGTGTGTGTGTGTGTGTGTTTGAGTTTGAAAGTTGTCAAGTGTTGGTGTTTGGGTGTGAATTTGGTGTACTTAGGCCACTCCTTGGCCACGCCAAGTTGCCTACCAACTTTGCCAGCCAACTCTGGGCTCCTTTGGCCAATCGCTTAGGTAAACAATTCCCATACCCAGAGAGAGAGCAAGAGAGACAGAGACAAATAGAAAGAGAGAGAAGTTCCGACAATTTTCTTTCACTCTCTTTCACTGGCTCTCTTCATCTTCTTCGTCTATCAAGAGTTTGGTTTCATTTTTTTGTTCACACAAAAAGTGTCGGCTAAACCGTCACAAACACCCAGACACCCAGCCCCTCCCCCCCTCCCACCTGACCAGGACCCGGCGTAGCCTCTTTATTCAGCTTGCAGTTTTCTTGATGATTTCATTTTTTTTTTCTTTTGCCATTTTCTTTTTGCGCATCGTCGCCGCTCGGCCAGGCCATTTATCTGGCCACATTGTTTGCTGTTTTTTGTTGGCCAGCTTCGCTTGAGGCCGCAACAACAACAACAACAACACCACCAAACGAATAGGAGAAAGAGTAAGAAATGGTTAGAGCAGGGTCTAAGCAGGGGCGAGGTGAGGCTGGCAAGGGGCAGGGTGCGTTGAGGCGTTCGCTAAAACGCTTTTGTGTGTTTAATTGCTTGTGAAGTTCTTTTCAATGGAAACAAAACAAAATGAATAGAATAGACTGAACGCGCCATAAAAGCAAATGCAGCAAATTCAAAATAAATAAAAAAAAAAATAACACCGACACCATCACCCCCCTCCTCCCCCCACACACTCTCGAGCCCCCAGCCACCTGGCAGGCCATTGACACTCGGCATCACACACACACACACACACACACACACACACACACACATATTTTCCAACAAAAAATCGAATTAAATTTTTAAAAAAGTTTTGCTTTAAAATTCTATCCGAAATAAAAACAGAAAAATTAAATAAAATGAAATGAAAATTTTTTCAAAAGTTTCACTAAATGAGAAAATATCCACGCAGACACAACAGCAAAAAAAATGTAGCATACTTTCTGCAGCAGCAAAAATTTGCTAAAGTGTTGGTGTCGGTGTGCGTGTGTATGAGTGTGTGTATGTGAGTGTGGATGCGTTTGTGTGTGAAACTTTTGCCGAGTGCTAAAAATGCACTTTGTTTTTCACACATCAACCAAACTGATTAAGTTTTTTTTCTCTCTCCTCTGTTTTTGTTGTTGTTGTTGTTGCTGTTAACTTGCACAAAGTGAGTTTGTGTGTGTGTGTGTGTGCGTGCAGGTGTGAGCTTTTCAAAGTGTGTTTGTGCGCGTGTATGTGTGTGTGTGCACTTATTTAAATAGCCGATCGAGGGAAGTTCTGCCACTTTGGAAGCTGTGAAAAATATTTCAGGGACTCTTATGAAATTTTTGTCAGAAAAAGTTTGGAATCTGCTTTCATTTTCACTTAGCTTTATTTCTAGAAAAAGTCTTGAGACTCTTGGGTATATAAGAGTTTTAATTAACCTGAATAGTTTCCTTACAACACTTTGAGTTCTCCCAAAATAAAAGTGAAAGTCTTTCTGCTCTTCAGTCGATATTCCTGATCTTTAGACCCCGATTAAAGATGAGAATTAACTACTTAAAGCTTTGATTTTGTCCAATGGAAATATATAAATAGTTATAAATAATCCCAAACTTATAAAGCTTGAAGTACCCGATTAAAGGCAATAATCTGTTAGGCAGAACTTTGATTTTGAAAGAGGACTGAAGAGTATAAGACTTACGCCTTCTAAATCTACATTTATGATTCTCAAAGTCTTTAGACTTATAAGTTTTGAATTCCCCAATAAAAAGTAGAAATATCCCCAAAAACAAAAGTACCCTCAAAGTCCCCGATTAAAGGTAAGAATCAGCTCAACAGAGCTTTGAGTTCTCTTGAATGAGAAGTCTAAGTCTTATGACTTTTCAGTCTAAGTTCTTCTAAGAGACTTAAGACCTTTGTATATCCCCCAAATATTCCCATAGAAATAAATCTCTATGAACTCGAGTCTTAACTTGAAACAGCTCAACAGAGCTTTGAGTTCTTTTGAGAGTTAAGAGTCAAAGTCTTACGACTTTCCCAAAAATTCTCAGGCCTTTCCTTTCCCCGAAATATTTAAGCTGAGTCTCAGCTCTTCAGAACTTGGAAATCTTTTCAATTGATTTTTGTTTTCTTTAATTTTTGATCCTTAAAATAATCAAGAATTTTACTTTTTAAATGCTCCGATTAAAGTTGAAAATAATCTTGATGGCCCCGATTAAAGATGAGAATCTCTTCATGGAAATTAAATGAAAATCAAATGCAACTAAAACATTGAGGCCTTTTCGGTCTTGTGAAATCATCGATTTAAAGGTGAAAATATTTGAATTACTCTTTACTCTTTAGTTTGCTGTTTTATTTTGTTCATAAAATAAAGCAATTTTAAAGGCTCTCTAAAAATGAAAATTGTGCTGGCAAAATGAACGAATGAATTTTATTTGTTCGTATGTATATAAATAACTCTATCTCTTTCACTCTCTCTCTCTCTCTCTCCCTTTCGGTCTGTCTGTCTGTCTGTCTTCGTGGCTGTCCTCCCTCTTTGGATGCCCTCAGACTCTTGGTCTATTTGTCTGGTGTGTTTAACAGGCCAGCCGACTGAGGAGGCAGGGAGAGAGACAAATGACCCGAGAGTGTGTGCCGGTGTATGTGTGTGTGTGTGTGTGTGTGATAGACAGGCGTAAAGTTAATTAAACAATAAATACATACACACAAATAACGCAGACAGGACGGCAGTTGCGCGTTAAAAATGGCGAAAAACTACGAGTACACTTGCCAAGCTTGGCGTGAAATTCAACACACACACACACACACACACACACACACACACACACATACACACGGACACATACACTCGCCTAGTTGTTGTTGTTGTTGCTGGTGATTCTGTTATACTGTAATTGAGCAATTGCTGTAAGCCAACCAGCCAACCAGCCAGCCCGTCAGCCAGTCAGTCAGCTTAAACCGGCAATTTACTTTGCCCTGAAAAGTAGGCAACGCCAAATTCACCATCTGCCCTGAAGGTGTTCATGTGTGCGCCGTGAACATGTGTGTGTGTGTGTGTCTGTGTGCTCGCTTACTCAATTAAATTTCCATATATATTCAGCATTAAAAAACAACAACAACAACAACAACAACAAAACAAAAACTTCACTTTTCGTTTTATTTTGGGCAAAAAAACAACTTGGTAAAAAGCTGAGCTCTTTTGTGATTTTCAAGAACCGCCTGAAATAGACAAAAGACTTTGATATCCCAAGAAAAAAGACTTTGTTAAATGCACTCTAATTGGATTAGAAAAGCACACCTCAAAGAAAATGGCGAAAAGCCAAGTGAAAATGAAAGCTGAGAGTATTGTGGAGAAATAGAGATAACTGGAGATCTGTTGAGCTTAAAACCAAATTAAAAGAACCAGTAAAATTTAAAGACAGGGTTACTTCAATAAGGCCTCATTTGAGCTACAGCATTTTCGGGGTAATTTTTTTAAGGGACTCGAACCAATTTAATCAAATAAATAAAATCAAAAGAAAATCGCCACCCGTAAAGAAGTCCTTAACTACCTAAAGGAACTGGAGATCTGTCAAGTCCTTAAAACCAAATTAAACGAAAAACACTAATTTTATACAATTTTCAATGAACACCCAAAACTAGAGATTCACTCAACGGACTGCAACTATTTTAGAGAATATAATTTAAAATCCCATAACAAGGACCTGTATGAAATTTCATATTAATCCCTGCATAAATAGCCGAGTTACAAGAGGTCATTTCCGAGTTACTAGCATAAAAATTTCCACCACAACCCAGCCAAAGCTTATTTTATTTAACAACACACACAGGCACACAGACACACAGAGCCAGTTAGTGGTAAAGTGTTAACCCATTCGCCGTCACCTTTTTTTTTTTTTTTTTTTTTTTTGCTGTGCCAAACATATTTGGATAATTTAACGCGTTGCCAGTAAATTTTCACAACACATTTTATACGCAGACATGGCCACTCATAGCCGACTAAGCCATGTTAAGCAAATAAACATAGCAAAACCAACACACACACACACACACAGACACACATATACATATGCAGGCCAAAAGCAGCCAGTCAAATAAACGCCGACAAAATAAAACAAAATTCTCTTCTCTTTTTTGGCTGGCTCTGTGATAATTATGAGGCGCCCAACGGCAGCCAAAAACGGCGATAAACTCAACACACACATATAGATTTACTTCTCTGTATGTGTGTGTGTGTGTGTGTGTGTCTGGGCATATAAACTTTTAATTAGCTACAAAAGCGCCAGCAAAGAAATCTGTTCAAATTTTCCTCAGTACCAACGTGGCCACGAAAAGAGCCAAAGAGCAAGAGCGAGCGAGAGCGAGATAGTCAGAACGAGACCAAGCCAAAGAGAGTGAGAGAGAGAGAGAGAGAGAGAGGGACTGCCAACCACGCAGAGAGTAATCTTTATATTGAACTCGCATGCTCTCTCTCGCTCTTTTTGCTTGACGTCGCCGCATGCCTGTTCGTGTGTGTGTGTGTGTGTACGTGTGTGTGTGTGGTGTAAACAGAAATGCCCCCAAATGTGCAAATTACAACACACCACACATAGCCACTGACAGAGAAGCTACACACACACACACACACACACTACTAAATCAATATGGCAGTGTGTGTGTGTGGCTGGCGCTTTTAAGAAGTCAAAGAAGAAGAAGAAGAAGACAGCCTAAGATGAGTGAAGCCGAAGGCGCCTGTCGGTCGCCTGGCCAGGCGGCCTTTTGGTTGGCTCATCTGCTTCTTCTTCTTCTTCTTGTTATTGTTGTGATTTTAACACCTTGTCGAACCGGTAAAAAAAAATGAAAGAAAATATTACAAATAAAAATTAACAAGAACAAACAAAACCGGCAACTGCTCAAATATCCTTGATCCTGAAGAAGAAGAAGAGAAAAGAATTGTTTGTTCAAGTTTTCTCTCAAATTATTTTTTTTTGACCTTGCCAATTTCACCTAAAATTTGTTGTAATTTTTGTTTTCGGCCATTTTGGCCTAACCTACCAAAAAAAAAAAAAAAAAAATTCGGAATCTGCCAAAATCCCATAACTTCTGGCTGCTTTCATTTTAAATGCCTCTTACTGATGCCAGAGCAAATAATTTTACACTCTCGAAAAACTGACCGCAAAAATAACACTCAAAACAATACGAAAGAAATTCTTACTCCAAACGAAGAGATCAATGATTTTCTACAAAACAAATCGACGCTTATTTAAAAGCAACAACAAAATTGCCTCGCTGCTTTTACTCAAAACTCACAGCAAAGGCAGAAGCCGAGGCAGAGGCTAAGGCATTGCCAGCAGCGCAGCATCTCTCTCTCTCGCTTTGTCTTTTTCTTCACCACACAAACAGAAGCAGCAGCAGCAGCAGAGCTGAGCAACCCAGGCAGAGCCCTCTCGCTTGCTTGGGCTAGTGTGGTGACGATGATGACGATGGTGGTGATGGTGGTGGTGGTGGTGGTTGTGGTGGTGATGTTGGCAACGCTGCTGCTGTAATTTTTCACACCACACTAAGGCAGAGAGACACACGGCCAGGCAGGCAGCTTGAAATGTTGTCACCTTTTACAACTGACTTTGCTTTTGCTTTTGCTTCTGCTGCGCAGGCCATTTCACTCACACTTGCTAGGGCAAAGCCGAAACTCTGAGACTCTCACATTCGTGGGCTGCTGCTGCTGTTGTTGTTGTTGTTGTTCTTGTGGTTGCTGTCGTTGCCGCCATTGTGAGGTGTGGTGTTAACTAGCTGGCGCGTCTATCTGCGCCTGCCTCTCTGCTGGCCTCTTTGCATGTATGCGTGTGTGTGTGTGTGTGTGTGTTGTATTTGTGGTTAAACTTGTCACACAAGCTGCACAAGTCACCGTCCCATCGTCGTCGTTGTCGTTGCCTGATTGCGCGCTCTTTCGCACTTGCTTTGGCTTTGGCCCTTGGCTTGGCTGTGGTCTGGTCAAAATGTGTTTGTGTCGCCGTCTCTGCCGTTGTCGTCAATGTCTGTTCGAGTCTCTGCCGACTTCATCGTCGTCGTCGTCTGCTGTGTGTTTGTGTTTATTTTTAAGCTTTGCTTTAGCTCAGCCCACCCATTCCCATCACCACCCCCCCTCCCCCCTTCGGAACACACACTTGACACTTGTATTAGAAAATCTGCACACTCACACAGAAGCACATAAACACTCTTGCTGTGTATGTGTCGTCATCAAACAGCAACGACGGCGGCAGCAGCAGCAGCAGCGGCAGCGGCAGCAGCAATGTGAGCTTCGTGTGGTTGTGTCGTTTTACCGTTGGGCTTGTCGTCTTCTTCTGGCACATGTGCTTTGCCGTATGCATCGGGCCAGCTCACTCAGCACACATTGGCAAATGCGAAACGTGTGACAAAATACATTTTCGTTGCCGTTTTTGCTTTTTGGCGCCGTCGTCGTTTTGCTTCCTCTTCTTCGGTTTTCTTCTGCTTTGTCTTTGGCTGTTTGTGTCTGTGACTTTTGCTTGAGCCTTTTGCCTCTCCTACACACGGAGAGCTGTCTGTCTGTCGCTCTTCCTATGTGTGTGTGTGTGTTGTGTGTTTCTTTTCATTTGCACGCCTTGCCTGCCATCTCGCTCGCACTTGCTCAACTTGTCCACTGTTTGTGTAAACTTGGCGTCAAGTTTGTCACACGCGCTCAACGGTGGCACCTACTGGCGATTTTTCTCTTCTTCTTCTTCTTCTTTTTCTTTGTATTTGATTTTTTCTTGTTTGCTGCTCTTCTGCTTTTTGGCACTTGCGAATCGGACGGACTTCTCTTCTCGTGTGAGAGTGTGTGTGTGTTGGACGCAGCTGCCTTATGAGAATGTCCTTGTCTTTCGGCATGTCCTTCTCGCAAGCATAAATCTCCCAACATGTCCAAGAGACAATTTAGCCAAGCGAATTTCAATTTCAAACCAAAGACAAAAGCAGCAACACAAGACAAAACGGCAAAGGAGAGGAAGGGGAGCGGAAAGGGACAAAGAAGAATCCTGGGAGACCACCCTGGACGATTTGGCTCATTTGCATTTTGACGCATAAAAGCTGCTAAAGCTTTGACACCACACGCTTTTAACATTTTCCCGGCATTCTTGACAAAAAGAAAGTAGACGAATCAGAAGAAGAGGGAGAGAAAATGAGATAGAGAGAGAGGGAGGGAGTGTGAGAGTTATGGGCGCGGGTCTTAGCCAGGATGATCTATCATCTTCTGGTCAACTGCACAAGCCAGACATATGGCGGTCTTTAGTTGGCTTACAGAGCTTTCCCTCTTCACCAAGAAATTGTTTCAGTTATTTTTTTCTTCTTCTATAGAAAAGTTGGTTCTTTGAGAAGTTCAAAGATTCCTAGGAAAATCAAAGTTTTGGAAATCTTTTCAAGATTTTCAGAGCCTAAAAAATTCTGGGAAATTAATTAAACATTGGGTTGGGTGGTCCAAACCAAGTTTGGTCCTCTTGAAATATCCAGAAAAGATAATGAATTATTTTTTGAATTTCATAAAAAAAAATCGGAGGTCCTTGCAGGGCTCAAAAACTATTTAAATCTGAAATTAAAAATTAGAAAGATTCAAAACTTTTGTTTCAGCAAAAATCCAAAATTTTGAGTTCTCAAAATTCTTTCTTAAATTTCGAAAATTTCTCAAGAAACTTGAAATACTCCAAATCAGTTTTAAAAACCTTCGAGAAATCTCAGTTTGAAAGGGAAATCTCCAAAAATTTTGAAAAATTTCGAAAGATGAAACCTTTTTGAGTTTAAGTTTTTGGGAACCAAAACAAATTTTGAGTTCTCGAAATTCTTTCTTAAGTTTTGAAAATTTCTCAAGTAACTCGAAATTCTCCAAATCAGTTTTAAAAACCTTCCAGAAATCTTAAAAACCTTCCAAAAATTCTCAGTTCAAAAATTTTGCAAAATTTCAAAAGATGAAACCTTTTTGAGGTTAAGTTTATATTCCTGACCGGCATACAGATTCTTTTTGTCAAAGCCTCAAATTCGAAGGGGTAAGGAAAGAAGAAGAAGAAGAGAAAATGCCGCCTGCTGTTTTGGGGGCCATCAGAACATTTTTGACCATTGAAGCGCATTTTTCGCTTGCGCGTCATTTGTCAACTTGGCCATTCCGTTGCGACCCCCCCAAAAGGAGACGAATGGAAACGGTCGGGGAGGCCGCCATTAAAATGTTTTGTTATTTCGCCAATGTGGCAGCCACGACGAACCCATCACAGTGATTTACGGCGTTACAACATTTTGGCTGCTGGCCGGATCGCTGTTGTCTTGGTCGTGCCCAAAACAGCCACCCACCAGAAGGGACCAAGTGCCCCCCCTCCCCTCCCCTCCTACTCCTACGTCACCACCATCCGCCGCCATCACTCTTGGTTGAATACATTTTGAGGCATTTTTCTGCCGCGCTGCACTTTTGGTGTCAGCTGCCTTGTTACTTCTAACACGGTTGGCTTCCATGCTGCTTGCTTGTCGCACTCTCCTTCTTGGCCGCTGGTTGGTTTGCTTTTATTATTGTCACACACATACACACACACACACACACAAACATACATATACAATGAGACTCAAAGAGACAAAACAAAAAATACACCAACACATATGTGAACAAAAGCGTCAACTCAACACTTTTGCCGTCGCGCCACTGTCACTGCCACCGCTGGCAGCGCCACTAACCTACCGGTTTTAATGGTCTCTCAAAGCTGCTGCCACTGCTGCTTTGCTTTTACGACGGCTGCTCCTGCTCAGCCTCTCTCACTCCCACTACTACAAAAAAAAAAAACACTGACACCAACAAGAAGAAAACCAAAACAGAGAAAAACGAAAAAAAGGCAGCGAAAAAAAAAAATTAAAGCCCTTGCCACCTACAAAACACACACAGCCCGACTCACTCACTCACTCGCACGCATTCACCCAACGCCCAACAGAAACTCAACACGGCAGAGTTGCTCTCGTGCCTTCTCTCTCTCGATCTTGTACCGACTCGGCTGAGTGTGAGTGAGTTCTTAGGTCTCTCTCTGGCCCTCGACACTCTGCACTTGCTCGCTCGCTCGCTTGCACGTTTGCCGGCTTGCCTGCCTGCCTGCCTGCCTGCTAGCTTGCTTGCTTGCCAGCCTTCGGTAATTTCGGTCGTCGCTGCGTCGCGTCGCCGTCGTCGTGACCGTGTTCGTCTCTGTTGTGTTGTGTTTGGGTATTGTGTGCTTTGGGGTTGCACTGCTCGCGCGCGTGTGTGTATTTTCCAGTTTGGAAGCGACCGGCGTGTAGTTCGTATCGGCGTCGTCTGCGTCGTCGTCTTCTTCTTTGTCGTTGTTTCAACCGCTAGAATCACATTCTTTTTTTTTTATTCATATGAAAATATCACATTCAGCTGCAACAACAAGAATAACAATACCCGGGCCAAAAGGCGTAGAAAACCAGAGAAAGCTCCTCGCCCCACCTCGCCCGCCCGCCCCCTCTAACAACACAACAAAATGTTGTTGATTTAAAAAAAAAAGTTCCAAAAAAAAGTAATCAGAAGAAGAAGAAGGAAAAATCATTTTCCGCAAAAAACATTTTCACCGAAATTGTTAACCGTTTTTCCGTTGCCGTCGCCGTGTGTCGCGTGTTTGCTCTGTTTTGGTTTCCCTCACAAAAAGCACACACATAATTTTCATAATTCTTTTTTTTTTTTGCGCCGCCGTCGCCTGTGCTGCTGATTTGCCGCCGCCAAAACACAAAATTCTCAACAACAACAACAACAAGCAAAAAAATTAATCTGTGCATAAAATTTGCAATGTAAAAAGAAAAAAGAAAATATAGAAAAAAAAAATTAAATCCAATTTATTGTTTTTTTTTTTTAGCATGAATATTTTTTTTGTGAAAGTGAACCAAAGCTAAACACAACAACAATAATAATAACAACAACAACTGAGCGAAAAATAAGTGCAAAAAATATTTTCTTGAAATTTCAAGAAGAAGAAGAAGAAGAAAAGCACATAAGAATCAAGTGTCAAAGTGTGCGTGTGTGTGCGTGTGTATAAAACAACAACAACAAAAAAGGTACCTGTGAGCGATAAACGATAACGATAACTTTTGAAAGTAGAAGAAGAAGAAGGAAGAGGCACCCAGTGGCCTCAGCCAGGACAACCACAGAAAGAAATACCTATCGATAAACGATAGATAAAAGCTCATTTTTATCGATAACCCAAACAACAACAAAAAAACAAACAACAACAACAACTTGAAGAGACAAAAGTTTTTATTTTCTAATTTATTTTCAAAAAAAAAAAAAATTATTGAAAATTTTCCTGCGTGGTGCACGAGTCCAAGAAATTGTAATGTAATGAGATACGACGTCCAGGAGCTGCTACTTCATCAGTCTGCTGAGGATCCATTCGCCAGGTTCGCAAATGGGATGGCATATCATCCATTTCTGCAGCTCTCGCAAAGACCCACTGACTTCAGCGTCTCCTCGCTGTTGACGGCGGGTAATAACAACAACAACAACAGCAACAGCAACAACGGCACTTCAGGCGGCAACAACAACAACAACAACAGCAGTAGTAGCAATAATAACAGTAATAGCAGCAGTGGCAATAACGGTAATAACGGCGGCCTTGCCACAGCAGCAGCAGCAGCAGCGAGCGTAGCACAGGCGGCCGCAGCAGCGGCGGCGGTAGCGGCAGCCGCCGCAGGCTCCGACTACGCCACATTTCATCATCATCACCAGCAACAACAACAGCAACAACAGCAACAACATCAATTGCAAAACTCTCCTTTGGGAGGGCAACAACCGCCGCCGCAGCTTTCGCCCACCGCGACCAACACAACCACAGCAGCAGCAGCAGCAGCCTTGCACCACAACAACAACAACAACCACAGCCATCAGAACAACAACAACAACAATCACGGCAGCGGCAGGAATCACAACAACAACAAGACACACTTGACCACCGATTTGAATAGCTCGACAGGATCGACACCACCACCGCCGCCGCCGCCGCTGCCGTCGTCGGGGTCGCAGCAGCCGCCACCGCCAGCGGTTTCGCAAGCGCCACCCACACAAACAGTGCCACATCCCGCGCATCATTCGCCGAGCCTGCCGCCAGCGCCAGTGCCCCAGCAAAGTTTAGCGGGTGCCGCCGGGGCTGCCGGGCCACCACCGCCACCGCCGCCGCAGCAACCGACCGGTGGACTGGCGCCACCGCCGCCGCATTTGCCACAGCAACAGCCGCCGCCGTATTTTCCCGCCGCCGCTCTAGCTGCCTTGGCCGGCAGTCCGGCTGGTCCCCATCCGGGCCTCTATCCCGGCGCCCTGCGCTTTCCGCCGCATCCGGCGCATCCGCATCACGCCCATCATCCGTTGGGCACACCCTATACCACCGCCGAGGACGTGGTCCTCGCTTCGGCTGTGGCCCATCAATTGCATCCGGCCATGCGTCCACTGCGCGCCCTCCAGCCCGAAGACGATGGAGTGGTCGATGATCCCAAGGTCACCTTGGAGGGCAAAGATCTGTGGGAGAAGTTCCACAAGCTCGGCACCGAAATGGTCATCACCAAAAGTGGCAGGTGAGTTTACAAAACACACACACCAAATTTTCCAGATCTTCTCGTCTCAAGGTCCCCTCCCCTCTCCCTCCCGTCTCTCTCTCTCTCTGTTTGGCACCCAAGCCCAGTTGGACTACTTGAGCACGTGTGCGTCTCGTCTCAAGTCCTCCATACCCCCTAGTCCGAATCTAGGTGAATCAAGTCAAGTCTACACTTGAGCAAAAACCTACCCAGCCAAAAGTGTCGTTGACGTGGCCACGGCGACGGTGACGGTGACGATGACGATGACACTGTCACTGCCACTGGCTCTGGCAGGGGTAGGGGTAGGGGTAGGGGCAGGAGCAGAGGCATGACAGTCAAGTTGCGTTGGCGCGTGAAAATGCGTTTTAAGCTTCACACCCACTTGAGGGGGTCACAGCGAGACTGAGACCCAGAGAGAAGCAAGAGCAGATCAGAGACCCAACCCAACCGAGTCCAATCCAGTCCAGCTCAGTCTAGGCTGGGCCAGGTCAGACCAGAAGCAGCTCACGCAGTTTTCGTCCTATCCTCCCCTTTGGGGCTTTTCCAAATTTATAACAAGTATTTCTCACAGTGTACTCAGCTCATCTAAAGAAGAAGAAGAAAATCAAATCGGATTTTTATTTTAAAGAACTTGGAACCAAAATATTCCAGTTTCACCAAGAATTTAGAATTTTTCTAAAAGAAAAAAAAAATAGATCAAAAAATATCGAGGGTCTCAGGGGTTCTTGGAGGCCTCCATGATTTTTCTAAAAAAAAAAATAAATATGTCAAAAAATATCGAGGGTCTCAAGGGTTCTTAGAGGGCCCCATGATTTTTACGGACCAAACCAGTTGGGGAAAACCTTTTCCTGGAATTCAAATTTTGAAAAAGAAAAAAAAATTATTCTCTCAGCTTGATAAGTCCGTTTTTACTGGTAAAACTATTTTTGTAAATTCTTTCAGTACTTTTTCTAAATCAATAAAAATTTTCTAGAATCAAAAAAAAAAAAAAAAAAAAAACTAAGAATATTTTCTGATTTATTTCAGGGGAAATTTTTTAAGATTCCCCAAGAAAGTTTTGAAAAATAAAGTGTGCTCTTTGAGACCCTCCGAATCAAGTGAGATTATCTTTTCCAAAAGTTTCAAATTCGAAAATTTTAGGGAAAAATAATTCTCCCAATTTGAAGACTTTTAAAACCTCAGAAAATCATTTTCCAAATTGTTCAGTTTTTTCTCTTATTTAAACAAAAATTTTCGAGAACTTTAAAATTTTTCAAGAACTTCAAAAACTTTCAAGATCTTCAAAATTTTTTAGAATAATTTCTGGATTTTTCTCTTTACTAAATAAAAATTTTGAAGAACTTTAAAAAAATTTAAAATGATTTCTGGATTTTTCTCTTAATTAAAAATTTTTTCGAGAACTTAAAAAAAAAATTAAAATGATTTCTGGATTTTTCTTTTAATAAAACAAAAATTTTCAAGAACTTCACAAATTTTTAGAATATTTCTTTTCGAGTCGAAATATTTTCCAAGTTCTCCAAAGGGTTACAAATTCTGTTCAAATCAAAAAAATAAATACATTTGCCTTTTTAGAGATTTTTGACATGGGAATTTTTTCTGATATTCTAAAACCTTTTAAATTTCTTCAATTTGTTTTTTTGGAGACCAAAAAAATTTATTATAAAAATTTTTGACAAAAAATTTCCAAGCAAAAAAAAAAGTGAATCAAGTGAAACAAATGTTCCATTCAAAATGTGTTAAAATGAATAAAATTTAAAGTGAACAAAAAAATAAATTAGAAAACATAAAAAAAAAAGTAAAAAGCTCAAATTAAAAGTGCTTTTTGATTTAATCAATTTCCACTTTGAATGACTCACAGATTCCGCCCGAAAACCCTCTCAGCTGGCAAATTTGTTCAAGTCCACAAAAACAACAACAACAAATAAATAAATAAATAAAAACAAGTGAGCCTCACAACAACAACAACAACAACAACAAAACTAATATTTGCAAATAGTTTTTTGTTAGCAAAAACAAAAACAAAAGCAAAAACTGAGAGAAAAACGGCAAAAAAAGCGAATGAAGGAAAAATGAAAAGCAAAAGTAGAAAAGTTTCCCAAGCGGCGGTTTCGCGCCGTCTGCCAAATGTCTGGATAAATACATTTTCTCACTCAAAATACAAAAAACAAAAAAAAGTTAAAAAAAAAAAATAAAATTAAAAAAAAAAGTGTAAAAATTCGAGTTGTTCTTTTTGTTTCTCGGCCAGACAAATATTTGTTAGCTTTTTAAAGAGGGAAAACATTTTCCCCTCAGTTTTCTAATTGATTCGAAACCTTTCAAATTATATCGGTTTGATTATTCTTTAAGATCCTCATTTTTAAATATTTGAAGGGGTTTTCAAAAAAAAGTCTTCCTCTTCTCTTAAATATTTTGGGCTCATCTAGGAGCTTCGAAATTTCCCAGTAGTTTTAACTTCTCACAGAAATTTTTGGGCTTGTTGTTTCGGATTTATTTCAAGGGACTGAACAATTTCCAAAAGAAATTTTGAAAAAAAATTCAAAGTATTTTTGAAAAAGAGACAAAAATTCTGAACAATTTCCAAAAGAAATTTTGAAAAAAAAAATTTCTAAGTATTTTTGAAAAAAAGAAAAAAATTCTGAACAATTTCCAAAAGAAATTTGGAAAAAAAAAATTCAAAACATTTTCGAACAAAAAAAAAAAAATTCAAAATATATTTGAAAAAAAAAATTTTCATTTCAATATTTTTTTATACCCTTCAAATTTCTTTTTTTTCAATTGTTTTATAAAATTTGCAATTTTTTTTTTATTTCTTGTTGGAATCTTCGAATTCTCCAAATTTCAAGATTTTTTATACCCTTCGGATTTCTTTGTTTTTTCATTTGTTTTATAAAATTTGAAATTTTCTATTTCTTCAAATTTTCCAGGAATTATTTCTTCCAAAATTTTTGTTCTACGAAATTTTCCAAAACTTTTTAAAAAGCTATAAAAATCCCAGTTGAGTTGAAACCAAAATAATTCCTAGCCAAAATCTCAGTTGAGCTTGGCTGGGAATTATTTTGGCTTAATTTTTGGCTTCCAAATTTTCAAATTTATTTAAAGGGATTTTTTTTTAAATTGGGAAATTTTTTGCTTTAAGTTTTAAGCTGAGATTTTTCTAAGAAATTCTAATTTTACAGTTATGAAATTTGAGTTTTTCATTTGCAATATTTTTATTCCTTTCAAGAATATTGAAAATGTTGAGGGAAATATTTTTTATTGAGGATTTGAAAAATTTCGAGCTAATATTTTTTTGGGGGTTCCATATTGAAATCTGTCATGAAAGATATAGACAATATTATATTTTTTCCACATTTTCCATTATTTTTGGTAATTTCAAGGAACTCAAAAGTTTCCGATTTCGAAATTTTTTCCTATCAAAAAATCTTTCTAAAATTTTCATTTTCTTAGCTTATTTCAAATATCTCACAATTTGGATTTGCTTTATTAAATTTGAATTTTCCAAAAATCTTTCAAAAATCTTTGAAATTTTCGAGAAAAAAAAAATTTAGCTTGAAAAAGGCTAAAGAAAATTTTCCAAATTACAAATTTCTTCTTCTTTCGTTTGACCAACTCTTTTTGATTTCTTAGCTAATTTGGCCGAAACCGAACCGAATCGGCTTATTTGACTTGTTTAATTAATTTGTGGCTAAAATTCTGAAGCAAAACAATTTCACCGCACACTTTCCACCCGCCCCACTCACAGCTCGGGCCATAAGCTCATTAGCAAACGAAGAAGAAGAAGAAGCAGAGGGGGGGGGGGGGGGACAAAAAAAACTTTGGCCTTGCCAAAAACCTTAAGCGGCTGTCAAGTGTGAAGCTAACGAAGTGGCCGCAATGCACTTGAAAACAACAACAACAACAACAACAAGTAAAAATTATATTGGCCTGGCCAAAACCCAAACTGGCCTAAGTGAAGTGAGGAATTTGCTTTGCCTGTTTTTTTTTTTTTTTGCACTTTTTTGTTTGTTTGCTTTGCTATTTTTTTTTGTTTGACGCGTTTGCACATTTCCGGCTAACAAAATTCCAGTCGAAATGCCAAGGGGAGGGGGAGGGGGAGGGCAATTAGCCAAGACACCCAAAAAGCCCAGCTACCCCATCATAGGCCAGGTTGAAAGAGAAGTTGGCTTTAGGAGAATTCTCTTCGCCCCTCCCTCCCTTTCCCCCACCCATCCCCCTCTTCGGCGTCATCCAACTCGCCTGAATAAGGCGAAAGTGTGCGATTGTTGCAGCAGCAGAAAAAAATAATAATAAAAAATTAAAAACAACAATTTTACTATTACACAAACAGCCACACTTCTGGCCATATCTACACCCTCTGCCACCCCCCTCCCCGCCCCCCCGTCGGAATCCCTGCCACTCGGCAGAGTCGTCGTCGTCATCATCATCATCATCATCATCATCATCGTTGCAGCCGTCATTGAGTGGCTTGTAAAAGTTTTTTAAGTACTTGCCTGACTCTAGACTCTTTGCCAGTCCCTCCCTCCCCCTCTCCCCACACCAACCCTCAGCCAGCCCCGCTCAGCCCTGAACCGTCGGCCACCAGCAGAGGCTCTCTCGTTGGTTCACATGTGTAAGTCGAACTTTTTGCACGTCACGTGAGCTTTCTAGCACACTCTTGTTGCATGCCACACACACACACACACACACACACACATATGGCGGCCAGAGCAAAAATTGTAGGCCTCTTTGGGCAAATAAAACAACAACAACAACAAAATGGCTCAGAGTATTCAAACCTGGCCGAAATGTTCTGAGTTGGCTTTTGTTGGTTTTATTAGCTTTTCCAATTGTTGTTCTTCTTCTTCTTGTTATTGTTATTGTTATTGTTGTCAAAAATGATTGCAACACTTTCGGAAAATTAACAACAGCTCAAAATTTGTGAGAATTTGTCGGAATATTTCAAATAATCCAAAAGGAAACTTCACTTTTCAAGGATTCTAGAAAAGTCGAGGGGGCCTTGAGATTTCCAGGGAGGAAGTTTTGAGAGTTACAAAAAAAAAAAGAAAAAAAATTTTCACTTTTTTAATGAAAATTTTGAAATCTTTAAATTTAAAATTGCCAAGTTTCCCTTGAAAAAAAAGAGAAAGAAAATTGCGAAATTCAAAAAGTGTGAAAAATTTTAGACAGAAAATATTCTCAAGATCCCCAAATTTTTTATGACAAAAATCTATGAATTTTCCAGAAGCAAAAAATGTGGCTCACAATTTTTGTGTAAAATAAAAAAAATGGCCAAAAAATCTGTAAAATTTCTCTCAGGTTTCTCCAGAAAAACTGAGCTACCAAATCTGTCGAAAATCTTAAAGAAAAATTAAATTAAAAAAATTAAAATTTTTCCCTTATCTTCAAGAAAAAAAAAGATTGAGAATTTTCTCTCAAAATGGAAAAAAAATTAAATTTAAAAATCTTTTAAAATTCGAGTGAAAAAAATTTAATCTGACAAAATCGAAGAAGCCCCCTAAAATCCTTTTATGATTTTGTGAAATTATTTGAGCTAAAAAAAATTTAAGAAACTTGAAAAATTTTGGAAGAAAAAATAAACTCAGAATTTGTGAAATTATTTGAGCTAAAAAAAATTAAGAAACTTGAAAAATTTTGGGGAAAAAAATAAAGTCAGAATTTTTCAAAAATAAAAAGAGCAAAATATTTGAAAAGTATTAAAAAATTTCTTATGAAAAAAAGAGAATTTTGAATTAAATTAAAATTTAAATAAATTTGGGAAAAAATTATCAAACAAAATTCGAAAAAAAAATTTAAAGCTGAAAAAACTTTTAAAATTAAAAAAAAATAATTTTTGGGGAACCTGAAAAATCTTGCCAAAAGTGATTCACCTCAGAGCTGGCCAGATAGTTTCTGATAATTATATCCCAAGATTTTTTGAATAAATTCAGAATATTTTTAAAAAAATTTTGGAATTTTTTTTTTTTTTGAATTTTGGAAAAAAAAAATTGCAAATCCAAAAATAATTTTCCGCCAAAACCAGTGAAACTCCCAGTGATTTCTGCCTTACCGCCACCTCCGAATTGGCAAGTCAGAGTCAAGAGTCTGGTTAGCTCCCCGGGGGAGTGTAGACCGAGTTGCTCTGGTCGGCTGGTCTGGTTTTGGCTTTCCTTTTCATTTGGAGCGAACCATTTGAATGCCTCAACAAATTAAAGACTTTTCGATTCACAAATCGAATTAAGCGACTCTGATGGCTTCTCTCTCGCTCTTTTCGCCTCTCCACTTATCGCTCCATCTTTTTCACACTCTTTGCCTGTGAGAATGAAGAAGAAGAGGAGGAGGAGGAGGAGTAAGAAGAAGATGAAAGATCTTTGAAGCTGTCGAGAGGGCCCGCGAGCCAAAGTAGCGACAAATGTCGCTGGCAATTAAATTGCCAAAGCAAATTGTGTGAAATGTGTTTGTCGCTTTTATTTTGCTTGTTGTTGTAATTGTTATTACTTTGTTGCTGTTGTTGTTGTGACTTATCAATTAATTGAAATTGCTGTCTAAGCGCAAATAAATAAAGCCACAACACGGTCCGCTCTGCCCTGCCCCCTCCGACGGCCTCAACAGATTCAACCAGATTGCACAGACTGAAAAGGGTAGGCAGGGGGGGGGGGGAGGAGTGCGAGGGGTGAAGTGAGGTTAAAGAATATTTGCCACTGCTGATTTTTAGTGGCATTGGGAAATGGGCAGCGATTCGGTGGGACCAATGAAGGCGCGTCTGGCGACGACCCACTTGACGACACTTTTGGCGCGTGAAAGTGCAAAAAAAAAAAAAACAACAACAACAAGAGTAATCAAATGAAATAATAAATGAATACAGATTAAGCAAACAAAATGAAACCAAGTACAAATAAACACAGAATCCTCATCGAACTGAAACGGATAAAGTAAATAGTTTTTTTTTTCTTATGAAATTTTTATGAAAAATATTAAATGGAAATATTATTTTAAAGTAATTCTTGAGATAATTTAAATTTGAGTGCTTTCGAAAGACTTTGGTGGCTTTATTTGCTGGGAACCCTTATGGGATCACTTGGATTCTGTAAGCCGTGAAGGACCTTTGAGAGGTTTCTATGAGAAATATATGACCTTAGATACCCTTAAAAACCTTAGAAAGAGCAGAATAAGTCACTGACTAGGAACCCTTATGGGATCACTTGGGCACTATAAGATATTCCGAGTTCTTAGAAGAGTCTTGGTGGTTCCATTTATGGGGAAAACTTAGGGGAACACTTGAGCCTTATAAACCGTTTAAAGCCTTTAGAAAAGTTCTGTTGGTTCGGTTTGCTGGGAGATCTCAGGTTCTCTGGGGACCCTTGGGTTCCTTGGTTCGCTTAAGACCTTTATAAAGATCTGAGAAGTTTCCTTTGTCTAAAAAACTAATGGAGCTACTGAGAATTCAAAGAGATATGTGTGGCTTGTGTTGCTCTTAGCAACCTTGTAAAGATCTTGCTAGTTCCATTTGCCCTGAACTCTTAAGGGAATTAAGGGAAATATTTCCCTTTCTCTACTTTTTAAGTTCTCTTAGAAAAATCTGAATGGTTCCCAATTTGGAGACACCCTAAATCCAAGTCTGATAGTTCAATATGTTCTGAGTCCTTATGAGATCTCTTAGGAACTAAAGTTTAGGTTCAATTTGTGAAGAACCCCAATGGAAACCCTTGAAAACGACAGGGACTCTTCTGACTTCCTTCTCCTTTCAAAAACTTAGGAAGCCCTTAATGACTTAGGCTTCCTCGAATTAATGGATCTCTGCTAACCTTTTAAATATTTAAGAAGAACACCGAGCAAATTGTATCAGGAAGAAATATTCCTAGCTGACTTTTGATATTTATAAAAATCGTTTTTTATTCATAACATTTTTGTGGACTAGAAAACTTTTACCGATATCTCTGAGTAGGTCTATAGATTTGTTAGTATTGCTCCCCAGACCCCCCACGCCCCCGTTGAATGCGTTAATTTGTTAAGGGCAAAACATGGCCCCATGGACACCCCCAGCCGAGACTCACCTTTCACCCTTCACCCGCCACCTGCCACCAGCTGCCTGCCTCTTCGTCTTCATGGAAAGAAATCAAGGAAAAGAAACCTTCTTTTGGTATAGTGAAAATATTTAATAACAGAGTCACGTCAACTCCATACGACCCCAGGACCGCCCTCTGCAACCCCGAAAAAAATGAGGAAGCAGGGGGAAAAAACAACAACAGTGCCCAGGTCAAAGTTCACTTGTTTAATTTTCATAAATAAAAAAGAAGAGAAGAAGAAAAAAAAAGGCCGAGAAAAAAATAAAATGGAAACTTTTTCACTTGCTTCACGTTTTGGGTAAATTCTCAGCTGACGGTTAATCGAACCAACCGCCCCCGCCCTCCCACCCACTCTGTCCAACCCCCTCTCAGAACCCCACAGCCCCGGCCAAGTGACTGCCTCCCACGCTCAATTAAATGGGCGTGGACCTGATTTTTTTTTTACTCCCAACTCCTTCCCATTTTTCTTCGAGAAAAGTTTCTTTTTCACACACACACGCTAAAGTCATTAGATTTGAGGGCAAAGGAAGGAAGAAGAAGAGAGCAGAAAAAAAAGCGTTAGAAAATTTTGTTTACAACCCTTGGAAAAAAAGAATGAAACCAACCCAGCCCTTAAGTCAAATCCCCAACCCCATCCCAAACCCAGTCCAGACCATCTCCTACCTGACAAATTGCTGAGCCCAACATTTTTCGTAATTGTGTTAAAATTGTCGTCCTTTCCAGGACAAACTCAAGACCCCCAAATACCCCTCCGAACCCTTCTTCCAACTCTTCCAACTGTCTCTATTCAGCTTCAACCCTTTCTACCTAGCTTTGAGGTTGATTCCAAGTTGACAAATACGAATTATAGTTTTTCATATTTTCAGGACCCTACGAAAATTACCGCCATTTTGCTAGACATTCTTTTCTCGGGGCCTTATCGCCGACTTTTCGTATAAAAAATTTATAATAATTGCCCTAGAAGTTACCATCGATTTGTCCACCTCCCATCCCCCCTCCGCCAATTAAAGCTTTTCTTTTTTTTTTTGAAATTTGCTAAGCGATTTTAAATATTCCCAAGTCTTGCGGGGGGTCTCCATAATTTCTTGATATAAATAAGAGTTGTGGGCGAAATTATCTCTGCCTCCAAGTTGCCTCATTTCTTGGCATATTATAGATAAATTTGTCTGATTAGTTAGGTTGTTAGATTCCTTTAAATTGCCAACAATTTTTCCACATCAAAAAGTCTATAAAGCTAGGGAGTTTCCTTCAGGCTTGCCAATTATTTTCTCCCAGTTTGAGAGTGGTTGATTGGGTCTCCCAATGGTTTAGTTACCCAAGTCCAGACTGTTCCCTTTGGGTCTTTCAGAGACTCCCATTTTGCTTTCCAAAGCTCTCTGATTCGAGACCATTCAATTTCGGAGAGTTTTTTCTTTTAAAAATTCTTCGATTTCCTGAAGATTTATCCCTTTTTCTTACCTCTTGGGAACTGTAAAATTTTAGGCTAAAAAGTCTTCAAATATTTTGAAGACTTTTCCTTTTTGATCTCTCTTGAAAAATTCCTCAACTTTTTTGAATATTTTTCCCGTTTCTTTATTTCTCAAGACTCCTAAAATTTCGAAGAGCTTTCCTAGTGAAAACTATTTGAATTTCTAAAGGTATTTGAGCTTTCAAACTTCTAGGAATTCATCGAACTTTGGAGGGTTTCTGAAAATATCTGAAGTTTTTTATTGCTCAAAATCCTTCAAATCCCAGAGGGCTTTTATGGGTAAAAATTCCCAACATTCCTGAAGTTATTTTTCCCCTATTTCTTCTTGAAATCCCTCAAGTTTCCGAGGGTTTTTATGAGTAAAAATTCTCTGAAACTTTTCTCCTATTTTGTTTCTTGAAATCCCTCAAATTTCAAAGGGTTTTCAAGGATAAAAATTCGTAATATTTCTGAGGTTTTCCACCTACCTTGATTTCCCTTAAAGTTTGAGAAAGTTTCAGAATTCTGAAAATGTTCGTATCAAGTTTCAGGGTCATTTAATGGGTTCCACCGACTTGTTCTAGGTTCTCATTATTTTTACCTCATTAATTTAAGTTGACTTAAACTTTCGACAATCACCTGCCAAAAAAGGCCCCCCAAAAGTCTCTAGACACGCTTCCGTTCAGTAAATAATCATAATAATAAACAAACGAAAAAAAAAATAAATAAACAAACCAAAAAAAAAAAAAAATTACAATAAATTTGTCATTAAAACTGAAAAAAAAAAATATGTTTGCTTCTGCTGTGTTGTTGTAGTTAATTTAAATTGCATTTACGCCCACTTAAAATTAAATGAAAATTAATTTGATGAAAAGTTAAACCCTCTCTCTCTCCCTCTTCACCCTCCAACCAGTCCACACCCCGCCTACCCCTTCCCGCGGAAAGAGCCAGCGTTGGCTAATTAAGTGGCCAACACATTTGCTCATTTGCCGCTTCCGTCGCCCACCACAAACGGAAGTGAAGCTTTTTTGTTGCTGTTGTTTCTTTCTTACTTTTTTTCCGAACGTCTTAATGGTGGCCAAATTTGGGCAGGCGTTTTAAATGCGTCCAACAAACTAAAAACCAAAATTAACCGACTCTAAAAATGGTAACAAAACGCCGCTAAGTGGCCCAACAACAACAGCAACAACAGCAACGCCGACTTTTCTAATAAAAATACAAAAAAAAAAAAAAAAATTCCAACAGACTTGGCCGAGCAGTTTACACGCTCCGCTTCTCTAATGAGCTCCCTCAGCTGGCTCAGCCGCTGACGTTGGCTCCGATGGCGGTGGTGGTGTCTGATCAGTTCCCTGGGCCGTCTTATCAATGGGCCTGCATTTCGGGCTTATCTTAAATAGGCTTTAATTGTTATGGTTGCGCTTTGCTCTCATTCTTACCGAGCCAAGCCCGACCGACTCGGCCAGGTGCTGATGTGTCATAATGAAGCTGTCAATGGGTCTAAGCGACCTGTCAAATGGTTTCACTGGGGCAACTGTACCAATTCATAAAATTCCAAGCATTTCTCTATGGGTACCTGGAATATATAGAACTATCCCCTGGACTCTTTGAGTAGCAACTGTACTTAGCTTAACTTGCCTTTAGTCTTTCAGGAAACTCCTCAAGAATTAATTTAAAAAGTGAGGCAACTGTACTTAGAGAGGACTTGAGTCTTCCTTCAATAAGTGAGGCAACTGTACTTGCAGATTACCTAAGTCATTCAGGAGACCCTTCAAGAATTCCAAGAATTCCTTGCCTAAGTCATTCAGGAATTTAAGTCATTTGGGAATTCCTTCAATAATGTTTCAATTTGTGAGGCAACTGTACTTACAGAGGGCTTAAATCATTTAGGAAACCCTTCAAGAATTCATTTCTATAATATTTCCGTTTATGAGCCAACTGTACTTTTGTGAATCCACAGAGTTTTTAAGCCATTCAGGAAACTTTTTATTCACTCTTTTTTAATGTGAAAAATGAAAAGGATTCTGATTCAAGAGATTCTTTCTTAATGTTTTTTTTTTCATCTTGTTAGAAACCTGCCAAGATTTACCTGTTTTGTGGCAACTGTACTAAGGCTTTAGTTATTTAAGAGGGATAATTTTTTTTTTTCAAATTGTGTAAGCTTTGACAGATTCTTTCCATCTGAAAATATCTCAAAATCGAAAAGTTTTTACTTAGTTTCTTTCGATAATTTAGGAAGAACTTGGATTTCTTTTTTGTCTTAAAAAAAAAACTTTCTATTTGACCTTCAAAAATGCTGAAACTTTTTGACTCAACTGTACTTGAAATTTATGTTTAGGCTCCTTGAAGTTTCCACAAGCCAGCCTCCCTCCTAGTCGTCTTTGGACTTTCGTTTTCATCAAAGCAACCAACACACACATACACACACACACAGGCACACCTACAGGAATTGAATATTAAACGCATATTGTATAAATTTTTGAAAGTATTTATGAAATGCATAAAGCAAACGAGACGAAAGAAACAGACGAACACACAAATATGACGATGATGACGGCAGCAGCGCTGTGGTTGCTGTTATTTCTACTGGCTTTATAATGAAGAACATGAGAGTCCGCTTCGCCAGAACCCCAAAAAAAAAAGGGAACTGAAAGGCTGCCCCGGCAGGGGGGGCAGGAGGGGCCAACAAGCAGGATGATGCGAGGCGACGCTGGCGGTGGCAGCGTCTTTTTGGCGCCAGAAGAATGAAGACAAGAACTGATGAATTCCTTTAGAGGAAAGGAAGGGCAGGGAGGGGAGTTGGTCAGTCGAGGGGGGGCTCAGTAATGGACCGGGCCAGGCTGGCCTGAGTAAGCTTTGGAAAGCTTGTCAGCCGCCTGAAAGAAAGTGAAGCTCTTTCTCTCTCCTTCTCTCTCTCTCTCTTCCTCCCTCTCTCTCTCTCTCTTTCCCTCTCTCGCTCTCTCGCTCCCTCTCTCTTTTTTGTTGAGCAAAGAGTGAAAGGACCGATCGGAAAAATAAACAAACCGCCAAAGCCGAAAGATTCTCTGTCTGGTTTGGGTTTTTTGTATGCTTATTCTTTGGGCTTTTGTTGTTGCTGTTGCTGTTGTTGTTGTTGTTCCGCGCACTCACTAAAAAGAAATGTCAAAAACAATGAGAACGGTCGAGTGAGTTTGACAAACATTTCCTAGATGTGCGCTGGCAGATCAAAGGCAGCGGCGGCCGCGGCGACAATCTGTTGACTGTGTCGTCTTCTTCTTCTTCTTCTCATTCTGCTTCTTCTTCTTCTTAAGATTCAGCTGCTTATTCATCTTGTTCTTTTCAGCAACAAGAACAACAAAAAAAAGCTCTCTTCCATTCAATCTCAAATTAGTCAAATTAGCCCCACAAAAGACTTGAGATCCTTTTCCTCCTTCTCCTCCTTCTTCTCCTCCTTCTCCTCTGCTTCTTCTTCTTCTTTTTTTTTGTCTCGTGGCATATTCACGCGTTGAGAGCAAACTTGGCTTAGCTTTTAGCATTAGTTTACACTTGATTAGAACGCTAATTGGCTCAAAAGGATGTTCCTCCTCCTCTTCTTCTTCTTTTTCTTCTTCTTCTTCTTCGTATTTGATGACAACAAAGTTGCTGGTCTTGCTTGCCCAGTGAGCTGGCGCAAAATTTTCGAGGAAATGACAAAAGTGTGCGGCGATTTGTGAAAAGTGAGGTTAGGATTTTTTTTTTTTTTGTCGCCACTTAATAAGTTGGAGCCGATCAGACTTAACCCCAAGTTTTGATTAACACTTTTTGGAGAACTTAAAATTTTTACTTGTACACTTTCCAAACAAAATTATTATTTTTTCTGAGATTCTTTGACTATGACAAACCTAAACTAAGTTGGACTCAATCAGACTTAACCTTCAATTTTGTTTAAACCTTTTTGGAGAACTCGAAATTTTTCCTTCTGAAATTTTTGAACAAAATCCAAAAAAAATTATTATTTGTTTATGGATTCCTCAGATACTTTGACTATGACAAACCTAACCTCAAATCTGTGATAAGTCTATATAAGATCGTTGCTATGAAACTCATTCAATTTTCCCATAATCCCGAGATCTTTGGACTATGGAAAACTTAACCTCAAATCTGGTTATAGTCTATATCGGATCGTTGCTATGGGTTTCTCTCAATTTTATCTTAATAAAATTATTAAAATTTTTTTTATGGATTCCGTATAATCCCAAGATCTTTTGATTACACTTTACACATCATAAAACAAAAAAAATTATCTCCAGATTGTCTTGCGTAATTATTTTCTTTTTTACACCTTTTCAAGGGGGCCTTCAATTAATTTAGAATTTAACACTCATTAATAGTTTTATGGGTTTCCTTTTATGCCGTTTGAATATTTTAAATTATTGATTTTTTTTTTGTCAAGATTTTTCTTCTTCTTCTTCTTCGTGTAGTTTATTTTATTTGTATTCATTTGGCTGTGCATAAATTTCTGTGCAAATGGATGCCCGGTTATTAATTTTTTCGAGTGCAATTTTTTTTTTTTTTTTGCTTGCTCGCGCGAGAGTTCTATTGCTATCCCTTTCTTTCGCTTGGATCGTTCAGGCTGGGCTGGTCTGTTGGGCTGGCCGGTCGGCCTGTCAGTCTCTTTTCATCTTTTGTCTGTTTCGGTCTCTAAGTTGTCAATGCTGGTGGGTTCGCTTCTTCTTCTTCGTTGTCTTTGCTTCTTCTTCTTCTTCGTGTTGTGGTGCTGCTGTTGTCGCACCAAAAACGCTTAATGAATTTTAAGTGGCAAAAATTGACGAGTGGGTCTGCTTTGATTTTATTTTTTTTTATTACCCCGTTGGTACTTATTTAATATTTTCTTATGTCCCTTCCTCCCACACACACACACACACACACACACACACACACACACTTGACCAACAATAAGAAAAAAGAAATAAGAAAAATTAAATATTTTATGAATTGTATGAGCACATTTTTGGTGCGTTTTAACGGCTCTGCGTGTTTTGTTTGCCTGATGATGTTTTACGTTTTTTGTAACAAATTTATGTTTGCTGGTTGGTTTGCGCTATTGTTGTTGTTGTAGCTGCTGTGACTTTTGGCTGGTTTATTTTGATTATGAAAATTAATTTTTCTGGGAAATAAAAATGAAATTTATGTAGCACCTTTAGAAAAACGTCGCCAACATCAGCGTCACTGCTCCCATTGAAATTAACACGAAACAAAAAGTAAAACCACCGGCCAAGTCACCCAGAGCAAGCGAGAAGGTGCGAGGGCAAAAATGAAAAACAAAAAAATATAAAACACAACGATAAAAGTAATTACACACGCACGCAGGCACGCAGCCCAGCAGAAAAGAAAAACGAAAAAAAAAAAAAAACAAACACCAGCTAAACTGAAAGAGAGTCATTCGACAAAGGCAGAGCAAATGCAAAAGTAAGAGCAAAGACAAAAGCAGAGGCAGAGGCTGCCTGGTTGACTACCTAGACCTAACGGTTTTGCTGGCTGCGCTTCGTTTGGACTTCGTGTGAGAGTGTGAGATTTTCTAAAGCCTCGTGCAAAGCTCAACAAAACACACTCACACACACACATACGCACAATGTAAGCGTCAACGTCTCGACCCATTGTAGGTGTCAATGACGTGCGCTATCAATTTTCATTCATGCACTCTTCGCCTCTGCCTCCACAACCACTAACAGCACCATCACCGTCACCTCCATCATTCTGTCAATACCACCACCTGCAGCACTTTTAGCAACACCATAAACTCTATTTCCATACAAAACCGACTTTACATACTTTAGGCCAAACTACTCATATAGTGCGAACTACTTACTTACTTGCTATGACGCCGATGCTCTGCTCTGCTCTGCTTTCCGCTGCTCTGCCGGCAGCACCAACAAGAGCCACCATAGCCAAAGTGATGAAATTGCAGGCAAGGCTTCAAAAAACTTTTGCCATACCAAGACTATTTTTTTTCTCTCTCTCTGCCGCTATGAGTGAGTGAGTGTTGTGCTTCACATTTTTTTTTTTTTTTTGCATATGAAATGCGGTTAGCCTGCTGCCTGCGCCTGGTCTGGCCTGTATATTTTGTATTGCAAGCTTCTGCATGTGTGTGCGTGTGTGTGTGTGTGTGCACTCAATTAACAGCAAACAAAAGCCGGCTGTGCCTGTATTAGTGTGGGTGGTTTTTGGTTTGGCTGAGGCAAAGAGTACAAAATAAAACAAAAACACCGAGCACACAAAATATTAAAACCCAAAAGCACAAAAAGGGCAGCGCAGAAAGCACTGCAGTGGCAGCAACACTGGCAGAGCCACTGGCAGCGCTGCCTGGACAGCATGTGCCCTGTGTAAAATTGCAGTTTTTTTTTTCTCAAAAGTTTTCGACATGAATATGTCCGTAGATTTTTTTTCCCTTGTTTTACCAAAATGTTCTAGTTTAGATTAGAATAGAAATACCCTTTATTTTTAGTGGAAAATTAAAACAAGTATTTTAATTAAATAAAAAAAATTATAAAAAAAAATAAAAATTTTAAAAATTAAAGAATAAATAAATTTTGTTGTTATTCATTTTACTTAAATTTTCTAAGCTTTCTGAAAATTTTTTTTTTATTAATTTTTTTTTTTTTTTGGTCTATGTTTTTTTGCCAGTAAAAAAGACTTCACCATGTTTATTTGCTTTCTTTTTTCAAAGGCAAATTAAACGGAACCTTTTTTGCTGCTACTGCGCTGTTTGGTTGTGTGGGTGCATCTCTCTCTCTGCGTGTGTGTGTGTGTCTGCCTGCGCCGTGTTAATTGAGTGTGAAGTTGAGCTTTTGTTTTTGTTGTTGTCGTTGTTGCTGGCATTGTTGTTGTAGCTGCTGTTGTTGATTTTAATTGTTAAGCAACAAAGGCGCGAAATATGTTTTAAATCGCCCAACCAAACACAGCACTGCCAACAACAACAACAACAAAAACCAAACAACTTGTGCCAATTTGGCTTTTAATTAAGCGCCAAAAGCTCAGCGACAACAATAACAACCACAACAGCAACAACAACAACAAACACAATTGGGCTTGCGTGCAAGTGTCAGCCACTGGCAGCGCGGCAGCAAACAGCAAAGTGTTGATTTCATTAAAAGCAATTGCAGCACCAACAAGACAATAAATAAACACAAACACACACAGGCACACACTCCTTGGCGCAAAAAAAAAAAAAAAAAAAAAGTGTGACCCCTTCAGCCAAAAAAAAAAAAAAAAAAAAACAAAGTAAGGAAAAGCAAAACCAGAGCAGCGCTCTCTCACACTCTCTGCCTTGCGCTCTCTCTCTCTCTCTCAAACACTTGCACTCTCACTCACTAAGCACTCACTCTCCTGCTGCTGCTGCTTCTTCTTCTTCTTAAGCCTTTGTCTGTCTGCACCTTGCTTGCTCATCTTCTTACTCTACTTTTTTTTGCTGCCGCTGCTGCTTCCTCTGCTTGTTACACGACTTGCAATTTGGTGAGTGCAAGTCTGTGTGTGTGTGTGTGTTTGCTTAGTGTTTTGTTGTTGTTGTTTTGGTGTGATCGTGTGGCTGCAATTTAATTGTTGTGTGCGCCTGGTTTCGGGTTCTGTCAATCGGTCGGTCGGTCTGTCTGTCTGTCTGTCGGTCGGTTGGTCGGTCGTTCGTTGTCACTTTGAGTTAACAACTCGATTACATGTTGTTGCTGCTGCTGCCGTTTTGCCGTTGTTGTTTCCCTCTTCTTCTTCTTCTTCTTCTTTCTTTTTGCTTTGCCCGGCAGCCATGTGCAATTTTTGAATTATTAATGAATCTCAGCCACAATAAAAAGCAAGTGCGCTGACTACCGCTGCCATCGCTGCCATCGCTGCCACCAAAGTCTCAGCCAACTTTCCACAGAGCACAGATCCATCGAATGCACACCCGAGGAGTCGTGTTAATAAAAAACAATTAATATAAAGTGTATGTTTAGTGTTGAGGATGGTGTTGCTACTCTTGTTGTTGTTGTTGTTGGACTCGCTGATTATTTGTAGCATTAACGCGTTGTCAGCGTTCAAGCGAGAACTCGTTATGCCAGCAGCAGCCTCGACGAGAGTTGGCTAGATTTTTGCTGCGTGTAATTGGTTTTAGTTGGCCATAATTTGTCAATAGGTATTTTGTGGCAGCCCCAGTGAAACCAGAGGAAGCTTGGGGCTGCTAACACATCGTACAGCAACGGAAGCAGGCACCGCAATCAGAGAAAGAGGGGAGGGGGACAACACTTTCCGACTAATCGATGGAAAATGAAATTACAAATTTACCCCAATTTCCCCCCCTCAAGATCGATTTGATTCGATACTTTCACTACCTCTCCTTCTCTCTCACTATTTCCGTCTCTTTCTGTCCCAAAAATTGTCTACCTGTCAGATCACCCTCAGAGCTGTCAGTCATCTTTTTTGTTCTTACTCGTCACGCGGCCGTCTTGGGCTGGCTAATTAAATGGCCTCAAATGCGTACAGGAAATTAGCCAAATAAACAATTCAAACAATTTTACCATAATTAATAGAACAAAAGACTGACAGAGATAGCAAGAGTTAGAGCGAGAGAGAGATATGCTTCTTCTTCTTCTTCCCTTTGCGCCGTTGCAGCCTGGACCAACCTGTTTTGTCCTGCGGCGCCTAAATGTTCAAAGACGCAGGCAAAACAAAAACAAAAACAACAACAAAAAAGAAAGGGAATCCAACAAAGCAAAAAAAAAAAAGTACCCAAAATAAGCAGGCCCAGAGACTCAGAGACTGGCAGCATCCTCATTCTCATCCTCAGTTGCCGCTTTGTTCAACGCTTTGTTGGCATTTTAAGCCGGTCGGTCAGCTGTCCCTTCTGCTGCGTCTTCTTCGTCTCCTTCAGTCTCTTCCTGGCAGACCGAAAGACCTGATCCCTTGATCCTCCCGCCGCTCTCGCGCTCCTCCGTTTTCGCAGTGTTTGTTTTTCTTCTCTGCTCTGCTCTGCTGGCGGTGATCGTTCAATAATGGGCCCGGAGCGCCAGGTAAGCCACAGCAGCGTCGAGAGCCCAGTCTTTGGGCTCCTTTGGCTACCTTTTCATCTGTCTTGGCTGCTTCTGCTCAGATCGGCTCTGCTGCTTTTGGCTTGTTTGTTTTTGTGGCTGGCATTTTGCCAACCATTCAAGCGTCCATCGGTCCAGCTAAACATCAATCAGTTGCTCTCTCCTCGCTCTTCGCTTTGGCTCTGATGGGCCCTGGTCTTGGGTCTTTGGGCCCTTCTCGTTTGTATTCATATCTGCATTTCATTATCAAGAGCCGCTGGGCTTTTCAGCTTGTTTGTCTGATCATTCATTCTGGCTCTCTTTACGTCTCTCTCTCTTTTTGTTTGGGTCTCTCTGGGTAGTCCTACTTGGCTTGATCACTTGAAAAAAATTAGCTATAAATTACCCATAATCAGCTGGGATCGCACTCTAGAAACTCTTAACCAAACTTAACTCATCTCGATCGTCTAGGAACTTGGATTCGCCGGGGTTCAAAAGTGATCTATAATTTTGAACAATTTTGGAAAGAATCGTCCCCTAATTTGGATTCTCCGGGGTTCCCAAATGATCTATAATCTCGAACCATTTCGGAAAGGCTCAGGAAAAGCCTTGGGTATCTCGAAGAAGGGGTTGTTTGTCTTCAGACGGACCGAACTATCAAGTCTATCTCTCTGGTTGGGTCTCAATTATTTGTGGTCTGAGCTTGTTATCAGAATCTGAGGAAATTTCCCAAGCAACCTAGAATATTTTCAATTACTTCCTTGATGTCAAAGGTCTTCTATTTTCGAGGCTAGGAAAGTTCCCTAAGAGTCCCCAGTAGACCTGCTAAGCCTCATTGGCCTTGAGTATTCCCCTGATTCCCCAGCACTTCAGGAATTTCTTTCTCAAATCTCCCACTCTGAGACCCTAGGGAACTAGGTTCTCGAAAGTTATAAAGAAAAGTTCTCTATAAACCTCAAAAGGTCTGGCTATTCCCTTGATCCCAAAAATGGTTCAGGATCAGCTCATCTCTGAGTTCTCTCCCTAGATCCTCGAGCTCTTTTGTTTGAAGAGAAACCGTTAGTATTTGATCAGAACTCTCTGTCCGATTCAGTGCTGCTGGAACTGCTTACCAGGGAATACAAAAAATGAAAACGAAAAAAGTGAAAGAAAATTGCAGTCATTCGTTTTACTTGTCGATCATTTTGATTGCCACGTCGCAAACACCTCGTCCATCCAGAACTCAGAGCTGTGGGCCCTGCCTGCCTGGTTGCCTGGTTCATGATGAAAAGTAAACATACCACAAATTGGACAGTGGAACACATGTTTGGCGCGTTAAATGCTCGAGCGTGTTATTTATAACGTTTTTTATGCGTTCGACGCGCCAAAGTCTGAGGTCTCAGGTCTCAGGGCCCTGGTTGTACCATCCTGGTCCTGGGCAAGTTGGCTGGTTGCGTTGCCGCCCCGAATACCGTTGCCGGTCTGCTCCTCAGATCGGGTCGGTCTGGTCTGGTTTGGCCCGATCGAGACACCTTTTCGGGCGTTTTTAGACTGGCCTCCTCTTCTTCTTCTTCTTCTCAGCACTTCTTCTGCTTCTTCTTCTTGAATTTGGTCTTGTGTTGTTTTTGCAGAGAGACGCGTGTTTTTAGCCCGGGACCCCTTTCTGTATGATTCCTCTTGCTGTTTGCTCAACACCTTTTGTAGACTTTAGCTTTGGGCAACAACAACAGCAAAAAAACGGCAGCAGTTGTAAGTGTTTCTCGTTGCTGTTGTTGTTGTTGTTAGCTTGTTCTTGATGTTATATGTCCTGAGTGCTGATGTGCCGAATGCCTTCTGTGCCAACCGCAAAAATATGCGTGCCTCTTTTGTGTGCCATTTTGGTGGTGGTGGTGGTGGTGCCTCCTTATGACAGCCACCGTCCGTCCGTCCGTCCGTCTGTCCACTGACCAAGTGTGAGTCGCCCAAAAAAAACATAACAACAACAACAACAAGAGCAACAATGGGAACAACTACGACAAGTCCTTGGGCACAACTGTTGCCTTTTGACAGACATGCAACACGCACACAAATTGAACAGACCAAAAAAAAAAAAGAGAGCAACACGAAGTTTCAACTATGAAAATTTCATTTAATTAGATATGTCATGATCTCATACTCGGCGAATTTATATAGTCTAGATAGGAGTTTATTTTTTTCTTTTTTTTTAATTTCTTAGAACTCACTTTATTCCTTGGGGCATGTCCTGGCCAAGTGTTTCCTGAAAATATTGCAATATTCATTTCCAAGTACATTGCAAAAGGGTTTCAGGGCTTCCATATTCTTATGGGTTCAACTTGAAAAAGACTCTGGAGTTTCATCTATGAGAAAGTCTGGGAAATCTTAAAATATTCTTGCTCTCTTTGATGTTCCAGGTCTTTGTAGATCTTCAGTCCTGAAGGCCTTGACAGAGGTCTGTCTCAGTGCTTCTTTAAGCTTGAGGGTATCTCCCAGACCTTCTAAATCAACCAGATGTTCTCTAGGCCTTGACAGAGGTGTCTGTGCTTCTTTGGGCTCATAAAGATATAGGCAAATATTGTCAAGACCGATAGGCCTATTTTTTGGGAAGAAAAGTTTCATGGGTATCTCCCAGACCTTCTAGATCAACCAGCTTTTCGCTAGGCCTCGACAGAGGTGTCTGTGCTTCTCTAGGCTCATAAAGATCAAAGTAGATATAGATTGATGTTCTGGAGAGACCAATTTTTTGGGAAACTATCTCATGTTGTGAACATTTCAAAGTCTTCCAGAACTTCTAGATCACTCAGCTTTTCTCTAGGGTCTCAGTTTCCTTAAAGTTACTATGGAACTCTTAGAGACTGAAGAGCTTATTGAGTAACTCCCTGCTTTTAAATGAGAGACTTTCCCAGTTGATCTCACTGATTAAACTCTCAGCTAAAGAGCTCAGAGTATTAATGAAAAAAAGCCCGGGTATATTTTAGATCAAGAAATCCCTGAATGAGTTCTCGGATCAAAGGAATCAAATCTTCCAGGAACTTATTCCTCAGGCACAGAAGTATCTAGAAATGTCTTTGGATATTTAAGGATCTTATTGGGATATCAAGAGCAAAGCTTTCCCGACTGGAGTCTCTGGCTCTGAGCTTGTAGAACTCCTAGATCCAAGTCTTCCAAAGACTCAGGAATTCTTGGGGGAATGAATTCCCGCTGACCACTCTCTCTTTCTTTGAATAAATTCTCTGGATCCCAAAAAGTCTTCGAAAAGTCTTGACCCTATTCACGGTAGCACCTGTTCCGAATGCTTGCCCGTCTACCTGATCATCTTTTGCTCCCAGCTCTCTCTAGACTTGACTGCAGTATTTTTTTTTTTGTTTTTCTGTATTTTTTGTTTTAGCCAACAAACTGGCCTGTCTTGGCGGTTTCTTATCAGCAGTTTTCAGAGTTTCTGCGAATCGTGTTGATTTGATTTATTTAAACATAAAAAAATTTTTGTTTTTTTTTTTAAATATAAAAAATATATATATATATAGTTATATAGGCTGAGTGGTTGTGTGGCTGTGTGGTTGTGTGTCTGGGTTGGTTTTGGCCTTAAAGTCAATAAGCAGATTTATCGCAACTCGATCATAAATAAGAAAATAAAAATTATATAAACATGCGTTGGTTGTTTTGTTGTGATTGTTGTAGCTGTTCTTCTTCTTCTTTTTCTTGTTGCTGTTGTTGTTGTTGCACCACCCATGAATGAATGAAATCGATGGCTTGTTTTGTCTTTCCTTCTTCTTGGACTGTCTGCCTCGCTTCTGGCCTGGCCTGGCTTGACTTGGCTCTGTTGTTGTTGTTGTTGTTGGAGTTGGCCAAGCCTTGAGAAATTGATGAAAGGCTAACAAAAGAGCCACGCTGTGTGTGGGACATTAGAAAATCATCGCTTGGGCCGCACATCCTGCCAGTCAGTCCCACCAGTCAGTCCCACTACCATTCCCAGTTTGAGCTGACAAAATCCAAAGCGCAAACGTTGCCAGCTCCATCTGTTTGGGCCAACTTCAGCTTTTCATGTTAACAACATTTAAACGCAGCTCGTTTAGAATCTGATTGTTTGCCAACTATAGCCATCTCGCTCGCTCACTCGTCCCAAACCCTGTCGGACTCTGTCGCCGGCCAAGTAAGTTGGCCTAGCCTCGTTATTTGCCTTGTTGACTTTGAGGATTTATGAGTGTCTGACGTGTGTGATGACTGTTATTAGCTGCGACCGAACCAACCTCTTTCAGGGTCCTGCTTCTTCTTCTTCTTCGTCTTCTTCGTCTTGGCTGGTTTCTTCTTGATCGCTTTAAACGGATGTGCGGATGTGCATACCTCAGTTGCGCATGTATCTGTGTGTCTGTGTGTGTGTGTGTATTTTGATATCAGTTTGGCCATCAACTTGATGATGAAGCTCTTCAAACCTGGCCTATTATAATGATTATGAGCTTGGCTCTATACCAACCAACCAAAGATTCTATTAATTGGCCCAGTTTTGTTTATCTCACTTCTTGAAAATATTTCCCTAAATTCTCAACTCCCTTTAGACTGACTTATAAGACTTGTTTGGGCCCGGTCTCCCTTAGATTCTGCAAAATTTAATTTTAAAAATATTTCTTCAAATATTTTTTTCTTTAACTTTGCGAGTCTTGGGTGGAAGGGGGAGGTGCGAGGAGATTACTTGAAGCTTTTGTCTGAAGGATGCTCGTGTATCTTTATATTTATTTTTCTGGTTTCTCTATGACCATTTTAGTTTAAGCTCACTTAAGCGCTAAATGCGCATAAATTACTTACACTTTGCCAAGCAAACATTGACAGGACCACTCCCCTCCCCTCCCCATTCACACTCCCCCCAACTCTCCAGCACACCCGGGCAAATAGCGAAGCACCCCAAGCCAGCCCACCCTGATATCTTTTGATTCGTCTTTGCCTGCTTCTTCTTCTTCTTGAAACAGTTTAATTAAAGCTGAGAGAAAAACTAAAAAAAAAAAAAGAAAATCTATGAAAATTTTCTGAGAAAACGAAAATGAACATCGTGTAAAATATTTGAAAATGTTCTCAATTTTTTTTGGTTATAAATATTTGATGACCAAAACTTCTCGCTTTCACTCCCTGTCTCGCTCGCACTTTCTCTGTGTATATCTCTTTCTTGCATTTGGTATCTCTTTACCAAATGAGATACTTGGGATACTTTTAGGCATTGCCCGCCTCACTGGCTGACTGGCTGGCTGGCTGGTTTGTTTGTTTGGTTGGTCGGTTCGGTCGGTCGGTCGGTTTGGTTTGGTTTGGTTATCTTGGCATGCGCAGAAAGCGATTTTCTTATAAACTTGCCAGTGGAAATGGCAAAGAATCCCAAAAGGCAAACCCAAGACGTTTTTGGCGTTGACAAGTTGACATGCTTGCCTCATGTTCTTGCTGCCTTTTTTTTTTATTTTGTTGTTGTTTTTGTTTTTTTTATATAATTTTCTTTTTATACTTTTCTTGTTGTTGTTGTTGTAGTTATAGGGCGTGTTATTTACTTAAGACTTCAGATACACAAGAGATAACAAACAAAAAATTATTTGTACATAGCGCACCGAGTCTGGGTGTCTTTGGCTCAAAAAATCGGGCTAATAGCGGGGAAAATGGCTAAAATAATTGAAATAAATAAAATAAAATAAAATAAAATAAAATAAAATAAAATAAAATAAAATAAAATAAATAAAATAAATAAAATAAATAAAATAAATAAAATAAATAAAATAAATAAAATAAATAAAATAAATAAAATAAATAAAATAAATAAAATAAATAAAATAAATAAAATAAATAAAATAAATAAAATAAATAAAATAAATAAAATAAATAAAATAAATAAAATAAATAAAATAAATAAAATAAATAAAATAAATAAAATAAATAAAATAAAATAAATACAAAATGAAAATCAAAAGAAAAATTAATTTTGAATAAAATTAAAAAGGCAAATAAATAAAATAAAAAAAAATTAAATTAGATAAATAAATATTAAAAAAAAAAATCAATAAATAAATTGCATTGAAAAAATTAAAATAATAATAAATTTGAAAAAAAAAAATTAAAATAAAACAAAAATTAATTTTTAATAAAATTAAAAAAAAGGTAAATAAATAAAAGAAATGTATATAAAAGAAACTTAAAAAATTAAATTAATGAGATAAATAAATTTTAAAAATTAAAAAAATTGATTTCAAAATTATACTAAGGTTAAAATAAAATTAGTTTATAATAAAATAAATGAGGTTAAAAAAAATCAAATTAAATTAGAAAAAAAAATTGAAAAATGAACATAATAAATAATTTTAATCATCAAAATAAAAAGACCCAAAAATAAATAATACAAAAATAAAAAATTATTTTAATTTCCTAAATAAATTTCCCTTTGAGCTAAATTAAAAAAATAATAATAATTCCTTGAATTACCTAAAAATAAATTTATTTAAGTCATGATTAACCCCAAAAAAAGTATACATATAATTTTAGAAAGCCCAAACAAAAAATTCCCCCCCCCCCCCCCCCAATTTAGTTTACCCATAAAATCGGAGGCAAACATCGGTAAATGGATGGGTTATGCCAGAATTATATGAAAATAATAATAACAATAAAAAGTAAACAGCAATCATTTTAGTCTCAGCGAAAAAATACAAATAAAAGGGAATAGGCCAATTTGGTTTCTTATTTAATACTTTTTTATTATAGACAATTTAATTTAATTTTTTGAGCGTGCACAAAATAAGAAAAATAAGAAAAATGCGAGAAAAAAAACACGTTATTATTTTTAAACAGACAATGGAAATCAATAAAGCGAAATGATAACAAAACAAAAAGTCACCAAAAGCCTGGCGAAATTAAATAAAAATCGTTGTTAAATTGTTTCCATCTCTTTCGCACTTTAACGCTCGCCCTCGCCGCCGCTGCCGCTGTCGCAGTCGACGCTGGCCGAGCTATTTTGCTGCTGTTGATTATTGTGCGAAAAATCACACAGGGCAACAGTTGCATATTAAACAATACTAACACACACACACACACACACACACACACACACACACACACACACACACATACTTCCAGTGCGGAGTGATTGAAAAGGGGCGGGGCGGTGGTTTGAAAAAAAAAGTGAATAAATGCATGAATGAATGAGTGAATGAATGTCGAAGTGAATGCCTTGGCCAGCCCGGGGGTGGGACCCTGAGGCCGGAGGAAACGGAAGGAGGCTAACCCACAACAAAATTATTAATAAATTGCTGTAAATAAGCGACAAGTCGCATAAAACGGCGGCAAAAAGGCGCACGCAAAAAGCCGCCAAAAGAGTTGAACAACAACAACAACAATAACGATGACAATGATGATGACAACAAACACAGACTGACAAATCAAAATCAAAAAAAAAAAAAAAAAAAAAATTTAAATGAACAACAAAGAAAGCAGAAACAATAAAAAAAAACGACATCAAAAAATTATTATTATTTATTTATTTGTTGTTGTTGTTTTATTTTTTTTTTTAACAACAACAACAGTGCAGAATTAGCCAGCGTTTGCCTTTTGCATGCCAACGAGTTCGGAATGACAGAAACACAGAGAAACAGGATGGGTGAAGCAAAAAAACAAAAACAAAAGCAAAGACAAATTGAAACGGTCAGCCAGGCAGGAACGGCGTGACAAGTGAAACACACACACACACAAGCACAGGCACACAGGCCTACACCTACACAAGCTGCTAGGGTGGGACTAAATTTTTGATAATCCGAAAAAAACATTTTTTGGGGGAAATATATTAAGTGGCCTCAAATTTTATTAATGGAAAAAAAATTACTCCAAAATTAAAAAGAAAATTAAAAAAGAAATTAATAAATTAAATTTAAGAAGAAAAATAAAATTTAAATAAAAGAAAGAAAAATTCATTTGAAACATTTTGGGAGGCATGGAAAATTTCGGACTCCGAAAAAAATTACTTTCATTAAAATAAAGAAGAAGCAGAAGAAAAAAACTCACAAGTAAATCTTCAAAATTTAAGTAAAGCAAAATGCAAAGCACACAAACACACACACACACACACAGGCACACGCATATCAGAAATGTCCAGCACAGAGCAGGAAAAAAAAACTCACAAAAGAAAAAGAAAAAAACAAAACGGCAACAAAACTTTTTTTCTTTCTTTCTGTGTGCGGGGGTGTCCGTTAGCTGAGTTGAGTTGAGTTGAGTAGAGTTGCTCTTGGCTGCAAGACAGAGAGCAGCGCCTGTGTGCCAGAGTGTGATAAACTGAGCCCGTTGTATGCTAGTGGGCCAGAGCGGGATAGCAAGAGGCGAGCTGTGCTCGTTTGCTTCTGGTGATGTTTTTATTTTTTTCGGCAATCGTGTGTGTATGTGTGTGTGTGTTTGCCCTGCGGTGGGCCGCGCGCAATTTGCCAACGCCAACTCTGGCACCTCCCCAGCCACCCCCTCGCTGCAGTCATTCGTCTCTGCCAAACAGCGTCAACAGCAGCAGCAGAAGCAGCATGCATGTATGTGTGTGTGTTTGTGGAAGTTTTGTTTGTCTGTGTCAATTGACCGAAAATGATGGCGGGGCTTTGTTCTTGTTGTTGTTTGGCAGAGCTAAAAAATAAAAAAAAAAAAATAACAGCAGAAACCGAAAACAGCGGCAAACGGCAAACCTCGTGGAAAATGTTTTGCCAAAATGGCGTACATGCATGCATGTAGGTGTGCGTGTGCGTGCGCCTCTGTCAGTGTATTTGATAGCAGCCACAATTATGAGCAATTATGAAGAGAGCCAAACAAAATACCAACCCAACAACAACAACAACAATAAAAACAACAACGGCAACAATACAAATAACAAAAAGCATTGACCATTTGAAGTGCTTAGTTAAGTCGCCCCATTAACCCCGCCACCCCCACTAGGCCCATACACACACTCACACACACACACACACACACACGCGCACACTTGTGTGTATTTACATATGCCAGAAAACAAAAAAAAAAATACAGCAGCAGCAACAAGAAATATGAAAAAATATTCAAAACAATAGAAGAAGCAAAAACGGCACACAAAAAAAAAATTATGAGGGTGGATGAAGCAAGAAGAAGAAAAAATTATTTACAACACGAAATTGGGTAATCTGGGTTTTTGTGCTTTTAGTTTGGCGTTTCATTTTTTTTTTTTACTGAATAATTAAATGAACATTAAAAAAACATATCAAGAAAATATCCCTTGGGAAAGACTTGAAGAAAAAAAAAATTAAAAATTTTTAGTTTAGTTTTATATTAATTTTTTTTTTTTTTTTAATATTTCATAAGGAATTTTTAAGAAAAAAAAACCGACCAATTCCAATATTTTGGAATAAAATAATATTCTCTGAAAATGTTTTTTTTTTTTATATTATTTTCGATTAGCTCAGAACTATTTTTATTTTGATAAAAAAATATTAGAATTTTTGGTAGTCTTGAAAAAAATAAATTTTTTTTTATTTTTTGTTTAATTTTATATTAATTTTTTTAATATTTGAAAAGGAATTTTTAGGAATAAAAAATAAAAAGCCGACCAATTTAAATTGAAAAAAAAAATATTCTCTGAAAATATATTTTTAGACTCTTTTCGAAGAAAAAGGAGTCTATTCACTTTGCTCTGATGTTTGTAACGCACAGAACCAAACATCGTAGACCCACAAAAGTTACATCTAGAATACTTAGAATCACTAGAGGAGTCGATATAGCCATGTCCGTCTGTCCGTCTGTCCGTCTGTTTCTATGCGATTTACTCCGTCGTCTTAAAAGTTATTTTGCTGAAACTAGGTATTTAGCCTTCTTTTTTACCTAGGTAGTACACTAGTTTGAATCGGTCGGATCGGATGACTATATCTTATAGCTGTCATACGAACCTAAATCGGCTTAGGCAATAACTCCCACATTTATTATCGGATCTTGTTCAAATTAAGCACGCATATGTTTTTTATAGCAATTAATATATATACCAAATTTCGTAAGGATCGGACTACTATATCATATAGCTGCCATACTAACCTAAATCGGTTTAGGGAATAACTCGCACATTTATTGACTGATCTTTTCAAAACTCGTCTAACACGTTTTCTACATAAATATACGCGTTTGTACTCAATTTTATTAAAATCGGACTACTATATCATATAGCTGTCATACAAATCGAAATCGGCCCTATTAACTGACCAACCCCGTTCATGTGATTTACGGCAGAAACAACTTCGAAAAGAGTTTGTAATCTTCGGCACCCCGAAGATAACGTTGGGATTTTTTTTAATTATTTTCGATTTGTTCAGAACTATTTTTATTTTAATAAAAAAAAAATATTAGAATTTATCTTTTGACTCAAAAAATATTAAATTTTGAATTAGTTCAGTTCGGGTTTTCTATATGAAAAATATTAAAAAAATATACATAAAAATTTTGAATTATTTTCGAACAGTTTAAAATTGTTCAATTTTTTTTAATATAGAAAAAAATTTAATTTAATTTTATTTTTTAATAAAAACTGATTTTTCAATATTAAAAAAATTTCGTTCAGTTTTAATTTTTTGTCTGAAAAAAAAAAAAATTTTTTTTTAAATATTTTTGATTGGATTAGTTCTATTTTATTTTTAAGACAAAAAAGTGTCTTGAAAAAAAAATCACATAAATCAACACCCAAAAGAAGGAGCATTAAAAATGTAAAATAAAAACACAAAAGAAACAAGGCAAAGCAAAATTTGACCTTTGGCGACCTCTGTGACTGACTGGGGTCAGCCTTCTGCTTATCGGCAATTCTCGGCGTGACAACTGCATTTCAATTCATAACAATTAAATTGAACAAGTCCAAAGAATCACCCAACCAAACCCGACAGACAGACAGACAGTGTGTGTGAGAGAGAGGGGGAAGGGGGGAGGGCGCCCGCCCCATTTGAAATTCAAAACCCAAAAAAAATATGATGAAGAAGAAGAGTTTGACAACTCGCTTATCGCCTGAAAACTTTCTTGCCCGAATGATGTATTTGTTGGCTGAGATTTTTATGGACTTGCCACACGCACACAGCACTTGCCACATTTCAAATTTTCCAAGTATCTTTGGGATTCTCGATTTTCCCCCGTTGACAGCTCCGAGTCTTTGGGGAGTTTGTTTATCACTTTTTCTTTTTTTTTCTTTCTTTCTTTTGTGTTGATAACAATTTTCCAGTTTAATTGTAATTACCAGAGTTTCGGACCATTATTCATCTGCTCTCACTGGGGCGAGGGCCCGAGGACTTTTGCTTTTATTTTCCATGATTTATTTATTGATATTTTATTTATGGTTTGTTTTGCTTCTTCTTCTATTTGTTTGTACTCTTTTTCGGTGGGGGAAGAGTTGAGTTGAATAGGACCTTGGCTGGGTGTCTCAGGGTCTTGAGATCTGACTCTGAGGTTTTTTAGAATTTTTAGGGATCTTTGAAAAGCCTAGAATGAAGTCGGTGACTCAGTTTCACTTAGTAGGTTTTCTAGAATTTTTAGAGATCTTTGAAAAACCTAGAATGAAACCGGTGACCTAGATCCACTTAGGAGCTAACCTGGTCTCTCTTGGTAGTCTGTGGGTCTCACACAATCCAACTTGATCTGGAAACACCTCAGGTTTTTCTTTACTTTTATATTCAAAGGCCTCTTGAATTGTCTTAGATTAACTTGTTGAACTAGTCACATCAATCTAGACTGGAACATAATCCGGGTTATTTCAAAAGATCTTAAGATATATCTGATGAGATTCTATATTTTTTTTCTTATGGAGAAAACATTTCAAAGGCTTTAAAGATCTTTCAGATGAGCTTCTCCATAATTCTTGAAATAAATTTACTTGATCTTCAAAGACTTCTCATGTGATTTCTATATTCTTAGAACCCCATAGATCTAGTTGGATAAATCCTTTGGGGCCTAACTATTTGCTTTATCTAAGTCAAACTAGTTGGACTCCCCTGAAAAGGTTAGACGATCCGAATCATATCTATCGCTATGAGTATCACAATTCCTCTTCCAAAAAAGAGTATGACTGAGTCGGTTTCTTTTTTTTTTGATTTAATTTATTTTTGGTCTGCCATCAATTTTCGGTCAATTTGATGGTTGAGCGCTGATGAATTTGCCATATTCATTTAGGCCGAGAGTTATCCACCCACACACAGGCTCTTAGATCTGCAATCCTCCACCCGGTTCGGATATCGTGATGGAGTCAGGCCAAACTAACCAGTTAAATAGAAATTCCCACACTTTGCCATTGGCGCCCATCAGCCGCTGAGCACTTAATCCTGAGCCAAGCGCCACACATAGTTGACGCCATGGCTGGCTTATTCCTGGCCCAGGGCCACCACCACCGCACACACACATACACACCGGCGCACGGGCACACGAAAACACGGGCTCATTTAACCACTCCACATTATTGTCTGGACAGGCTGTGGATGTGGCTGGGGCTGTGGCAGTGGCTGTGAGTGTGGATGAGCCGAGTCGAGTAAACTTTCTGACTGTTTCGAGTTGGTTGGCTGGGCTAAGCTGACCGCCTGGGTTGTTTAATGACACGGTCATTCATTTTGAGGCTGCTCAGTCTCTCTCCCTCTCTCACTCACTCGGTGTGTGTGTGTGCCCCAGCCTATTGTCAGGGTTTATTCTTTGGCCCGGTGGGCGTTGCCGTTAACTGACAAGAGAGACAGGACAGACAGGAACACAGACAGAGAGAGAGACAGAGAGAGAGGGAGGGAGAGCTGGGCAGGATGAGGTAGGCTGGTGTGGCACTCTGGCAGGCAGGAGGCCGCCTTCATAAATTGTTTTATTATTATATAGACTTGATATATAGTTGAGGCTCTCTCCTGGCGTCCCTCCTCGTGTTCTGTTGGACCGATCAGGTTTATTGGTTCAACTAATTTGGAGGATCGTCTCGACTTGGTTGGCCCGGCCGATCGTTTCTCTAGTTTTGGTAATTAGCCTTTATGACGAACCAGCTGCCCTTACCTTGGCCTTCTTCCTTATTCTTCCTTATACTTTATTTGTATTTTCTGCTTGTTTTGCTTGAGGAATTTGTCAAAATAATTCAAGTGGAATTGTTTGTTTGCCTTCCGTTTTGCGAATTTGCATATGCGTAATTTTTTTGCAATTTCGATTCAATAAAATTCAAATTAATGCCGACAGCTGGCTGATTACATTTTGTCATTTGATGTAAGACAAATATGCACCCCACCAAAAAGAAATTACATGCATGCATTTTGTATTTTTATCGATATTTATCGAAATGCCCAAAACCGGCAAATGTGTTGACAAACTTCGCTCAAGATTAATGTCACATGGCTCCCCTTTCCAAAAAAATAAAATAAAATAAAAAACAAACAAAACAAAAACTGACAAACGAGGGGGAAAAACTCGTCAACAATTTTGCTGTCATTTAAACAGAAGAAGAAGAAGAAGAAGAAGAGGTAGAAGAGGACGAAAAAGCAGGAACTGTCAACAGAAGCGGACCGGACCAGAGTTTCGAAATTGCAGGTGCTACCTTTTGCTTGCCCTCGTCTGCTTCTTTCGCTTAATCCCCGCTTATGTGTTGACAAAAAGCGGCAGTTCGAAAGGACAAAAGGACAGGATAAGACAAAGATAGATAGTGGAGAGAGAGAGAGGGGTGGGGGGATAGTAGCAGATACCACCGAGGGTCCTGGTCCTCGAGTCTGTCTCCTTGGGCTGCTGCCGTTTGATTGACTATCAGATAATGCCTTGACGCTTCTAAGTTGACTCACAGGTGCTGGCAGCAGGGCAACAGGACCTTCGGTTCGGGCCACTCAAGGATCGATTTCGGTCTTGTCTACTCAACTGTTGACAAGTTTGCTTGACTCTGTTTAGATAACCGACCAAATTACATCTGTCGATCGCTTGGTTTCCCAATCCATTTCATTCTGCCCGCAAATCCCTGACTTTCTGTCCGGGAATCTCTCGATAATTGCATCTGTCGAGGTTTTGGGGAGGCTCTTGTATAAACCCAAAGAGCTCGAGAAAGTCAATTCTTTCTTGGGACTAAAAAGAAACAGGCCTGAGTTTTTGCAGAAATTGTTTAAGTCTGAAGAAAGTCGGAGAGTCGTGAGACAAAGGACAAAGAGACGGGAGTTTGTGGGGAAATGGTATAAGTCTGAAGAATGTCGGATCTATTAGGTGGAAGTTCCTGAGACCAAGAACAAAGAGATCTGAGCTTGCGGAAAAATAGTATAAGTCTGAAGGAAGTGGGATTTATTAGGTGGGAGCTCCTGAGATCAAGAACAAAGAGATCTGAGCTTGCGGAAAAATAGTATAAGTCTGAAGGAAGTGGGATTTATTAGGTGGAAGCTCCTGAGACCAAGAACAAAGAGGCGCGAGTTTGTGGGGAAAAGGTATAGGTCTGAAGGAAATCGGATCTTTTAGGTAGAAGCTCCTGAGATTTAGAAGTCTGTGTTGATTATATCGGTTCAAATCGTGGGAGAAAGTGTATAAGTCTGAAGAGCTCAAAAAAATCGGTTCTATAAGTTTGGAGCTCCACTTTTGAGACTGAGTAAGAGGCACAAGTTTTGAATAGATCAAATCGGCGGAGCTCTAGGAAATTCCTGAAATTCCTTTTTAAAAATATATCCCAAATTTATTTGAAATTTCTAGGCTTTATTTCATTGATATCCTGCTGAAAAATACCTCAGAATTTTGGAAGAAAACTGAGAGTCCTTGATGAGCTCGGAAAATTTCTGGGTTCTTTTAATTTGTAAATTCTCGAATTTTATTGATGAGGCTAGGGGGTCTTTTAAAGAACCCCGGGGAGTCTCTTACAAAAGATCTCTTGACCAATTCCTTTCTTCCTTTTCTTTTTCTATTTAGCCGATCTTGTTGGTTCTATTCCTCAGTCTCTATAAACTATATGTGTGTGTATTTTTGGTGTTTCCCCCTTCACTTTCTTCTCTTGTTTACAACTCAATCGGGAAATATTTCATTGGCAGTTTTGGACAGGCGGCGGTCCGGCTAATTGATTAGCCATTAACCCCAATAAAGGGACCAGGCCTAAAGAGGTTTTAGTTCTCTTTGTTATTGCTCTTGTTGTTGTTGTTACTGTTGTTGTTTTAGCTTGTTTTGGTCATTGTTGTCCTGGTCCTGGAAATGTCATAATAGCAGTTGGGCAGGCTGCCGAGCAGAGCGCCGGCTTAATTAGGCTTAATTACGTGGCCCGAAACCAGCGGCCCAGGTCAACAGAGAGCAGCAAACAGTGAGTAGTTGTGAGCACCGAGGGCTCAGCACATTAACAGTTCATTCTTTGGCCAAAGACAAGGAGAGACTGCGTGGTGAGGGAAAAAGGGAGAAGGCCAAGAAAAACAAACAAACAGAATCTCTCGTTTTTGGTCAAAAGGTGCAAGTTTTACACATAAAACGTTTTGCACAATCGCATGAGAATGACAGAGAAAGATACAACAGAGAGAGAGAGAGAAAGAGAGAGTAGGAAGAAGAAGAGGAAGAAGATGGAAAACGATCATGATCCTCAATGATGATGATGATTTTGAACTTGCTCAACTACACAAACGAGAGCAAATCGTTTTGTTGTCGAGCAAGCGGCGCATGCGAAGCTCAAATCTCTCTTCTTCTTCTACTTCTCCTTCTCTGTGTTTGTGTGTGTGTGTGTGTTGCTGTTTTTTTTTCGAAAATCAAGGAGCCGAAGCAGAAGTTGGAAAGACTGTTTGTTTGGGCCAAGCGATTTTGCGCGTGTGGTGGGCCGATTTGTTGGCAGTCCGCCTGGCCAAAGTGAAGTGAATTTTTTTTTTTTTTTTTGGCCTGGCTGGTCTGGCCTGGGGCTCTGATGCAACCGAGCCTGCTGCTGCTGCTGCTGCTGCTCTCTGTCTGTGTGTGCGTCTGGGGCTGGGGCTGGGCAACGGGGCCATAACAAGCTGCCAACAACTGGCGCCAAGTGCTCAATAATGTTAACGAGCTATTCAGTTAAGACAAAAACCAACACAGACTCTTGGCCTTTTTTTTTGTTTTTTTTTGTTTCTTGTCTTTTTGGGTATTTTTTTTTTTGTGAACTGCAAATAAAAAATAATCTGCACACAGTTCGCTGGGTGTTGTGGGGCCTAGAGAGAAGGGGAATCTGCTGGGAGATAGCTTGGGTCCGGGGGCTGAGGGTGGTGCACTTGCTCCAAGGCTTAGACTAAATAGAAATATCCCAGGCCTGAGACATGAAATAACCCAGAGACTTCGTGAGTTAAAGCTAAGTCGTGAGCCAAGTGAGTCGTGAGGGAAAGTTCGAAGATTTTGAGGCCCCATCAAAACGGAGTTGAGACAATTCTGGCTTAGGCAGGTCGTGATAAGCCCTGAATCCGTGAGCCGAACTTTTTATAGTTCAGGAGTTCTTGAGACAGAATGAGTCAAAATTGTCTGGAAATCAAGGAGTTGTATATCTCGAATCGTAATATGAGAATTCTTTGAGCTCTACAGGTTCTGAGCTTTATAATTTATGAGCCGAATAGTCTGGTACTTAAGAGCTCAGAGAGCTCCAAGAGTCAATTGGAAGAGTCCGAGAGTTACTTAGCTTATAATATAAATATATCTCGAGTACCTCAAAGACTCAAGAGGTCTATGAGTGACTAGGATTATGCCTTAAATAAACTAAGCCGTAAGTACAGGTACTCCCTGGAACCCAGGAAGTCCCTGAGCTATATAGGTTGTGAGTCAGACAGTCCGGAACTCAAGAGCTCTATGAGTTGGTTGGGTCTTGAATTAATTATCCCGTGAGTCAAGACCAGTCGATCTGAGTGAGTCAGTCAGTTTTAGATGGGCCGCAAAGACCGTGAGCCCAAATAGTTCGTGAGTCAAAGAGTCTCAGAGTCTGTCAGTCACTCGTTCGGTTCGTCTGGAGTTTGTCAGTTCGTCAGACAGCAGAGGACAAGACAAGATGGTCCACCAGGGACAGTAGAGACGCCAGAGTCAAGACAGTCAGGATAGAGGGACAGGGAGATTGGAGGGAGCCAAGAAAGAAAGACCAAAAGACAGACAGACATCATTCAGCTTGTTAGCTGTGCTTGTGGGCGCCTGGGCCACAGCAGCTTCATCTTCTTCGTCTTACTGATTCAGGTTGGTCTGCTTCTTCTTCATCTTCTTCTCCTTCGTTTTTTTTTTTTTTATTTCTTCTGCTTGGACGCTCTGATGATGATGATCTGTGAACATGAACAAGACGTTCGTTAAATTTGATTCATGAGTCTTTTTCTGGCTCAGTCGATCCCTCTCGCTCTTTGTCTCTGTCTTTGTTGCTCCTACTGGGCCCTGACGAAGGCGCAGCGATTGAGTGATTGCTACTTAAAGTTATAATTTTCATATTTCAGAATGCCCATGTATGTGTGAGGGTGCAGCCTGCTGTGTATGTGTGTGTGTGTGTGTGTGTGTGTTGTTTGAGGCCATGTAATTTTCGAGTTTGCACATTGCCACCAACATGGCTAAGGCTAATCAACGGCCCAAAAAGGGTAGACCCCTTTGAGAAGATCTTCTCACTGCCAAAAGCAGCACACACGGATCCTCGGTCGGCACTGGTCTTGGCCAATTTGAATTTCGTCTTGACTTGTGGAGTCTTGACTAAGGAGTCGTCCAGAGTCGAAACAATTTGCGGCTTGGCGCCACTTGATAACCAACTGGCTAGCTGACTGCCTGGCCGACTGGCTGGCTTGTCTTCTCAATTCCTCACCCATCCTCTCGCCTGCCCCCGCCATAAACCGCTTGTCTGATTTTGAGCTTGTTTAGTTTGGCTGCTCTTTTCGGTTTTTTTTTGTTTTTTTTGTTTTGGTTTGTTTGTTTTACTGCTGCCCTGATAATGATGATGATGATGATTGTGTGTGTGTGTGTGTGTGAATGTCGAGAGAGAACCTGAGAACCGTTTCAGCGTTTAGGCTTTTATGCCGCGCTGATTAATGTTTTATTTGATTAGCCCATCATTTGGCTTATCTTTTCTAACTCTTTCCTTTTCTTCTTCTTCTTGTTCTTGTTTTTGCAGACAAATGTTTCCGCAAATGAAATTTCGGGTCTCGGGTCTGGATGCCAAGGCAAAATATATTCTGCTACTGGATATTGTGGCGGCGGATGATTATCGCTATAAATTTCATAATAGGTAAGTCAAAAAAATAATTTCTAATTTCCAAAAATTTTTATATATTTTCTTTTTCTCTCTCTTCCTTTGTGTAGTCGTTGGATGGTAGCCGGTAAAGCCGATCCCGAAATGCCAAAACGCATGTACATACATCCTGATTCGCCCACAACGGGTGAGCAATGGATGCAAAAAGTTGTTTCATTTCACAAATTAAAATTGACCAACAATATTAGTGATAAACATGGATTTGTAAGTACTGTACGTCTTCTTTGTTTACCGCATTAATTATTTAAGCCAAATACAACAACGTTAAATCGATACCAATCGGTAACGTTTCGATTATGAAAATGAAATCATTTGGTTTTTATTTTCCCCCAATAAAAAGAAAAATGAAAAACAAGACAAGTTGACCAAAACTTGCTAAAACTAATCATTTAGAAATGACTTAAACATCTACAAATAGGAAGTAATCGGAGTATTCGGAGTAGCTCATATTTTGGATGTGAGTTGCTTGGGTCAACCTTGGGGGACTTTGCTATGATTCGGACTAAGTATAGAAGAGCTAAGTGAAGACTTTCGGAGTGACTTGTAGGTCTTTTTTCTCGAGAAACTTAAGAGTTCCATCGGCTCAGTCAACTGGTCAATCAAGGACAAAACTGAGCTCAGTTGTACTCAAAAAAATTAAGAACTCAACTGTACTTGTAAGATTTTCGGAGTTATTAGAAATACCATTCAACCATTCATACCAACATTTTCGCCATTGGGGTTAGTCCGAAAATTCGGAGTAAAAATAATTCGCAGTTCGGGCTTAGTCCGAAAATTCGGAGTAAAAATAGTTCGTATAATATTTCGGAGTGACAGATTTATGAGTTTTAATATAACAGAAGATTACGCCATTAATATCTCTCGGAGTATAAATAATAGACAACTCTGAAATGCTCATAGCCCCTGATTAAGCGCTGTTTTACAGATTTCCTCCAATATCTGTTGGCTTCGCCCCCTCCCTAGTTCGATTTAATCCAACAACAATATATCAAAAGGAGGCGCTGCAACGCTTAACACTTTTGACTTTGGGGCACGCAGCCCAGTCAAAGTCAAAGCAGACCCGCTTCCAAAGCGAGCCAAGCCAAACGATTTGCCACTGTCAGTGGCAGCGGCTACTGCGCATCCGCGCTGGCGGTGGCTATGGCGATGGCGATGGCGGTGGCGGTGACTGCTTATCAAGGCAAATTTGCGTTACATCCGCACCGTCTGACGGCACTGGTCACTTTGAAGTGCTTTGCCAGCGAGAGAGCTTATCTAAAACTTCTCACACGCAGCCTAGACCTGGCATGTGTGGCGTGCCCTGGCCTGGCCTGGACTGGTGTGGCGTGGCGTGGCATGAGGAAGCTGCCACGGATAAGCCGGCGACAACTTTCCTTTCAATTCAAATGCGCTCGCTCTCGTAGCAAATTGGCCAGAGAGTATCTCCACTTTGATGGTGGCTGAGCAGCAGTGGTGGCGAATGGAAACGATGTCTTTTAATTTCGCCCGGGCATGGCCAAGGACGGGGCTGATCTTCTGGTCGATCGTTTGGTCGATTTCGCTTTGAACTTTTGCCGATGCTGATCGCGTAAATTTCATCAACTGTTGCACAAATTTTCATTTTATTGATCACCACCGCCGGGCGCGGTCTTCACTTTTTCTCTGGGCTTGGCTGGGCTGATCTGGTCTGGGCTGCCACCCGTTGCGTCGTCTTGCGAGAGATTTCGGAGGGGTTGGCTGGTGGGTCTTGTTGGCGACGTTGTCGACGCTGGCGGGCGCCATGCAGTTTTGTCATGTCGTCTCCTTACCCTGCTTATTTTGCATGCCAAGTCATAAATCGCCAACCAGAAACAAAAAAAAAAAAAAAACTCTGAACAAGCCAAAAGCAAACCAGACGACGGCGCTTCTATTAGGGCGCTCTCTATCTCTGCTCACTGGTTATGTTGGTGTGTTGGTGTGCTGGTGTGCGTGGGCCCAGCTCCTCCACTGGCACTAAGTAGCCTGTGCCGGCCATTAATTTCGCTTAGTTCAAACGTCGTTTGCCGCCACAGACGCTGCGTGTGTTCCGGACTCTTGCAAATCTGCCGCCTCTTTTTGGGCACTCGAACAGCTCCTTGGTCTAGCCAAAGGCCCCCGGCCTCTATAGGCAGCTAATTTTGACTAGAAAGACCCCTAATCTAGGCTTCATTTTTCCTACTTAGAAAATCGTCTTCTCAGAGCCTTTTGGACTTGCTACTTACTAGGGAACTACTGCTTGGTCAAGGGGGTTTCATCAGAATTCACACCTTCTATTTCTTAAAAGTTTCTCCAAAATCTCCAGTAAATATTTGTCCTTAAACCGACAATGGCATATCTTCTACTTTCTGGAATCTCCTATCCATAGGGCCCTCCACCCAAAGAAACTACTTACCGGGTAAGCACTTCTTAAAGTTTTCATTTGACCAGGGACTTGGCCTGCTACCAAATGAAATGTCTTACCCAACCAGGCCCAGGGAACTCCTTCTTCAATATTTCATATTTTTTAATACCTCTAAGAATATCTGACCTCCCAAAAGGCCTAGCAAAAGTAACTACATCCCCACCACTTCCCAGGACAGCATATTTTCTAGGGACTTTTTATAAATTTTTGTTTTTAGCCTAGGTGAGGTCCTGAACTTTGCCTAACCGCAGAGCAGACTGTTCGAAATTAAATAATATCTATTTTTAATGCTCATTGAGAAACCACAAAATGACCGCTAGAGGTCGCCAGCTGTTGCAGCTCTCAGGTTTTTCAATTTTTGTTTCGTTTGCCTTTTTGATTACAGGGCGACTTCGATTCCATTGGCATTTTCTGAGCCAAGATCTATAATTTAACACTTTTCTGTGGTTAGCTGCTTTGTTTACACCCTCCCACCGTACGAGTCGTACGAAAAAAAGGGGGACCCCCTGACCAGTGACCTCGGCTGGCTGCGTGTCAAAACAACAAAAACAACCAAAATTATTTTTTTTTCCTTTTCATTTTCACCAAAGAACAACAGAGTGAGTGAGAGAGAGGGAGGGAGAAAGATAATTTTTTTTTGTTAATTATATATACTTAAATATTTCTAGAGCCTGACCGTGGTATCGATATGGCCATAAACATTGAAATGCACTTAGACAGTTCTCTGTTCCGTTTTCGGGCGACAAAAAACGCGCGCGTTTTAAAACGGTGCCAAGACTGCTGTTTTCGGAGTGTGAGTGTTGGTGTGTATGTGTATGTGTGTGTGTTGGTGTGCGTGCTGGTCGGCCATGTTGCGGACTCTGCAACCCTAAAAAAAAAAATAAAATAAAATAATAATATTTGGAGAGGGGGTTAAGGCCACCTCAGGGGTGGTTTGGGTTTGCTCAGCCAAATGAGAGCGAAGGTGAAGCACTTCTGGCAGGATGAGAGAGAGAGAGAGTGTGAGCCAACAGGAATTTAGGCCATTAAGGCTTGAATTAAAATTGTTGGAAAACAAAATTCGAATCAAAATATCCGTGGGTTAATTAGGACTTCTGTTTTATTTTGGGCCAAATGACCAAGGAAACTAGATTTTCCGCCAAGCATTTCATTTTTGATATAACAAAATAAAATGCAAAATGCATTGAAGCGTTTATCGAGTGACACACACTCCAGCTCATTTCGACTTGAATGTCCTTTTCGCTCAGTGGTCCGTATGCTGTTGTCAAGTGGTCCAGCCACTCAATCAGGCTCACCACCCACTCGGCACTCGTCCGACTCCACTCCAGCCACTCTGGCCCAGTCTATCGTTTCGCCATTAGTTTTAAACATAGTTCAAAAGCATAGTTCGAATTCATCGTGGGTCTGTCTGTCACTGTCCAGTCGTCTGTCCTTTTTGGCAGCTCATTCATGTGTAGTCCTTTCGTTCTGCCAGTGTGTGCGTGGCACTTAGTTAAGGCGTTCGTTGATGGGATGCTTGGCTCAGCCGGCAATACACACCCACACCCACTATTCAAGACAGACCCTGGCATGTCCAACCAGGCCAGACAAATTTGTCACAGACAAGTTGACAAATAAACTAAAGTGAAGTTCCATTTCCGAGTTGCCCTCAAGGCAAAGGCAAATCAAATTAATTGAAGCTTTGCGCTCATATGAACCTTTTGCCAGAAACAAACACACACAGCAAACTCTCCAACTCCGAGAAATGTCCTGGACATGTCTCTTGTGGGTTTTTCCTTCTTGAAACAATTCGTTTAGAAAATCAAAGGCAAAAACCCGCGCTCTAATCACGTGTACATCTCGAGAAGGTATATGGCCAATTTGTGTGAGTGTGTGCATGTGTCCATGTGCCTATGAGAAGGGTGTGGACCCAAAAGAGTTTGCAGGTCTCGAGTCTTGGTCTCTTTTCACAAAAGGCTTAAGGACTCGAAATCTACAGCAAATTCAAGTCATACTTAAAGATGATTTTGACTACTTTTAGTGGATGTTTTCAAGGCTCTGGCGGACCCCTGGAACCCATGATAAAATGAGGACTTTGTAGGGTTAAACTATCAATTGATCAAATCGAGTATTCTTTTCGAAAATTTGGTTCTGATAAGTTTAGTTAAATCAGAGTAAGCAGAGAAAATTCCTTGGAGTTTCATGACTTTTTTAGCCGATTTCCAAGAGATCTGGAAATACTCAGATTCTGGAAAAGATGGAATTTAAAGGGTCTTAGGACTTGTGAACAAAATTATTAAGTCTTGAAAAGAAATAAGATGGTATGGATATGTTAAGGATATAGATATGATATGGTATGAATATGATAAGGAAATGATATGAAATTTATGTGGATATGGATATGATATATATATATGTATGATATATAATAAGACAATGGTATGAAATTTATATGGATATGGTATGAATATCATTGAATAGAATATAGATATGATATGGTCTGATATGCTTATGGAGTTATTCACTCATTTCTTGAATTTTTTAGAAAAATATGGATTTCCTTAGAGTTCATCTCACAGCTTGCTCCTTTGCCTCTCAGAAAATAAAATTTCTTGAACATTCTTTATCTCCAAACTATTAGCTTAGACATTATGAGAACTCAGCTTAGAGGCGACTGTAGTTCTAGGGAATAACTAGCTGTAATCCTAAGATATTTCTAATTCCGTAAAATTTGAGAGAATCTTGAATTGCGTCTGTCTTTGGCTTTGCTAGCTAAAAAGTGGAGTCAGCGAGCAGTGCAACTGCATTTGGCGAAAGGATGTGCTGACATTTGCTACCCTTAGACCAGCCACCCTTAATGATATGAGAGCTGCTGTGGCCACAAATGTTCAACTTTCCAACTAGTTTGGGTTCTGCGTTTTTAGTATTCTGTTTTTTTTTTTTGGTGTGTGTATTTTTTTTGGCTCTTTAACCGACCATCCTCATTGTCTGACGCAGAAGAGAGTGTGTGTGTGCCTATAAATGTCTGATTTCTTATCTTCGGGCTAATGCCATCAATTGCGGCACGGCTGGCGTGGCACTATCGCCGAGTATATCATGACTGACTGGCTGACTCTCTATATAGAGGCGGTTCAGGGGTTTTTCGTTTTTCCCTCGCATGCACACTCACATACACCAGAGACATAGATCATGTCATCAGCAAATGTTGCTTTGAAAAGTGCAAAGGGTATCGGAAATAAATAAATGAACAAAACACTCAATGAGAGTGAGTGGGACAGAAATAGATAGTGAACAAGAGAGAGGGAAGAAGAAGTAGAAGACGACCTACCAACCTATTGGCTGGCTATCAGTTGCGATCAATTTTGAGCCGATTAAGCTAAAAAAAAAAAACGGCTGCTGCGGTTTCTTCCTCTCCTTCTAAGCATCCTTTTATGTTGCTGTTGTTGTTGTTGTTATTGTTGGCAACGCCTAACGACAAAAAAAATTGCATTATTTTCTTAGCTGTTCGGTTTCGAAAGGAATTTGAGTGACAGCTGCTGGCTTAATTGGCTTGACTACTTACCAAGTCAAGAGGTTCTCTCAAGCCAGAAAAAAAATATACACAACCTCTCGATCTAGATTTCTAAGCTGTGCTTTGGGCAAGTAAAAAAAAGAGTCCTTAGAAAGATGAAGTCTCTTTAGTATTCCTATATAATTTTCAAGGCATTTAAGCCCAGGTCTCAATAGGAATCTCAATCGGTGTCCCCTTCCATAAATATCGACTCGCCTTTAAATAGCCGGGACTGTACTTTTTCTTTATGCAGATTTGAAACTCTTTGGCTCAAATCTTAATTAGAACGGATTATCCAGCGTACTCGCTCTTCGATATTCATCGACTCGCCGGGACTGTACATTTTCTTTATGCAGATTCTTCTATTCATTTTAGGCTCAAATCTTAATCAGAACGGATTATCCAGCGTACTCGCTCTTCGATATTTATCGACTCGCCGGGACTGTACATTTTCTTTAATCCAATTTGAAAATATTTTTCTTGGCAACTTGCGGAAATTGTTGCCCCTTCAAGCTCATTTCTATTTTGCCATATTTCTCCCACCTTGGCCCCCGCCTGCAGTTCATCACTGTGTTATCTAGCTGAGCCAATGTAAACATCAATTGAGTACAGCCGCGTCAGACACAGAAAGATAAACCATGGAAATAAAAAAAAAAACTGACTACGCCCAAAAAAAAAAAGTAGAGAGAAAAAATGGCAGTTTTTGAGATCTGAAAGGGCATTAGCATATTACCAAAAGAATCACGTGACCAGTGGCATTAAAAGCAAAAAAAAAAGAGGCCCTAAACAAAAAGTGTAAACCAAGTGAAGTTGACGTGTTTTGCTTTGGCTAAAATGTGTCAACCCAAAAGAGTTTACAAAAAAGGCCGAAAAAATTTGTTGGTGCCAAAAAAAAAATAGATTTTTTTCTAGTGTTTTTTTTTTTTTTTAGTTTGGGTTTGGGTTTGGGAGGGTCGCCATTCAGCTGGGGCGTTGAAACTAATTAACATATTTAATGTTTTTGGCACGTTCGCCTAGCTGGGCTGGCCCAGCCCAAGCGAGAACTTCCAGGACTTGGCAGGCCTCTTACCCAGCTCTCTCTCTCTCTCTCCTCTGGCCTTGGTATATATTAGGCTAGTTAAAATCTAATAAAAACCCGAGCATGCCTCATAAATTTTGAACGCTAAAGCCACTCCATACCATTCAGCAAAAGGGGGCAGGCAAATTCGAGGAAGGTGAACGCGCTTTTATGTTAAATTAAACCGGGGAAAAGTATGGCTGAAGTGGCTGTGACTGTCGTTGGCCAAGTCGGTGGAAACGTTGGAACTCGGTGAGTTCTCTGTTTTTTGGTGTAAGCAACATTTTTGATTTAATTTTGTGTTAGGTGGCAAGTACGTTGTCGTAAAGGTGCGACAAAATATCACAAATAAAAATACCTTTTTTGTTTTGGAATTTTTTAATATTCAAATGAAGTCGACAGACAAGAAGTCAAGAACGCAGAGTACAAAATAAACGAGGGCAAGCAAAAATTGCGTGGCCAAAGAGTCTGAAGAGTCGACTTGGCTTGGCTTGGCTTGGCTTGGTCTGGTCTGGGTTGGAGAAGCCTTGAATGAGAGTTTCATAAAAATTGTCTGGCTATTTGAGTAAAGCAAAAAAAAAAAAAATAAATAAAAAATAAAATTCCAAAACAAGATGGCCCAGTTCGGGCAAAAAGAAGTCGAGTGGGTGTTTTGACGGAAAGGAAAGAATTTCTTAAAGCCCACAAAAAAAATCTTTCTTTGTTTCTTTCGAAAAATGCAGCAAAAATTCCCTAAGGAAAAAGGTAACTGAAATACTTACAGCAATTTCAATCAAAGTATAGAAAAATTAGGAAAAAGTCGATAAGACAAACTAAGAGGTGAGACGATCCTGAGCCAAAAAGAGAGCACTGAGATTCAAGAAAAAAAGGTATAAAAATAAAGAACAAAAATTCTAGACTTGGACTCTTAAAAGAACTGGAAAAAAGTGTAATTCAAGAAATAAAATAGACCCAAAAAATAAGCGTAGAAAACTCCGAGGAACCCAAAGAATTGAGTATAAAGACAGCAGAAAGTCAAGAGAAAGAAGAAGTTTTTGTTATAAGACAGAGTCTATTTTACTGGAGAATAATGCCAATAAGATACAGAATAATCTCCAGATTTAGCAAGAAATAAATAAACCAAGCTAGTCCAAAAAAATGAGAGAAGAGAAGACTGAGGAAGCCCAAGAATTGGGACTGAAAATATGAGAAAGTCGGGGAGAGACAGGATATGTTTTATACCAAAAAAAGTAACAATTTTATGGAAGACTTGAGCAGAGAATAGACCTGAATATATATAGAATATATATAGAATTTAAGAAATCCTAAGCTTAGGCAAAGATTGAAGCGTCCCTTCAGGGGAATGTTTCTTTCTTAAAAATAATTCAAGACTGAAGAAGAACGAAAGAGTTGGGATAGAGTCCCCCAAATATGTCATACGAAATATAGTAAACTGGAGCCGTAGGAATAAACAAACATATAGAAATAAAGAAGTAACAATTTTTGTTAGTCTAAAGAAAATCAATTTTTTTTTTTTTAAAGAAGAAAATAAAAACAAGAAAATCTTGCTAAAAAACGGAATATTTTATTTTTTCTCAAAAAAAAAAAAAAAAAAAAGTAAAGTCGCAACTCTTTTTTTTGACATATCCTGCCGCAGATCTTTGATAAAGCCAAGCCAAAAAAACATTGCCATCGGTTCCTAAAAAGATCCTTAGAGTCTTAGGAAGACAACAAGATTAAACGCCCCTCGGTTTCGAGCGCTTCCTTTTGAGATCCGAAAACAGGATCAATGAGTATAAGAATCAGCTGAGCCCTTAGGCTCAGGCTAATGTCCTTAAAATAGGGACCAGACTACAGACTATTTGTCAAGGCCTTCCCCAGAGCACCGCAAACTGACTCTGTGTGTGGATTTGAAACTATTGTTTGCCCAAAGCGGGACTACTTCAATGATGAAGCTATCTAACAACGTAATTAAGTGTGTGCCAGTGTATGTGTGTGTGTGAGTGTGTGTTTGGGACACGCCTTTGATATGTGTAATCAAAGGTAAAAACGAGACGTGGCAAACAAAGCCGCATGGCCGTTTGGAAGGAGGAAGGGACAAAGAAAATTGCGCATACGCAATGTTTGATGACGGGCTGCCTCCTGCGGCGCAGAAACCAAGACTGTTCTTTTCACTATTCTCTACCCCGTCCACCACCCCCGCGCTCACTCATCCCCCATCTCTCTCGCTCTGCGGTGTGCATGTCCAAACAAATGCTTAGAAATTAAGCGACTGCGGCAGAGGCTGAGGCTGAGGCAGCGGCACGACAGCTGAAGACAAATTTATTATAGCGCCGTTTCCGTTGGCTGCCACCGCCACAGCAGGACAATGTGGCACACATGCTGTGCGTGTATTGTAAATGAAAAGAAAAGTATCTTTGAGATACTACTCAGCGCACGCCTTTCATTGTGGCTCAAGTGTGCGTGTAAACCAAAAGGAAAGCATAAGAAAAATCCCACGATTAAGTCATTTTTATAAGGCTTTTCAAAAAATTTGTCAGATCATATAAAAAAAAAAGAAAAAGGAAAATCTTTAGAATAGAAGAAGAGGAACTTATCAAGTGAGCAACCGCACAGCTGTGTGGGTTCCCCCCCCAAATTCCCGCAAAATCTTTTGTTGTTAACTCGGTAGAGGGTAAAGCTCTTTGCTTAGATTTTCCATTAGGCCAAAGGCAAATAGACAAGCTTGACTTGAATTTCGCGTCACACTCTCCCTCCCCTCTGTCCCCCAACCCCCATTCCAACCCAACATAGAGAGAAAAAAAATGTGCATGGCTTTCCAACGGAAGTGCAATATTTGCCGTTTCTATTCTTAGGCAAACTCAACGAAAAAGTAAATAAATTTACCAACTTGACTGAAATTTTCGAAAGATACTCTTTTTGGTTCAGGCCACCTTAGAGACTATTTGGGGGAAAGGCTGTTTGCTCGCTTGCTAAAGGAAGCTCTGGAATGGATAAAATAAATTATGATATAGGTCTAAGGATCCACAAGTAATCCCGACTTGGGTTCCCAGGTAAGGGAAAATTCTGTCTGCTTAGCCAGGCTCGCCTAGACTTTTCTCTGGCTTCTCCAGGAACTCAAGTCTCAGGAACTCGAGTCTCTCTAATAAGAAGCTCAGGACTAAGAATTTAACTTCTCCAGGATACATTCAAATAATAACGGTATTAATATACATAAGGTCTTGACAAAAGCAAGACAATTTTATACTCCGAAAAGAGATATTGATTTGGATACTTTTTCCAAAAGGAAGAAATTGATTCCAATTCTTTTTGCAAGAGGAACAAATTTTGATTATTTTCTCAGTCCTTCCCTCTTCTTATAGATTCCTAAATTCTCTGAAATTTCCCCAAGAAAAAAGTGTATAGAAAAGTCGAGTTGGTTTTAAGTTTTTATTATATTTTTGGTTAATAGAATCAAGGCGAATGCCTAGACAGATTTTGGTTTTTGGAGAATTTGTGGTTGAATCTTTTGTCTTAGGTTTTATTTGTTGTAGTTGTTGTTGTTGTTGCTGTTTGTTTGTTTGTTTATTTGTTTGCTTACTTGTGGTTGTTGTAGCCATTCTCTGACTATTGTTGTTGTTGTTGTTTTCCATCAGATTTTTGGCAGCGTGCGTCGCCTTGTTTGCCCACAACATTTTGTGTCTGTGTTTGTTTATTTGCTTGTTTGACTTGTGGGCTTTCTTCTTCTTCATCATCTTGTTTTATTTTTGTTGCTATTGTTGTTGTTGTTGTTGTCGTTGGCAAATATTCGTAGCGCCACTTGTCGTTGTAGTCTGCTCTTATCGCCGACTACTTAAGTCTTAGGTGACAGTTAAACACCTAAAAAATGCTACCACATTTTCGGGCCCCGAGTCTGGCTAATTGCCCAGACAATCTCTCATTTTCATTTTTATGAATTTGAATTTTGATGATTACATTTACTTAAAAGCCAAAGCCAAAGCCCAACCAGCCAGCCAGTCAGCCAGTTCGTTGTATTTTGTTTTTTCCCCTCTGCTGTTTTGTCTGTGGTTTTGCTTGTACAATATTTGCCTTTGTTTCTATTTGAACTTGAGATATTTTTTCTTCTTCTTCTTCTTCTAGTGATATGCGATATGGCTTAGAGCCCAGAGCACAGAGTGCTTAGTTTGTCCTTGTCTTTTTTTTTGATAAGAATTCATTCATTATTCACTTTCTAGGCCGGCGAGTCTCTCACTTTCTTCTAAGCAAACTTTTATCTTTGAGTTATTCCAGTTTCCAGTTGAGCCTAGGCATCTTTTTGGATGCCAAACAATTCCCCAATGTTTCTATATAAAATTTCTAGGCACTTTGGAATCTTTATGACCTACTTTGATAGGCCCGGCAAATGCTTTCTTTTCCAAATAAAAATCTCTTTCATTCAGTTTTGTGATCTGGCCTGGCGCCATTCAAGATTCCACATCCGCTTGGATAAGGAATCCAAAAAGAAAATCTCTAATTATATAGTCTTTGGCTTTATAACTCTGATAAATACTCCAGTTCTTCGAGTCATCGGAAATTTGTTTAGTCTCTTCGTTGAGTTTTTCTTATTTGTTTTTTCTTTGTCTTAGTTAGTTTTAGGGCCTTGTTGGGGTGAGGTGGGAGAGGGTTTAGCGCCAGGGTAGCACCCCTCACTGGCTTTATAGAGATACAAGCACATTTGCACCTTTCCTTGGGCGCTTTTAATGATTTGAATTCTGTTGGCTTTTAATGCGCTGTGACATTTTTATTGACTGACAAATGTCAAATGGCTGGGTTCTTGTTTTTTCTTTTGTTCGTGTTGTTGTTGTTGTTGTTATTGTGTTATTTGCTTTGGCAGTGGGCCAAATAGATGTAGATGGCATAGACTTGGCTAGTTGTTTGAGTTGCTTTAGTTGCCAACAGCACGCAAATTGTGTGTCACTTGATTAGCTGTTAAAAACGCGCGCGAAACGCGCTCAAACAAATTTGCCGTCGGTGGGCCTTTTCGCTCCCCTCCACGCCTTTTTCTGACAAGACTTTTGCGTGTCTCTCCCCTCCTCTCATTCTCTCATGTAATATGTTTGAATATTGACGAGTGTGTCTGTTGCCATATGCATAAATGATTTTTTTTTTTTTTATTTTTTATTTAGACTTAATTAAAGCCACTCACTTGCCAGCAATAAAATCGCATGAAAAGCGCGCCGCAGCCAGCAATAAAAAAGATTCATTTTCTATAGCAAAACAAACCATTAGTGATAATTAATTAAATTAATTTGCGTTTGCCAGAGTGAGTCGAAACCAAAAATGACAGCCAAGAAAAAGGCATTGCCAGCCCGGCACCCTCTTCGCTCCCACCCCCCCTCTCTCTCACACTCTCGCTATAACGGTTTATGAAAGACTTGCCAGACACAAAGAAAGCCACACACAATTGAAGGGCGAGCATTTTAATAGAAAACCTCCCCCCTCCCCCCACCACTTCCCCAACCAACCAAACCATGAGCCCGCTCACAATTATTGTAAAACTCACGCCCCCTGACAAGTGAAAAGAAAAAGAAGAAGAAAAGAAAAAAAAAATCAGACACTCTGCTCATACCCCGCCTGCTCTCGCCGCTTGTGTTCATGTGTGTGCGCCTCAAATTATCTAGACTAGACAATTTAACACTCCCATTGTTTTCTCGACTTTTATTTATAATTTATATTATTTTTATTTGTGCGCTGCACTGGAATAAAAAAGCAAAGCAAAAATTGTTGCAATAAATTGCACCAGCAAAATGATAAAGCATTTTTATTTTACACTATCCAAAAAGGGTGCTCTCTGGCAGAGACTTGCTGGGCTCTAGGACCAGTTTGATCAAAGGCTACAAGCTAACCTGAATTTTGGTGGCAAAAAAGAAACCTATTAAAAAGTTGGAACTAAATCTAGACAAAATTTTGATATTTCTGGAAGCTTTAGGGTTCTCCAGGTCGAGAAATATATAGACTGGTTCCTCTCAACCTTCCTAAAGGTAGCTATATGCTCTGGGACAAACGAGTCGGGTTCTGAAAACCTTATATCCAATCGACTATATAGCCAGTCAATCCTCTGAACTGAAAACTATAAGGTTGGGCCAGATCAAGCAGATAGTAGACAAGATATTTTCAGGAATATTACTAGATTCTTTTAGGACAAAATTTATAGGAATTTTTTGGGTACTTTGTCAAACTCTCAACCGATTTTATAGTGAGCCAATTTTCGTCTCAGGGAACATATAGAAGACAAGACATTTTCGGGAACATAACTGGGTTCTTTTAGGACAAAATGAATTGGAATTTTTGGGTACTTTGTCAAACTCTCTCCTGCCAGAGCACTATAAGCTTGTGCCCCTTGGACCAGCTTAAACAGACAGAAGTATCCAATAGCTTCCACCGATCAGTTTATATTATATTGTCAACCGAAATTTTTGAGGGACAAAGAAAATTACTGGGAATATTACTGAATTCTTTTCAAATTAAGTTTACGAACATTTTATCAATCTTTCAATTTCAAAACCCAAATAGTTCCAGGGTATTTTTTAGTCAACTTTGTAAGCTCTTCTCAGACTTTCATAGATAATTGTGTTTGTATATATATTTTTTTTCTGGTCTTGTTTTCCATTCCTAATTTCATTAACATTTTTCCATTGTTATTTATTGGTTACACACACACACACACACACATACGTCTAAATATCTATATGTGTGTGAGTTAGGTATTTTTTTCTTTTTTTTTCAGTTAATTTTCTTTTGTTTGTTGGATTTTGTTTTGTGTTGAAAATGCATTTAGCTGGCGATTTGTGCGGCGATTACATGGAGTGTTGAGCACATGATGATTTCAATAATAAAGACGATTTTAAAGATAATGAAAAAAATTACTTATTCCTCTCTCTCTCTCTCTCTCGATCTCTTGGCGCGAGTCAAAAAAAAACAAGCAAGTGGCGCCAGGTTTATAGGCCTGGCGTTCCCAGTCCCGGTCTGGGTCCCAGCCCCGAAGTGTGGCCAGCGAACTCACTCGTCATAATTACCAAAATATTAATGAATTATTTGGAAAAATACACAAACACACACACAAACAGACACACACGCACACTCACACTGAGAAAGAGAGGAAAAATGCAGCAACTCAAACGGGGCATACAAAATTAGGCATTTAATTGTCTTGCGGGCAGTTGGCTGCCCTGTGGCATTGGCAGTGGCAGTGGCAGTGGCAGTGGCAGCTGACAAGCGTCACGTTGAAAAACCAACAAAAAAAAAAATAACTAAGAGGAAATTTAACTGCCCGTTGACTGGCGCTATATTTTGCGGCTACGCCTGGCGCCAGTTTCACACACACACACACACGCACGCACATGCAAACTCTCCCAAAAAAAAAAAAAAAATTATTTAAAAATATTGAAATGGGCGCAACTTGCAACAAACGTGCCACAAATTAGTATGCGTCTGTTTCAGTCTCGGCCTGCCTGTCCGGGGTACTTCACTTCACTTTACTCTTTTTCGATGATTTATTTGAATGAAAGAAAATATATTTATATTTTTTTGGTTTCAACTCTTTCAATAACTCCCCCCCCTCTTGGGCCATAACCAGGATATTTGGCTTAAAGCATTGCTACACGCCTCTCATTATTAAATGAAATTATACTTTATTTTTATTATGGATTATTTGTAATTTGTGACACGTACACACACACACACACACACACACACAGATACCACCACCACCTTTTTGGTGGGTTTATTTCATTTGAATTGAAATCGTTCAAGGAGGGTTACTTTGGCATTGAAAACGCATTAGCCAGGATCATCGTCATCATCATCGAAAAGAAATACGAAAACAAAAAAAAAAAATATGGTCGGAAATTGATATCAAGTTGGGGTTGAGAGCGAACCTTATTCTCTAAAATCTCAGTCAATTCATTTTCAGGGGTGACTCGGACTGTTTCTGCCAACAAAATGAGAGCAATCAGAAATTTTTCTCCTCATGTGTGTGTGTGTTTGGAACAGAAACATAAATTTAAAGGGAGAAGGTTATCAAGGATTTTCTAGAAAAAAAGTGGGAAATAAAAATTAAGAAAATTTGATTTTATAGAAAATAAATGGAAACACCTTTTAAAGGTCTTTTGAACTGCTTGAAAATGGAATTGAAATATACCTAAAACTACAAAAAAAAAAAAAAATCCCAACGTTATCTTCGGGGTGCCGAAGATTACAGACTCTTTTCGAAGTTGTTTCTGCCGTAAATCACATGAACGGGGTTGGTCAGTTAATAGGGCCGATTTCGATTTGTATGACAGCTATATGATATAGTAGTCCGATTTTAATAAAATTGAGTACAAACGCGTATATTTATGTAGAAAACGTGTTGGCCGAGTTTTGAAAAGATCAGTCAATAAATGTGCGAGTTATTCCCTAAACCGATTTAGGTTCGTATGGCAGCTATATGATATAGTAGTCCGATCCTTACAAAATTTGGTATATATATTAATTGCTATAAAAAACATATGCGTGCTTAATTTGAACAGGATCGGATAATAAATGTGAGAGCTATTGCCTAAACCTATTTAGGTTCGTATGACAGCTATATGATATAGTGGTCCGATCCGATCGATTCAAACTAGTGTACTACCTAGGTAAAAAAGAAGGCTAAATACCAAGTTTCAGCAAAATAGCTTTTAAGACGACGGAGTAAATCGCATAGAAACAGACGGACAGACGGACAGACGGACAGACGGACATGGCTATATCGACTCCTCTAGTGATTCTAAGTATTCTAGATGTAACTTTTGTGGGTCTACGATGTTTGGTTCTGTGCGTTACAAACATCAGAGCAAAGTGAATAGACTCCTTTTTCTTCGAAAAGAGTCTAAAAATAAATAAAAATAAAAATAAAAAAATGAAAAGTCTTGATTTTTAGGTATATTTTTTTTCTTAACTTTCCACTCAAATAATATTAGAAAAATTTTAATTTTTGTGGAATAATTTTGACTCATAATTTTCAATTGAAACTATTCAAGAAATTCTAAATAAAAATTTAGAGAAAAATCGGACTAACTTCAGCGACCTTATTTAGCTCTTATTTCCAATTCCAAGAATATTGAAATATTTGAAAAATTTTGGAACAATCTAAGAAGAGAAAGAATTTCAATTTATATCAAGAAATTCCTGAGGACTTTTTCTCCTTTCTCTTTGCAAGTAATTCAATATAAATCGAAGAAATTTTTGAAATAATTTCAGAATATTTTAAATATTCCGAGTAAACTTAGGAGATCTCATTTTCCCTTGACTTTGAATTCAAACCAACTAAATAAATTCAAGCAATTTGGTAGACCTTTTCTGGTTTTAGTTGTCAATTCGAATACTTTCAAAAATATATAATCAATCTCATAGATATCCTATATGCCATAATATATCCAATAAATAAATTGCTCAAATTTAGAAAATTACTTTCTCCTGTTAACTCAAAGTCTATCAAAAAGTTGACTTGATTCATCAGTTTCTCTCTCCTTTTAATCCTCAATTTGACAAATTTTAAAAATCTTTCTAATTTATTTAAAATGTATCAAAACTTTGGCTTGGTCGAAACACTTCAAAATCAAAAAGCCAAAAAGCCAAAAATCATAGCTGCTCAGTTTTTTATTTGTTGGCTTTGACTTGACATTAATAATTCTTAAAATAAATTCATGAAATTTGCACTTTTGGAAAAGAAATCAGTTTTGCACAAGCTTAACAAGTTGGCAGCTCCCTCACTCTAGCTATCTGTCTGTCTGTCTCGCTCACTCTTGTCACAAAAATTGCTTAACTTGGTTTATGATCTGGGCAAGTTTTTCGAGTTTTTAAAAGCTTTTTTTTTGTCTGTGTGTGTGTGTGTCCTTTTCGGAGTTGGCAAGATATATAAAATTTTTTTTTATTTATTTTAGTTTGTCGAATTTATTTTATATAATCGCTCTTCAAATAAAACTGCAACTGCTGAACTAATAACTCAATTTTTTTTTGTTTTTTTTTTTTTTTTTTGGTGAAACTTTATTTTTGTAAAGCTGTCAGGGTCATCAAGTCTTTTAACTAACGCACACACAGACACTCATCAAGTAAGCCAATAAAATAGCTAGCGAGTCTCGGCTAACTTGGCTAACTGAGGAGCAGGCCTAATGACAGCTTTCATTTATTGATGGCGATTATAAAGCAATTTGTTCAGGTCAATGAATGTTGACCCACTCATTGGAGAGGTGACACTCCCAGGGGAGAAGGTGGGCCTAGGCAATAGCCGAGCCAGCCCCAACGGCCCAGGGTAATTAAGCCAAAGCTGGCCAAGGCAATTATCAAGGCGGGGGAATTCACCTTGGCGGGGCTAGATAAAAATTTGAATTTTCTGGAAATTGTCGAACGATTAAAAATTTGCCATGCTAAACGCATTCCGAGCCGTTTTAATTCGACGCGTTTTGCAGGCGTTTAAAAACGCCCCAGTCTGACCGGCCCGACCCAGGAATTCTTAAGTGCTAATTATGCACACACACATGTGTGTGTGTGCTTATGTATAGAGAAGCCTTAAAGTGTGTGTGTGTGTGTGTGTGTATTGTTGCGGTTACCCTCGTTCACACATTTCCGCCATTGTGCCCTAGCGTTTTTGGGCCATGGCGGCAATATAACATTTTTATATTTTCTCTCTCTTTCCCTCTTTCGAACTGACAGCTTCGTCATCTTTATTTATATTAAGCTCATTTTTTTATTTTTTATTTAGGTTTTATTCAAGTGTGTCTTTTGTCCCGGCCATGTCGCCTGCTCCTTGGACTACCCACACACACACACACCTACACCTACACACGGTGTATGCTTGCTCACACTGCCTCTGTCTCTTTCTGCCACTTCAAGTTGAAAATTTTCAACGCCTTTTTCAATGCGTTTTTTATTTTTATTTTTGTTTTGCCTTTTGTCTTAATTTATTCTGCTCATTTGCTGGCTTGTTTGTGCTTTGCATGCAAATTGCAGTCTTTCTCTCTCTCTCTCTCTCTCTCTTTCTTGCAATTTGACACCACCAACAGGCCGGCAGGTATTTTGCCGACGCCCCCAGGAAAGAGAAGCAGCCGAAAAAGAAGAGGAAGAGGAGAAGGCATTTTTTTTTTTTATTGTCTGCTTTCATTTCTCGGCACTTGACAAACACCCAAAAGCATTTTCATCATTAGAATGGCAAATTCTTTTTTTTTATTTTTCTTTCAATTTTTTTTGTCAACAAATCGCATTCCTGCCCCTTCCAGTGCGAGGCTGGCGGAGTCTGGCTCATTAGGTTGGCGCATTTGGCAAAATAAAACACTTCCGTTCAATGAGTGGCAGTCGGCAGCAGCATTGCCTCTTTCACATTGCCAAAGTATTTCCGCTTATCCCGGATAAAATCAGCCAGACTCCAGGCCAATCCAGACCCAAGCCAGCCCGAACCGAACGGAACCCACCAGCCAACCCGACCAATCTCATAGAGTTCAAGTACGCTAATGTCTTTGGAGTGTTTCGCACTCTTCAGACTCTCCAAATACACACACACTCACACACATACACAGATACACAGATACACGCATACAGACAGAGTCATTCAATCGCTACTTCACTCACTCATTAAGTCATCCATTCAGTGATTATTATGATTTTTGTTTTTTTTGTGGAAGAAATTCAAAATGAGTTTTGTCTCACGTCTCCCGGCATCCCTAATTGGATTTCTGGCTTAAAAGCGCGACTTGAGTTAATAGGATTGCCAGAGGATTTCAACAAGTGTTTCTGTCAACACAAAATTCGAAACTGGAAAATCTTTTTGACTAGGGGAAACCCCTTTAAAGACATTTTAAGTTCTTGGAAAATGAGTGGAATTAAAGGGAGAATTTCTGAGAGAGTCTCGAGGGATACCAAAAGATTTTTTTTTTAAAGAAGGAAAACTTCTGAACATATCAGAGAAAAATAGGAAGAGAATATAGAAATTTTTAGACAAGGAAAAAAGTGGTAGAACTCAGGGGAACAAATGGAAATCTACAATTTCAGAGCAAATAGGAGAACCTCGAGATTTCTTGAGAATATTTTGGGGTTCAGAAAATCTAAGAAAATGGTAGAACAATGGTAGAACAATGGTAGAATAAAAGGTTTCGAAACTATATTGGAATCGTAGGGGATGATGAGAGAAAGACAATGAAAAAATATTTCTGAGTAAATCACTGAATTTTCGAAGCTAGAAGGGGGGGAATATTGGATATATCGGAAGCTCCTTCCACAACACTGAAAGCCTATTTAATCGCCACCAAACTAAATACTCTCTTTTGAGGGGATTCCCTAGACATATTAAAAACTATAAAAAATATTATTGATATCCCATTTTATTGGTGGAAGTAGGGAAAATATCAAGCGGTCTTTAAAAAAAAAAAAAAAAAAATAGTTTTATTTTAAAATCGGATTCCAAGTGACTCAAAACTTTACTTGGAAACCCAAAAAAGCACACCAAAAATATAGTTCAAAATATTTGAAGAAAATTCTAATTTGAAATGATAGGTTTTTCCCCTAAAATGCCCTAAATTTCTCCTCTCCCTTTGGTCTAGGTTGAGAACATTTCGAGCGTGAGTTTTGATCGTGTTCACTCACGCAACTTTTGGAAAGATAGCGCGTGTGTGTTCCAGTTCTGTTGTCGTTGTTGTTGTTGTAGTTGTTGTTTTTTGTCTGGAAGCCATTTACAAACAATTTGTCAACTTATTTGAACGCACAATCGGCGGGCTGCTCTGGGTTGCCCTGGCAGCGCCGGAGACAAGGCCTTGTTAGTCCATCATAAAGTGGCCTGCAGCAGCCACGCAGCTACTCAAAAACATATTAATCATCGCATCGTCAACAAGAAGCAACCGAACAGGCCAGCTCAGCCAAACGGACGGATGGACGGACGGACAGAGGGTCGCACGGAGAGGCAGCTGACCATCCAAGCTGGCCAAGAGGGCTCGAGGTAGCTCAACAAAGCCAAATCGTTTAATTGCCTCGCCAAGACACGGCCCAAAAAAAAAAATAAAAATAAAACAGCAGGCACACCAACTACAACAACAAAAAAACAAACACTCATTACAACAACAAGAAGAACCACGACGAGAGCACCCAAGCGATCATCAGCACTTTTGGTGGCTCTCGGTTATCTTTTCTGCCCCAGAGACAGAGACAGAGACACAAATGCCTGGCCCGAGCTCAGAGATTTCGTTTTTTCTACTTCTTCTTCTTCTTGTTTTTGGCTTTGGCCTGGCTTAGTCAATCAGCTCAGTGACTCAGTTATGGCCAATTATCGCAGACAAGCAAAAATCAATGATGACTTCTACTTTGTAGGCCCGCTTGGATGCGTTGATTCCTTCTTTTGTTGTTGCTGTTTTAATATTTATTATTATTTTTATATTTATTATTTTTTTAAATTTATTATTTTTTTTTTTTATTTATTGTTGCTTTTATATTTTTTAATTAATTTTTTTTCTTCGATTTTTTTTTATTAATTTATTTTAAGATGTTTTATTTATATTTAGAAAAATTATTTTATTATTTATTTATTTTTTTTTAATAATCATTTTTATTCTTATTTTTTTTTATTGAAATTAATTTGTTAAATATTTTTTACCCATTTTTTTTTTAAATAATTTTATTGATTATTTCTTGAAAGTTGTAATTAATTTTTTAATTATTTTTAACTATTTTTTTTTTATTTTATTTCCTTTTTATAATTATTGAAAATGTTTTTTTGTAACTTTTATTTTTATTTTTTAATTAGAAATATTATTGATTTTTTATTTCAAGGATTTATTATTATTTTATCATTATTATTATTATTATTATTATTATTATTATTATTATTATTATTATTATTATTATTATTATTATTATTATTATTATTATTATTATTATTATTATTATTATTATTATTATTATTATTAACATAATTATTTTATTTAATTTTGTTATACTTTTTTCTTTATTATTTATTTATTTTTTTAATAATTATTTTTTTTGGGTTTTTCTATTTCAACTTTGTCTATTTAAATAAATTCTTCGATTTTTTCACACGAAATTTTTGGTTTTGACTAAAAAAAAAAAACTAAAAAAATCGAGTGTGCAATTTTCGTGTCACGAGATTGAAATCGCTGGGGCCAACGCAAAATCAACAATGCTAATAGGTGTAGGCCGCCCGCAGGCTCAGCTCAAAAAAACAAGAAGAAGAAGAATATTAGACAATTTGAAGAGTGTGTATCATCGATTCGAGTTCCCACGGAGATTTTCGAAATTAACATTTTGTTTTAGGCTTTGTTTTAATCTCTCATTCTGGCTGGTCCCCGCACCCCTCATCGGAGTCTCTCTCTCTCTCTCTCGCCGTCCTCAGACTGATTGCGTCTGTTTTGATTTGACCAAATCTTGAGTTATCTTGTTACAATTCCTGCGGCTATCTGCTGGGACTGGACATGGCAAAGAAATATTAGAAACCTCCGCACACCTGTGCCTTCCGCCACCGTCACAATCGCCGCTCCACTCAGACCACTCGGAATCAAATAATTTTGTAATTAATGATATGAGAATGAACTGTGGACAGAGCTCGATTTGACCTTTTTTTTCTTAGAGCTTCTAGAAAAATGAGATAGAGACGGAGGGACGGACAGAGCTGACGACAGTTAGTTTTGGGGCCCATTAGATGTGAGGTACCTGTATATTCGGTGGCAGCCTCTTGGTGCCCGCAGACCACCTTCGGTCTTGGCCTCCGTTTTGTCATCGAATCTGAGAGACCTCGACAGCATCGGAGCTCATCATCATTAGTGGGTTTTATTTGCTGTTATGTTGCTGTTTTTCTCTACAAAATGTCGCCAAGGGCTCAAGATTTGTTTGGTTTCTGTTTTTTGTGTTTTTTTCTTTTTCTTTTCTGGTTCTTTCGGGGGTTTTATTGATTAATTGCGACAAAAGTGGAATATGGCTTATATAATCTGTGTGCTTTTCGAAGAGCTACTTGAACTGGCTGTTTACCAGTCCAAAGCTACTTGGGAAACTAGAAAATTAGGCTCCTGGGAGCCGAACTTTTTCTTGGGAGTCTTGGAAGCCTTTGGCTATATCTGGGAGCTGCCGAGCCTTACTTATGGGTCTCTATAATTCCCTAATTTGCTGAAAATACCTTGAGATTCTGGGAAGCTCTTGGAAGCTCTGATAAGAGCTCTGATATATTCTACTGTCTAAACTCATATTTTGGTCTCGCTGATTTCATAATTTCCTAGGAATACCTTGAGAATCTGGGAAGCATTTTGGTAGGTCCTCGGGGCTCTAATATATTTTATATCTTGGGAATCTTGGATTCCTTTGACAATTCTTGGAAACTATATTCTACAACTTAGACTCACATTTTACCCTATGACATGCCTCTTCATTATAACCTCAGTCTATTAATGGATCTAGCTCTTTCTTTCACCTAAAAATGAGCTCACCCTTTCCGGTCTTTCCGAGGTCTGCTAGACCTAACCTTACTTTAGATGGTAGCTCTGGCCATTTCGTGATGGGTTCATTCAACCAGAAGGCCCTGAAAATCCCACCCATCGATTCGTCTAGGAATTCTTGGTTCCACTTCAAGATGAAATCACTGACTTGGCAGCCATGTTGCACCACCACCACCACCAGCAGCCACCCGCTGATCAAACTTGTCTCTTCAATTTTTTTTTTGTCTTGGCACGACTCTTTCAGCCTTGATCTTGGTAGCCTGGGCAGCGCCTGTAGGTGGAGACTCTGTCTTTTTGCACTACTGTTTTGGGTGCTCTGGTGGTGGTGGCTTAAGTGTGGCATTGCTTGTTTTTTCAGGCCCTCGATTTGGCCGCTAAGGTCAGCCCCATGGTTGTGTACTGGCTTAGAGCCGCCCCCACACAATTGGCCAACCCGCTGCGATTTTCCGGGGGCCAAAACCAGCCACTGTCTATAAGTGTTTGTCTTTGTGTCTGTGTGTGTATGTTTGTGTGTGTGTGCAGGGCAACATGTGTACTTCAGCACACAAAGAGCTAACCCTTTTGATTTCGACTACCGCCCTCGTTGTCAACATTATTATTTGATCGAGGGGCTGTCGGGGTCTGAGGGGTGGGCCAGTCTGAGGAGGGAGTTATGAGGCAATGGTTACTTGCTTGCTTGGTTGCTGTTTGCCTGGCGATTTCGATTTCTATCGATGAATTTCATTTGTGTTCTATTTACTGATAGCCATCTAAAATAAAGCCAGCCTGCTGCCTCGGCCACTGTCTGCCACAGCAGCAGCACCACCACCAACAACAACAACAACAACAACAACAAGAACAACACACGGTCTAAGCCAATTTGTTTGGCTGGCCAGGCCAGACAGTCCCGAGCCCCGTTTAGGTCTGGCAAACAAATTTTATGCAAGCAGGCGGTCGTTGCAAATTTTATACTCTTGTTGTTGTTGTTGTTGGCGGCGGCAGTGGCGGCAGCGGCTCCAAAATCGTCGTCGTCGCTGTCGTCATCATCGTCATCAATATGAAACCGGTCCGTTTGCGGGCCTGGGCTCATTTTGTCTGTCCTTTTTGGCCGGGCTTCCTTTTAGCCCGCGCACGAGTTTTCAGCAAAAATTTCTTATCTACCCATTCAATGTCTTCTTCTTCTTCGTCTTCTTCTAACCTCCCCTCCGCTCGCTAACCACTTCTTGTTTAGCTGCTTTCAAAAATTTTATGGCAGGCTCGACTACTGACCAAAGCGACCACCACCACCGGCCTGGCCGTGCCTGGTTGGGCCGAGCCTGGTTTGATCTGGTCTGCTCTGGGCCGCGGCAGAAGCAGAAGCCAAGGCGACCTTCACTTGGCATTCTGTCGCTTGCCCACTGGAGGGTCTCTTCAGAGCCATAAAAACAAAAAAAAAAAGTGGAGAATGAAGCTAAAAATTTCTGCCAGTGCATTTCGGGGGCGCTGCTTATTATTTTGGCAGCTCGAATTTGTTTTGGCGCTGGCGTTGAGGCCTTTTCTTTTTTTTTTTTTTCTCTCTGGTTGATTTCAAGTTAAGATTTGAATGCTTCCAGCTCGAGACAATGCCACGATGTTGTTGTCCTGGTCGTTGTCTGCTTCTGCTTCTTCTTCTTCTTCTTTTGTGTGGCGCTTTGTGGCCTGGCTGACTTTTTTTTGTTTTTTTTTTTTTTTGTTCGTGCTTTTCGGTTCGTTTGGCTGGTCTGTCCAAGTGATCTTGAGCTCGTTTTCTGGCTGGCCAGTCTTTCTGTTTATTCCTTTTGCTTCGCTTTATTTTATTTTATTCTTTTTTTGGCTGGCGCCTGCGGTATGCCTTTGTCGTCGTCGTGGTCTCCTCCAACATTGCTTTTGGGGGCTTCGTTTACGATTGTCGTCTTGTCGTCGTCGTCGTCGAGGAGGAGCGGAGCGGAGCAAAGCAGAGCTGCGCTGCGCTGCGTATATGAGAAATGATCAGAGACATGAGAAACAAAAGATTTGCAAATGTCTTTGGCTTTTTGGACAACAAGCCGCCAGAGCTGCCGACAAGCTGATTGTTTTCTTGTTGCTGTTGTTGTTGTTGTCGCCGTCGTTTGGGCGCCCACCGCCGCCGACTTGGTCGCAGTTTCGGCCGCCGCCCATTTACAAGGCCTGGGACAGGTGATGGGATCGCTTGTTGACTTTTTCTATAAGCTAACCGCTTCTTCTTCTTTTTCTTCTTCTTCTTGTGATGCTGGTGCTGGTGGTGGTGGTGGTGCTTCTTTGAAGCCTGCTCAATTTAAGCCAAGCCAATTACATACAAAATACAAGGAGCTGACAAGCTTGGCCAGGCCCCTTCGCTCTCGGCCTGGTTAACTTGTCGACACACATTCATCTTGAAATAAAGCGGCCAACTGTGTTCTCCGGCCTGACAATTTTCGGGGCGACTACGATCTGACACAGGCGCCGGCTTAGTCAGCTTCCCCCGTCTCTCTGTCTCTCTTCTCCTTTGTTCGGTGCAGGAGATCTGTTTTGGCGTATCTGCTGCTTTGCATGGAGGTGCGTGCCGACGCCATCGTCGACGCCGACACTGCCGCCGCTTACAAGCCAACTTGCGGCCAAATTGACGCCAATCGTGTGGTTGTTGTTGTTGTTGTTGCGCGTGCGCATTTGACGCATTTGGCTTACTATGCTAGGCCTTTTAATTAGGCCCGAAAAAGAACAACTTGAAATTAGAATGGCTGCGAAAAAAATGAAGAAAAAACATTGCATTCAAAGTGTTCGAGTCAATCAAGTAGTTATTTGGAATTAAGCAAAATTGTTGGGGCCCCACGTTGGGCGCCAAATAGCAGAGGATTGGAAATTAGAAGTTCTAGTGGCCTCAAATTGCTTGGCCTTGTTTTTGTGAGCCCCGCTTTAGGCCCTGATTTGCAGATTCGGAAATTCGAAGTAAGCTTTAAACTATCCTGGACCAAGTCTACTCAATTCTGCTTGAAACTGTCTGAATGACTTTAGCTGGCCCCAGATAGGGCAGCAACAACACTTAGTTTTTAGGCCAGGGACCTGCCCCACCTTGGGCGCCAAATAGCTGATTATATCACAATCTTATCATCAGTCTCAATTATTTCTGGACCACCAGAAAGTGAACCCCCCTTTACTATGTGTCCCTATCCGTATGTGCTTGTGTGTGTGTGTGTGCGTGTGTGTGTGTGGTCAACGACCAGCTTGTGGCATAAGGGTAGCGCCACACACGCACAACCCTCCCAGCAGATACTCAATGTGGCACTTAAGTCGGCCACTTGGCTACCGCTGGCATCACGCTACGCAGTTGTCGTCTGCATCGTTATTCTTGCCCGTTTTTTTTTTGTTTGTTTCTTTTTTTTTGTCTTTATCATTAAATGCATAAATGCGAATCTACAAAAGTCACCAAGAGATGCAAGCAATGCAGACCCCGATCGAAGGCAGCAGTGGTGGAAATTTATGGCACGTAAATTTTTATGCCTTGCCACATCTCTCTCTCTCTCTCTCACTCTATCTGTTTGAGACTGGTACTGGGGACAGTGGCAGAGTCAGTCTGAGTTGGCTGAGGCTGATCGGTGATCAGTTGGCTGGTAAAGATTTCCCACCAAACGCGTCGGTAGCAACGCCAGAGTTGGCTGTCATCATTGGCGTCATCGTCAGTGTGGCAATCGGCAATATGACGACGGCATCGGCCATCACATCACATGAATCTGCCATTTTATTGCCAACCTCACTTTGGCGGCAAAGTTATTAACGCACATTTTTATGGTGCTTCAGCGGCTGTTGATGGGGCTGCCGAGTCGCCACCGCAACGCCAGCAACACCGGCAACGACCACCGTCGCCACATTATAAATTAATGCTTGTAGTTTTAATTTTTCATTCGTTTCGACTTTCTTTCTGACCACCACAGTCACCACCACCACCACCACCACCATCAGCACCATCAGCACAACCAAATAAATAAATAAATATCATACAACCAAAATCAGTGAACGACCATCGAATCGCCTCGTTTGATTGTCGATCGACTCAGGGGCAGACATATGGACAGTTGGACGGTGATCGTTGGTGTCATTAGCATAGTTCAGCATTCACATGGCTATTTCTTTTTGACTGTGGGAGCACGGAAATTGTTTTGCCACCAGTCTGGCTGTCTACCCTCTGGCTATACGCTTCTTGTCCACCTTATAGGGTTTTTTGGCTGATGACACAAATTTCTTTATTCGTTGATTTCCGCTGCATTTCGAATCGAACTTTGACAATTTTGACCGAGAAAGAGGAGAACCCATAATTTCCTCAATCATCGCTACTCTGAGGGCGCAAACCAAAGAGCCATAAATTAGCATAATTCAACACTTAATTATGACTTGGGTATACAAACAAAGACAGCTGAGTATATCATTTAATTACAAAAGGAAAACCTGATTTGTTTTCTTTCCAATTGAATAAATTGAATATTGCCTACTTTATTAATGCAATTAAAATCGCTACTCTAAAAGGTCTTGAGATATTTCAGATGGAACTCATAACTTGAAGAGGTGGGCCCCAGGTTGGGTGGAATCGATTAATACCCGCAGAGTCCTACACATAGTTGAGATAAAAGGTTTCTCCCGGCACTTAGGGAAATTGAAATCTTTAATAGACCCATAGACATCAGGAAAAGCCTTAAAGCCTTCAGTTTCTAGCTTCTTTGGGCCCCAAAATGGGCGCTGTTTAATAATACTTCTGATAACCAGAAAAAGACTCCAAAATTGTTCACAACAGTTCTAAAAACTTCAGATTGTGACTAAGTTAAGCCCCAAATTGGGCGCTGTTTGGTAAAGTCAAAAAATAAGTAGGCAGCTGCTTGGATTTTAGACATTTTATTCAGTTCTTTGAGCTATAGGTTTTCCCACATTGGGAGCCCCAAGTAGGGCGCCATTTGCTAGATCTACTGACTTTCACAATTTGTTCAAATTTTTCGCTAGACATTTTCTCCAACTCGTTGAACTCAGCATGGCCCCACTTTTGGCGCTATTTGTGCCAATTTCGGGATCGCAATTAAGACGAGCAAAAGCTGTCTTCTTTTTGTTTTCGCCAGACACGCCCACCAACATAACTTCAAACACTTTACATAAACATATTTAGAATGAATTTGTGTTGCTTTCTACACAATATTTTTGTCCAAACTAGACATTCGGACCGACCGAAAGACAGACCGACAGACTGACTAATTAATTTTTATGCCCCAATCTTTGGCTACGCTCTGCTTCTGGCCCCACTCCGCTTCTGTGTTGTTAATTAAGCAAAGAACTTGAACATTTTTTTTTTTGGAGGCTCTTCTGCGGCCTTTTAATATGCGCCCATAAAAGCAGCCACTCACTGGTCAACTGCCACCATCGCCGCCACCACCGCTGCCACCAGCGGCACAGCGTGTGGCTCTGCCTTTTTATGTATGCCCACACACACGGTCGTTGCCCATTTCATTCATTAAACCCGAACAAAAGAAACAAAGAAAAAAAATAGATGCCTAATCAAAATTTAAATATTAAACAAGTGTCGATTTGTTTCTTTCCTCTTCTTCTTCTTGTTTTTCTGAATCGAAATCATTATAAAAGATTTTTATGGTTCAGAGCAATAAAACTGGAAAACCCTTGACATCTTCGATTGATTGATTCAAATCTCACAAAACGAAAAAAAAACAGAAAAAAAATTAAGTTATAAAAATACCAAAAAGAAAACCTAACAATTCTCTTAGGGTCTTGGCACTTAGGCGGCGCTACTGAAATGTGCCGAACCGCCGATAAGATAAGTGAAAAAAAGTAACAAAACCGAAATTCGTGGCCTCACTTTGAGAGTGATAAATTTGTCAATTCTGTTATGGGGCGATGGCTGCCCCTACCGAATTTCACACCGACTGGGCAAACTTGTTTCTCCATTTGAAAAAACAAAAAAAAAACGGCGACTCTTTTTGTAGGTCAATCAGATGGGATTTTCTTTGGGAATATTATTTTTTTTATCTATTTTGGCTTCTGGAATTCTGGGCTACTGTTTCGGCTTTCTCTGGGGCTTTGGCTACACTTTTGTTTTCATTTGCATAAAACACATTTCGTTTGCCATTCATAAAAAAAATTGTTAAAGACAAAAAAAAAAAAAAAAAACAAGTGAGAAAGAAACCGGCTCAATTCGATGTTAGAGGAAGGAGAGTCTGTCGTTTGGACACATGGCGTATGCTTAATTTATCGACACTTAATGTCATTTGAACCTGACTGAACCTGTGCCTTTAATTAAACCCAACCCACTTCTCCCCCTCTCGATCCACTCGATCCTCTATCTGCCAGGCTCTGGCTTGATCTGGGCCTGACTCTGGCTTGCTTAACACTTGTCCATGTCGCCAGAGAACAGGGCCAAAAACAACCAAACAGTAGCTGGCCAAGTGTCGACTACGTCGTCATTCAGTTATTCGTTGTTGTTGTTGTTGTTGTTCTTTTAAACTGGCAGGCAAGTTAAGTAGGCCCGCATCATCGCATATGCATGCGTGCAAATAAATTTGTCTTTTAGTAATTGCCGAGTGTTGCCAGAGAAAGAAGCAGAAGAAGACGGCAAAGTAGGCAGGAAGCCGCTGTGAGACAGACAGAGAGTCAGTTGATTTGCCGCCGCCTTTTTGGTATCATCATTAACGTTTTAAGCTGAATTTCATTAAGCAGGCTCGACTCGGCCTCCTCAGGCCAGGCCAGGGCGGGCCAGGCAGTCAGGTAAGTCCGACCCAGGAAGATGCCCAAAAAGATTGACAGAAAAAGTGACATTTTCGTCTTTGCTCTGGAAACAGTGGGCCTCATCATTTGCCCAAGCCAAAACAATTCCAGAGCATTAAGGAATTATTCATTGCTGGGATAAAAGAGAATCGGAACCCTCTAATATTTTAGAATTCTCTGTCAACTTTCTTGGTTCCTTAGGGATCTGAAAAAATCTATATTTTCTTATATCTCAAATCTGAAAATATTCAGACTTTCTTGAGACTAGTTTGCTCCCACGACTCTGTAAATATCTGAGATCTTGATTCCTATTGATCCTAAAGTTTCTACGAATATTTTTGACTCAGATGAAGGATAATAAATTCATTCTTCAGCCGAGAAGATCTTACCAGATTCTTAACCCTAATTTGCCTTGGAAATTTCAAGGTATATTTTGAACTCACATCTTCATTTTGCTAGTCCGAAATGGTTAGGAATTTTAGCTTGGATGTCAATTAGAATCTCATCAAGTTTTCTCCATTTTTTGACTTCGAAATCTCAAGGAACAATTTAGATATTTGGAATTTCTTGAGCCCTAAAACCTTAAGGGATTTTCTCCAAGAATCTTAAGCAATATTCTGAGTTCATCTAGGAGGGCCTGAGTTCTGAGAATCTCAAGGAATATTTGTTCTAGCCACCTTTTTGATTGAACTCCTAAATTGGTAGAAAGGCTTATCAGAACTTTTTAAGGTTTCCCCCCAGTTTGTATGATAAATCTCAAGGAATATTTTGATCTCAATTATTTCGAGAGGTCACCAGTAAATATTCCATTCCCAAAGTTAGACTTGTAAATTTTAAGTTCCAAATTAGTTTTGATCATTTTTTTTTTCTATTAAAAAACCACCACGATTTCTTTTTGATTAAGAAGAAATAAATCAAACTGGAATGAAAAATTAAACCAAATGAAAAACCCCAGAGTCTGAAGGAGTGAGAGAGAGAGAGAGAGTGAGAAGGCGGGGGATGAGCAGACCATGAAACACACGTTATTTGACTAAATATACAACGGACCAAACACCATCAAGACAACAAGAACAAAATTATAAGAAAAAAAAAATAAAATAAAAATAAATAAAAAATTTAGTTTCTTTTTTTTTTTTTTGAGTTTTTTTTTTTGTATTTTTCTCTGTGGTGGACAATCGCTTAATGGCTCGCCTGCTGAAACATGAAAAAATACTCAAGTGTTATCGATTAATGTCCAAGTCTAGCAGCTACCGAACGAGCGGCTGAAACTAAAGTCACCTTAAAACAAAACACACACACACACACACAACAACAACAACAAATACAAAGAAGAATAAAAAAAAAACTCGTTGATTTGTGCTGCCACTTTTTTTTCTCTGCTCTTCTCTCTGTTTTTTTTTTTTTGCTGCTCATCCAAAACTCAGTGGCTAAATGGACGACAAAAACAACAGCAACAACGATCAGGTTGTTGTTGTTGTTGTTGGTTCTTTATTATGATTATTCGCCTTTTTAATAAAGAAGAACAAACGATGCCGACAAATATGGCAAAGTGATCAACAAACTGGCAAACCGTCGCCGTGCACCAGCGAACCTGGCCAATTGACCGACTCGTCGATGGGAGGGGGGGGCAATCGAGGGGCTGCTGGCATAGCAATTGCGGCATTTTGATGGTGCTAATGTCATCGAGCGTTGAACACCTTTATCAGTGTTGCACACACAAACACAGAGAGAGAAGCATATGTGGCACTGCCAAGTTGCATGTTGCATGCGACACAAACACAACCAAAGACGGCTTCAGGCATTCCGGCTTATCGCTAAAATAGCCAAAGCCAAATAGCCTCCGTTGCCGCTGCCGTTGCCGTTGCTGTTGCTGGTTCGGACCAAAGACAAAAGGCCGACAAATGCAAGTCTCGATGGCAGCGTTGGCGCGGTGGTGGGTCGCCAATTCAATTTATTAGCTGCAATAAAACGCAAATCATCCGTTTGTACGGGCTGCGTTGGTTCGGCCAAAAGTGTTGAAATCATTTGAAATATTTGTCATTTCGCTAGATAGGAGGGACACGGGCTAATGGCCTGGTTACCAGCCCGGCCCAAGAGTGCCTCGGAGTGCAGCAACACGCACTTTTTATTGTTTATCGAAAGTGCTCTTTCCATTCTTGAGTTGTGAAAAATTGTCTTATTCTGAGACGTGACCAGTTTGCTTTTAGCCTAGGAAAATTCTCTCAATGAGAACTTAGGATTTTATCAATTGGTTTGGCTAACTAGAAGCTCAAGATTTCTGGCCTGAAAAGGAGAAATAGACAGTAAGATATAAAGACCTTGTCAGCTATCGATAGTCTCAAGAATTCGGAATTCGGATTAATAATGGGCAAATCAGTGAGATCTTAGGGGCTTATCTATCAGGCCTAGAATATATCTAAAAATCATAGGAAGTTTCTTGAAACTGATTGAGACCCTAAATACTTTGATAGATAGCTGAATAATTGATACATTTTTATAGATTTTTTATGACTCGGACTATCTATAAATAGTGGGCAGATCAGTGACATCTTAGGGGCTTAGCTATCAGACCTAGAATATATCCAAAATCATAGTAAGTTTCTTGCAACTTATTGAACTTTTGGCTATATATTTGAGACCCTAAATACTGAATAGTTGATACACTTTTATAGCTAAAGATTTCAAGATTTTTTATGATACATGATAAGCTCAATAGATCTCTCCCTGAAGTTGATTGGAACTGGGAAATGTACCAAATTAAAGGACTAAAATAAAGACAATTCTACTTCTTGTTTAATGGAAATTATTTACATACTTATATATAGGGATATGGCTGATTAGTTGGATCATAGATTTATTTCAAAGGTTCGAGAATATATCAAAATTCAGGGACATCTTTTTGAAGACGTTGGCTCTTTTTCTGGTTTCTTTAAAGAGCTTTATCAATTTTTGTTTGATTTAAAATTGACTGGCTTATTTGCCCTGAAGACAACCAAAGTTCAATAGAAGAATCCATAGTTTTCTTCAGGGATCTCAATAATTTTGGATTCGTCTTATCGATGTAGTTTATCTTCCAACTTTTTCTTTAAGTTCCCCCAACTTCCTCTTCAAGTTGATCAAAAGAAAGAAAAGCCCATCGAACTGGGCAGGCATTCCCAATCGTTTCCACTGAACATTTGATTATTTGGCTCATTTATTTGTGGCATGCCTCATCGAATCTTGCGCTTTAAGCAAAAAAAAAAAAAAAAAAAATAGAAAAAAAAATCCCCCGAAGAGTGCAAAAAATCATGTAGAAAAAAGCAGCGATCAAAGCAGCAAAAGGGAGAGGCTGAGTGCTCTGGATTTTCCACCGTGTTGGCCAATCGACTGTGACCAGCCAATTTGCATGTAACCAAACAACCAAACAAACAAATAAACAAACCAAAAATCTAAGAAAACAAAAGCAATGGCAAAAAAAAAGTGGCGCGCCGGCGCAGATTGAAAATGTTAAAGAATCGAGGCGACGGAGGCGAAGCCATTCCATTCACCGCCCATTTTGTTTAGCAAATTTGCAATTGGCTGGCGTCTTTGTGTCGGCCGGCCAGTTAGGCCAACTTGGCCAGGCCAAAACGACTCGGCCAACCAGACAACCAAAGGCCGTGATTGTTTTTTTCTTTAGTTTTTTTTTTTTTTTTGCCTTTGCGAAATGTTCCATAAAACCAGCGGATGGCAACCGGTGGCTGTGTTGGCTTCTTTTTTTTTTTTTTGTTCATTTTGGTTTTGACTATAACTCTGTTTCGGACAATCTCTCTTTTTTTTTGTTTTGTTTTTGTGGCGAACTCCCCCGCCCCTCTAGTCTTTTGGGTCTTGTGTGTGTTTTTCAGCCCGATTCGTGTTGTCATTAAAATGTAAATCCATTTAATTAACATTTTTCCAACATTTGTTTCTCTGCGCCGTCTTAAAAAATAAGAAGAAGAAGAAGACGACGAAGAGGGAGAGGGAGAAAATAAAATGTGACTTTATGCGACCACCTAAAAAGATAAGATGAAAACCCCCCGCACCAGCCTCTCCTGTGGCCAGAGAATTGCTATTCTTCTTCTTCGTGAACTCTTTGATGGACTAGTCCAATATTTATATAAATATTTTTTTTTGCCAAAAATAATCAATTCACAACTCCTTTCCCAGATCAACTTCTCTCCTTCTTCTTATTTACAGGCTGCCTGGGTGGCAGTAACCCTAAAAAAAAAAAACAAAAAAAAACAAAAAAAGAAATATTTTCTTATTTTTGTTTTGTTCTTTCGATTAAAATTATGCATAATTTACAGATTAATAAAAGAATAAAATAACCGATTCTGTGTGGTAGGCCCGATTTGTCTCTTTGTCGCCCCGTCACCGCGTCCCTCCATCTGTCTACCCGGTGAATCGAACTGGCTTAATTAAGACATGTTCCCAACACAGAACAGATCATATATATATATATATATTGTATCGAAAATCCAGCTTAATAAAGCTCAACTCGCATAGACAAAAGAAGATGCCCAGCCAAAAGAAAAAAAAAAAAAAACAAGAAAGCAACCCGACCAGGCCACTAATTTACTTTGGAGAGGGCAGAGTTATCTGATCTGGTGAATGGTGCTGGTGGTGGTGGTGGCTGGGTCCACGACCAGAGCGCTTCAATTATCTGCATAATTGGTCAACAGGTAGCCAAAAAAAAAAAAAAACAAGAGACTAAAACTAAAATTAAATAAGAAAAAAAAAGAAGCCACATCTTCGCATCTAATTGAGTGGTCCGTAGAAATTCGGATAAATTTATGAGTGCTTATCTTGGTTAGCTCTGAGAAGTTTTATTGCTCTTGATATAGTTCCATATGACTTTCTATTCTTTCTGCACTTGTAAACTCGAACAAGCTGACAAATCAATTTAAAGCTACTTCAGATTGCCTGAGAAATTTCAGTTCTGAGCTATCAAAAAGCTGAGCTCAGGGGAGTCCCAATTCTTAAGAATTGCTTAACATTTAAGTTTCCTAACTATTTAAATACTTTTTCAAGGAAAACTGCTACCTTCTTGGGTAATTGGTTCCTCCTGAAACTGCCAGGATCACTTAGAGTTCCCTCTGTCTATTTGGAAGCTTTGCACTTTTCTGAATGAAGGAGTTCTTGAAGGTAATAGGACACTTTGAAATAGCTTTTCGAGGCCACTGGACTCTTGAAATTGATCATGATCACTTCGATATCTATTTAAGCATTTCTCTGTATGCGTTGATCTCTGGAAATTGGAATGATCCCTTTGAGCTTTATAAGGAATCGAATAATTGACCTCAAGCTTTGATTTTCTCCAAAACAAAACTATAAGTATTACCTCGAAATAGTTTTTCGAAGTCTCTGATCTCTTGAAATTGCCCAGATCACTCTGCTTTTCTTAAGGGGCTTGAACCCTTTGAGCTCTATGAGGAATCGAATGATTGATCTTAAGCTTTGAATTTCGTATAAACATTCCGAGAGCAAACAGACTAGATCACTTTGAAAAAGCTTTCCGAATGAACAGAACTTTTAGAATCAGCTGAAAGGAATTAAGCTCAAATACTTACCTGCTGATCTTTCTGTCATATCTCGATCAGTTTATGTATATTCTTAAATGATTTGAGTTACTCTTTCGAAGAGACTGATCTCCTGAATCTTTAAAGATCAAGGCAACTGACTTTGTGCCAAAAAGCTCAACAGAGTTGCTAAGATTTAATCAAACTCAAAGAAATCTATATTAAATTCGAGTTTAATTTATTGAGAGATCATCAAATTGATGAGTTAATCAAACCACTGAGCCAGGCTACTTTATCATTAAGAAGAAAGTCTTTTCTCATTTAAAATGCATTTATCAATTGATTCCATTTCAAACTGGAGGCAAGATAATAATTGCTTGATATTTGTTAAGAATTTTCGAAGACCGAAGATCTGTTGATCCGATTTGCTATTGCCAATTCCATAAGATTTATGAGATTGAAGAAAAGCTCTTAACTATCTCGTTCACTAATAACTCTCAAGATCAATTAATCAAGAACCGAGACAAAGTAGAACAGGTTCACAGAAATTCTCTATAGAATTCTTCAAAATATTCAGTAGATTTATCAAGTGAATAGAAAGAGGGAGAGAATAGATTTTGAAATTCTAGAAAATTCCTTGAAAACTAAAGCAAAAGAAAGAGAGATATAGAAAGAGAGAGGGAGAGAAAGAATAAATTGAAATTCTGTAAATTCCTTGAGAGGAGAAACAAAAGTGGCTTGCATGGAGTTGCTGATCACATGTTGTGTTGCTTGACAAACCGTTAACAACCACAACAGCAACAACAACAACAACAGGCAACAACAAGCATGCCAAATCAAAGTGTGAGTGATCATTCAATTAGGCACGCCAACAAGGCGACAGCACTCGGCGAATAACGACAGTAATCACACAAAACTTGATGAAACACAACAACAACAACAACAGCATCACAACAACAACAACAACAGAAACAGAAACAACCGAGCCCTGACAATGACAGAGAGATACGACGAAGGGGTGAGTGTGGGGGGGGGGGGTGGAGGAGGGAGAATAAAGTCAACTGCCACAGTGCCATCATCAGTTAAATTATGTGATAATATGCCAACAATGAGTGTGCAACAGCAATCACAACAACAGCAGCAACAACAGAGGCAGCAATTGTTGCCAACAACAACAACAGCAACAACAACTTTGGGCTGGCAATCAACACGCAAAAGCCCAAAACAAACGTGTCGATTATTCTGACTGCTTTTCTTCATGTTGTTGTTGTTGTTGGGGCAGAGGGAGTAGGCTGGGGGGGAGGATGAGAGTCACACATGACTAGCGTGAAAGATCGCTTGAGTAACTGCACGTAATAACAACAACAACAACAACGGCAACAACAATTGCTGTCAAGCAGCAAAGTTGTCACCCGTTTTGAGCAAAACGAAAATTGACGCACCTTTTTTGGTTGGGCCAGCAATCAAACCCAGAGGATGCCAAAGTCAACAAGGTTAGCCAGCAGGGAGCAGGCAGCAGATAGTTGCCAGTAGACAAGAAGAGCTTGTCAATATATATATATATATATATATATATATATATATATATATATATATATATATATATATATATAGAGTGATTAAGTGTTTGCCACGCCAGTTTACAAACATGAACTTGAGAATCTTGGTAGACCTAAAAAGATTGAATTTTCTGTCGACGCTTTGACCAACTTTGTGTCTCTGGCATCGAACGTGTGGCTATGCCGGAGCTTTCAATGATTTCAAACTTGGAATGTGGCTCAAAAAAAAACTTTTTCCTAGACTCATTAAAAAAAAAAACAGGAGGGAGAGGGAAATGAACAAAAAAAAAAAAAGAAAAATAGATTTAGGGCAGAAAGAGTTGAGGTGGGCCGCCCTCGCTAGTGACCAATATAAAAATGGGTAAGGGTAATAAGTCTGCACCATATTTGCCGCATAATTGCATTATCTTTTCAATCAATACAAATGCCAAATCAAATCATGACCAGCAGAGGCCGCAGACCAACATGTTGCTGCCTGTTGCTGCCAGCAATTTCAACAACAACAGCAACAACAACAGCGCCTGGCCTAGTGAAACAGGCAGCTCAATTGGCCTAGCCTGAGCTGGCCTGGGCTTATGTGTGTGTGTGTGTGTGTGTGGAGGCAAGTGTCTGTCTGGGCTTTGTCTTGCCTCTGGCAGCAACAATTTTTACAACACTGGCGCTCTCAGGCAAGTTGTTGCTGTTGTTGTTGTTGTTGTTGCTGGGGGCGCTGATTTGTTGCTCGTTTGGCTGAGTGACGACTGCGTGGCGTCCGTGTAATCGCACTTCATGTCTAATTAGACTTGTTTATGCCCATTTGGAAAAATGAAAAGCCACAACAACCCAGACAGACAATCAGACAGACCAGGCGGACAGACCAGACGGACGGACGGACACATTATTGTGCATGTACAATTTTTTTTTATTATTTTTTATGGCTATCTTCACGGTTATTTTCATTTAAATCGCAATTCAAACTCGACAACATCGAGCGCCGGTGGGAGGGGCTGGAAAGGGGCGGACTTAAGTTAGTGTGTGTTGTTCACAATTATGAGAAAAAAAAAAGAAGAAGAAGACAAATGACATTTTAAATGACAATTTTGCGCCTTTTGCAGGCGCTGAAAAAATATAAAATAAAATAAAATAAATAAAAATTAATGTAATAAGGCAAAATTGTTTAATCCATTAAATTCCAGACACATTTCAATATAATAATAAAATAATTATATTTAGATACATTGTTGTTGTTATTGTTGTTGTTGTTGTTGGAGAGCAAAATGAATTTATGTGTCGATAAATTCGAAGCAAATTAGCCAACGACTGTTTTAAATGGTCAACAACAATTTATGGACTGTAGCATCGACTGGCATCATTCAAATGGCTCAGTTATTCATTTAATCAATTCTTTGTTCAACTGAGACTTGTCTAGTTGTTATTTTCGTTGTTGTTGTTGTTTTCGGCCATTTGTCTGATTGATGAAGGCCAAAGCGTTTCGGCAATGAAATGCGGCCTTTTAAAGGCAAACCCCAACTCAGACCAATCCGGACTACACTCCACCTCAGCCCTACGCTTAGTCTGGGCCGGTACAGTTGTGTCTTCTTTCTACTTCTCAGAGACCAGGCCAGTACAGTACGCTCCAAAACTGTCTAGATGAGCCTTCTCTCTTCCCTTTCTAGCAAAGCGTGGAATGGTGCAATAGCTTTCCCTTTCCCTCCCCACTGACACTCAGGCCAATTTGACAAAATGGCGCTGTCATTTTTTTTCACAATTTTGAGTATTTTTTTTTTAATTCGAAAAAGGCTGAAATTTTGAAAAAAAAGACTGGGAAAAAAATTAATTAATTTAAATATTTTCCTGAAAGAATCTTTAATTCGAAAAAGGTTGAAATTTTCCGTAGAAAAAAATTAAGTTTAGGAAAAAGTAAAAATAATTTTTGTCTCAAAAATTGTTTAATTCGAAAATGGCTGAAATTTTGTAAAAAAAAGGAAAATTTAATTTTAGAAAAAAAAATAAAAAAAATAATTAATTTCAACTTTTTCCTCACAAATTCTTGAACTTTTGCAAAGAAAAAATTTAATTTTAGAAAAAAAGAAAACAATTAATAAATTTAAATTTTTTCTCACAAATTTTTGAATTCGAAAATGACTGAACTTTTGCAAAGAAAAAAATTAATTTAAGAAAAGAAAACAATTAAACAATTTAAAAAAAAAATTAGTTTTAAAAAGTATGAAAAAAAATTTATTTCGAAAATATGAAGAAATTAATTAATTTAAATTTTTCGCCAAAAATGTTTTAATTCGAAAAATGCTGAAATATTCTGGTGACAAAAATTTAATTTTGAAAAAAAAAAAAAATTAATTAAAATAATTTTTTTTTCCTCAAAAATATTTTAATTCGAAAAAGTCTGAAATTTTCCGTAGAAAAAAAAATTTTGGAAATATGAAAAAATTTAACAAAATTAAATTTTTCCCTCAAAAATTTCCTCCCAAAATTTATAGTCGTTTTTTTAAGTTAAAAAAAATCCTCTCAAGAATTTCTATATAAACCAAAGACTTCTTGTTAGTCACACTTGGCTAAAAGTGAAAGAAAATCAAAAAAAAAAAAAAAAAGAGACCAACCCAAAAAGTAAAAATAAGAGAAGAAAAAGCCGCCATTGGTGGTCCAAAGAGGCGTGTAAATCAAGCTCTCAGTTCCATGTAGATATTTAGATACAAAATCCACTACACAACAACAACAACAACAAGAATAGCAATTACAACACAGCCGACCAGACCAGACCTGGCCAGACCAGGGCAGACACAGGCCGGGCCAGAGTGGCAGCAGCAGCAGCAGCCGTAGGCCTTCGTCACTGGCAACAACAAAGCCGTCAATAGCAACGCCATCAACTTGGCTAAGACTCTTGCCGGGCCAACTCAGTTGGCCAGGTTTTTTTTCTTGTTATTGTTGTTGTTGTAAATGGCCTAATGTTGCTGTTGTTGTGGCGCAAAAAAAAAAAAAAAAAATTACATGAACAAAATGGCGAGAGATCAGCTTGTGAGGTCCCCCACACGCAGCCAACAACAACAACAACAGCAACAATGAGACTGGTCTAGGTTTAGGCCAGGCAAGATCATTGTTGTTGTTGCAGTTGCCGTTGTCATCGCTTGTCTTTTAATCGAACTTTTCTCGTGGCAAAAGCAAAAAGGGAGAGCGAGAGAGAGAGAGAGAAAAACTTGAATTGGCCAAGTTGGCAAGTTGGCCTGCGAGTTATGGTAATTAAAAAGGTGTTCCTTTTTGCAACAATCGAATCAACTTGGCCGACAACCTCGTCGTCATCGTCGTCATGCTTGGGAGGTCTTGTTCAGGTCTCCCGGCTCCCCCTCCCCCTACCCCACCAACCCGCCAGACAAGAAATTCATATTTTATGACAAAAAGTCAAAGCGACATTCGAAAAGTGTTGTTGTTGTTGTTGCTTTCCTTCGACTCGTGCATTTTGGTGGGTGGTCTCCATCAGGTGTGTGTGTGTGCAACAACAACAACAACAAGAAGTTGCAACAATTTTGCTCCCAAAAAATGTTTAAGCCATTTCAAATGATTAGTTTTTTTTTTATTTGGTTTTGTTTTGGTCTTCTTTTCCTGAAAAGAAAAAGAAAGATTTTCGTTTTTTTTTTTTAAATTTAAAATTTAATTAATAATTTTGTTTGTCATTCTCATCCTATATCCGTTTAGACCATATTGAACTCGATGCATAAATATCAGCCGCGCTTTCATTTGGTGCGGGCAAATGATATTTTGAAATTGCCCTATTCAACATTTCGGACGTACGTGTTCAAGGAGACGGAATTCATAGCCGTGACTGCATATCAAAATGAAAAGGTAATTATTACACATTCCATATTTATATAGATTTGTATTCTTTGGCTAATCGAATTGGTCTATACATTTACAGATAACTCAATTAAAAATTGATAATAATCCTTTTGCCAAGGGTTTTCGTGATACTGGTGCCGGCAAGCGGGAAAAGAAGTGAGTATCACTAGTGTTTACCCATATAACATAGAATAAAGAATATCTGAAGTACCTCAAAATAGTCCCAAAAATAATCTATGATAAGTTCTTCAAAATAGTCCCGAATTTTATCTCTGATAAGTGAGAGAATCTACAAATGTTTTGGAAGGGAACGAGACTTGGGAGCCCAGGGTTTCCCTTGGGTTTTAATTCGGATTGATATAAGTCTTGAGTGTCTAGGGTCTCTGGGAGCCTGGATAAAATATTTACTTAGATTTTCATAAAGAGAACTGGGGTAATTATAGATCCTCAGAGGTCTTGGGAATTCTTCGAATAAAATTGCCCTATAATGCCGAAATATTTTAGAAAAAAAGAGTCTCGATTTTAAGGGAATTTGATAAACTTCTTAGGACTAAAATAATACAAAACCTTTTCAAAAGAAACTCTAGGGAATAATTATTCATTCATATTCTTAGGAACATGGGCTTTCAGGCCTTTGACAACGCTTAGCTCAGATCTTGCCAAGAAATTCCCTGGGAAAAGTAAAGATCTTATTAAATAAAATTAGGGATTAAATATCACCTGGGCTGACCTCTATGCATAGGCTAAAGCAGAACAAGAAATTTCCAAAAGACCTCTGTTGATATTATAAAGAATCTTCAATTGTTTAGGGCAATAAATTTCTTAGGGAACGAAGCTTAAGATAAAATTCTTTGATCAATAAAAATGAGATATTTTTTTTAAGAATTTTATTTTTTTTTTAGAGCCCTTAGGACCCTGAAAATAACGTCCAGAAAAGTAGAAATTTTAACCAGGAATTTTACAAGACAGAGAGAAATTCAAAGAAATATGTCTTGGTTATTCCCATTCGAATAGCTCAAGGAATTTTTAGAGCAATCTCAGAAATATCTAAGGATAGCTAGAAATATGCCCTAAAAATCCTAGAAAAACCACCCTGAAATCTAGAAGTAAGAATCCGAAAACATTCTGGAGGAAAGAAACCCTTATAGAAAAATAGAACTTTGAGTTCCAACAAAGCCAAAAAAATATAAAAAAAAATGTTAGCCCAGAGAACAAAAATAAAAGGAGAGCTCTTCGATATTTTAGATAAAGCCTGGCCATATAATACTCAGTTCTGGGCAGAATCTTTGTCTGCTTCAATCTAATTAGGAAAGCTCTGGATTTGGGAAAAAAACCTAAATTGGTTTTTAGGCTGGACTAACTCAAAGGACCTTTGTTTTTTGAGGATTCTTTCAATTTTTCTTGTATGCCATGTGTATGTGTGTGTGTGTGTGTGTGTTTGTGTGTTTGTCTTGTGTTTCATTAACTTTTGTCAAATCTCTTTTTGCGGAACTAATTAGGCGACCTGTCAAATTGCTTAATCAATTGAAGAGCAAAAGGAAGAAGAAGACTAAACTAAGAGAGAGAGGGAGTGCGTGTGTGTGTGTGTGTGTGTGAAAGAGAGTGAGGGGGCTAGAGAGACATTTAACCAAACAGATTAGAAAGCCTGGGAGAGTGAGCGAGATGGCCTCACTTGGTCCGCCCAAAGCAGGAAGCTTCTGTCCTGATGATGAAGAGATGACTGGCACCTCAGCAACAACAACAACAACAACAACAAAAACAAGCAGAGCAAATCTATTTAATTTTTTTTTGTATTTTTCTTTGCCTCAACTTGTAATCCATATTGATGGATTGATTTCAATTTCCTGGTTTGTTTGTCGAATGCTGCCGCTGTTTCTTCTTCTTCTTCCTCGTCTTGCAACCCTCGGACAGCAGCAACAACAACAACAGCAACAAGCTTGTTCATGTTGGTCAAAATGCTTTTGATTCTTGCTGGAAAATCTGTGCTTTTCTTGTTGTTTTTGTTTTTTGTTGTTGCCACACAGATTCAAAGAAGAAGAAGAAGAAGAAAATAAGAAAACCTCAAAAGTAAACACCGCACAGTGGCCAGCAGAAGGCAAACAAGCCAAAATCAGAAGGATGCCAAGCTTGTTGCCTCATCTTCTTCTTCTTCTTCTTCCTCATCATCCTCGGAGTAGTTCCGGTTTCCGGCCGCATCACTCAGCCCTGGTGGGTGGCTCGAAGGACTTGGCATAATGATGAATGACATTTAATAGTGAAAAGGACACAGCGGAGCAGTGGTGGGCGGGAGGAGGGGTTAAAGCTTTTCAATGACTCGACTTGTTCCACGTTACAAATCAATTTTCACCGAACCAAAAAAAAAAAAAAAAAAAGAATTAGAAAAAGTCAAAATCACAGCAAATCGAAATAGACAACTTGATGAAAATGTGGAAAATTTAGAAAATGTCATTCCCCATTGATGATGATAATAATGATGACAAAGACAGAGAGACAGAGAGAGAGAGAGGGAGAAGAAAAAGTTTACAAACAAGAGAAATAAGAAGAAGAAGAAGAAACAAGTTTCCAAAAACGAAACAAGTTTATTCATTCAAACTGACACAAACAATTTACTCCAGTCGATTTGTGAGGTTAGAGAGAAATACCAAATGATTGGCATTAGCGTTGATTTGACTGACTGACTGACCTGGCCCAAGCCAGAAGAAAAAAAAAAAAAAAACATATATATATATTTGGAATATAGGAGTGGAGGCCACCCACCAATCCTATTCAAGCCAAACCAAATCAAACCAATCCATCCATTTATACCAACTGTCAGGCGCAATCTAGTGAATGTCGTGGCCAGAAGGCTGAGCCACTAAACCAAACTTGCTACGCCCCTGGAACCTTTGAGACGATCAGGCTGAGGGGGCGGAACCTAAAACGGATGCCCGGAAAGAAAAACCAAATCAACACAAATCGAAAACCTCAGCAGAGACTAACGGACTTTGACGTTGACAGACAGGCACAGTGGTACGCAGCCTATTCATCAAGGATAAAAAAAAAAAATTCCAAAGGATTTTAAAAATGAAATAAACATTTTTTAACACACACAAAAAATACAAAAAAAACAAAAAATATTTTCTAAGAAAAAAAAATTTCCAACAAAAAATTTTTCAAGTAAAAATTTTTTCCCAAAAAAAAAAAATTATTTTTAAAAGAATATATACAAAAATTAAAAGAATCCCTAGAAATTCCCTTGAACTCAAATTCATAATATTTTGTCAAGCAGCTAACCACTGTGCCAGAGTATCAACTTCATAGATCTGTCTCGCTCTAGCTTGTGGCCTTAGGTCAGGCTGTGGCTTTTTTGTTCCTTACTTCTCGCAGTCAGTCAAAATCAAAGACATTTTCATTATGTTTCGTTGGCATTAAACTGCTTTGTCATTGATGTGACAGGCTCGTGTCATTCTTACCACACCCTCTCCTCCCCAACCCTCTCCTAACCATCTCAGCAGTCAGAGTAACTTCTTGCCCAGAGTTGACTACAAGTTTCCAAATTCTAATTATAAATTAAGTGTTTTTGGCAAGTTGACTATGTGTGTGTGTGTGTCTGTGTGTGTGTGACTCAGGAAAGTATGCTAGACGAAAGCTGTTTAAGAGAATGAGTAACGTGGTAACCACAGCGCTAAGCCGCTTAACTCGGTGCTGAAATCCCCCCAAAAAAAAAAAAAAACACAAACGCCGCTCAAGTCAAACTCGCATTTCAATTAGCCAAATCATGGAAATTTATTCTCTGCTTTTTTGTTCACCAGCAAAAAAGAGAGAGAGAGTGGAAGTGGGAGTAGCAAAAGTCCAGTTATTGTCAGCAATGTTTTTTTGTTGTTGTTTTTGGTCTTCTTTTTGTTTTGATTTGAATAAGTCGCCGGCAATTAGAAGAGCTTAGTCAACTCTTTCTTTTTTGTTGCTTAAATTAATTTGAGTGTGATGCTTTTGCCTCTGATAAGCATAAGCCAAAGTTGGAGTTTACCACAAAAAGAAAAGAAAAAAAAAACATTTAAGTAGCTCAACATATTTTTTTTTTTTCGAATTGGTTAGAATTTGTCAACCCTTTGGGCAATGCGGTGACAATCAGAACGCTCCATTAGCACTAAAAAAAAAAAAACAACAACAACGACAACAGCAACCACAGAACAACCATGGCAACATCACAAAGTCGACGCTGACGTCGACGCCGCCATCAAAATCGTTTGAGTGCGATTAAACCCGTTAACTTTTGTCATAAATGCGAGCAACAAGGACAGAGAGAGCCTGCCCGACCAGCACAGCACAGCTCACCACTCAACAGTGTAAGCGTATGCAAAGTGTGAGAGAGAGAGAGAGGGAGAGTGCAAAAATGCCATTGAGCTGAGGCGGCTCAGCAGCAGTGCCGCTAATTGGTGGCAATGCCAATTTTAATGAAGATGGCAATGATTGCATGCTCAATGTTTCTAATGACGCTCATGATGATGTTGGCAACTTTGGCAGCGTGCGCAACTTCCGCCGGATTTAGGGAATGCTGGAATCATAGTGGCTTTTGGGTATACGGCTTTGGACCAAACACTGCCGCCGGCCAAATGAAACGGAAGTCTAAAGTGAAAACGTTTTAACAGCAGCACTGAAAAAAAAAAATATATATAAAAATATAGACGACGACGATGAAGAAGAAGAAGAAGAAGAAGAGTACTGAGAACTGCACACAAAAGGCAATTGAAATGAGTGGTGATCCCAACTCTTGCCTTCCACTCCCCCTCTCTATCAGGGTGTTTAAGCAGCAGCAACCCCTGGCCGAGTATATAACCTGAGGCGTGTTGGTTGACAATGGGCGCGGGTTTCTTTTTATTTCTGCTCAACAAAAGCCGGAAAGCAGACGCTTTTCTATTTTATTTTCTTTTATTTTGCTCAGCGTAAATTGGCCCAGGATACTCTGGTGATAAGGCCTGGGAATTGCCTTCGTGGTTTTCCCTTTGAATTGGTTGGGTGTGTGTGTGTGTGTGGTGGGGGGTTCTTTGGTTTTTGTGGGCGTGAGTTTAAGTTGAAAATTTAGACGTAATTTAAAAATTACAGAGCACAAGGAAGACCAAAGGAAACGCCAGTAAACGTCTCGAAATTCCGCCTGGTCAAAGACTTTACCAGGAGCGCTGGCAATTGCCAGCCTTACTGAACCCAAGAGTGCCCCGACTTGGGCGCACTTTCCCGGGAAGGTTAATTCTTGCAGAATCCGCTTATCTAAAATGAATTGAGTGGTCAGCTCATTTGGCTTTATAAAAGGGTCAAGCCCCACTGGAAATTGTATCTTATTTAACTTATCGAAAACAGACCAGGTCGGACCAAAGCCCGTTCCTCTTTATATTCATATTTTTCATACAAAAGCGGAAGAATCCGAATCAGTTATTCATACATTAAATGGAGGCCCCAAATTGGGCCCTCATTAGCCCAAAAAACGACCGCACTACAAAGTAATTTTCTAGTTAACATAAGAGTTGTGGGCCAACAGGGTTGCTGCGGGAGAAAAGCAGCCCTGGTCTAAGGCAAAAGTTCGTGCGTGTTGCGGTTTGATTTGTGGCCCGGTCTGTCGGGTCCTGGCTTTAAGTAGGTGGGCCAGATACATGGCCAGGATTAGCACAAATTGATTTGCTATCAAATTAGGCAGACACACTCACCCACACACACACACATGAAAGGTTGGGCGGGGCCAGGTGTGTGTTGGAAAAATTACATGGAAAAACAGTTAAGTGTAAAAGAAGACGCCTCTGGGCAACATGGACAGAAAATATATTACATCGGTGTGGGTGATAATGATACACACACACACACATGCACACAATGATATGTGTGGTGAAGTAAATTGCCCAATTTGGAGCACGAGCCGCCAACGTTGACTGCTTTCGGCTTTGATGTGTAAACAGGGATAAGCAAAAAATAGAACCTTTTTCCATTGGTCTGTGGGCGGGGGGGAGTTGGGCAGACACTAAATTACACTAACGTGTTTTGAATTATTTTTCAATTTCATTGTCGGTCTCCTCCGACACACACACACATACACATGAGAGCTCAGCCAACTCAGACAAACTGCCGACAGTTTCCGCCCGTTTGTGTTACATTTCAATTAAGGTTCCGGCCCGCCGGGTTTTTCTGTTTATGTTGCTTCTTTTTTTTCCCTCCCCAACTCACCTTTCTCTCTCACATCCTGTGGTGGTATCTGCTATACTCTGTCCTGGGAAATTGAAAAGCATATTCAATTTGCTGGCAACACACTCAAAACCAAAGACAGTCGAATCAATTCCCTCTCCTTAAACATAAAAATATTCCTTCAATTTTCTTAACAATTTTTTATAATTTCTGTGGGGTTCCTTAAATATTTATAGGTTCCTTAGGGTCACTTGCAATATCAAGGAGTTTCTTATGACTTTAAAGACGATTGAAAGATTCCTTTGGGTTCTTTTTGATTCCTTGAACCTTTGGGTTGCTCAGGTAACAAAAGATCCCGGTTCTTTTTGTGTTTCAAAAGGTTCCTTTAGATCTCCTTAGATTTTCTGATTTTGCTGAATTTTTTAGCATAATTTCTAGATTCCTGGTATTATCTTTTAGGATTCCCTTATCTATTATGTTTTGAGGGTTTCTCCAGATATTAAAAGATTCTTAGATATTCCCCGATTTGGTTCAGACAATTGGATGTTCTAATTTGTGGCCTTGTCTCTCGTACAACTGTTGTTACAGGCAAGCTCTGATGTCGAATCGAGGGTCCGATTCGGACAAACTGAATCCCACCCATGTGAGCAGCTCGAGGGCACCCCTCCATCTGGGGCACGCAGGACGACCGCCACATTTGCATCCGCACGCGGCCGCCTTGCTGGACAATCAGCAGGACGATGAGGACAAGTTGCTGGATGTGGTCGGACCACCGCAGAGTCCACTGTTGCCTTTGAGTCATTCGCTGCAGCAGATGCATGCGCATCAGCATTCGGGTGAGTACTGAGCAGATAGAAGAGCTGCACCCAATTCTCGCCAGGTGTACTAAAGATCTGGTGTTTGCTTTCTCTTCTTTTGATTTTACAGCCTTAGCCGCCTGGTTTAATCACTTGGCTGGGGCCGGGGAGCATGCGGCAGCGGCTAGTGCCGAGGATGCCCTGCGACGCCGCCTCCAGGCCGATGATGTGGAACGAGATGGCAGCGATTCTAGCTGCTCGGAGAGTGTGGGCGGTAGCACGGGTGGAGCCTTTCGGCCAACCTCGACAGGCAGCCCCAAGGAGGGTGGAGGCGGCGGAGGTGGCAGCAGTGGAGCCTCGGCTGCCGGTCTGGGCTCGGCCGGAAGTTATCCCTCACCCAACATCTCAGTGGGACCACCGATACACCCATCGCCGCATCTGTTGCCTTACCTGTACCCCCACGGACTCTATCCACCGCCGCATCTGGGCCTGCTCCACAATCCGGCGGCTGCGGCCGCCATGAATCCGGCGGGCCTCAATCCTGGCCTGCTCTTTAATGCCCAACTGGCCCTGGCAGCCCAGCATCCGGCACTCTTTGGGCATGCCTATGCAGCGGCCGGTCACACACCCGTTTCCCCCCTGCAGGGCCTGAAGAGCCACCGCTTCTCACCGTACAGCCTGCCCGGCAGCCTCGGCTCGGCCTTCGATGCGGTCACGCCCGGCTCCAATGCCAATCGGAATAGTGGCGAGGCCCCGCCTCCGGGTCTAATGGCTGGCAGCACCGGACTCGGCGGAGCCGGTGGAATGGAGAACGGGCCGCGCAGCCTCAGCTCTAGCCCCCGGCCGCGGGCCAGCTCCCACTCACCGCCCACCCGGCCCATATCAATGTCACCGACCACGCCGCCCTCCCTGCTCAAGCGACAGTCCCAGCACTCCCCATCGGAGCTGAAGAGCATGGAGAAGATGGTCAATGGCCTGGAGGTGCAGCACAATGGCAGTTCCGGCCTCCTGGCAGCAGCCGATGATCCACGTCGCTCCACGCCACCCGGCCAGGCTTCACTGCATCATCATCCCACGGCCCACACGCACCCGCATGCCCATCATCCGCATGCCCTGGCTGCCGCCGCTGCAGCGGCGGCGGCAGCAGCCTCTGGCCAACAGCTGCATCCTGGTGGGTCTGTCACGGATCAGTGACAATTAAGGGACGGTCGTTCCGACTGCGACGACGACGACGGGGGCGGTACCGGCAGCATGCATCTGGTCAATCCGGGTGAGTTGGGTCCCGATGAGGACGAGGACGACGATGTCTGCCTGGAGGATGAGGACGACGATGAGCACGATCGCTCTTCGGTCATTGACCTGGATGTCGATGTCTGACCGCAGTCCAGGCAGTTGCAGCAACTTTAGCCTGAACCCCCCAAGTCACCGGGCTGCTTTTGGTACAACACCGGCAGCCTGGCCCTGGGCCTGGTGGGGGGCAGCTGATAAGGCGGTGTCTAGTGAAAATTTCACGAATTTAGCAACTTTTTAAACCATTTTGTAAATAGTAAGCAAGCCTCGGCCCAAACACCGCCACCCAGGATACGACCGGATGGTCCCGATAAATTCGGATAAGTCCCATGATAGCCCCGATACAACCATTTACTATATAGACATTGTAGCTTTATGTATAACCTATAACAAATATATACATTACTCTAGATAAGCTAGGGGGCAGGTTTTTCTTATTTTTAAGAGAATGTGTAATATTTTTTTTTTTTTTTTTTTGTGATTGGAGGCTTCAAGAGGAAAAGAGCAAAGAGAATCATGCCCCAACCCACCCAAGCTTTTAAGAGTGTACAATTTTTAGTGTAAAATAAAAACAAAAAAAAAAAAAGGGTGGCAACACGCCCCAAACCAACTGTAATTTCTACCCAAACCAGTTTACCAGTGCTTGCAATTAGTTTCCTTCAACAAAAACAAAAAAAAAAAAAGAATAAAAAAAAAACGTAGCAATTAAAAAAAAAAGTGGCTCATTCGAAAAGGAAAAGAAAAGAGAGTCGAGCAAAAAAAAAAAGTACCACCCACACACACAAACACAGTTACATATTTCTAAAACAAAATTTATATATGTGTATGTACAAGAAGAAGAAGAAGAGAGCCGAAGAAATTTAAAAAGCAGGCGAACAAAAAAAAAATCATATAAAAAAAAATTATATATAAAATCTCTATATTGATATATTGATATTGTATGAAAAAAATAGCAACATCAAAGATGGCGCCTATATATATCTATATATATATATATATATATTGTACGATGTAACCTTAAAAAAAAAAAATAAGAAAAACAAAAAAAAAAAAACAAAACAATTTTTTTTCTTAGTCAAAGTAAGGAATTTTTTTTTTCTATTAGTAAACGTAATAAATGTAAAGAAAATGCAGAAAAAGCATTACCTATATATATATATAAACAAAAAAAATATATATATATATATTTAAAAACAAAAAAAAAACAACAACAACTAATTTATGTAGTTCTTAAGTACCGTAATCCCTGAACACAACACAAGCCACACATGAAAAGAACAGATTTTATTTTCAAAGAGTAAAAGAATTAATTCCATTGCTCTCTCTCTCTCTCTCAATCTCTCTCTGTCTCACTCATTCACTCTGCCACTCTCTCTCTTTCTCTGTTTTACAAGTCTCTCACCGTTTAAGCAAGTCGCGCAATTTGTGTATACCCTTTAGAAGCTTAGTAGCAAAGGCACTCTCACACGCACACACACACACACACATGCACACAAACACAGACAAGCCCTGGCCCATGTTTGGTTAACCCAGCAAACTTCTGTAATCTAAACAAGACCACCAACTAAATCAATCTCTTATTATTTTTATTTGTATGTATTTTTTTTTTTTTTTTTTTTTACTAATTTTTAAGTTCTAAAACCAAAGAACAAGATACTTTTTTTTGTGTATAATTATGAAAGAATTTTCCTTAGCTTTTTTTGTGTAACTAAGCGGCACCTAAAAAAAAAAAAATAATAAAGAGAAAATAAGAAAAGAAAATCTTTATCAAGCAGTAGTTCCAGATGATCAGCACCACTTGCTATTTAGTATTACACATACTACAATATAAATAAAACAAAAAAAAAAAAAAACAAACAAATCCTGACAGGGATGCAAGTTATTTTTACCATATAGTACATATATAAATGTATCTATTATATATATATTAAAAATTAAAAACAAAAAAAAAATCAACAGAAATTTTTTTTCTTAGTGGTTAAAGTAATTTTTTTTTTTTTTTTTGTCTAAGTAAAAAAAAGAAAGAAGCATTCATGTTGAATTCAACGCATGTTCCTCGCATAAGTTTAGAGCGACAAAGACGCAACAACAACAACAAGAACAACTGCTTTAAGTTTCGAAACGTGTAATTCCCTCACTAACCCCCTAAGTTTCCCAGTTCCAATTCTACACCCGCCCAGTTAAATTATTCACTCTCAAACCCCCCCAAAAAAATTTGTAGCAGTTTGTTTATTTCCTTGTAACAAAATAATAATAATAAAAAAAATAAACAAAAAATAATAAAAAAAAATTTTCTTGTTTGTTTAGCAGTTTTTTTTTTTTTTTTTTTTGAATGAATTATACGCAAAAAGCAATATTAATTATAGTTAATTAAATTTAAAGAAATGCAAACAAAAATACAACAACAACAAAACACACACACACAACAACAACAAAAATTATATATAAAAATGAAAAAAGTATATATATATATAAAATATATGAATATAAAATTAATGATGAAGCAACAACACCTCATGTCACTGCAATTATATTAAAATTAATTAAACAACAAAAACAAAAGAAATTAAATAAAAATTATTACTAAAAAAAAAAAAAAATGCAAAAATCTCGTATTCATTATTTCACATCTGCCAATGCTGGCAGGTCTTTCTGAAGCAGCAACAGTGGCGCATCACCCAGTTCTTTTGCTTTCAGCTCTCTCCGCGTGGCTTTTCATTCCAAGGCTTAGCTAAGAATTACATCATTACAAAGACGATGCTTTGACCTTTTAAATAACACCAGAGCCGTGCAGAACTAACAAGTATCAAGCGAGCTATAAGCTCTCAAAGTCAAAACATATTTATGGTTTTTAGCTAAAAATTAAAATCGTCTTAAAAGTGTCGTTTGCTGATAAACTGACTGCAGACAGCACCGTTAGTCAACGAAGCCAGCAAAAGAAACTGCGAAAAAGATCCGCTAGCCCAGGCCAGTGTGCTAGCGAGAGCGAGATGGCAAGTGCAGGTGTGATCAGGCGATGCTGCTTTGCCTGCTGTGTGGTCAGTGCAATTATGAAAATTGAAGTGTCGGGACGGTTTATCGCTAATGCAATCGCTGTTGATTTTTCATTAAGTCGGTAATTTATTCATTAAATACATTTCAATTGATATTGTGATATTTGTAAATGCAAATAGAGCGACGGACGGTGATTTTTTTTTCATGTGCTTATTTATTTATTTATTTTTTTTTTTTGGTGGTGTAAAATTTATGCATTGGAATCGGCTTCACATTAAAATCTAACGGTGAGTTCTCTCTTAAATCTTCTCTTAGTTGGAATAGAAAGAAATTGTTCTCTTTCACTTAATTAATATTTCGTTTTTAGACTCTTTTTTTATTTTATTTTTGCCTATAAAATGAAGATAATACACAAAATGTATTTACATGTATTGTATTATTTGTATGTGTGTGTGTGTGGTATATGTATATTCTGTAATTAATTCAGACAAAAGAGCAGCTCACAAAATTTATTAATAAAGCGCAATGTTGTGCACCAGAGATGAGTGTGTCTGGATGTGTGTATATGTGAGTGTACTTTAATATTTATATTAACAACACTTACAAATTATTGAAATAAATAAACTGTATAAATACATCCGCGCAAATAATACGTGTAATAATTAAGTTGCCCGCTGTGCAAGAGAAAAAAACTTTAAACATAACGGTAAAATAAATTGTATGAAAGCAGAAATCAGTGGCGTGCACATATATGCAAAATAATGAGAGTACCAGTGAATAGCCGACAAGGCTATACTCTTTAATAAAAAAAAAGATTAAAAAATCAAAAGACAAATCCAAATAAAAAGTATTTTAAATAAATGAAGCAAATAAAAATTAAAATAAAAATATAATAAATAAATTAATTAAAAATCAAAGACTATAATAGCTTAATTGACTAGGTACAGTAATAATCATAATTTCATATATTGAATTTCATAAATGAATTCAAATTAGACAAATCAATTTGGAAAATTTCAGAAATTCCTATTCGCTCTGCCTCCTTCATTCGAACGGGCAATTTGAGAGCAATTACATGCTTTGCTAATTTACCGTTAGTCCTTATATCGTTAGGCAAATATCGAAAAGCGCATACAAGCGGAAAAGAGAACCATTTTTTTTTTTTAATTAGCAAAAATAAAATAGTTAATTTTTCAAGTATTCCGATAATTAAAATGACGAATGGATAAGTGGATAAGTCCGTTAGTTATAGTCTCGAGGGTTCTTTCAATTTCGGGGTGATGATTTGAATTTGATTAAACCGAAGGTGGCGAAACGGAGAGCTTCGATTGCAGGCAATTTGGATTAACCCGGCGATTAAGTCCTTGGGCCAGGTATGTGGGCGTGGTCTGTCTGGCTAAGCCAAATCGTGCCTAATCGAATTTGGCACGCCTACACAAAGGAAGTCAGCGCTTCTTTTTTTTATTGAGGATTAACTGGATAAAAATCGCTGGTTAATTTCGGCCTGTAATTGAAAGTCCTGGAGCCCGGCTCAACCCGCATTTGGGCAGGTGAGCTTGGATATGTCCCTGGGCCAGTTTAAATAGTTTGTTGGTTGGTCACACTTGACTGACATTTGGTTATAAATTTTAACGCTTCACTAGCAAAGTGAGCAAAGAGTTGAAATGCAGCGCCCACGGCAGTGGACTGGTGAGACCTTAACCCTTTTATGACCAAACGGCAAACGTCAAATGGCTAAAGCGCCCACACTGAATGTAAAACTGTCAATAAGTTTAAGTGTTTTGGTCTCTGCATGGAAATGGAATCAAATGGAGTCAAATAAAATGTGAACATAAATTACGTATTATTAATTGCTGCCTTTGCGTACTCACCCTCCCCTCCGTAGCCCACACCCACATTCAGGCCCAGACCCAGAGCCGTTTTTGTGTCACCACCAATTGCAGCAACGCCGCAACTGACAGCAAACTGGAAGACGAACAATGGGAACAGAAGGCAAGGGTTACGCGATGACGACATTGACAGTGGGTAGTTAACGAATTCCCCACTCGCAACGAAAATAGACCCTTTCAGGTCTGGCGATGATATCTACTCTAATGGATACCCTTTAGCAAATGTCAAGGAATAATAAAAAAAACTTGTCAGATCGATTTGAATTGCTAGGAAATTACTTGAAAAGAAAAGGAAAAGAATGTGAAGAAGAAAGGAAGTTTGGATAAAAAGAAAAGCCAAGTAAAATCAAAAGATATATGAGGATAAATATCAAGAATATATTGAAGGATTGGAAAAGATCCTAAAACTTGCCTGGAAAATGCCACCTGAGAATATTGAGGCAGCCAAAGAACAGCCCATAAGCTACTAGGACTAGAGATCTTGAATAAATTGTCTTAGATAATCTGAAAGATTTGTGAGAAAATCTTTGAGAAGTTTCAACTTGAAATACTTTTTAGATATTGAGATATGAGAAGTCTACATAAAGGATAAGAAAGGTCTGAAGAATTAAAGATGAAAGAGAATATTACAACATTTCCAGGAAGTTATTTAAATCTAAGAACTTTGAGGAATTAAACTAATATCAAATATGAACAAATTGGATTACGAAAGTCAAGAACTCATGAAATTATACAATAGAAACCTGAGAACTTTCAGGAATTAAACAGACATCAAAGAAAAGGATTACGAAAGTCAAGAACCCAAGAAATTATTTACTATTCCTACCAATAAAAACCTCAGAACTTTGAGGAATTAAACAAATATCAAAAGATTAGGAAACTCAAGAGTCTTATACCTGAAACTCTGGGAATCAGAAAACCTTTGGTAATTCAAATCTTCATATAGAAATGGAATAGACTAGAAAGATTTCAGATAGCGAGTAGAGCATGGAATTGTCCTGTCAGAATCTGCCCAAAAAAAAAAAAAAATGATCTATGCTCTTTTATTATCTTTTGGATTTCGAGAGTTGCTTTCGTATTTATCCTTTTATAACGAAAAGTTAATTTTACCCAATGGCAAGACAATTCATTAGCATACATTCTTGAGTTTGTTTTTATGGCCAAAACATTTATGAGAATGTGTAGAAAAGTGCGTGTTGAAAGTTTTTTATGCCCAGAAGGTTGACTTGTGCCTCACACCGATTCGCCTGACTCGAGTCGTCGAGTCGTTTGGGTCGTCGGTCATAATGATCATAATAATTGTTTTGCGGGTTAGAGAAGTCACAGTCACAAACTAACGGTAATTTAACAACAACAACAACAAAAACAAAAACAAGGAACAACAACAGGAACAAGAAACATAAGTTTGGGTTAAATAGACGAAATTGTTTTCATACTTTCGATTTTTAACCCCTTCTTTCTTTTCTGTCGATTTGTCGGTGCGTAGAAATCGCATTGCGTGAGTTGACAATTTCTTGTGAAAACAAACCAACAGACGAACGGATAGATGGATGGATGGAGAGAGGGATGAAGGGAGGGATGGTTGAATGGGTGGAGAGTGTGGAAAGGCAATGGTGAGGTTTGTTATGCATATTTTATTAGCACATTTTGTGGATACGCACAGGAAGTTGACTTTTTGCGTGCAACAAAGGCCAAACCAAAAGGTACGACCAACTTGATGGTGAAGAAGAAGAAGAAGCACGAAGGAATAAAACCAAAAGGGTTCGATTTGACACAGGCAGGTGGGTGGTTCTACGGTTAAAAGGTAGCAATTAAAATACTCAAGTTGTCAACGAAATTTGTTGTTGAAAATTTGTGGCGTTGTTTTCGAAATTCTCTGACAACTTTGATTTGTTGTCAACAACAACAAGCAATTTATTCAACTCTTACTAACTAAATTAATGTGATTAACTAAATATATAACAAATCTGGAAGAAGAAGAAGAAGAAGCATGGGGAATATATACTAGGATTAAATCAAAGAGGAGACGAGAATTTAAGTATCTGAAAAGCAGCTGCTTTGACTTTTTTTTTTGTCTTTTACGACACCTGCCAACAAACAAAGTTGCCAAAGTTGGCTCATAAAATGAAACAACAACAACAACAGCAACAAGGAAAAAGGAAAAAAATATTGTTAACGTAATCGTTGCATGGCATTTTATATGCGGCATTGTAAATGCCACCGCGGTAGCTTAAAAGGGCCAAAATCAAAAAGCTGCGCCTGTCAGCACCTCGCCCAAATGTGTGGCCTAATCAACCTAAACAACGGCAAAAACAACAGACCAACTTGCTAAAATAAACAGCACCAATTGGAGAGACACACATAAAACAGTCAACACTCACTAAGTTGGACAAATCAATGAGGGAAAACTCAGATTAACTTAAATGAATGATTTTGGCTGAAGGGAAAATTTATGATGAAAATAATTTGGAAAATTCAACTAAATTCGTGGAAATGTTTTGTAAATTTTTTGACGATATTTTCAAGATTTTTTGAAAATCTTTTGAAGATTTTTTCAAGAATTTTTGAAGACTTTTCGAAAATTTCTTAAAGATTTTTTTTTTCAAAATTTTTTTTCTCATAATTTGAGGAGAGAAGAAAGAGAGAAGGAACAGGTTGTTTCTAAATTTGCTGTGACCCTTTTTGGAGTCTCTCCTTGGTTGCTGATATTGTTGATCTACTGTCGGAAATCCTGGGCCAGAACCTGTGAAATTGGTAGGCTGACTTGGTTGATTTGTTGGCTGATTTGTCTGCCCTTTTCTTTGATCATTTTATAAGCGCAATTTCCTTTTTACGATTATCTTCTCATGCGCAACCGGCAAAAACGCAACGCGTCAACATTTCCATTCCAAAAAAAAAAAACCAAACCAATTCGATTCAATTCGTTTTGAATTGAGTCAAGTCAACTCGACTCGACTCGACTCGGCTCGAATTCTGTTCTGTTTTGTGGAGTCAAAACGATTCGCAGCGATATGTGGAAATTTGTTTTCAATTTTTGGTTTCCAATTTGGTTATAAAACGCACACGCACACCTGTACCAAAAAAAAAAAAAAAGAAAGAAAAGGGGGCCAACCCGACAAAAAAGCAAAAAGGGTTAAAGGGTTAAAAAGGGGCTAACCCACACAATTGTTGGCGTTGTTGTCGTTGTGCAACCATCAAAATGCAAATGCGCAGCCATAAATAATGTGCGCGGTAGTGGCAGCGGCGGCCTAATAAAAACCACCCACCGATTTTAAGCGCTCACACACGCTGCCAAAATCGAAGAGCTTCGCCAACCCCAGTCCCCCCACCGCCGCCGCCGCCCCCTCGAGCCATAAAACCGAATCGAACTGAACTGAATTAAACTGAATTTGAACGTAGTGCAAGCTTAACGCTTCAATGGATCCACGGCAGCCGAAGCAGCAGCATAAAACAGCAGATCCCGTTGGTGCTGGTGGTGACGTTGGCGTTGGCAGTGGCGGTGACGGTGGCAGTGGTGGTGGTGTTGATGGCGTTAAAGGGTTGCCTGTCAACGGACCAAAAGACTGATAGACCAAATGGACTTGGTAAACTGATGGACCGACCAATCGACCGATTCAACCGGCCCGCCGGCCGCCCGTCCCAACTGAGCTTGTTTAAACGACGCGACAAATTAAAATTCCCTACATCCGGCAAATAGTGTAGGTGGAGAGGCGACAGCGACAGCGACAACTTTGCTGGTCACATTGCAAGTTCAAACCGAAAGAGTCATGCTCGATTAAATTGCTTTGTTTTGTGGCCGCAGAATTGCGTCGAACTAACGAACGCGGCTCTTGCCGGAAGTCAAGTTACCAAAAAAAAAAATATACACACACACAGAGAACCCACGCCTCCCGTCACAACCAAACAGCCTTTCAACATCCAAAAAAAAAAAAAAAAAAAAAAAAAAAGTGCCGTAAAAACTCCTCACCAAAAGCGCATTGAGCTGTAACAACGCGTAGGTGCGGCATCGGTATCCATAACCTCACTATTTGCTCTTTTGTTTCAGACCCTCCATCTCCATTGCCCCCCTCATCATTTGGCGCAAATTTCAAAATCAGTTAGCGGTCAATTTATTGGCTCACCACAAAAAGCCCAAAAATAATGTGGTGTTTCGGTGTGGCATTGTGAATATACAAAATATGCCAGAAAAGTGAGGTTAGGTTTTTCCACAGATTTCGAGATTAACTCAGTACTTTTTCTTATCAATATTTGATCAAATTTTTTTCTCCAAGTATTTCAGAATTATCCTAGTTTCCTAGGAAATCGGGATTTTTTTTTGATAAATTCTTTTGGATGAAATCAAAAGGTCTTTGAAGAGACTTGCTCGAAATGTATCTCAAAGATATTTTATAGGGAAAATTGTTGAGGTCTCGTTTATAATTCGTTTGCTACCAAAATTCAAAATGCCAAAACCAAAATACTTAAATCAAATGACCAGCAAAGGGTGGTGCCTGCCAATGCTGGCTGTGGCATGTGGCATGCGGCATGTGGCATGTGTATATGGATTATTATTGCATAGAGAAATGAAGGATGACTGGTTAGACTGGCTCGAACTGGACAGTGGTTGGTTACAATTTTCAAATGAGCTTGATGAGTTTGTTGTTGTTGTTGTTGCTGTTGTTGTTGTCGCCTACCCAAAAAGTCAAATTGCTTGCAAATTGTTGTGCCATTATCCAATTTTCATATGCAAAGCTCGATTGACATTTTGCGGCAAATTTGTCCCCACTCTTTGTGCCTTCGCCTAGCTAACCTCAATGCTACCACCCCCCTCCAACCAATCTGCCACTGCCACTGTGATTATTTGCCATCCTGCTGTGTAATTTTCTTTGCGGTCTTCTCCATCGTCGTCAGCGTCGTCGTCGTCAGTTTGATTGATTAGCGATTTTCGTGTCCCAAAAATAAAAAACAACAAAGCCCAAAGAAAAGGCGGTAAATCTTTTTACACTAAACCCGAACCCAGTTGAAACGTACAGAGAGAGAGACAGAGACAGGGAGAGAGAGAGCAAGAGAGAGACAGCCTCTGGCTAATCTCAGTTGTCAACTATTCTGGCGTGAAAAGAGCAATTTCAAACACAACAATCGATCGATCGAATCGATATTTAACTTGGCTACTCCGTTTAAAATTCCTATCGACACCCAAAAGCGGCACTTTTTGAACCTTCCTCACCCCGTGACCAACCCCCTCACTATGACTCTCTTAGGTCCTGCTTTATCTGGCAAGTTAAGTAGACTGACTACCTCGTCCCAAAACTGGCAACACTCGGCAACTTATCTGCCTGTCCCTCCCTCTGTCCCTCTGTCCATCCGTCCATCTGTCTGGCTGTCGCTGTGTTTGCATATTTTATTCAAATTACCCAGTCGACTTGACCAACAATCTGGCTCCGATTTATGTGCAGGTTCAGCCGACTTTGACTCGGACTCTGTTGGATTCAGGGCCAGGCAAAATCCAGTAGCCAGCGAAACAACAGTGCAAAAATTTAAAACAATTTAACACTTTACACGACATTCAAATACTTTTGTGGGAAATTACGCGTTGTGCGCTTTCAACCAATCCCTCCCCTCCTCCCCCTACCTCGAGTCCACCACAGTTCAGATCTGTCTTACCACGACGATTCAGGCAAAAGCTGAGTCTGGGCTGGCTGGCTGGTTGGCTGGCTGGCTCCATTGTCTGTGGTATTTCATCAGCAGGCTGAACTTTTGCTGATTGTTATTTCGCTTACGCTTAACTATATAATTGGCTGGTGTTTATTGGGTGTCGTCACCAATCGTTGTTGCCACAGTTGGTTGGAGCAATCGTTGGAGTCGTTGTCAATGCGGCCAGTTCGCCCATCACAAATGCTGGCCCAAGGACTGGCCTAGGCAATTGAAATGTCTCAATAAAACAGACAAGACCAACAGACAAAGAGAGAGTGAGAGAGAGATATGGAAGATTCCATCCAGGTCCCTAGATAATTGATAAATTTTGTGAAAATTCATAGGGCTGTTCGGCTTCGCTGGACTTGTTGGTCTTGGAAAAATATATAAAATTTCTCTATCGAATTATCGATGAAATATTTGTCTGTCAGATGCCCAAAAACAAAAAAAAGAGAAGAGACCAACTCAACTCGCATACATACCAAATTATGTTATTGATTTTGTGTACTCGCAGTCTGCTCAAATTGTGTCAAAAAGCCATTCAATTGCACCAGCAGAAGCGGCCCAAAAACATAAAAAAAAAGAAGAAGGAATAATAAAAAAGGCGCGCAAGAAGAAACGACAAAGGCAACACACAGCCAGAGAGAGAGAGAGAGTGAGTGAGTGAGTGAGTGGAATTGGGCATAATAAATTGGCTACAACTGACGGCCAGAACCAAGATGAGACGAGATGTGAGGGAGGAGGCTTTGGTTGAAGGAGTTGGGGTAGAAATATGCGCACGATTGCACACTGGACGCATTTGGTTTTGTTTTGGGATCAGGGGGATCCATGGAACTGACCAAAAGACCAAAAGGAACAATGCCGCGGGCCGAGTCCAGTATTTAACACTCAATTTGATTCGAAATTTATGGCCAATGTCAGAGACGACATATTCCCATATTCTGCAAGTCGAAGAAGTCGAAAAAGTCGGAGGGGTGAAAGTGCTGCAGTCTTGTGAGTGATGCGACGACTTTAGCCTTGACTTCACAGCACACTTCATTTGGCTTCGGGGGTGACTATTATTTTTTTTTTGTCCTTTTTTTTTGGGTGGATGCGACGACCACACAACTCAAACAAATTAAAGTCATTAGAGTTTATTTAATTTGGACGTAAAGCCAGCAACAGCAGCAGCAGCCGGGCATCAGAGACCCATAGATGACCCGCTGACCGGATCGGGGCAGTAAGTGCATTGCGCTGGCAGATTCCTGCAATTGGCACTTTTTATGTTTTCGTGTGTGACAAATTGTGTAGTAGCCTCCAGCAATCCTCACCCTCCTTGGTACATTTTAGAGATGTATTCCATATGTGGCAGGAATTTAATTGCTGGGGTTGCGCCTTTCGCCAGTGATATCCGAACGATTCTTTTCGAGTGTCAATTTCGCAAATTACAACGATTTACCAACGATGCCCCAAGTAGGACTTGGTCAAGTTGACAATACAAGGAAATCGGATATAAAGTGAGAGTATTCTTCGATTCAGCTGGGGGTAAATTTCAATGGGTTTGCCAGAGGGTGGACAATTGTCCCGTTATCAGCTGTCACTGTCGTGACTGACTGGGCGGATGAAGCCATCAGGCTAATGCGTTTTCTATATTCGCCAAGTAATTTTCTAATGAATCACTTTGGCTGGTCGTGGCATGAGTGAAATGTAATCAGCAATGATTAAGAGGGCCGAGATCAGAAAGGCTTTTTTAGATGATCGCAGCTTGGATGAAATATTCTTGAAAGACTGATGGAATCTCTTTGTTTTTGGTTTAGACAAAGGATTGGAAGAAGCTTGGAATTATCCGAAATGCTTGAGAGACTTGGAGACTTATGGGACTAAGGGGCTGAGTTATTAGATTGAAAGACTTGGAAGACTTAAGAGACTGAAGGGTAGATTGAAGACTTGAAAGACTTAAGAGACTGAAGGTCTTGAGAGAAAGTCTTGAGGAACTAAAGGAAATGAGAGACTAAGGGAACTAAGAGTTTGAGAGTCTCGAGTACAGATACCTTGAGAACTCAAGAGAAATGAGGGGCTGAGAGAATTGAGAGTCTGAGAGTCTCGGGGAACTAAAGACACTACAGACAGTTGGGGTACTCAAGAGCAATAAGGGACTGAAGGGATTGAGAGATTGGCTAGCTTTGAAAATTTAAGAGACTTGTAAGACTTTCGGCGCTTGAAAGACTGAGAGTTTTGAGAGACTGAATGGTTTGAAAAGCTTGAGACTGTTTCGATATTTTTCCTAGAAAATGCTAAGTCTTTAGAGTTCTTGAATTCATTGAAATTGTCCGAGAAATTTGAAATTTAAAAAAAAAAAAAAAAACGAATATTAAAATTTATTGACAATAATTTTTTTTCGGAAATATTATTTAAAATTATTAAGGTCTCTCAAGAAATGTACATTCGATATTTTGAGTTTCATACAAATTGAAATTTCTCACATCTTTATCTGGATCTAGGAATCTTGTAGATGATTTAATGATTTGCTATAATTTGCAAGCAAATATTTGATTGCGCTTTTATGTTCGGTCAGATCAAATGATTAAAACAAAAAACCAACTAAATAAGAAATTCAAGACGAAAGATATTCCAAGAAGCGAATAGAGAAAGACGGGACAGGACAGGACAGAACAGGCCAGAGCTGAGCAGAGCAAAGCATGTGACGCTTCATTGAACCTTTTTCTAGAGTGAAGAAATGATCTTTGGGTCTGGGGCTGCGGGGCTTATCGCGTGATACGATCGCATAGCCGAATGTTGTTGCCAGCGTCGCCGTCGTCGTAGTCGTCGTCTCTATTTCGCACGGCAGCAGACATTCAGTCAACCGTTACGAGCAAACGATCGACCATTTGGAACCGAGCCGATCAATTAGTTTAAAACAAAATAGCCGCAAGGCTGTCCAGGGAGAAGGGGTCAGACCGACTGTGTCTCAGGAATGGGAAGCACTCACTTTGCTAGCAAGACAAAAGTGTTGGCCCTAATGGGAAAATTACTTTGGTTAAATGCTTCACTGGTCGATTCGGGCTTCTCGGGTCGAGCTATCCATCTATCCCTGTCAGGGCCGAGTTCAAAGGCCAAGGTTGAGGGGTTGGCTTGGCTAATCTTGGTGTGAAGCCTGGCGACACCTGACGGCTCTCAACCTGCGGTTATGTCAGTTGGCCTGGCTATAATTTTTGGCACGAAATAATGCTGCTTCTTTTATTTTGCACAATACGATCGACACACCAAGACGGAGAGAGACGGAGGGAACCAGGCCAGTCAAGCCGTTCGTTTTGTATTCAACTGTCAAAGTCTTTGGATTTTGAGCGTTTTAATCAGCAAATAACAAGGCCAAAGCCGAAGTCAAAGTCAGGCAAGTCGGCCGGTTCTGAGCGGAGAACAATTCTGTTGGTAAGGCTCACACTGGGCCAGGTTCCCAAGAGTGCTGTTTCGGGTTTTCAAGTTTTTGGCATTGAAATTGAATTGGAATTGGAATTGAAATTGCTTGGAATTTTCTGCAGTTGTTTGGTGTCACTTTGATAAGTTGGCGACGAAATATTTCCAGAACCCAAAAGACAAAACACAATGAAAACGACCCAGTAAAATAAATCGACTCAAAATTCCAAACAGCCGCCCACACTCTCTCACTTGGCCTGCTTCGAGTAAATCTAATAAATTCACCAGATCAAAGCAGCCAACATTTTCGAACGGCTTCAAAATATACAAAATTTTTGTTTTTGTTTTCATTGTTTTTTTTTCGGTAACCTTAATTGATCCTTGATGAGAAGAGGAGAGCTGAGTTGAGTTGAGCAGAGCAGAGCCGAGCAGAGCACTTAGTTCGGGTACCCCAGTCATGTCAATTAAAATGTTTCTTTTGCATGACTTGGAAGTATATGAAACTCAGAGCCCCAACCAACTCCTACACCCCAAGCCAAACCAGCTCTGTGTGTGGTACACACACGTGTGCAACTGATTAATCACGTAAATGCGTAGAGACTAGTACGGTCCGTAGTTACAAATGACCAGCTCGGCTCAGCAGATGAGAGGCCAAAAGCAGACGTTACCGAACCGTACACGGACTCTACGTGCAACGGCGCAACATTTTTGCTCTAATGAACTAAATGACGGCGTCGGTGGTCATATTAAGAACCAAGCAACTAGAGAGAATCCAGTAAACCAGACCAGACCGAGCTAGGCCAGTACAGGATAGAACAGGCCCGGTCAGTTCGAGACGGACCGGGCCAGGCCGGGCCGGACGATTTGAGTTTCAGTTTCAGTTTGCCGCACGCATGCGAATGATGTGCCCCTCGGGCCCGCCCTGACTAGAGCAGACCAGACCAAACCAGAGCAGAGCAGAGCAGAGCAGAGCAGAGCAGAGCAGACCAGGCCTGGCCAGCTAAACAACCAACTAGGCAGCCAGCTAGCCCCCTGTCCATTAATATGCCATGTGAACGCTTAAATTGCAGGCCCTCCTCAAATGTCTCATCGTCATCATCATCGTCATCATGGTCAGCGCTGTTGACGCTCTCTATGTCCTCATCCACATGGCCAACTGCAACGGAAATGTGACCCAGGCCAAGCCACTCCTACACACACATACACACACACAAATAAACAAGCATACATTTTGTAAAAGCAAAGGCAACGTAAACGGCATCGGCAAAAGCAAGAGCAAAGCCATCGGATGTGTAGAATGTGGCAAAGTCGCAGTCACAGACACAGTGGTTCCCAATATGCGTCAGTTGTCAGGACGGGGGCGGTGATTGCTGCCTCTCACAGAATTTTGCCAACAACATTGAAAGTTAACTTTTTTCGTGGTCGCTTATCATTAACACAAAAATGTGCACAGCATCACCGCAGCCGAGAAGGACCAGGCCTACCATCTGCATAAACCAAACAAGCCAACAAGCACTCGAACTTGACTACAATTCAACCAATTGAATTTTATCCTCAACACACACACACACACAAACACACACACGAACACAAACACAGATACACTGGACTATCCGGCTCGGTGGATGCAAGACAATGATGATGAGTCATGGGGCCCAATGAGTTAGTGTTGAAATAGACAAACAACAAATGGTTTACGTGCCCTCCTTTGGGCGCTGAATTAAGTACCAAACAGGACTGGTCGGCTTTTAGGCTGGAAAGGGTCAAAAGGTTGCTAGATCAAGTAGTAGAGGACAATAGTGCTTTTGGCTAAACTTGTTAGTCAGGCAAATGGAAAGATTTTAAAGAAAATTAATAAATGGGGGATAAAAATGTTACGGGCTTTTATTGGGCTTTTGCTTTAGAATTTAGATTGACCCATATTGCTGTACAAAAAGGAAGGTTTTTTCCCCTAAAATAACCATAGATTGGCGATTTCTTTATAAAAGATGGTAATTTTTGTTTTTTTGAGTAAGAGCTTAGTTGTTTTAGAAGACTTATTTCCCAAGATCCAGGGAACTTCCTTTAAGGTTAGGACTTAGTTGGTTTGAGAAAAAAGAAGGAGAAGCGAAAGAGGAAAGAGTTAAAATTTGGGGAAACATTTCCGTAGAATTTCACTCCAGTCAGTCGGTTGTTCTTTCCGCTTTATTGCAATCGAATCCAAGGAAAAAGTGCTGCACACCCAGCAGGTGACACCCTCAGTCTCCCAATGATTCCAATGGAAATGTCAGTGCTACGGAGTGACAAAACGCTTGGGTAATTGTTGTCAACGAAGCAGCACATCGCCCGACTTGGACAAATCAAAAGCCATGCAATCAATTTCTTTTGTTCGGCCCGAGAGTTTTGGCCGATACGGTCGGACTTTTCCCCCCAGGAGCGAAGGCGTCCCATTGCCGCCAATACAACCCAAGGCCCAAGGAAGCTGTCAAAATAATAAACCCTGCGGTTAATGCGTTTCAAACCGCAACAAAAATAATAATGAAACTACCCCTTCCGTAGGAAGCTGCTACCCACTGGGTGTATGTGTGTGGTGGCTGTGATAATTTGGGTGCACTGCGGGAGGAAATGTTATAATACATCCGAAAATCAGTTGTTATTATTGTTGTAAGCGTAAACGATACAGCCAGGGACTTCCATGCAACGGAACTTGCCAGCCACTTGAGCCCAAAAGCATTATAATAATAATCACAGTAATCATAAAGGTCCCCAGCCAAAAAAAAAATATTCTTGAGGGTTGTGCGAGCTCACTCAGCACCCCTTAAACAATTTGCCAAATTTCTTCATCCAACCAAGAGTCGAACCCAGATTCAGTCTCAAACTCAAACTCAGACTCGGAGTCAGAGTCAGAGTCGGATTTTGTTTTATTTTGATTTTACGCTGAGTCAATGGAAATGTTTTTTGTGCAATTGCGGCTCATAAAATCACAGCGGGTTGGCGTCTGGCGCGATCGAGTTCACAAATTCGAGACCCAACCAAGCGATGACAACAGCAATAAAATAAAATAAAATACAATTTTCTGAAAGAGTTTGAGTCCAGGAGTAGCTCTAAATTAATGGATTTGTAATTTTATATTTCCTGATTTTCATTATCATCATCAGCACTTGTGGTCCGTAATGCTTATCAATTTTAAATCAACCGAAACTATTTGGGAAACCAAGCTCCTCGACTCCCTCGTGCTATGTGCGTGTTTGCTTTTTACTTCTTCTTCTTCTTTTTCGGCGATATCTCCACCGTCTTGCATGACAGAGGAGTAAGTTTAAACAGGAAAAGAAGTAGGAAACAAACGAAAGAGTTGCCACCTCGGGGCTGGGTAGGCCTCGAGGAATTAACGGAATAATAAACAGGCGCTGCTAACGACACGCGCTCGTTGGTGGGCTCTATGACAAACCTGAAGACAGCCAACTCTTGCACGAATTGTCACGAATTAATTGTAATTCATGCGCCGCAATTATCACATGAAAAGCCAAAAAGGACTCACAGAACTTAACACAAGACGAAGAAGAAGAAGAAGAAGAAGAAGATAGTCCGCAAGTTTGAAGTTGCTGTCTGAATGTGAGGATGTGATGGTGATGGTGCCAGGACAGGCACCGCCAACGATGATGACACGTAATGGCCTGGCCGTTCAACCAACCAACCAACCAACCAACCATTGCCATCGTCAACGACAACAACGGCAAAAGTTTTCGAGGTCATACCCTAACAATTTGTTATGGCGGCAACAACGGCAACAACGGTAAAATGTGAAGACCGCCTAGGCAAAAGGAGAAGCCCAGAAAGCTCCTCTGTCGCTTATTTAGTGACACTGATGAGTGGGCGTGGCAATAGCAATGAGCGTTAAAGTGAGCAGCGCCAGCGAGGCATGACATTTGTCAAAGTCTACAACAGACCCACGGAGTCACAATTCCCGAGGCCCACACTATACTTACTCCCTCTCCTAGGCATGGTAAACTCAACTTTATATCAAGCATGGCGTCTTTCAACTTTACCAGCTACTTTTAGCTTTGCCCTACAAAAAACAAGAAATCTCAGGTGACTTGGAACCACCTAAAAACTAGCGATCCCTAATTAAGCTTTTCTGGATTTCTTGGGGTTTTCTTTAGTTGAGTTTCTCGTATTTTTTGGAATCATTAAATCACCTCCAATTTTGTAGAATTCAAAAGTACTTTGAAATTCCTCTAAACCTCCATTCGGATTTCTGTAATTTTTTAGAATTCTTGAGAGCTTTGAAATTCCAGGGAATCTTACAAGATTTCTTCAATAGACTAGATAGATAGACTTCCCAGCTTTGAAATCTTCCTGAATCTTCCTAGATTTCCAGAGTTAATATGGAAGTCCTCGGGTTTCTGAAAATCTCAAAAAATTCCAAGAACTCTTTTAGCCTGAGATCAATCGGTATTTGCAGGATATCTTTCAGTTCGAAAAGGCCGAAACTATTCACATACTCCTTTTTCTGATTCTTCTTCGGTTTGGTAGTAGTTTTAATCAGACGACTACAACGGACAATAGGCGGCGCTAAAGTGCACTAGTGGGCAAGGGGGAGATTTACCATGACTCGAGAAGCAGATTGGTTCGATTTGAAGTTTGGGGTCCTGGGGAGGGAGGAGAGCGAAGGAGCGGGCCGAGGGAGGTGTCACAAGGTGGTGCGATGCGGGCTGGCTTATTTATTTATTTTTATTTTTTTTTAACTGCTTGCCAGGAAAATTATGTTGATTGGCAGCAATTTGTCATAACCTGAAATGAGTTTGTTGTCGTAACAAGCGCGGCGCTTTTAACGACATTTTGGGCAAAAGGGTTTTGGGATCACCACAAAATAAAAAAGTAGAAAGAAACGAAACGAAATCGTCGATAAAAACAAACAAATTAACATTAAATGAAAAGATTAAGTGTTTAAGTTTGTTATTGTTGTTGTTGCTGCTGTTGTTGTCCTTTTGCCAGGCACGAAAAGCAAAACTTTTCGACAAAAAAAAAAGAAGAACGTGGCAGGAGTGAGTAGAGTCGCGTTTATGTAAATATCAAAAGAAATGGCGTAGTTGACTGTACCTTTTCGTTGCTCTTCTTCTTCTTCTACTTTTTCCAAGCAGATTCTATCAATTTTGTTGTACATTTTTTTTTTTTTTGGTAGATTAAAACAAAACGGACACAGACACTTTCAACTTGACGGAAGTTTAAGCATTTCAAGCTATTTAACTTTGAAACAATAACAACTCCAGAAATGCCCATAAAATTCTAAATGCCACAAGAAGTTGAAAGTACCCAAACAAACACTCCGAGAGAGAGAGGGAGGGAGACAGTCAGAGCGAGAGAGAGAGAGAGTGGAAATATTGCGACCGCATTGCCACGCTTAGTTGACAATAGTTTCACAGCAAATTAAGAAAAGGTTGGACCAAAGCAACCACACCTACACCCCCCCTTTGAAAAAGGGTCGACTGGGTCTGTGCGCTCGGTTTTGCACAAAATTTTGCGGCGACACTTTTTATGCAAATTGCCAATTGCCCTCCGCCTGCACATGTGCCAGTAGTAACAGCCACAGCATCCCAAAAAGCAAAAAAAAAAAAAAAAATAGAAGAAAAAAAAGTACAGTCTACAGGGCGGAAGTACAGTCATGCACACATGCCTGGCAAGTTGTGGGGAAATTCTCATAAATCTTCGTTTTACACAATGTTGGCGGGTCAGTTCAGTTATATTTACAGACGCGAATGTGAGGCATCTGGGGGGGTGGGGCGCTGTGAGAAGTGGCACCAAAGCAGAGGAACCCCCCAGCAACTACAAGAGTGCTCCTGATGGTCCTGCTAAATGGCGTCGACGAGCCCATAAAGTTTAGCAACGCAGCTTTTGCATTTTCGGGGGCAGCTGTTTAAACCTATCAGGCCAGTCCCGTTACTTGCGTGTTCCTGCATGTTTCGACTTGCTTATCTAACCATGTGCTCCATATATGCGTGCATGTTTGTGCGTGTTTGTGCGTGTGTGTGTCGGTTGCAAAGTTTTATTGAACATATTGTCTAAATAACATTACTCCGAAAACTTAACTAAGCTCAACTAAACTAAACTAAACTAAACACAACTCGACTGAACTAACGTGCAAGTTTCGTAAATTTCTCATTCTCGTGCGGTCTGCTGGTCATCATCATCCTCTTTGCTGTTCTTGTTGTTGTTGGTGTTGTTGTTGGAGTTTAGTTTATTGAAATTAATTATTTTGGGTTTGGCAAAGCACTTTGGAAAATTTATAACCCATAAATTTTAACCTCAAAAGCATAAATTTATTAACGCCATTAAAGGCAGCAATTTTATTCAATTCTCGAACAGCAGCAACAACAAATAAGAAAGTGATAAAGATATTTTGATTTACTTTGGAACTGACCGAAACATTTTCGGTTTAAAGTTTAGGCAAATAAGGAATTTTGATTTATCGATTGGAAAAAAAATAAATCTTTCAAAATGTTTTTGACAAATTTGACAGAAACGGAGTGGACTTGAGCTTGCTCATTCTCAATGAGAAGTTGAGAGACACTGAATGATTGAGAGTTATGGAAAAGTGAATGAAAAAATTCTTTGAAAAGTTCTTACAGGTTAGAAGTGAGAGTAGGTCCCAAAGGAATCCAAAACTCTCAGTTTTCCTTATCATTTTAAATCTAAATTAAATTTCAATATAAAGTAATCCAAATCGGATTCCTTTAGATAAGGACTACATACACAGATCCCAAAGAATCCAAAGCAGAGGAAAGGCAGATCTCAAGGAATCTACATGCAAGGGACTTGGGCTGAACAAACTCAGATCCCAAGGAGCCCAATGCTAAGGAAGCTCAGAGCCCAATAGGTCAGTATACTTTCAAATCTCAAGGAACCCAAAGCTGTGGGAATCCAGATCTCAAGGAACTCTCATATAAAGGACTGTAGAGACCCGAATCCAAGGAGCCCAAGTCTCTCAAATGTCAAAGATCCCACACAAATGCAAAGCTTAGTTCCCTCTAGCTTCGCAGATCCAAGCCTAGACCTATAAGAAGGCAAAATTTGTTTGCAAGATCAGAAAGGCCCAGATCGGATCGGAAAGGCCCAGACGAATGACCAAAAAGAAGCAAGCCCCTCAGTCAGGCAATTGTTTTTTGAAATACGAAAGAGAAGAACAAATTTCAACTGACAGGAGTTGACAAATTTCCAATTTGGCCCCCCTGACCGCCCCTCTGCTGGTGACACCTTAAACGCTTGTCAGCGGATGAGAAAATGAAGGCGCGCGATTTCAATAAAATTCGGATGAGAAAATTACAAAATTTCATGTGACACTTTATAAAGTGGTTTGGGTCCGGGAATTTATTGTGTTCTCCTTTTACTCAGACTCTCCACTGACATTGACGACCTTGCAATTTGCAAAAGAAAATTGCTAAATTGCCCATCGACTTGGAGACAAAAACCAGTTGACAAAAACAAGAGAGACAGACTCTGCGACCGCTTCACTTCTGAATAACTTGAAGAGTGGCATGGAAATTATGAAAAAGATCTTATCAACTTTGTCTGGTTACTTTCACACCACACGTAACCAAACGGCGAGACAGATTACCGTGTGTGCCTAGTCCCGCGGTTCCGACAACTCCGACGTCTCAGACGTCTCAGACGGGCACGCGCAATCCCAACAATCATTTCGGAGATCGTGACAACAAGTGCAATTGACTCAATGGTCTGAGACGAGCCCAGCATGATGAAATGAGCTCTCTTCACAGACACGACACACTCTGGTGTTGTCTTTAATTGCCCCCTCGGCCGGACTGGGTGTGCTCGGTGCGGTTCCAAGAAAAAAACGCCACCGACCAACCGAGTAGAGGAAATGGTTTCTAATATTTTCTTGGGCGTTGGCCACTCCACCAAATTTATTGAACAATATTTGAGAAACCTCAAGCCTGCCTGGGCCAGGCGGTCTTAGCCAGAAATTGGGTTAATCGAAGTTCACACTAACTGAATTCATGGAAATTATTTCGGAAAAAAATTAACGCACAACATTTTTTTTTTTAATTTATGAAAAAGAAATTATTAATTTCAGAGTTTCTTAGAAATGATTTTGAGAAAAAAATATTGGAAAATATGTAAAAAATATAATAATATATATATATATTTTTTTTTTTTTTGTAAATTAAATTTTGGGCAAATTGGAAAGTTTTGAAAAAATTCTGAAAATATTTCAAGACAAAAAAAAATGCAATAATATTTTAAAATTATTTTTGGAAAAATTAAAAACTTTTGAAAAATTTGGAAGCTAAAAATCTGAAAAAAATAATTGGAAAAAATAAACAATAAATTGTAGAAAATTTTATGTGAAATAATTTTGAAAAAAAAATATTTGGAAGAAGTAACCAAAAAAAAATTGGTAAATTTGGAAATACCAAAAATCCGAATTTGAAAAAAAATGACCAAGAAATTTTGAAAATTTGGAAATTTAAAAAAAAAACAGAATTGGAAAAAATTTTGAAAAATATATTTGAAAAAATTAAAAATTTAAATTCTTAAAATATTGTAAAAGCTTAAAAAAATTGTCGACTAAAAATAAATGAAAAATAATAAAAATTGACTGTTTTATTTTAATTATATTTTTTTTAGAAAATCAAAATTTAAGATTGTGAAGATTTTCTAGAATTTTTCTTAAGAAATTTTTAATTTTTTTTTATATTCCTTTTTATGACCGATAAAGCCTGGTTGAGCAGCCCAATAAATTACTAAATATTTCAATCGTGAAAATCTTAAAGAAAAAAATATAATAAAATCTTTTTTAGAATTAATTTTTTTTTTTTGCAAAGAAAGTGAGTTGGCTCGTGTTTTTCTTTTGACTGTTTTGGTCCAACACTCAGGGGAAAGTGAAGCAACCTGTGTGAATGGAAAGCACACTCGAGTCCTTATATGGGATAATTTTTCACACCTGCCAGCCAAGGCAAGAACTAACCCAAAGGAGGAGGAAGAGGAGGACGAGCCGAGCAAGCAAGCGACCGTGCGCCGGCCAAGTGGCCCTCGTCTTGACTGTGAAGGACCGGTGGCAAGATTATCACAGAAAGCGCCCTTAAGAAAAATTATATAAATGGCTAAAATAGACCCTTTTGCTCAGATCCTCTCTGCCCCGGCCCAAGCTATCCGACCGAACAGCACAGCCCCTTATGGGAGTCGCCCACATCGGTCGAGACATCAAAGCAAGTGCACAAATTAAGCCAAACAAAACCAAAACAGAGGAAGTAAAAATATCCTTCTTTCAGCTGGGACAGTCCTCTAAGAAGAGAGTGAGTCTTGTCGGACTTGTCGGGGGCGGCATTCCTTCAAAGCGCTTTCTTCGGGGCTCCTTGCAACTTTGTTCCCGTCGCTGCCAGATGAAGTTGCCCCACTTGAGCGCACACACTTAGGCTCATGCTTGGTTTAACATGTATAAATAAAAAGTATATACAAAATTTTATATTTATACTTCTATATAAACATTCTTCATGTCTCTGTGTGTGTGTGTGTGGGTGTGTGGGTGTGTGTGTGTGTGTCGAAGGCAGCCAAAGTTCAACTTGAAAGTGGCTCAGCTTCTTTGTTTCTTTACTTTCGTTTTTTCCGCTTCTCGACACATCAGCGGGCATAGCATATGTAAGGACATTATCCCCCCTCCCCCCCCCCTCTCTCCCCTTCTCAGCCAGCCCCCGCCAAAATAAAAAAGGGTTAAGCTAGAAATATGTGGGCAAATCCAAAGTGACAATAAAAAGAAAAGAAAAGAAGGAGCCAGAAGCTGCGGGTATTTCCCAAACGAAACAAAAGGACAATTTCTTGCCAAAAGAAAGTTACAATTTCTTCGGAAAGTAAACACTTTTGTCCTGCCAAATAGTTGGCATTTCCCCAAAACTATGCGAAAAGTCAACAAATAATTTCTTTTACTCCAAATCACTTGGTGAAAAGAAACGAAACTTTCAGCTTGATCCATTCGATGAGATAATGGCAACATGGTCAGGGTGCAAGGATTGGTCAAAAACTCTAAAGGATTTAAATATTTATAATCTATTTGAATTTTTGGAAAAATACTGAAATAATTTTAAATAAATAAATTAATTATTTTCTTATTTTTTCAACCGATTTAAAACTAATAAATTATAATCTTTTTTTTCGGCATTGGGAAAAATTTTAAGGTTAATAATAAATTTATTTTTAAATTAATAAAATTTATTTTATTATTAATTCAAAATCTTTTTTCGGCATTAGAAAAAATTTTAAGGTCAATAATAAATTCATTTTTTAATTAATATAATTTTTTTATGATAAATTCAAAATTTTTTGATTTTTTAATTAAAATAATTTTTTTATTATTTATTCAAAAATAATTAATTTATTTTTTACACTAATATAATTCATTAAATTATTGGTATTTATTTATTTAATCATTGTTTTTTACTTTTTTTTTAATTTTTATTGCTTACTTGAAATTTAATTAATTTATTTAATTAAAAGTATTTTTGTTTTATTTATTTATTTTTTTTTTAGTTTGTAGAAAACCCTAACAACATTTATATATTTTTTTTCAATTCAGAAAATTTTTATTTATTTAATTATTTAATTTTACTTCTTATTTAGTTTCTTGCTTACTAATTATTTATTAATATTTGGCTTTAATAAAAACCCTAAAAATATATAGCTTTTTTAAATTTAAATATTGTTAATTATTATCATTATTATTATTTTTTATTAAATTATTGTAAATTGTTTCAATATGTTCAGAAAAAAAAAAATAAATTTTTTTTCTTACCAAAATTAATTTTAATTTTTTTTTATAATTTAATAACTGACTTAATATCTTATATAATTATTATTTTTTATTTTAATATTATCTTACATACATTTTTGATTTCATTTAATTATTTTTTCTTATTATTATTATGTTTTTTTTTATCTAAGCAATTATTAATTTTATTAATTTTGTTTATTTAATTATTTAATAAATTTATTGATTTTTTATCAAATAAGCTTGACTAATTTATTTAAAAATATTTCCTTATTTATAATTTTAACTTTCGATAATTCCTTTATGGTTTTATTTTCCGAATTATTTGCATTTATTCCGACCTTCAATGTCCTCTTGAATTCCAAATTGCCTCAGAAATTCGAATCGAATAAACTGAAATATTCCAATCGATTCGCCTCAAATATTTTCGAAGAATTTTCAATTTTTGTCAAAATCAACCAAAATGTTAATTTATTTATTCTTCTTCTGTCTTTTTTTGCAGATTGGAAAAAGTGAAAAGCAGGTCAAAAATTGCATCTTCCTCTTCTTCTTCTTCTTCTCCATGGATTGCTTTTTGCCAGTGACAATGACATTTCTGAAAATATCATTTTGAAAGAGATTTTTATTTAATTTTCACAGTGTTTAGGCATTTCCCATTTTGGTCAAAAAGAAAAAATCATTCTCATATCTCCGAGTTGAGCTTTCAAAAGGGTCTAGGAAATTTGATTAAGCCATCATCAAATGGATGCGTCAATGAAAAATTCCCATCCATGTGTCTGTGTGTGTGTGTGTATGTGTGTGTGTGTGTGCTTCTTCCTTAAGAAGGTGGCTGGTTGAGGGAGGAAGAGGAAGAAGAAGAAGAAAAAAAAGAGAGAACTGCGGGCAGGCCCAGAAATTAAATGGACTGGAAACTGGTCACTGTGTTGTTTGGGTTCCCTGATTTTTGGTCAGTCTGCAGAAATTCTTTATGGCCTTTAGCCGTGGGCGGTGTGGGTCGGTGGAGCAGTTTGGGGGCTGCATAAAACATTTCTTATTACAACAACAGCAGCAACAAGAGCAAGAAGAAGCTGAACAAACAAACACCCTTGACTCGACTCAACTCGACTCGACTCGCCCCGACTCGGTTCGACTTTTCCCCCAAAAATCATGCAAATTTTTGCCCAGGCCCGAGCAGGCCAGAGACTAATGGAGCAAAATGTGTCCACAACATACACAGCCAGGTTCAGGTTGTTCTGCTTCTTCTTCTTCTTCTTTTTCATCTTGTTGTTTTTGCTGCCATAGCTGAAGCAGTCCGGTTCGGTCCGGTCCGGTCCGGACTGGACTGGACTGGCTGTGGAGCCTTAAACATGAGCTAAATCATCTGTAAATGCGGGCTCACGGGCAAACCAGGACCGAAAACCAGCAACTGCCCCGGCATTGGTTTGGGTTTGCTTTCGTCGTGGATATTCTCAAACACAACAGCATACACACACACACACACACATACACGCACATGCTACATGAACATGTTAGTGGGTAGAGTCGAAAGAGGCTTGTGTGTTGGTCAATGTTGCTGCCACCGTAGCCGTTTCAGGCGAGAAAATTAAATTGGCCAAAAGTTGAATCCATAACTTTTGGCTATGAACACGACACACACTCAACTCTCTGTGTGTGTGTGTGTGTGTGTGTGTGTGTGTCGCCTGGTAAAATTCAGTTCAGCTGGGAGTTGTGTAGTCAGTTCCTAACAACAACAACAACGAGAGCATCACACATGGTTGGTCGGCCATTTTGGGTTGGCAATTTTCTGGTTGGCTCGGAATATGTGCCAACCATATCAGAGTGAGCCAATCCAGCGATTGAAAAAGGTAAGTGCAAATTATACTTAAATTTCTCAAAAAAACTCCTATCGATATGTTATCGATAATTATGAAATATTTTATTAAAATGTCAAGTTAAGTTTTTGTTGGTTTTTTGATTTGAATGCTTTTGATATTACAAGTCCTTGTTACATAGTGTTATCGATTAGTGCATAAAATTTATCGATAGTCATTTAAGGGTTTATTGTTATTGTATTTTAGGTCAAATGCTTAAGGCTCCACTGAAATTTAAACCATATAGAAAAACTCAAAACTTATCGATAAACCTATCGATAACTATTTATCGAAATATATATAAAATGAATTTCTTTGGACTTATACATTTGATAGGTCTACTTTGGCATAGATAGGCAGAGACATATATAAAAATGCTCGAGAATAAAATTTATCGATAATTCTTATTGGAAGATTTTCTATATATATTTAGTATAATCTAACAATCTCTAAATATATAAAAATATTTGTTCTTGCGACATTTAAGGGCAAATAATATTAGACATACAAATATATCGATAGATCGATAAAGATGGTTTGTTTTAACCACAAGTTATCGATAGAAGTTTAAATCCCCTTTGAGATTACAGAATTCGTGTTGAATTTTTAGTTTTGGTCCACTCTAATAAACATGTCCTCTTCAAAGCGAAACTTTATGTACTCAAAACTGTGTCCACTCACACACACACACACGCACACGGCACACACACATGAGCACGGGCTCACTAGCTCACGCGTGCACCCTGACCCAGCTGTGTGCTACTCCATTTATATGTGCCGCGGGGCTGGGCGAAAAGGGGGACTCCGAGCGCGGCTGCTTGTATGACTTTCTGCTTAAAAGCCAAACGGTTGGTCGGTCCCCAAACTGGGCAAATGTGAAGGCAACCCAGAAACTGGCCGAAATCCCACGCAGATGCACTGTTGGCAGCGGGGAGCGTGGTGAGGGGAGGGTTTGCTTGTTGCCTTGTTGACTAGAAAATATGACCGGCAGCTGTTTGGTGTACTCTGTTGTGACCCCCCTCCCACCACCTCCCCACGCATATGGAGCTTACACATATCAAGGCACCCCCCCCCCCCCCCTCTGATGCTGACCAGTTATAATTTCCTTCTTTTTTTTTTTTTTTGTTTCCCCTACAAAATGTCAACTGAGTTCAAATTGTCTTTTGTTTCCAATTTCTCCCTTTAAGTTTCGTTTCGTTTGCAAGAAAGTCGAAACAAAATGCAAAGAAAACTGCTCAGTCTTGCCGTTGCCTGTGTGAGTTCTGTGCTGGCGCCATCTACACACCAAGGCGGGCAACTGCTTGGCACACGCAGAAAACGCCGCGACCTCAAGACGCCACCTATGGGCAAACGGCCGCAGCCAAGCACTGTCAAGAAGTCTGCGCTTGTGAAAGAAAGAGAAGCCTTCTTTTTGTTTTTGTTGCTTTCGTTTGATTTGAAAATGAGCCAAGTCAATGTGGCCGCTTTTGAAATTATTTTTTTTTTTTTCTTAAAAAGAAGCTGAAAGTGTTGGTTTTTTTTTAAGGAAATTGAAAAGCATCTATTTTTTTTTTTCATCTTTTGGCTTGTCTGTTCAAATTAGGCAAGTAAAATAGTAAATCAGACTGATTTCTTTCAATTTTAAAATGGAGAAAATTGAAAATCCCAAAAATTTGAAATTTAGAAAATAAATTCCAAATATTTTATATTTTAATTTTATTTATTTACTTTTTTGGTTTTTTATTTTTTTTTTCTTGATTTTTTTTTATATCGGATAGATCGGCTGAGTCCCAGGAAGCAGAGAGAGTTACTTTTGGCCCCATTAGATTTTTCATTTTATTTTTTTTTCAAAAAATTTATTCAGCATTTTTTTTTTTAGAAATATTTCAAAATTATTTATTTTTTTATGAACTCAAAAAAAAAAATTCTCTTACTTTTTTGTCAATGCAAAAACTGGATTTATTCCCCTTTGGATCTGGTCAAGTTTCTCTGGAGTTTAAATTTTCCAAGTTTTATTTTTTTTTAAGAATTTTCTTAGTTTATTTTGCTCTTAAGATTTTCAAAATGAATTAAGGAATTTTTGTGTTCAATTTGATTTATTTTTAATATTTTGTGTCGCCATTAAAACTAATGACCACCTGATGCGTTTTTCCACATTTTAAATCAGTCGATAAAATTTTTCAGCTTTCGGCTTTCAGTTTTCAGCGAAAATAATTGCATAAGCTTGGTCAATGATATTTTAATTGGGATCGTCGTGTAATTAACTTTAAATATGCATAATCATAAATTTCCTATTTGGAGTAATTTGCTCCACCTAGACACTGGTGTTTTGTGTAGAGTGTTGATGGGAAAGGGGTTAGAGGGTAGGGAGGGAGGGGGGACTGAAGAGCATAGTATGTTGTGTCATGTTTGGTGCTGGGCCAAAGTGTCGGCGGTGGTGGTGGTGGTGGTGGTTTGGGAAACGACACGACACAACTAAGGAGTCAACCCGAGACCAGCCTTGAATCATGGGCAGACCAAGTAAAACACACACACACACACATGCAGGCAGGCAGGCAGGCAACAAGACAATGGACAACGAGGGTGGTTTTTCTGGCGCAAAAGACAACGACAACGACGACGATGACGATGACAAGAACATTGTTTTTGGCTTTGCCTTTGCTTTTGCCTTCTGCCACGAAGGCAGCAACAAAGAGTGGAAGTGGTAGTGTAAGTGGAAAGAGAAATAGCCAAGCGGTGGCGTTGGTGGCGACGGCGACTGTGACGGTGACGGTTTACTCACCAAACAAAACACTCACCAGCTGTGGTGAGTTTCTTGTGTGCGTTGGCAGCGCAGCTAACAAATCGTTGGCAGCGCCGTTGGCGTGTCGTGAGGCAGTGACGTCGTTTTAGATTTGTCACCACCATCAGACACACACACATGCACACTCGACACAACACTAACGCCCCCTTGGCCTGTCTTTGCCTCTCACCTAACTCACTCACTTGCTCGTTCTCTCTCTCTCTCTCTGTCTCTCTTTCACTCTCTCACAATCTGCTCTCTGTGTTTGCTGTTGTTCTTGTTGTTGCTGTTGTTGTTGATTTGTTTGTCAACGTCGTTGACTGGAAGTTGATTGAAACTCACAGCTTGTGCCCTCGTCAGCAGGGGTGTCCGCATATATCTCAACGACTCTGCATGTGTATGTGTGTGTGTGTGTCTGTTTTGGCTCGTGACAAAATGGTGAATTTGGTCCGTTTGCTGGGTCGTTTTACATGGCGTTTCTAATAAAATGGCAGCCAGCCAAAATAGTCAAAACAAGACGACAAAATCACAAAATGACAAATCAGCAGATTTGCAAGGATTCTTCCTCTTCTTCTACTTATTCTTGGTCGTTGCCGTAGTGAACTGACCGAAATATAAACACTTTTGGTCAGCGGCAAATTATCCACTGATTATTGTTTTAGCTTTTGAATATTACTCGGATATTTTCAGAAATTCTAACAGAAATTTTCTGAGGTTAACCATTTGAAATTATCTAGGATTCATCATTTCTTTCTTTCATCGGATCGGGCTTTTCGGACTATTAAAAGAAAGTCAAACTGGTGATTAAGGTATCCCTGGTATTTATTGACCAAACCCAATCAAATGAAGTATTTAAAATTTGTGTATTTCCTTGAAATCTTGTCTGGAGTTTCTGTCTCATTAAATTTGTCGGATATGACCAAAACGATTCTAGTGATATTTCCAGTCTTTATAGACCGATCTCAATCATATTTGATATTTACAAAGTTTCAACTTAAAGGGAAATCTATACCAAGTTTCATAGTGATTGATTCTCTTAACTTTCGAAGACACCCAAGTAGGTTCTGGAGATATCTTAGGCCCCTAATGACCAATGTCAGTTAGACTGAATGCTATAATAATTATAATTTTGATCGGACCACTATATCATATAGCCATAATCTAGACCCAAATCAGTTAGACTAAATGCTATAATTATTATAATTTTGATCGGACCACCATATCATATAGCCATAATCTAGACCCAAATCAGTTAGACTGAATGCTATAAATATTATAATTTTGATCGGAACACTATATCATATAGCCATAATCTAGACCCAAATCAGTTAGACTGAATGCTAAGCTTCTTCTTATTTAGATGGAAATAAAAACTAGTATAATTTTGATCGGACCACTATATCATATAGCCATTATCTAGACCCAAATCAGTTAGACTGAATGCTAAGCTTCTTCTTATTTAGATGGAAATAAAAAGCTAGTATAATTTTGATCGGACCACTATATCATATAGCCATTATCTAGATCCAAATCAGCTTTAAAAAATATCTTTAGTATTTATTCTTTGGCAAAAATCTGTACCGATCTGATATATGTGATATACATATATGTTTTTATTAGTCTAGCAAACCCAAATCGGTCTCAGACAGATATTTCTAGACCAGTCACATTGAAGGCAAACCAAGGCTATGCAGATGCAAGCTTGGCTCTCAAGTTTCCTTAGGATCGAACTACTATATCATATATCGGGCCTTTTGGGTATCTGAGGATTATCTTGGTGGTATTTCTTTTTAATCGAATCGAATCAATTTTGTTTTTTGAAATAATTCAGAGTATTTTGAAAAAGTTGAAAAATAAAAAAGAGTCTGCTGTCTTCGGCGCTTTCAGGTTGTTTCTCGTTCTTATTCTCTCTTTTTTTCTGTAAAAGTTTTTCTTTTTTGATAAAAGTTTTTCTTCATTATTTATTTTTTTTTTTTCTAAATATTTTTATTATTTTTTTTAATTTAGCTGTCTCGTGTCAACCGTTGTCAGTTTCAACAGCAGGCGGCATTTTGATATGGCCGAGGGGACTCGATGATGCTGAAGATGAGACTGAGGATGATGATGATGATGATGATGAGGCTGATGGGACTGGGTAGCTGCCTGGGTAGCCATTGTTAATGTTTTTGATGTTGTTGTTGTTGTTGTTGTTGCTGTGGCGTTGGCGTTGTCGCCCCAGGGTGAAAATAAGGCATTCAGGCGTGGATACAATGCAACCGAATGAGATAGCAATAGAATTAGAATGAGAGAGAGAGAGAGAGTAGGCAGACTAAACAAAGTATCTCATTTTTGCCCATAACAAAAGGAAAATGGGAATCCCTGGCAAATTATTTATTTCATCATTTTCATATTGATTTGTTATTTCATAAGTAAAATGAGAATTTCCCTTAAATCACACACACAAACACACACACACACACAGGCAGGGGACAGACATGTGGCCATTTCCTGAGACTAATTGAAATACTTTTATCAGTAAATAGGAAGAAAAACAAAAACAACCACAATAAAACTAAATAAATAGTCAAAATGTTTCGACCCCCTCCCCGGACTCGCCTCTCCTCTCCTCTCCTCTCCACTCCACTCCTCTGCTCTGCTCTGCTCTGGATAGCCCCGGGGCACTGGTAGACTGATACGATCTAACGAGCGGCTGCTGCTTTCATTAGGTAATTTTTTTTGCTCTTCCTCTTCCTCTTTTTTGGTCTTGTTCTTCGGGCTTTGTTTTTTGCGCCTGATTGCGCAATTTGCTCAGACCCACTGAACTGTAATCAGAATCTCTGGGATTGAGAATTTTCGACAGAGTTTTGTGTTTTATTTTCTTTCTTTCTGTTTTTGTTTGATTGGCTTCTGAGGATTTTCGACCAGGTGGCTAAGAGTCCAAAACTGTTGGCTACATTTTCCAGGGAAAGTGAAAATCAACATTTTCTAGAAAATTACCAATTTTTCGACTCGGAAAAAAAGAAAACATATTTTAAAATATTTCAATTTTTCAAATCCAATTCAATTCAATTTCTCTTAACCAAAATCCAACACGCCTCATACCCGCCCCACCCCCTCCCCACTCCCGAGCTCCCCAGAAAATGCAAATTTGATGATATCAGAAAAAAAAATGTAGTCAACGGGATTTGGTTTCAGCCTTTCCGGCACCCAGGGGCAATCAAATATGGAAATATTTTAGTTTTCTACACAGTTTTTGGGCTCAGCAGAAAATTGTTTAAATATTTGATGAGTTCAATGATACAAATATTTTCATATTTTCATATTTTCCTCGTTTCATCGTGTTTTTTCCATTTGCCCAAATGCGATGTGAAAACATTTAAAACAAATCAAATTCATCGGCGAACTAACAAATTTTGCCTTTGATTTATGCATTCAAATCGGTTTAAAAGATGAGCACTTTCGGTTCACTTGGATTTCTACGAATCGACTCGGATTTCAAATGAATCGAATAAACCAAAATAATTAACAAAAACCTCGAATCGGATCTCAGCATTTATTTTTCAGAATTATTTGAATTATTTTTTTATTTTAATTTTGGATTTCTTTTTTTTTTATTTATTCAGAGCCATTTGGATTTCGAATAGACAAAATTTACTTGTTTACTTTGATTCTCAAATATCCAAAATGTTTCAAATAAAAAGTGAAAGTGTTTTTTTGATTTTCAGATTTTTCTTGTTTTTTTATAATTTTTCTGAGTGGAATTAATTTTGGCTGTTTTATTTGGGGAACAGCTCATTTCATTTATTTCAATTAAAAAATAATTATTGAATTAATTTGTGGGTGTAATTTTTGAGTTTCCCAGAATTTTCGAATTAATTGTAATTTTTTCTTACGCAGAATTTTAAGATCTTATTTTTTCAAAATTATTCTAAAATTTATTTGAATAATTTTTTTTTTTTTAATTTATTTATTTATTATTTTTTTTTATTATTTTTATTTTAATTTAGTTTTTTTTTTTTTTTTTTTTTTTAATCAGCTTTAATTTTGAATATTAATAAAGAATTTGATTATTTTAAATTTCTTATTATTATTTTTTTTATTATTTAATTTTGATTTTGTTCTGCTTTAAATTTGTTTGTTTCTTTTTTCCCAAATTTTATTTTGAATAATTTCAGACCGCTTTTTATAATTTCTAAAAAAAAAACTTTTTTGATTTGATTTTAAATAAAATTATGCATGATTTTTTTTTTTTTTTGACTTCTGGAAAATTATAATATTAATTTTATTATTATGATAAAAGCATTTTTATTCATTATTATTATTTTTTTTTAATTCAAATTTTGCTTTTAACTAATAATTAATGTGCTCATTTTTTGAAATTAATTTTAATATATTTATTTATTTTTTTTATTTTAATTTACTTTATGATTTGAGAAAAAATATATTTTTTTTTAACTTATTTTTTAATTAATGAACTATTATTCTTTTTTTTTATTTAATCTACATTTTGGTTTTATATTAAAATTGTTATTTAATATATTTACTTATGCATTTCTGAAATGACTTAAGGTATATTTATTTTTTTTTTTTTTATTAATTTTACATTATAGTTTTATTTAAATTTTTATTTGTTTCACAATTTTTTTTACCTTTTTACCATTTTTTTAATAAATGATTTTTAATTTATTTAATTTTTTTTATTATGATAATATTTTTATTTTATTATTAAAAATAATTGTTCAGTATATTTTTATCGTTATTATTATTTTTTTTCGTAAATCAAATAATGTCTTATTTATTTATTTTTATTTATTTTTTTTTATGAGAAAATTAGTTGACAATTTCAGCCTATTTGGAAATTAAAAAATGTGGCGACTTGCATTTTTTTTATAAGAAGTTTGATTTATTTTCAATATTTCCAAGAACATATTTAGCTTAGGCTTAATGGCTTAATATCTCTCCCATTTCTTTTAACCAATTTTTGCTTAATCCAAAAAAATCTGATTTTTTCTATTTTTCATTTTCCTATTGAAGTAACTCGAAATTGAGTGAATAATTTGGGAAACGTATAAAATCAAAGAGAAAAAGTCAAAAAAATTATTAAATGTTAAAATAGAAAAATTCGAATTCTTTTCTAATCAAAAAGTTCATAAAAATTCTGAGTCACTTAAAAATGCGCGCTGAAAAGTATGCAACAAATTTTGAAAAATTCAGTAGGCACAACGAAACCAACAAAATCAAATAATTGCCAGAAAGAGAAAGAGAGAGAGAGCGAGAGCGTGGGGGGGGGGAGTAGTGGGGGTCGGGAAAATTTTGTTGCACCAAAAATGCAAATTCGAAATAAATCAAATCAAACGCCTGCCAAAAGGTAACGAAGCGGTAGCAACACCAACGCCATCAACAAATTCAAATTGAAGGGGATTTTCTGACCAATTCAAAGGGGGCGGAGGGGTCTCGCCTCACCTCGCCTCGCCTCGCTTCGGCTCAGTTCAGTTCAGCTCAGCTCAGTTTGGTACGGTTTGGCTTGCCATTTTGAATACTTTTTAAATATTTATGGTATATTGCATGATTGTTTATCGGCAAATTGCCTGGAAGCATTTCGAGACGCTTCATAGAACTCGCCCAAATAATAGAAAAGAAAATAAAACTGATGAACCCACACCTCTCTCTCTCTCTCGGTGAGAGGGGAGAGCTATAAATATGCAACAATCATGAAATATATGAAGAACAAAAATTTAACCCGAAAAACAATAAAACGAGGCAAAAAAAAATAAATTTATAAAAATTTAGACAAAGTGAAACTGCCAACCCGAGGTCCCCCCCACTGCTCCCCTGCCCCAAGACGCCTTGCACACTTTTTAGGCCAACAATCCGGCAGCCACATGGGGCTTCGGTTGGACCAGAGTGGACCGGAGTGGACTGGCCTGGCCTGGCTGACCAGTTGCTCTGGCCACACACACACACCCCCCTCGGAACCCCTTTTAGCTGCCATCGTTCTTGTTGGAAATCATTGGTCTGGCAGATTTTTCATTGTTCAAAAAGAGAAAGCAAAAAAAAAAAAAAAATAAAACGAAAATTATTCACCATAAAATTCGCACGTCACATCAAAAATTGATTGGGTGCGAATGTTGGGCTCAGCCAGGTGCTCTCAAAATAAAAAATTCTAAAATTCCACAACCACTTCCACCGCTTCGGTCTCTTTTATTTTCGAAACTGTTTCCAACAATTTTTCAATGATTTTTAGAAACTTCAATGAATTGTTTAACTCATTTTTCCATGAAATTGCCAAAAGGGTGAGAAAGAGAGAGAGAGAAGGCGAAGAGACTGAGTGAGATGGACTATGAATTTAAGAAAATTAAAAAGAATAATTTTGGAAAAAAAAGGTATTTGAGGAACTTGACAAGAGTGAGGTTAGGTCAACTCAATTTTATTAAGACTCTTTTAAAGCTCTTAAAAATAAATCCGAAAAGCTTGTAAAGAAGGGGAAAAGTTATTTAAAAAGTTAAATCCTTGCACAATCCACTTCAATCTCCTATAATAAAAATAGAATATTATTGACATCCTCAGAGCTTTCCTCTGTCTCTTTTTGACTCCAGAAAAACATACAAAATTTTTCAACCCACTCAAAAAAGATGATCCAAGGTTTCATTTTGATCGACCCGAAATCTTTTCCGAATTCTCCAATCGTATCAGAATCTTAATCGGCCTTAGGGATATAAACATTGTATTGAAATTTTTATACAGGGACACACAGGTGTACGAAGTTTCACCTGGATCAAACCTGTTTTTCATTTAGCTGACTAACAGATATAAATCGTCTTCTAAAAATATCTCGGCTATTTGGTCAAATATTTTTTCATTCCTATTTTATTTTTGACTTTCCCTTTTTTACTCAAAAAAAAAGAAACATAATTTCACTCACATATTTTGGTGAATTTAAAAATTTTGAATGAGCCGTAAAATTTATCAAATTATCAAATAATTTTTTTCCCCCTTTCCTCTTATATAATTTTTTTCCCTCAATCTCCAAAGAGATCATATATTTTGGTATCAATAAATAAAATATTGATTAAGACGAAAAATTTGTGAAATTCTCAAAATTTTGCTTTCATTATTTTTTTTGCATATTTTCCTATTTTATTAATATTTTATTTTTTTCAATTGAGATTTTTAAAACCACAAAATTTTTTGAGAGTCTTTCGGGAATTTACTGTTCTTTTTCTAAATCGACCTTCTTTTTTTAAAAGTTCTTAAAAAGTCCCGTTATTTTAAATACTCATTTTATCCAAGGCCCCCAGAAAATATTCAGAATTCTCAGAATCCTTCTCAAATCCTTCTTTTTAATAATTTCAACATATTTTCAAGGCTTTCAACAATTTTAAGATTTCAACATCTTTTCAAGGTTTTCAAAAATTTTAAGATTTGAAATTTTCAAAATATTTTTCTCATTTTTTCAAAAAAATTTTATTATTTAATTTTTTGATTTTTCAATATTTTATTTTTATTTTGCCCTCTCGAATTTTTTTGAATATAATTTTTAAATTTACATGCGAAATGAAAAAAAAAGAAGAAGAACAAAAAAAAACTATTAAAGGCAATTAGCGCTTAAGGGGTGTGACGATTCTGAGGATTCCCCCACGGCTCAGCCAACCCTCGTCTCAGCCAGGGCAAGACTCTGCGACTCATTTGATAGAGGCAAAATAAAAGCAGAAACCTGAAAAGGGGGAGAAAGACTGCAAAAATAAAAAAAAATATTTCAACTTCATCAATGTGCACTAATTCCATTTCTGAGTGCTTTTAGTGCCGCCGTGGGAAGGGGCGAGGCGGAGGGAGGGAGAGTGTATGGTGGGGGCAGTGGTAAAATTCTGTTCTGTTCTGAGCCAACTTGAAGGAGAGCCGGGCAGAGGGGAGCCGGGCGGCAAGTGGAAGGCAGAAAAGATGTCAACAGCACCAATTAGTTTGAAAAATTGGCATAAATGAAGCCCAAACCTGAGCACGAGCGAGAAGGTGATGGTGGCGAGTGGAATGGGTGATGGCATCCCAAGGTGAGGTGAGGTGGGGTGGGGTGCCTTGGGTTTTTGGAGTGCCTGTGCCATGTTGTAAAAATAAATGCAAAAAAAAAAAAAAAAAAACTGAAAATATACTCCAGCCATTTCGCAACGGTTATGTGGCTCCTCTGCCAGCTCTGCCAGCTCTGCCGGCTCTGCCACTGGCAAGTGCCACTCGAATTCAAATTATAAGCAAGCCGCCTGCTCCACAGCCTGGCCGGTGCTACGGTGCCACAGTGCCACGGCGCCACGCTGCCTGGGGCAGCTAATGAGCAGAGAAAGGAAAACTGCTAGAGCGTGTGTGTGTATGTGTGTGTGTGTGTGTGTGTGTGTAAAAATCAAACGACAAAGACCAACGTTGATGAGGTTGACGTTGAGCACGACAACAATTCACCGAGCTTGACTTGGCTGAATGGACCCACTTGAGGTGCCCCCGCACACCGCCTTTCCCGGTTAGGCTCAAGCTATTGGTTGACAGAGAGAGAGAGAGACAGAGAGAGTGGGAGGACTTGAGCTTTGATACTTCAAATGGCATTGCCAAACCGAACTGGCAATAAAAATCTCAAGTATGACCTGAAAGGTTCGACGGGGCGACAACACTCTAACCCGCCCCCTGCCCCAATTATTTGGTAGGTCTGTGATTACCCAGAGTTTAAAATTAATTAAAATACATTAGATTTTTCCCAATACCCTGTCAAAGCTTTTCAAAACCTAAACAAGCTGCCAAAATTCTATGGAGTCGCCTAGGGCCGTCGGTGATTCAGGGAGGTCTCCAGAGATTAACTAGTTTTGGTGCTCTTGAGAATATTCCCATCTTGGAGTAAATCCTACGAGTCTGAAGCTGAAGTTGTCTAAAGATTTGAAAAGGCAATTGGTAGACCAGAGTTGGTTATAACATGCACTCTCATTTGTTAGGGCCGTCGGTGTTTTGGGAACTTTTAAAAACAAGTCCGGCTTTGAGTTCTTGAGGCAGTCTCCAAGGACTATGGGTAACTCCTATTAACCTATAGTTTGAGACCAAAAAATTCGGTAACAATATTTGAAAAAAAAACTCTTGTAAAACTCTGAAATTTTCCTTGGAGTTCTTGAGAGATTTAACCAACTATTTGTAACTCCCATTAAACCCAAGCTAAAGCAATGAAATTTTGTATGAAAATTCCAAATTGTATAAGCCAAAGTTTTCCAAAGTTTCCTCTTGATGTTGACAAAAACAAGAAAGTTGTAAGAAAAAATATTTTTTCATATCTCAACTCCAATTCAAAGAGTATCTAAGATTCCCCCAAATAATTTGACCACTCAAACAGTTCGATGATTGACCAATCCAGCTCCCTTTCATTCCTCTCAGATTTAGAGTCCTTTTTTATACAAATTTTTGAAATAATTATGCTTTGTATTTTTCGAGAAATAATGAAATTATTCCCCTTCCTCCTCCACTACTTTTGGAACCACACTTGTCGAGCTTAATAAACGTCATGGTGGACAAATAATTTGCTAAAAAAAAAAATTAAATGAAATTTGCTAAATGCCTTGGTACCCTGCTAGCCAAAGTCGCCCCTTCTGCGTGACAACAACAACGCCCACTGACCAAATACAAAATGGCTGTCATCGGGGGAAAGAAAAATTGAAGAAGAAACGCCTGTCATGTCAACCCTTGGCAAATAACAAAAAAAAAAAAAAACAAAACCCACGCCCACCAAACTACCAAAACGAATGAACGAACGAACGAACGAAGGAAGAAGAAGAATGAAATGATGATAAAGAAGAAGAAGAAGAAGGGGAAGAAAAAATAAGCAACCTTTTCAGATTTGACCGGGTGATTGGGTGGTTGAGCACAGGCGCCTTAATTAATTCACCCCTCATCAAAGGGAAACGACAATAACAACAACAACAACAACAACAACTTTGGCCATTTAAGAGTTGAAGACTTTTTCCCTGCGACAATTTCAAGCTGCCTTTGTGTGTGTGTGTGTGTGGAAGCGAAATTAATTTCAGGGAATTACGTGTATATATATATATATATATTTTTTTTTTAATCAAATGCTGGCACATGTGCGCCTGTATTGCCCCAGGGGTGGAAAGAAGAAGAAGAAAAAAATACCAAACCGAACAGAATACACAGAAATTCTCTTATGTGACTTGGCTAAGCTCGAGTTGTTGTTGTTGTTGTTGTTGGTTGTTGTCGGCTTATATGCCATGGATATGGGCAAAAGGCAATTGGCAAACGTATTGACTGCTTTTTTTCTCTCTCGCCTTCTGTCAACCCCCTTCGGCTGGCTGAGTGCCCTAAGTGAGTTTGGTGGCACTAATGCTGGCGTGTGATTACGGCATTTCATCAAAAACAACTTGGGCAATTCCCCGAAGCCAGATCAAAATGGTGGCAGTGGTGGTGGTGGTGGTGATGATGGTGGCGTTGCTGTTGTGGGTAGCCCGGTTCGGGGCAATAACAACCACCTTCAGGTTGGGCTCAAATTACAAACATGTCGTCAGCCATTGATGGCATTCAAACAGACAAGGAGTTGAGCCAAGTGGAAAAATAATGAAAACATTTACCAAGAGCCATCCAAAGCCACCCACACCCACACTCACACTCACACTTACACCACCCCAAACACACACACACACACACACACACACACACATGCACTCTGGGCAGCGTTAATGATGTTGACTGGAGGGTTGAGCCTAGCCAAACTGCTGTGAAATCGATATGGTTTGTTGCCAATGCTGGCCCTGATCAGCCGAATAGGAAACACAGCAGCAGGTCGTCCAGGGCTGATGATGAGACAATAAAAAAAAAAACAGTTCTAAGCCCATTCAAAGTGTAGATAATCCAAGTGGGAAGCTCTGACAATCATTAAACGAAAATGAAAAAACTCTTTTTGGATTTATCGATTTGGTATGTCGGATTTATATAGAATTTTCAGGGTTTGAAGAAGGCATACTGGAGATTTGGTTTAGCTCCTTTTAGGTCTAAAAATAGCTCTGGATTTTATGAAGAAATACTGGAGTTTCCGCTGGATTTTGGTGAAAGTAAAACCTTCAAAGTTTTACTCAAAAAGAAGTAATTTTTGCTTCCCAAATTCTTAAAATTTTTCAAGCCATTTGAAGAGTCTTAACTCTCAAACAATCAGGAAAATCTTGGTACTAAAAGTCTTCCAAAGCTTGGGGAAGAAATATCAGAGAATCAGGGAATTTTTTTGAGGAAATAATTTGGTTTGGTTTCGGAGTCTGGAACCCATCTATCGCTGCTGAAGTATTCAAGTCTCTTCTGGGAATTCTTTGGGTTCGGAATGTGGAACCCATCTATCGTTGCTGAAGTATTCAAAGTCTATCCTGGGAATTCCTTTATCGATCTTCTTTAGAATAGAAAATATCACAGATCTTTTGAAAATCCATGGAAATATTTATTGATTTACTGATAAGTTAATGCCTGAAGTTTCACAAGACTATTTTAGAATTCTTTCCTTTCTCTCAAGAATAAATTTTGTATTCCAAAATTGTTGAATCCTTTCGCCACATATGAAACGGCCCTCGTATCCTTGGCACAATAGTCAGGCGAAGGCAAACAAAACAAGAAACCAGCCAACCCAGTTTAGAGTGAAAAGACAGAGAGACAATTAAAGAGTCGGAGACAAAGATTCCCTTGCTTTCGACAGTCTGCAACTGACCGGATTGGCTTCGTCTTCTTGTTGTGTTCTTCTTCTTCTTCTTGTTCTTCTTGTTCGGAATCAATAAGAGCAGACAGAATAAATGAGAGGCTGTGTGTCTGTTGGTGAAGCTGAAAATCAAGCAAAGTGCGTCAACAACACTCACCAAGGCCCAAAAGTTGAGGCAATTAGAGGGAGAGGATGGCTGCGTAGAGGGAATAGTGTATAAGGCGGAAGTCCTCTATGAGGCTTTAAGGACATGTGTGGCCAAAATGGCCAGAAACACTCAAGGAAGTAAACACTTTTTCCCCCGTTGAAGTGTGGCAAAGCTCTGACGCATTTGACAGCTGCCGGGGATTCCTTTTCTTTTTTTTCAATTCGATTGGGTGCCATGGAAAATAAAAAGCCTAAAGAATTGAAGTGGTAACATTTACCAAATGGGATTTTTCCGGTACTTGTATACATCATATATACAGCAATTGAGACGGCAGCAGGGGCGAATATATCATTGAGCACTGAATGAAAAGGGTGCATACAAATTTTATAGAAAAGAATTTATTCTGCAAATACAATGGATACAATTTTTTTTGCTTTCTTTTGGCTTGTTTGATTACATCCCTAAACTGGGGGAACTATCATAAAAAGCGAGACTGTACTACAAAATCAAGAGAACAACTAGATTCTACCACAAAAAAAAAATATATTCCGAGTTCTCAACTGAATATAATGCCTTGCCGCTTGGAAATCGGCTGTAGGCTTCAGTCAAAAATTGGGCTAAGCTTTTAGTTCAATTCTCTTGCTTTAAGCCAAATTTTAACCTAACACGTAACTGTACTTGATAGGTACAACATGGACTTTTGAGTCCCTACGTAACTGTACCTGAGCTAACCAAGGTGCTTCAGCAAATTGAAATATTTATGGATAAATTTAAGTTCCAACAAGTTAAGTAAGACCTTCAGAATTTTCCCAAAATCAATTCTCATATTTATGTAAAATCAAATAGAAAAAAAAATAATTCTCTTTTTCCACTTTCATTTTTTGCCTGATCAAAATCATCAATCCGTTACCCTTTGAGAGCCTTTGTAAACCTATTGAATTTCCTGGAAATTTCCAAATCTACGATTTCATAAAAACTAGAAAAAAAAAACAAAACATGTGCCTAGCCCCTTCCCCTCGAATCGGGCTTAGGCTTGGAATTGTCATCCTCACCGAGAAACGCTAGTCTCGTCAAAAGGGAGCAGAAAAAATCTCTTTGGTGGAATGTTTTGTCGTCTGTAATCTATTTACACAAAAGAATCCCCTTTTTTTCTTTCCAGTTTTTTTTTCTGTAGCCCCAATAAAGGTCCCACCCACACACACACACTCTGAGACCCTTGAGTCTCCTTGCCATACTCTGTGCTGCGCCAACGAGTCTGGGTTGAAATTTTCGGGCTTTCGCATATTTTACTCGACTGACAAAAATAAAAAGGAAATCTTATCCAGCCTTTGTTTCTTTGTTGCTGTTGTGTTCATTAAATTTTTCATGCTCTTGCCATCAAGCGTTGGCTAATCACACCAGATAAGCAGAAACACAGACAGACCGACTGAGCGACTGACTGAGAGGCTGGCAAACAAACAGGCAAACAGACAGGCCAGCAAAGAGTCAACCAGCCAATCCCCAAAATCCTCCTCGACAAAACACAGTGAAGCCAAATGGAGTTCAACTGAATTCTACAGAATTTCCCCTGGAGAGCCCAGAAGGAGTCTCAGATAAGCCTGAGGTCTTCTGAGCTTGACCGGGTTCCCTCATAGCCCAGAACCCAGAAGAAGTCTTAGGTAAACCTGCGGTTTTCTTAACTTTCCGAAGTTCCCTCATAGCCCAGAACCCAGAAGAAGTCTTAGGTAAACCTGAGGTATTCTAAACATTTCGGAGTTCTCTCATAGCCCAGCACCCAGAAGGAGTATCAGATAATCCTGAGGGGTTCCCTCATAATTTTCTTTCTTATTTTTTCCGCTTCTCAATTCCTGTTGAAAATTTGTATATCTAAGAATTCCTGAGACCCCTCAAAATTTCTGGAGATTCTTAAATATTTATCAAAAATTTTCAGTGACTTCAAAATTTGTTCCACTGTTTTCGAAAATTTTTGCATTGTTGGACGAAAACAGACTAGCGACGGTCCGATTGTCTGGCCCTTCAGAGGCTTGGGCTGCTTGTGTATACACACACACACAAATACACAAAAAGACACACACACACACACAGGCACACTTGGATATGTGTTATGTGCCGTGGAGTGTTTGGTAAATAACACGTTCGCTGTGTCGCCGTCATTGCCTCATTCGTGTGCTCATCCAGCAACGAGCGAAAGAGACAGTCCGAAAGACAGAGGGCGCGCGAGAGAGAGAGAGAGAGAGAGAGCGGGCTTGGGTAACGACAAGAGGATTGCCAGTGTCATGGGGTGTTTATATGTTAAAGCTTTCAGGGTTGAAACACACACAAACACACACACACATACACACATAGAGAGAATTATATATTAATAAATAAAAGGCAACACAAAACAAAACAGGAAGCTCAAAACAGAAAGCGACAACAACAACAACAATTACAACAACAACGAGAAGAAGAAGAAGAAAAATACACCCATTGCATTTGGTGAAGTGGAAATGCCTGTTGAAAAGCCGCCATTACGGCAACTCAATCCTGCCGCTCACTCTCACCTAGCCCCTCGCTGCTGTCCTCCATCGGACCAGCACAGTCGTCTGGCAGTCCTGGACAGCCCAACCCAACCCAATCCAGCCAAGGCCAGGCCAGCCCAGACTCATGCCAAAACAATAATAAACAGAATAACATGACACGTGTAGAGAGCACACCCCATCATTCAGCCGGGGAATCGTTCAGTCTTTTAGTCCTTCAGCCGCTCGGTCCTTCAGTGAGGCGAGTCCTTTTGGTCTCTCAGCTTTTGACTTTTAATGAAATGGATATCCGTGCCGCCACCACCTACCACACCCTCACCCTCACCCCACCCCAACCACCAACCATCCCCTCTTACACACGCTCTGCTCACTCAGCTTTGTTGTGCCGAGCTTAAGTGTCGATTTCTAGCACTCGAACTCTCAATGCCAAAAATGTTGAAAATCGTATCCATCGCATCCATCACATCCATCGCATCCATCACATCCATCACATCCATGGTTGTTAATTTTAAGGGTTTGAAATTGAGCTGGCCATCATTGGGTATTTCATATTCAATATTCCGGGTGTTGTAATACACTTCAGCCGCAATTAATACTCTTAATTAATCGGCAATTCTGAAGTAATTCGAGAGAATAGATATCGCCTCACCCAAAAGCATCAAATCATTGTGGCTGGCTCCTTTGGTCTCGTTACTCTTTAGTCAATGCCATGAAACTAGTTGTAGAGCCTGCCGTCGGTACCATTCGGATCGATTTACTTTTAGCTATATCTCCGACTTTTATTGACCAATCTCTGTTGAATTAAGTATTTGGCTTGTTTTTGTTTCTGAGGCAGTTAGTAAGGAATTTAATTGCAATTGGACCATTATTTCATAAAGCTATCGTATAGAGACAAAGAGGTTTTGGAGATATATCCATACCGAGTTATATATTGATCGGAACTGTTCTAGTGATATCTCTGATATCCTGATATCTCTGATATCTGATAGTCAATCCTGTTTAAATATTATATGAAGAATACTTATCTCAACAGACTAGTCTGTGCCAGATCGGAATGATATATCATATGTATCAGATATATCTTTTCATATACATCAAACCGATTCTAGAAATATCTCTGATATCTTTTAGCCAATCCTTTTTAAAACAAATATGAGGAATATTTATCTGTATCAGTACGGAATGAGATATCATATGAAATATGAGGAATACTTCTCTGTCCCAGATCGGAATGGTATATCATATTCTCTTCATATAGGCCAAACCTATTTTAGGAATATCTCTGATATATTTTAGCCCATCCTTTATTGAATCAAATATGAGGAATATTTATCTGTATCAGATCGGAATGAGATATCATATCCTCTTCAGGATGATCAAATTGATTCTAGGGATATCTCTGAAATCTTTAAAATGTTAGAACTACTTATGTCAGACTAGTCTGTACCAGATTCGAATGGTATATCTTATTATTTTGATACAACTCAAACCGTTTCTAGGGTTAACTCTGATATCGTTTAGCCCATTCTGTTTAAATAAACTATGAAGACTACTTATGTCAACAGACTAGTCTGTATCAGATTGGAATGATATATCATATTCTCTTCAGACAGGCCAAACCGATTCTAGGGATATCTCTGATATTTTTAAACTAAACCGTTTTAAATAAAATATGAGGAATACTTTTATAAGGAGACTAGTCTGTATCAGTCTTCACCTGAAACCGGAGTGATATATCATATATATTTCCAAATCGGCTTCAGGCATAACTCAATCTTCATGAAATCCGATCATTCAGATAAATATGAATAGTTTAATATTTGATAGAAATTTAAATTGATTCATCATACGATTTCTGATAGAGAAAGGTTTCTTTAATCCTTTGCAATTTAAAGATTCATGGACTCCCCCGAATCAAAAAATGTGACAAGCCTTTCGAGATACCCAAGCTTAAGGAGAAAAGGAAGAGGAAGACAGAGAGCAAAAAGAAGAAGAAGAAGAAGATAAAGTTCATCAAACATATGGCTGAATAATCACTTCACTCGAGAGTCATCTTTTTATTTTGTCATTTCTCAAGAATTTCTCAGCTTCTACTTCCTCCTCCACTTTGTTGTTGTTGTCTTTTGCCATATTTCTTTCATTTTTCGTTTTGTGTCTCTCTTTTTGTGTTTTGTTACTGTTTTCTTCTATGCAAAATGCCATGACAAGCAAGCGATTTTAATTAACTACCGACTGCTTAGTTGCCAGTTTTTTCTCATTTCTTTTTTATATTTTTCAACCACCTCGAAAGGCCCCAAAGTCGTGGCCAACTTGAAGTTGGCAACCATTTTGAAGCATTCCCTTTTAGCTCAGTGACTGTCAAACCTCCTGGGGGTGGCCCAGGCTTGAGGGGGGGCCATGGGGAGAGCTGTACAGAATTGGATTGGATTGGTTCGGTTTGACTTGGTTTGGGTCGCTTGCATATTGTTGACTGCTTTTGTTTAGTGTTTGTTGAAAAGATTTTTTTCCTTTTCTCGTTTCTGTATTTTTTCTTTCTCACTGCAGGGGGGGAAGGGGGAGGCGTCGAAAAAATGCCGCCATTTTGTGACAGACCGAGAATGACAGAGAGAATGAAGCAGAATTTGGTCGTGTCTGGATGCGGTGAGGCGTGAATATGCCACTGAGTTTCCAACTGCCGGTCAACCTGGCCTTACTCCATCAACAGCAAAAGAACTTGGCATTTCACGAAGAAAATTTCACAGAAGACAGAGAGAGAGAGAGAGAGGGAGAGATGAACTTGGTTCTTCGATTTTTTACACCTAAAGCCAAGTTTTTTCTCAAAGTTTTGGGCTGGGCAAGACGAATTTTAAATGCTCTGGAAACCAAGTCGATTTGAGATTTCTTAAGAAAACAGAAATGGTTTCAAAATATATGAAGAAATCTTTCTCAAAACCAGAGAAAGTATCTAAAGATAAATCAATGATTCCAGATTCCATTCAATCGAAGGAATCTCAAGGCAAAAGTTTTGAAAGGAATCCTTTCTTCAAATATCTCCGATTTTCGGATTTTCTTTGGGCTTTGGGATCTCCCAAAATTTAGGAGTTCTTTTTTTTTTTTTGAAAATTTCAATGATTTTCGAATCTTTCAGGAAGCTCCAAAAATTTCTGTTTCCCTAGAAAATTCTTGAACTTGCTTTTGGATTCTTCGATTTTCCCTTTTGAAAAAAGAAATACAGTCATATCACTTTCCCTCGATATTCACACAGACACACATTCATGCATATAGAAATACATGTAAGCCCATTTCACTTTGTGAGATTTAAGGGAAACTGGAAAAAGGGAAAAGAACTCTCCTATCAATTTCATAAGCTGATGTTAAATTTAAGGCAAAAATGTATGGATGACAAGGTGGGTGAAAAGCGTATTAAAATCACCCATCTAATAGAAAGACCAACTTACTTGATACACACACATACATACATATACATATACACACACACCTACACAGAATAAATATGAAAGGCGTTCTAATTAGAGAGAAAAAATTCACGCAGAATGACGCAAGCACCACTCGACAAAGCACCCAAACAGAGAGAGAAAAAATCATTTATACATATAGATATATATATATATCCATATATATATATATATAAATTTGTATATACATATCAATGGCAGAGGGAGAGTGAAACGGAGAGAAAGAGCTGAAGGGAGGATAAAGAATTGAAATAAGAATGACAGGATTTTTGGGTTTGGGTGAGTCGTTTTTTTTTAGGTGTAGGAGAGGGGTAAGGGGAGTGAGTAACACTGTGCAAATTTTCTTCAATTTAATAACTGACATCCGTAGGCTGTGGCAATCACAACAAGAACAACAACAACAGGAGAGAGAGACTATCCTGACCAAATACTTTTCATCTCGGTTGCTTGGGCGATGATGGTGATGATGGCGATGAAGCTGTAAGATATTTGGGCATTGCCAGGCCGACAGTTGGTGGTGGTTTTCGTTAAAGTCTTTCAGGGCTTTACTGTGTATACAATTTTGGGTGGGTTTTTTGCGCCATAACGGAAATGAGACGTTTAATTTACATTTACACAGCGGCACGTTAAGGATCCCATGCATCCCCGGGGACGTAGTTCATCCCCCCGGCCAGCCCAAGTGACAGTCAACGAAATTAAAAGATATTTTCAAAAAGAGGTAGAGGAAGCAGCAACCCCCCCTCTCTCACTCTAGAGATTCTGAACTTGAACTAGGCATGTGTGACGATGATAATGATGACGATGACGATGATGATGGTCAACAAGTTGAGTCAATCATAGATTTAAGCCAACCTGATGAGTTGATGAATATTTCAAGACATTTGCAAATGCTCCAAATTGAGTGAGACAGAGAGAGTGTTATCTCAACATTTTGCATTCAACAACAACAATAACAAGTTGGAGTAGAAGAAGAAGAAGAGCAAATTGCATTTGGTATATTTCCGGTGCTTAAGACAAATTTTAAAACAACCTTTATGAAATATTCAAGGCAATTCCCTCATGCACTTTAGCAAATCCCCACACACACCCACACAGACAGACAGAGACTTTGCTGGTGTGTGTGTGTGTGTGTGTGTAAATTTAAAATATTAGTGAAAATAATAATAATAATAATTTCCGATATGTATTTATTTGCCACAATTAATTCAAGTGAAAGTCTCCGTCGGCATTTCCTTTTTCGAAAGAAGCCAAAGAATTGAATCGGATCTACCCTAGGGCATCTTGGGTATTAGTTGACCCATGAGCATACCAGGGCTTTCATTCTAATCATAGTTAAGTCTCTTCCATTCTGGGGTAACTTGAGAAAAATTTTCACAACTTTTCAGTCTTATCAAACCTATCAGTCTTATAGGTATATCGGATCGGAGCTAGGCCTGGGCTTATAATAAGCTCTGTTCAAAATTTTGTTAAGGAAAAAGATGGAATAAATATTGATTCCTTAGCTTATCTAGTTTGATCTTCATTTCAGTCTAATTTTGGGTTTATCTTGGGGACTTATTGACAGATCTGGATTTTTATTATTATTTTGAATTATTATATTTATAAAGATTCCTTGGCGTCTAAAGTTTGATCCTAAGCAAACCTCTAAGTGTTAAGTCAAGTAGCCCTAAGGATATCTTGAAGCAGCTCCGACTAAATTTACCATATAAATCGAGTCTTTATAGTTACACAAATATACCAAGCTTAGACTATATCCTCATAATATAGAACCAAATCTCTTGAGTAGAAGTCAAGGAACTCAAAACAAATGAAGTCTATGGGAAGAGTCGGTATATATACCAAAATATATCAGGTCCATATCAATCCACCTCAATCAAATTCGAAATATCCATTTAAAGTTTCAAAGTCTATCAAGTCTCAGCCTCATCAAAATAAAAACCAGCCCTGGTTATAACTCGATTACATCTCGACAAATTCCGTTGGAATTTCATATTCAGTAGAGAACTTTTCAGTTTTATAAATCTTTCACGTTTCGAATACATTTTAAAAATATTTTTCCATGCTAATTAATTACGTGCAAATGGTTTTTGGGAAGTCCCAAACCCCACCAAAAAATCAGATCCTACAAACCCAACCTTCTTCACATCGGTTCGGGATTTTCAAATATTTCAACATAATTTTCCACTTGTAAATGCTTTCAGCCTTTAATGGGTTAACGACCAAGGGGCAAACATTTGTATTAACTATTCAAATAATAAGTGGAAAATTTAAAACACATGAGAAGATTTCTACCTTTCCTCTCTGTCTCCCCCTCTCTCTCTCTCTCTCTGTGTACATATAAATAAATGGTAATTCAAACCACTGAAGGGCAATCTTTATATTGAAATGAACAAGTTTCATAAGGAATTTCCCATGGACAACAACAAGGACAGAATTTAATTCCGAATTGAATGAAAAAATATGTCAAAAATATTAATTTTTCATTCCATTTTTTTTTTAACAGATTAAATTTTTGCTCTAAAGATTTTTATTAAAAAAAAATACATTTAACATTTCATAAAAAAATTCCAACAAATTGGAAACTTAATATCGGTTTTGCCCTGCCAAACAATTTTGCTCCTTCCAGGAAAATTAATTTTGCAAAAAAAGAAAACCAACAAATGTGTTTACCTTCTCTCTGAAAGTTTTTTAGATGAGATTTTAAAATATTAAAAACTTTTTTCCCCAGGTAAATAAAAAAATAAAACAGATTTGAAAAATATAAAACTTTTAATCATTTTATTTTTAAAAAGGTTTCAGCAAATCAAACTAAAAAAAGGAAATCATCATAGATTTTTTTTAAGAAAATAAAAATAATTAAAAAATATATTTTTTCTTTTTTCAAGGAAAAAAATTATTCAAAAGGATTCAATATAATCTTTGATTGTTTTTTAAATTTCAAAACAAAAAAAAAATCTAGAAAAAAATTTTTTGTCAAAAATTTAAATTCCTTTTTTTTTCTTTTGGAAAGTCCAAGAAATTTTAGGAAAATTTTTTAAATTGATGAAGAAATATATTTTCCCTTGAAGAACACTTGGCCGGCTTGACTAGAACCTGGCCCAGCGCCCAATTAGAACCACTCAAAGGTTCATTTCATATGACAAAATGGACGCAACAAAAGAGGCAAAATTGTGGAAAAAAAAACATTTTGAAATAAGAACAGAAAAATTTCTTGTCAACGGCTATTGAACTGGTATACAGATTTTCCATTTCCTATTTTTTTTTTTGGAGCACTTAGAAAATTGCGCCGACCATAATCAGACGCTGAAGCGGCCAAATTGAAGGGTCGCAGCGAGCCTGGCCCAAAAGCCTTGAGTCAACAAAGCAACCCTGGATAACAAAGGCCCGGCTGGGCCAACCAGAGGCTTGAGTTCTCAACAAATCGGAGACGGAGTCATGCAACTCCAGCAAATCTGCTGACTGTGACAGCTGACTTTATTGGCAAAATCAAATCAGCCCGGCATTTGCATGCGGCCGCAAAGACTCCTTCACCGGGCCTCTTCTCCTCTGCCCTCTTCTATGCTCTACTCTGTTCTGTTCTGTTCTGTTGTGATGCGACTGCTTTTGTGTTGTCGTTGTCGTTGACTTTGCACGGCCCCAACCCACTCGGATGGCGGGTGTAGTCCTCCAGATTTTGAATCAGACTCGGCCTCAGCACAGTTCGAGTCACTCCGCAAATAAGAGGGGCGTTCCAAACTCTCCTCAATTCTAAAAGGATTCTTGGTAGTTCTCTGAAAATTTTTTATATTTTTTAAGAGATTTTTAAAAATCCTTTTCAATTCTTTTTTTTATAAATTTTCTTGTCCTTGTTTATACATGTTCTTATAGGTTTCCTGAGAATTTTTTTCAAGGATTTTGTGAATTTTTAGCAAATTTTTTGAAGACTTTTCTTCTCCCACAATTTAAGGGTTCCTTTATTTGCTCGAAATTTTTTTTGGAATTTATTTTTTTCTACCTTTAAATTTGAGGTTAAAAGACTTGTGAATTTGTAGCCTCTCGAAGCTTTGACTTATTATAGTTTTGTTTTGGGGTCTTAGGTCAATTTTTGATTCCTTGAATTTAGTTTGAAATTTTTGAAAAATTTTTTATTTGAAATCTTCAAATTTTTATTCCGAGAAAATTGGGTGATTTTGAAAGACCTTTTTGAATTTATTTAAAATTGTCAGAAATATTTTTCTTGGTTTTTATAAGATCTTTAAAATTTGAAATTCCGTCGGGTTTCTACAATTTTATTCTTGAGATCTTAAAAATTGTTAGAAATATTTTTCTAGGTTTTTATAAGTCTTCCAATTTGAGATCTTTAATTTTTGGAGTTCCGTCGGGTTTCTACAATTTTTTTTTTTTTTTTTGAGATTTATGAAAAAAAATTTTTTTTTATATTTTAAAGTCCTTTTTAAAAAAAGGTTTCCATGGAGGCTCTCAAAGAATGTGAGAATGTGAAAATTATTTTTTTAAGGCGAAAAAAAAAATTGGAAATTCTACCTTGATTAATGATTGAGTATTCCATTTAAAGTGTTCGTTCAGCCCTCGTCAAAGGGAAATATGTTTTCTGTGTGTTTTGAGGCTCAAAATTGGCGGGGTGCTGAGGCAGGCTGCGCTAAATGCAAGTCAAACATAAACACTGACATCATTGGTGGCAATAGGCACTTTGGTCGGGGGTTGGTTAAAAGAAGAGGGGGAAGGGGGTTGGGTTGGGTTGTTCTAAGAGAAGTTGCTGGCTTCGGATATTGAAGCCTAAACAAATTGCCAGGCCTGGCATTTGCCAATTCAAGTGGGTGGCTAGGTTGGAGAGAGGGAGAGGGGGGGGGGATGGTGGAGCCAGTTGGAAAGCAATGGCAGCCATCTTAGCCGAGCTCTCAAACCAGGCGGAGATGGCGATGGCGGTGGGTGGCTTCTCAGTCACTCAGTCATTCACATGCCACATCAAGTGGCGCTCCAGATTCATTTGCTCGAGTTCTGCTCTATCAGCACCCCCAACCCAACCGGCTCCTGCAGCCCTGGTTGTGGCACACTCACTTCAGAGCCTTCACTCCATTGCATCTGCAGCATCATCAGCAAATCGTGTACACGACATTTTCGTCTTCTTCTTCATCTTCTTTGGCTTCGTCATTCATTCATTGACTTGGCCACCAGTTGACTGGTCTGGGTGGGGGGAGGGGCGGCTTGGGCACAGGCAATCATTGCCTTCTATTTTTTTTTTGCCTGGCTTTCGTCTCATTTTATTTGTTGTCCTCCTCGTCATCATTGCCGGCTTCGGTTTCAGTTGTCGTTATGAAAATGTCGCCAGCCATTTCCCATTTTGTTGCTGTTGTTGAGGGTTGCAAGCACCCCTTGGCCTCCCCCCATCACCTGTCATTTTCTGGTTTGGCCAAGTTTGAGAGAGATTTGATGGCTGAAGAAGTAGAAGAAGAAGAAGAAGCTAGAGAAGAAGAAGAAGAAGAGGCATACTTGACGCGTTTTATAATTTCCGTGGATAACAAACGGCTTAATTTGCGCATATTTCCGTTTGGATTTGCACAACTCGAGTACCCAGCGAATGTGTATGTGTGTGTGTGTGTGTAGATGTGGGTGTGGCTGCCTTGTTCATTGGGCTTATTTTTCCTTTTTTTATTGCACATTTCCTAAGCATTTTTTTGAGCTTTGACGCTATACGAGTAATTAAAAAAAATACACACACACTCTCACTGAGTGAGTGGAATACAAATTGTAAGGACTGCACAAGGATTCCTTCAAAGAAAGAAAGCATGCGGAGGCGGGGGGGAAGGAACAAAATCATTTGACATATGTTGGATAAAAAAATGACTTCATTCTTTGATTACTCTGCACAGGCTAATCAGGCTCAATCACTCGAAGCAATCCATCAAAAAAAAGGAAATTCCTTTCTTGGAGTATTTCAAGCATAAATTAGAGATCTCTTAAGATAAGAGAACCAAACTTGCTACCATAGAATCTTAGACCATAAATAATAATTATGCAAAATTTCAGGGTGATCGGCTAACTAGATCATACAGATCCAAAGGGACTAACAGTGAACTTAAGGGTTATTCGGTTATTTGTGAAGCTGTTTGAGTCAACTTTGCTAGGGAAAATTTATGGAGAATTTCATGGCTGTCGACTGGCTATATCATATAGAACCGAAGGGCTTAAAATTGGACTTAAGACTAACTCGCTGGATTCCGAAGTGTTCTAGATAAAATTTAATTTCCTATAGCTTTGGTTAGTAATCAAAGGCTAAGACAAATTTCAAGAATAACCGTAAGATTTTGAGTAACAATTTTGAAAGATCAAAAGTAGTTCTGAGTAGTATCTGGCTTACCTCTCAAGCAATTTAGACCAAATTTGCTACCATAGAGTTCTGGGAAATAATGAAGGACTACAACAAATTTCAAGGTTAACCGTTGATAATTCTAGAACTGAAAAGACTCTGGAGTGTCGGCTGAAGACATAACCCAGGGAGTATCTACCAAATCCGAAGGTTATCATATAGATCGGCTTGGGCTCTAACCAATTCTTTAATCAAGATCAAATTTGGTATCCTAGAGTCTTGATAGATAGGATAAGCTGGTTCCGGGTTATTGGCTGATTTAATCAAATATTTAGCAAAATTTTTCCCAGCCTGGAAAGGTTCCAAGTGGATCCGAAGTTGCCAAGCAAAGGGAGAAAATCTTGTAAGCAAAAATCTTGTTAGCTTAATGACAAGAATGAACAAAAAGAAGATGAAGAGGAAGAAGGGGAGAAAAACTTGTGATTGTGTTTCTCTGCCAAGCCGCATAATTTCCACAGCAAATATGACAGCTTTGGTGGCACACTCATTGCTCTTGTGGGTAGGCGGCTGAGGAGGGGGGAGTGTGGAGGGTGTGGCAAAGCCAGAAACTCGGGATATCAAAGGACATGTGCCAATCTGGCAAATGCGGTTGCCAATTGTCAAAAGCAGTTTGCCAGGTGCACGGAATGCCTGAGGCTGCCACAAAATCGAGACCAAATGGCTCAAGGGGGGAGGGGGAGGAGGAGGATCCCCTCCCCACCGCTTTTCATTATCTCAAACAAAAGAGACTTTCTCCCCCTCTCACCCAAATTGCAGTCGATTAAAAAACACACACACACAGGCACAACTCAACCAAGCTGAAAAGTCAAATGAGAACTTTATTAGCTGCGAATCTCACTGGCAACTTGGCTAAGTTGGCTGAGTTGGTTGGTTGGTCGGGTTGGTTGGGTTGGTTGGGTCCTCTGGCAGAAGCTGTTGAAATTGGCGCTTGCCTTTATCAACTTTTTAATCTCTTCAACATTTTTTCTTGAATAAATTTATAAAAAAAAAACGAAAGAAAAATTGAGGAGAGAAGAGGAAGAAGCAAACGAATGACTCTCAAAAAGGAGACAACTTTGGTTTCCATTTCCTTTTTGGCAGAAAAGTTTGAAATTTTTCTTGACTCGTTTTTCTTTCTTTTTCTCTCTGAAAATGACAACAAAAAAATTCAAAGAAATGGAAATGCTTCCTTTTAAACAAATTTATTTATAATAGGAAAGTTCAGCTACTCTTTTTTTTTTGGAGAAAATCGAGAAATTTCTCAAAAACCTAATTTGAAATTGTCAGCAAAAAAAGAGAAAAACCGAGATCCTGAATATCTCCAAAAGACTTCTTCTTGACTAAGAGATCTGGGCTATTAGAACTCCAGACGAAATCTGAAAGATATTTGGGAAGTTTCAAGAAATAAAAGAGATTATTTTAGATGTCTTGGAAATTTCTTTAACTTCCGACAAACTTGAAAAGGAGTACAAATCTTTAATTAGACAAAAAAATTCTACAGATTCTCTATGGGAAATGAATTAGATAAAGTCTGATAACTTCCGAAAATTTAAAGACAAAAAAAAAATTTAGGAATTACCCGAGAATCCCTGAAAATATAAAAGAAATGAAACATCTAGAAATTCCCCGAGAATCCCGAAAAGGAAAGAAAATTCGAAAGGTTCTTTAAGCTTCTCTAAAAATAAAAAACAAGATATTTCAAAAGCCCCAAGATTCCTCGAGATTCCTCGAGGTTTTAAAAGAAAAAATTTTCAAAAAAAATGTTTCAAATATAGAAAATTCCTGGGACTTCCAGATCTCCCAATCGAGGCAATGCAGATTCCCTAAGAAACTGAAAAATAAACAAAGGATCTAGGAAATCTCTGAGAATCTTAGCAAATAGCAAAGAGATACCCTTAAAAATCTTGCAAAGGAGTCTCTGAAGATCTTGTAAATTTCAAAAGGAAAAGAGTGAAAACTCCAAAGATTCCCTGGAACTAGGAAAGGACCTCGAAATTTGCCAAATCGAGACCCTAAGGATTCCCTGAGAATCGATAAAATAAGTCAAGGAATTTCACGAGAATCTTTAAAAAGAAAGAAAAGAGATTCATTGAAATTCTTGGATAGAAACAAGATTTCAAGTATTTCTCTGAAAATCCTAAAAAAAAAAAGTCCAGAGATTTCCCAAGATTTTGAAAGGAGAAATTAAGAAATATAATGCAAAGACTCCAAAACAAGGCCGTAGAGATTCCCTGAGTATCTTAAGAATTCTCAAAGACTCTTGGAAATTACCAGAGATATTCTGATAATCTTGGAAAGGAACAAAATTTCAAGTGGTTCCCCAAGAATTCTCAAAGACTCTTGGAAATTACCAGAGATTCTCTGATAATCTTGGAAAGGACCCAAATTTCAAGTGGTTCCCCAAGAATCTTAAAAAAATTGAAATTGAAAATAATGGAAAGTCCACAAAATTCTTGAGATTTCCCAAGAAAAAAAAGGAGAGTTCCAGAAACTTTTAAAGACCCACCGATAAGGTTCCATGAATCCTGAAAGTAATAAGAATTCGGGCAAAGGCATATTAATATTATATCAAGAGTTCCCCAGGACTCCCAAGTCGAAAGAGTATGCAATCTGAAAGAGGACAGAAACGACAGCTGGAAAGGACGCACAAAGCAGCCCCGAAAAGGGAAAATCCAGCAATTTTCTGTTTTTATTTTTTTTTTTTTTCAGATTCTGCTTTTAATTTTTTTTTTTGTGCCAACTCAAACGGTTGTCATGGCAACGCGGCTAACGCGTCACTTTACGTGTCGAATTTTTCGGGTGTTGGCAGCCATATTTGCTCTTATAGCGCTTTGCTGCTTTCCACTGAATAGCCAGAAGGTCCACGGGGAGGGGGCATCGGGGGGTGACAGAACCAGAGCCCAAAACAGCAACCCTCTTGCGTTTTTTTTTTTCTTTTTTGTCAAACAACCAACCCAGGCAGGCCGAGCAGCCAGGCGAGCAACCCTCAAATGCCGCCCAGAAGGACAGACCGAATCATCTCACCGATTCCCTTTGGATTTGTTCGCTATTTTTTTTTTTTCTTTCTTCTTTCCTGCCTCATGGCCAGACACTCCAACCCCCTCTGATTATATACATTTTTATATAGACATACATATATACATATTATGCAGAGTGGTCGGGGGTTCGGGGGTGGCTGTGGCGGTGGCTGTGAGATCTGCTTGACTGTCTTTTTGGGCCTCATCCAAGTTTATTCGTTTTTTTTTCCCCCAGTTTTGCCAGCCAGCCAGGCATCCATCTATCTATTCCAGGGCTATGGGCTGGGGGTAGGGGGGTATGGTGGGTAGAGGGGTCTGGTTACCGGCATTGACAGGATGCCTTGTGTCCTGATTGTCCTTGCCGTGGTCGCAGACACCAGCAGTTGCTTCATTTGGCTTCAGTTAACTTGAATCAGACAGCTCCCTCCGCCTAACCCCACTACCCCCTCACCCTAACCCGACTCTCTCTCTCGCTCTTTCTCTCTCTCTCTCTCTCTCTCGCGCTGGCTGAGTTAGTTGGACGAGCTTTGTCCTTGGTTGGCTGGGAGAAGCTTTCATTTCCTTCTTCTTTTTTTTTGTCACAAAAATTTTTTCGAACTTTTTTCCTTTCGTTTTTTTGCGCTTTTCTTTTTTTTCTAGTTTACTGTTTTTATCTGAGGCCATGCCCCCCCCTTCCCAGGAACAATTTCTCTTTCTTTCTCTTCTGAATTTTTGCTTTTCTTTTTATTTGTTCCTTTTCCCTTTTGCTTTTTCTTATTCTTTTTCTCTTTCCCTTTTGCTTCTTTCTTTTCTGAATTTTTGCTTTCCTTTTTTTTTTAGTTTTTTCTTCTTGTTTTTCTGCTTTGCCTTTTTCTCTTTATTTTTAGTTTTCCTCTTCTCAATTTTCCTTAATTTTTTCGCATTTTCTAGTTTTCGTTTTTTTTTTTTTTTTTGACTTCAAAGTTTTCCTTTTTTTATTTTTTTCTTCTTTCTGCTTATTTTATCCTCTTTCTCTTTCTTCCTACTTCTTCTTTCGAATTTTCGGTCTTCTTCTTTTAATTTTTCTTATTTTCTGCGGTATCCTTTTTTTTATTTTGTTGGACTTCTGCTTTGCCCGTTTCTCTTTCATTTTCCTTTTTCCATCTTCTCCTTTTTTTCCATATTTTTCTTTTTCTTATATTTTAGATTCTCAAAGTTTTCCTTTTTCTATTTTTCTGCTTGCCTGTTTCTCTTTCGTTTTCTGTTGTTTTTCTTCATATTTCTTTCTCTGATTTCCTGGTCTTTTTTTCTTTCTCTTTCGTTTTCTGGTTTTCCTCTTCCCATTTTTCCTTTTTTTCGGATATTTTGATTTTCTCCGCTTTCCTCTTTTTTAGTCTTAGCCTTTCCTTTTTATTTCCTTATTTTTGTTAACCATTTTTCATTTTATTTTTCTAACTTTTCTATTTTTTTTTTTTTTTGGCTATTTTATTAATTTTTTCCAACTCCTTTTGAAGCTTTTGCTTGCTCTCTTTTTTTCCAATTCTCCGCTTCTTTTTTTTTAACTCCGCTTTGGTGTTTCTTTTTCCCCCTTTTCTTTCCCTCCTCTTTCAAGATTTTTTAAGCTTTCTTCTTCTTTGTGGTCTTCTTTTTCTTCTTCTTCTTTGTAGTCTTCTTCATTCTTCTTTGTGGACTTCTTCTTCTTCTTTTATAATTTTAATTTTGGCATTTTCAATTTTCCCCTAATTTTTTCTCAAATTTTTTTTTTTTGGATTTCTTCAAATTTTTCTCACTTTTTATTTTTTCTTTTTTTTTCTTCTCTTCTTCTTTGTACTCTTTTCCCCAATTTGGTTTCAATTTTTTTGCTTTATTTTTCGGCTTATCTTTTTATAATTTTTTTTCGCACTTTTTCTCTATTTTTTACCCATTTTTGATTTGTCCTTTTTTCGTCCTTCTTCTTCTTCTTCTGATTTTCAAAATTTAATTTTTTTGTTTTTTTTTGTTTTTCTTTTGCAATTTTTCCCTTCTATTTTGACTGCCTTTTTGTCTCTCCATTTTCTTGCCATTTCTCTCTGCTCCCTCGCCCCCTTCTATGTCACTAGCTTCCCCCTCCTCTCCCTCCCCCACCCCTCTCCCTTTCTGCCTTTGGTTACTTATTTTTTCAAGTGTTGTTGTGCTCACTTGGCCAGGGCGTCCTTTTTATGTTTTTCTTTTTTCTTCTTTTCTCATTTTATTTTTGGCCTCTGCCTTTGCCTCACGCTGCCCCCTCCGCCCACCTTCGTCCACCTTCGCCCACTCCTTGTGCTGTTTATTTTGTATACCTTTTGGGCCCTCTTATTTATATACATACACATATATGCATAGTATATACTCGGCCATATTGTGGACCCTTATGTATTTTAAGCAGTTGTTTTTTGGGTATCTTTTTTTTGGTGTATCTTGTAGATACATTCGCATCTTTCAGTGGTACACGACACATGCTTATGCCAAATGTGGAAATTGCGAAATACAAACACAGATTCTGTGGTGACCGTTGTCAACTTATTTGCTCTCACCCACACACACACACACACACACACACACACATACACCCAGCCCCCTACCCTGGTGGGCATCTTAAAAACGCTTTCATTTGCTCGTTTATTTATTTTCTTTTCTTATTGTTTTTGTTTTTTTTTTTGTGATTTTTTTCAAGGCAATCTTGTGGTTTATTTTAGATTTGTCTTCCTTTTTGTTTTTTAGCTAAACAATTTTAATTGGTCACTGAGCTGACTAAGAATTTAAGAATTTCCCCCCAATCGAAAAACTTTTGCCAAAAAAAATGGGAAGATTAAAGATTTAAAGATTTCTCCTCTGGAGAAACAGACCCAAAAATTAAGAAACTCCCCGAGAAATCCTCAGTATTTGGGTGAATAAGGAGAGATCTTTAGATCCTTTGGTTTCTTGGAGACACAATTTGCTTTGGGTTATCTCTCAAGCTAAATCGAAGCCAAGCAGACTGAAGCTGGCTTGGCTAATTTCTCTGATTATATCCTTGGTTCCTCAAGATCTTTAAAGATCCAAATTGCTTTGGTTTATCTCTCGATTCGGATGAAATATTTTGTTTGAGACCAAACTAGTTTGGTCTGCTCATTTGTCTGATAAGACCCAAGCATATCTGATTATATCTGGATCCTAGGCAAACTCAGAACAGATTCTAAGATCCTTTTAGATCCATGAATATATAACTTACCTTTGTCTCTCACTCTCTCTTTCTCTCTAAGATTCTTTTAGATCCATGATTATATAATTTACCTTTGTCTCTCTCTCACTCTCTCTCTCTCCTTCTCTCTAAGATCCATGAATATATAATTTTCCTTGGTCTGTCTCTCTCTCTCAATCACTCTCTCTCTCTCTCTTGAAGATCCTTTTAGATCCAATAATATATAATTTACCTTGGTCTGTCTCTCTCCCTCCGAGTTAATTTATTTCCTCAAATCCAAGCAAGTTTGACTTGGCCTGGTACAGTTCTCTTATAAGGCCTTGGCTATATCTGTTGCTTTTTTCAAAGTTGGAACCGATCCCTGGCTCTTGGGATTATCTTAACCATTTGAGTCTTGTCCATATCTCAAACTTCATTCTCATATTCCTAATACAAGCAAGTTTGATCTGTCAGATTCCCCAAATATTACCCAAAAGCCTCTTGACTATATCTGGGCCCTTTGTCTAGGTAGGAACAGATCTTTGTACCATTAAAATCCTAGAAGATAAAATTAGCTTTCACATTCAACATTCTCATTTTATATTTGATTCAAATTCCAGGCAAGTCTGCTCTGGACCCATTTCAGGCCAAAATGGTTTCGACCATAACTCAAATACTTTTCAATATTTACCTAAATTATGCCAAGACAAATAAGTCTGCCTAGTTTGATTTGGATCGAAACATTAATTCTTATATAAAAAACACAAAGAACTCGGCCATATCTTTGGTATTTATCAGGAAATTCGAAACAAATTTTGCTGAGGAAAATGAAAATATTCAAATTGTTTGATTCGAATCGAAATCAGAGAAACCCTCGACCGCTGCCCGGTTGAAGTGATGACGGACCTGGCCAGGGTCGCCAAGGAGGAGGAGGAGGAGGAGAGGGAGTAGGTGGATTGGATGACGTTCTGATATTTGGTGAAATTCGATATAGTTTTGTGTTGTCCGCAAAAGCCGACAACAATCAAAATGCCGCCAACCGCCGACGCCAAATGGACGGAAGAAGAAGAAGAGGAGGGCGGGTTTTTTTTCTCATTTTTTTTTTTGGTTGGTTGGTCTGGTTTGGTCCGCTGATTGCCTATCGTTTTGGCGGGGAGTAGAAGCAATTAAAAAGAACAAGCATGGATATCGCTTACTCCAGGCCACCGCCCCGAATAGGAATGAAATTTATATGAGTGAGGAAACAAAAGGAGCTGAGGAAGTTGTGCCTTCCCCTTGGGACCCGACTTGCCATTGTCAGGTTATGACAGGCGTCCCCCTTTAGCCAGAGTCGGTTAGTTCAAAGTGGTGAGGCTTTTGTGGCGATCCCAGCCGCCGTTGATCCTGCCAAGTTTGCTCTGGCTTGGCTCGGCTTGGCTACTTTGGGAATTTGCCACCTGCCCGAGAGGAGACAATTGTCATTTGATCGGCGTGGCTTACGCACAATTTGAGTCCCGATAAAATGACAACTGATTGCCAGTAATCCGGGCCAACTCTTTATCAGCTTGGTCCCTATCGGCTTCACCCAGACTGAAAGGCACTCAATTGTCTGCTTCCGTCTCAAAGGATTCTTGCCGTGGGTGCTGCTTGCCTTGCTGAGGATCTCTTGTCTGAGGTCCTTCAAACTACGTAATATTTGGCAATACAATTATTTTTGTTTGCTTAGCCGGCGCTCAGTTTTGGAAAAAAAATACAACAAGAAGAACAAAAAAAGAATGAAAGGAATAAACTATTTATTCAAGCCTTGAGCGGTTCCGCAAAACAAAGGCAATTTTCGCATGATCCTGGGCACAATAGAGGCAAGCAGCCTTGAGCTATTATCCTGGCCAAACACTGGCGGCTTCCTCTCCTCTCCTCTCCTCTCCTCTCTTCTGCTTCTTCTTGCCCAGGATTATTTTGTATTTTTTCGTTGCTGTTTTTGTTGTTCTTGCATTCGGCTGCACCCCGTGCATTTTTTTCCTTGTCTTGTTTTGTTTTATTTTTATTTTTTTTTTTTCGTTGGTTCGTTCTGCCCTTTTGCGTAATCGAAACAATTGTTGTTTCCATTGTTGTTGTTGTTGTTTGCAGGCAACTCAATTTGGTTGATTTCATTTGTGAAATTTCAATGAGATCTGTTGTCCTGATGCAGCCCACTCCAGGATCTTTCGAGCCGAAAATTTCCATCTGATAAAAATGCAATCATTTTGTTCCAAACATTTTTTTTTCTTTTTCTCTTTTAATGAAAATATTTTCAAGATTCGTGTAAATCGATAAAAAAAAAAACCGAATAATTGGAAAGTATTGAATTTGGGTTTTGGTGGGTAATTTTCTATATTTGATTTAGAATTAAAATTAAACATAAATTCATTTCAAAAATCAAATCGCTGGAGCCATCTATCTGTTTAGGCGAGCAACTCGGAAGGATCAAACTGGCGCCACCTACCGTTCGAGTTGAAATAAACTCAAGCGGTAAGCAGTCCCAGCGCTAGCAGGGATAAAGCAGTGCCTTGTCAGTGCTACCCTTTTTTTTAGGAAAAAATTATGAGACCCTGTAAAAAAAGGACCAATTTCCTGATTGGCCACATTTTTGATACTTTTTTGAGCAACCCTGCAGGCACAAAAATAATTTGTTCAATTTGACGATGTTGATGGCTTAAAAATGTTGAATATTTAAGCAAACAAACATTTTAATTAATTTTTAGGTACAACTCAAATTTTTATTTCCATAAAATTTCGAATTTTTGAAAATTGCAATAGGCCCGCCACTTATCGATTGTTGCCCATCTAGCGGCAGGCCAATAAATCAGTTTACTCGACAAATGCAACAGCCGGCAGGTGGCGTCGCAACTGACTTCAGAAGAGGAAGCGCAAACAGGAGAGAATAGAAATTATTTGCTTCACAGTTTTTGTTCAGACCTCGGAACAATATTTTTTTTTTAATATTTAAAAACTCAAAGAAATCCATAAAATAAAAAGGAAAAATATACTTGATTCCTTGGCCTGGCGACAACTCGTGAGTCATGCTCGAAAATTCTCGGGCGTTTAATGTAAGCAAGAACAACAACAACGACGACAACACAACAACACAAGTTGAGTCAGGCACACATGCATGCAAGCATTTCGATTCGCGTTTAAATAATTTAATTTTTTTGCGCGTGCCTTTTTTTTTTTGTTCCTGTGAAAGTGAGAAAAAAAATATTAAACTACAACAACAACAAAGTCCGTTAAAAGTCATTTTCGTTTCTCTGTGCGCGCGTATTTCACAGTTTCTGCGTGTGCATATGGGTGTTCATGTGTGTGTGTGTCTGTGTGAAATATTAGCCGACAATTGCTTGTCAAGTTTCCGTTATAAGTAAAAAAAAAGGGAATACTTTTCCTATTGTAATTATTTTCGCTTCATTGGCAAATTATTATTTCTTCTTCTTTCTGATTTTGTCAAGTAAATATGGCCCCACTCGAAGTTGTTGGTGTTGTTGTTGTTTCACTCCTAACCACAACAAAGTTGTGTCCTTTGCGCGCGATTACATAAAAAAAGGGCAAAACCCAAGCAGTAACAACAACAATAAAACACAAGAAGAACAAAAAAGGAATTAGTCATTTATAATTTATTGATTGCGCGTGTGTGGCAAAGGAATTACACCCAAAAAAAAATATAATATATATATATATATATAGTAAAGTAGCGGTTGCCCTCTGACCTATCTACTATTTTATTTTTTTGGTTAATTTAGTAGTAGGAAAGTAGTTAAACAAAAGTCGCCTGTGTCATATAAAAAATCAATAAACAGCAGCAGAAACAGAAACAAAATCAACAACAACAACAACGACTAAGATAACAAGGAAACGGTATTATAACAAGACAGCAACAACAACAATAACAACGATACAGCGCCGCAAACAACGACAAGAAGTAGCAAAGCGGCAGCGGCAGCGGCTGAAGCGAGAAGATAAAGAAGAAGAAACACAAAATCCAACACAACAGCAAACACAAAAAGAAAACGAATAAGAAGTGGAAGTGGCAAAAGGAAGACACAACGCACACAAGCTTACAAGGTAAGTTAAGGAGACACCAAAAAAAGAAAAAGAAAAACAAAATGAAATGGAGGAGATGAAGAAGAAGAAAATATAAAATAAAATAAATAGACACATCGGGGCTGTCAATGGCTCAGTCAATCAGGCTGGCAGGCCAGGAAAAGAGAGAGATAGGTAGAGCCTAATAAAGTTAAAGTTAAGCTGTGCATGTGTCCGTGTCCGTGTCCGCGTGCGTGAGTGTGTGTGGACAGTGTGACAAACTGATTATTTAGTGGGCAAACGAGTGTTGTACGTGTCAGCGTAAGCCTGGGCAGCGGCGATTATTAAGCGCAGTTAATTATAATGCAATAACAACAAGGACAATCGAAACAGCAGCAGCAGCAGCAATAACAACAAAAACGCTAACATACGTCAATGTGCTCTTTGTCTACGCTGGCAGAGGGAATTCAGCGCGGAGGCAACGCCAGTTAACGGTGCCTGTGTCACTGACTGAGCCTCTCTGCCTGTGTTGTTTTTGCTGGCAGAGACTGCTGCTGTTGTTGACTATGCTTCTTCTTGCTTTCATTTGCTCTGCGCTTGCAAGCCTGCCGATGGCCCGTGTGAGAGTGTGTGTCAGTGTGCTTTGTGTTTTTCATTTAATTAAATTTGTGTTCGTCCCTCCCGTGTGTTGGCGTTGTTTTTATTGTTTTTGAATATTATTATGTAAACGATGGTGCCACTGCCACTGGCACTGGCACTGGCACTCACTGCCTTCAACACTTTTAGCAACAGCCACTTAATTAACTTTTATTGTTGGCCCAGGCATAAATATGCACACAGTGGCAGGAGCATTGCCAAAGGAAGGTGTGGTGGGAGGGGGCGACGAAATATTGAAAATATTTTTTTTTGACTAATTGATCGGGGTGGGGGGAGTGGGTAAGCACAAAGAACAAAAATTGTTTTAATAGATAAAAAGGGTTCGTCGTGTCACTCTCTCTATCTCTCTCTCTCTCTCTTTTCTATTGCGTAGCAAACTCATTGCAATAAATAAGCAATATTGCAATTTTGTGCTTCGCTATTTTTTTTTTACCGTAATTCAGTTCAAGGCTATGCCTGGCAGAGCCGTCACCATCATCATGTTGCTAGGCAGCAAAAGTAACGGTTCTCTAGACTCACGATTTAAGGGCACCCCTTTTATTCTTCTTCCTCTTCTGTCTTCTTTTTTTCTTATTTCTTATTTTTGCCATACGCTAACTTTCTTTTTGCCTTTGCTCTATGTGTGTGTGTGTGTCCTTTTACAGTTGACTGAACAGAGTGTAAATCGAATCAAAAACAAGAAGGACAAAGAACAACAACAACGGCAACGAATCGAAGAAGACGAAGAAGTTAATAGTCTAAAGAACGAGAAGCAGAAAAAGAAGCAGCAGAGAGCACCTCCTTCACCGCCCCTCTCACGCGTTAGGTAGCTCTGCTCTCTCACCACCACCACCACCACCACCACAAACAACAACAACATCATCATGTGGACCAAATATCGGCCAATGCCGCTGCTGCTGCTGCTGATCCTGGTCTGTCTGCAGGCAGCGACGGCGGCCGCAGCAGCGACAGCAACAGCCCCAGCGGCACTCCCTGAGAATGTGACCCTGGTCATGTCCACCACTTCAATTACACAGCCTTCCACGGAGGCACCAGTGCAGCACCAATATAACTATGAAAACCTTACTAAAATGGGCGTGGAAGCTCCACAGCAGAGCTACTCCTATCCTGTCCATTCCTCCTCCTCCTCCTCCAACAACAACAACAACGATGGCAGCTATGAGCAAACCTATCCCAGTGTCATTACCAGCAGCAGCGGCAGCAGTAGCAGCTCCTCCATTTCCACGTCGCCAGCCACCAGCACCACGGCTGAAGGCTCTCTGCCAGCCACCGCCACCGGCCACAACGGCAACGGGCCACAAACAGCTTTGGAGCAGCCCGAATCTGTGACAGCTGGAGCTGGAACAGTTCCATTGTCCACTTCGTCGAGCTCCGGTGGAGTGGGAGCGGAGCCAACGCTTTTGCCACCACCACCACATGAGATAATTGGCTCGGCCAGTCCCACCAAGGGCGAACAGGAGGCTATTCTCCGTGCCCTCGACTGGCTGAAGGAGAAGAGAGCCTCGGACTATGGGTGGGCCAATGACACGCACATGGTCATTCTAGCCAAAGAGCTATCCGGCGGCCGGGATCCCAACGATAATGCCGATGCCCATATGCAAATCATCCAGGATCTGGAGGACACACTTTCGGTCAAAGAAATGGAAATCGAAATACTCTCCATGCTCGACCGGCATCACACCTTGCCCAAGCATCTCAATCTGGACAAATTGGCACGCTATGTCCTGGCCCTGGGTTCACTCTGCAAGGACCCCAAGCATTTCCATGGCCACGATCTGGTGGCCACCTTGCAGCACCATGAACCGGCCCAGGACATTGAATTCGCCTTAACCACACTGTCGGCCTGCAGTTCAGCGGCCCATGTGCGCAAACGGCAGATCCGTCGTCTCCAGGATATTGCCAGTGGCGTTACGGATCAGAGTGTAGATGCCATTGCCATGGTCATCCTTGCCCTACGGTGCATTGTGACCGATCATCGGCATCGACACCTCCAGCAATTCGTACGACGCCCGGCCCTGGGCCTGGCTGGCCTGCAGGATCAGCGCGGCAGTTTTGGTTCTCTACGCAGCACGGCCCTGGCCATGCAGGCCCTCCAGAATCTCGAATATGATCGGGAGGGCCACTGGAATCGTACGGCCGCCTCCCGCTACATCCTCAGTCGGCAGCGTGCTGATGGCGGCTGGAGTGAAGAACCCGTACAGGATGGCCAAGAGCCTGACATTGGAGTTGGTCTCACCGCAGACATTATTCTGGCCCTTGGCTGGAAGGGCCTTGGCGCCGTACGGGCCCTCCAGTGTGATCATGTGATACGCGAGAGCAGCGATCCAACAGGTGAGTCAAAGCCTTTTCAATAAAACTATTCCTTGGTTAGAGGATTCCTGGAATTTGGGATCCATAAGATTTTGAGCTTATCAAGCTTTAAAGATATCGAGAAATTCTTGATAAAATCTGAAGAGATCTAGGGAACTAAACACACTTTAGGCTTGCCGTTAACAGAGGTCAAGGATCCCAAGAAGAACACGGTTGACTTAGCTAGACGAATCTCGAGAAATTTCGAATTAAATTTGAGTATTTTTAATGGGGAGCTTAGATCAAAAAGAAACCAAAAGTACAGTCTGTTTTTTCTTAGCTTCTTTGGAGTTATTTCATTTAATTTTCTACCCTACTAACAACTCTTTCAACTTTCAGGTTCTTCCAAAAATTGAAGTTTCTTCAAATTAAAGAAAAATATTAATTCCGTTTTTTTTGAAATCCACAGAAAATGGAGAGCCTAAGCTAGCCTTACCCTTCGGCCTGAGTTCTTCGGCAGAGGAATCCGATTCAAAGAATATTTCATATACCTACACTTTGTGGGTAGGCTCGAATGTGACCGAGGCCTTTTCTCTGTCCCTAATATCACCAAAAAATACAAGCTTCTTCAAGGCCATGACCCAGGCAGCCGAAATGGATCCAAGGTAAGTTACTTTCTCTCTCTCCATTTGACTGATTTTATAAAAAAAAAAATGCTCCCCCTTTATCTTGATAGATTCATTTTTGAGGCACGTGTCTGGCCCACAAGTCACTATGTGCACAAGCTCTACGGCAAAGAAGAAGAGCCGCTTTCGTAAGACCTTGACATATAAACCCAAACAAGACTAACTAAAAAACTTTTTGTTTTCTAGATATCGCTATTGGTTACTTTACCGTTTGCCCGAACTACCAGATCCCAACAACACGCCTGGGAATCAGCTTATTGCGAATGTTGGTTAGTATGCGTTCTCCAAGAAGAGTCGAAGTTCCTGGGGCAGGCTGAAAGCGTTGAAATAGCCAGAGGGCTTCAGCTAGACATACTATTTTTATTTATAACTACTTGGATATCCAAGTTAAACACAGTTTCGTTTATATGAAACTTGATTCTTGTTTACCCAATTAAAGTACAGTTTCGTCTGTATGCAGCTTGATTCTTGGATACCCAATTTGAGTACAGTTTCTTCTATATGAAACTTGGCTTTTGATTACCCAATTTGAGTACAGTTTCGTCTATATGAAACTTGGCTTTTGGTTACCCAAATTGAGTACAGTTTCGTCTATATGAAACTTGGCTTTTGGTTACCCAATTAAAGTACACCTTGGTTTGTATGAACCTTGGCTTTTGGTTACCCAATTTAAGTACAGTTTCTTCTATTTGAATCTTGGCTTTTGGTTACCCAAATTGAGTACAGTTTCGTCTATATGAAACTTGGCTTTTGGTTACCCAATTAAAGTACACCATGGTCTGTATGAACCTTGGCTTTTGGTTACCCAATTCGAGTACAGTTTCTTCTATATGAATCTTGGCTTTTGGTTACCCAAATTGAGTACAGTTTCGTATACATATAATTTTATATTTGGATATCCAATTTGAGTACAGTTTATATCTCAGGAACTAAACAGCCGGTCTCAACCGAAATCATTATCCAGGCTCAGTTTAATGGGGCAAATGTCAACTCTAATCAACTAATTATTTTCCTTACAGGTGTCGATGAGCTAATGGTCGAGGATGGCGAACATTATCTCTATTGGTATAAAAAACTCTAAACACTCGAAAAACAAAGCATGGCCGGCCTTAGTTAAAAATACAAAAAAAAAAAGAAAAATAATTCAACCAAAAAAACAAAAAAAGCTAAAACTAAAGAAAATCACAAAATACATAGCTATAGCTATATAAAAAATATATGAATATAAAATTGTCTCTTTCTATACATAAAAAAAATATATTATAATAATAATATTAATATTAAAATATTTATAATTATGGCGTAATCAAAAATGCATACACAAAGAGGAAAACTTTTGAAAATCATTTGCTAAACTCATTAAGCCTAAGTTAAACAGTGTCCGTCAGGCAAAAATCGAAACATGTTTAGGTTTACGAAATCATGAAAAAAAAACTATGAAAACACTTAAGACAAAATCAAATCAAGCGCACCAGGACCAGCAAGTCTGCGGGGCTACCGAAGCACAGTGTGTCTCCGTCTAGCCAGTGTGGCCCAGTGATAAAAGAGGGACAACAGTGTTTCAAATAGTCTCAAGCCAGACTTGCTGGTCCAAGAAAATAATTAATGCTTTACATGTTTATTCAAGTCAACAGGCACCAAGAAAATGGCCAAAGGAATCGAACTAATATATACAAAATATATATATATATATATACAAAATAAACTACATACAAATAGGGCAGTGGCTTGTCTTACTTGGCAGGATTTCTATATGCTAAGCTCTGGATTTCCTTAGGCTTGAATCGAGTTGGGGAAAGCTCCCAATCAACCTTATTAAATTTCTATAGTACCTTGAGTCAAGGCTAACGATTTCGAAAAGCAATTGCTCTGGAGTTCCTCTTAGGACTAACCAAAGAAATTTGGAATACAGATTAAACAAAGTTTGAGTAGTTTGAGACTTCTCCTTAACTACCTGAAGGCTAAGTCACTTATTTCGAAAGAATATTAATCAGGTGTTCCTATAAGGATTCCCCAAAGAAATTGGGTTCTCTAACTTTCCAAATAAAATGAGTAGCCTTTAAGGTTCCAACTGCTTCCTTTATATATACCAAAAGTCCTTGGTAGTTCTACCCATCTGTCTGGAGGTTAAGGTACTTACTGGTACCATCTGTCTGGAGGTTAAAGTACTTACTGGTTCTTTTGGGTTTCCTGTTTTTGGGTCCTTTGATATCTCAAGACAATTTGACCTCCGATAATTTTGAAAAACCTTTTAAGGAAATTCTCAGATCATATAGAAGATCCCAAAAATATTGCCAAGTTTGCTGGCCAGATAAGCAGAAGGGTGGGCCGCATTAGCCGAAGCAGAAAAATCAGCAGCAGCAGCAAATTTATAACCAAACACCGTACGTAACAATAAGTGATTGAAAATCATCCTTAGACATTATATACATAAAACTATATATACATACATCTATATACATAAAAATCAAGCAAATTTATATATATACAAAACACACATATATATATATATAAAATTAGTTAAGTTAAAAAAAAGAGAAATAAATAAGATGGGCAGAGACAGATTATATATATTATATATGAGAAAAACAAAAACAAAAAGCAACAACATTTACCTATGAAAAGTTAGCCTAAATTTGATACATAAAAGAAGAAGAAAAACGAAAAACAAAAAAAGAAGAAAACAACTAAGCATATTTATCATATGGGGTTATATAAACTCAAATGCTATTCATTGCTCATTTAATCATACCGCTAAAAATCAACTATTACTCCATGCTTAATCAAGCTTAACTAAAAAGCCAACAAAACGAACTAACCTAGAAAGAACAAAGTACTCAAGCATTCTAGACTATTCACAAGACCAAAACCAAAACTAATTCATTCAGGTCATTTTCACTCTCTCACTCTCATTCTTTCTCTCACCCTAGGTGGCGCTCATACATTCAACTTAACCTCACTAACCAAGCTAACCAAGTCTAACCTAACAAGAATACACTACTAAAAACCTAAGCTAAACTTACTTTCTTAAACTAACTGCAACAGAAAAAAGAAAAACCCAAAAAATAACTTAAGCTACCTTCAAAATGTACTAAAAACGAAAAATCGAAATTGAAAAGAAAACGACCTCAAAAAGTTGCAGATTCCTTAAGTTCTACACAGAAAATAGTTCCAGTTGGTTAACAAAAAAAAAAAAGAGTATAAAAAAAACTACTTTTCTTGCCTGTAGTGCTTAGTAGTGAATAAAAAAGATAATCACACTTTTCTCAAAAGAAAAAATAAACTGTACCCTCTTCTTTGTCCCGTTTCCTTTGACGCAACTGTACCAACACTTGATCCGTCTGTTTCTAGGTATCTGCGTGCCTGTGTGCTTGTGTGTTTGTGACTGTGTTGGTGTGGTTGTTTTCCAACCTTTCCCCATCCTCCCAAACCTTCTGCCCTTTATCCCCTTAATCTTTTTGCAATATTTGTAGGCTTTTTCGATCTTTTAAGTTTGTGAGAGCGCGTAGGCCGAAGCAGAGAAGAAATCTAAAGAATTCGTTTGATTGATTTGATTTGTATGGGAATGAATGCTAAATGAAAAAAAAAAAAACAAAAATAATGTGAAGCATACTAAAAGAAAATGCATGAATAAAAATACAAAAAATTTTAAATATTCGGAAGTTTTATTCCGGGTTCGGGTGGTGGAATATGCATAAATCATACTCATTTATTTAATTCGTAACAATTTTGTAATATTTTTATACAATCTGTTCGATGGAAAGACGACTTGTTCTCAGGCACCGTAGTCCTTGGAAGATCCCCTCCTGATTGGTCTGTGGTATCAGACAAATCGATTGAGCCATAACCTTACGAATGTCTATCGTGACACTTGGCATATAGCCTTCTTATGTAGATACGCACTTGTCGGATCCATTCCGAATCGAGCCTCTTAGTCGACCTTAGAAATAACCTCAGCATCTATAGATCAATAACTTTCAAATTGAATATATGGAGTTATTATATTCTAAGTCTTATTTAGACAAAACATCCTTTAGATAAAGCCAGTATATAATCCACACCTAAATTTACTACTTGGACCTATTGGAACAATATGATACATAAGCTGTCTAGAAATATCTCCCATAAAGATTGAGCCATATCCTTCATGGAACTTTGTACTTAGCCTCGGACTTCTTATGCATTTCTCCAATCCATCAGAATCAGATCGGGTATCTTAGTCGACTTTGGGAATAACACCAACATTTATAGACCCATATCAATCAAGTATGCTAGACCTAAATCGCTTTAAGCAATCAATATCTCCCGCCCTGTCCAAGGAAACAATCTTATATGATTCAGGGCTTTCTGTCAGCCTGACCTGTTCAAGTCCCCCCAAAAATAACTCTTCTTCTACTTATTTTTTTATATATTTTTTTTATTATTAAATTTCCTTTATAGTTGTGTTTCGATTCTTCCGTTTTCCGCTTGTGATATTATTTGTCTATTTTTTTTTTTTTTTTTGCTCTTTGCAGCCATTTATACATTTAGTTTAAATTGTTTCATATAATTTACAAAAAAAAAAAAATATATTTTTTTTTTATATACTATATATATCTGTGCATATATGTTGCCTGTTTTAATCAGTTTATTCAGTTTCTAATATTTCTTTTCATAACTTTTCACTAGAAGCTCTGGCTGTGTTCGGTTGGCTATTTAGCAAATTTTCTTGTAAAAAAAGGAAACGTTTTATTTAAAAGAAAACTTCTTTATTTAATTTCTTAAGTATTAAAAAATAAATCTATTAAAAAAAAATAATAATAATAAATATATTTATAATTAGTAAAAAAAAGAAGGTGTTTATTGTGCTTTAATATCGAGTTGGGTGTTGTTTTTTGCCTGGAAACCATAAGCAAGACGATTACAATTTCAGGTGTATATAATTTTATATACTGTATACATATATATATATATATATATATACTATATAGTCTAGATTCTTGTAAGTGTTTATATAAATTGTACATGAATGTTGCTAATAGTTTTTCTTGGTTTAGCAAAAAAAAAAAAAAAAAATTACATTTTTTTTCTTATTGAAAAATGTTTTACAAAATATTTGCCGAGTTATTCTAATTGTTGTTTGTTTTTATTATTTATAAATTATTTTTTGGTTTCTTTTGTTCTTCTACTTTCAAAAGGCAGTTTTTGCGCATGGAGGGACAAATTCAGTTTCCACTACAAAAGCCAGGTTCAGAATGAATTGGAAAACAGGAGAGCGTTTGAATTTCCTTTCGGCCTCGAAAAGTGAGGTTTTTACAGATTTTTTGTACAAAAGCAGAAGAGATTTCAATACCTTAACAGCTAGACTAAAAAAAAAAAAAAAAAAAAACAGAGAGAGAAGATCTTCTATATGTTTCATATATCGAGCTATATATTAGTACCGTTATATATATCTTAGGAAAAAACATTTTAGTTAAGTTAGCTTTTCACTTTTCTCAGCTTTTTCTTTTCTGTATTTAGTAGAGCATTTCTAAGTCCTAGGCATTTGGGATATGCCAGATGATATATATATATATATTTATATATATTCCTATATAGTTTGGTATATACTGTAAATATATATTTTTGTGTGTTGTGTGTGTCTTTGTGTGTATAAGTTGGGTGCCTATATAATGCCTCAATTCTTGAGACGCTGGTGGTCTGGCGTGCTCTTCAATATGTCCGGCTGGTGGGGATGCGGCTGCTGGTGAATGTGATGGTGATGGTGGCCCAGATGCTGGTGCTGCAGGGAGCTCAGCGTGCCCTGCTGACTGCCTCCTCCGCCGCCGGCATGATGGGAAGAGCTGAGGGTGTGGGAGTGGTTAGAGTTGAGAGTGTGGGTAGCATGTGAGTTGAGTGTGTTGTGGGCCGTGGTGGTGGCATTGGTGGAGAAGCCTGTGCCACTGTTGGGACCGAGATTAGGGCCCACCGGTCGCTGGGAGCCAGTGCGCAGGGAGCGATGCGAGCCATTCCGTGTGAGGGAATTCATCTGGGGAGTGCCGGGGACCGTGTGGCCCAAGGCATTCATGTAGTCAGCTATGAGCAGCGTGATCTCCAGAATTTTTGGCTTGCTCATGGCGAAGAGCAGCTTCTGCTCGCAGCCATCCTCGTGGGAAACCACCAGCATAAAATCATCTTGGCAGCCGCCGAAGGTCATCACTGAACTGTAGGGGTAACGGGCCACTGGCGCCATGGAAGAGAGCTCCAAGACATTGAGAGCATCCTCGGCCACGGCTAGCCAGGCCACTGGTGAGGTGGAGCTGGCCTGGGGCTCGCTTTGGCGTGGCTTGGCCTGGAAGAGGCAGGCCCCGAAATAGGGCCACTTGCGGCAGCAGGTCAAATAGATGCGCACACAGTCCAGGGTAGAGCGACCCTTGAGCAGCACCCACTTGGCGATGAGCAGCTCCTGAACATCCTTCAGCTGTTCGGGGCTAAGGGCATCGCGATAGCGATAGGGATAGAACTTGTCCAGGGCCTTGAGACCCACGTCTCGGGACTTGTCGTGCGAATAGTCGCCCATGTCGATCTGGGACATCAGGGAGGCCAGTTCCAGGGCCAGCTCCCGGGAGAGGGGAAAGCGGCCTTGCACAATCTGGGCATTGATCTGATAGCAGAGCAGCAGGCGCTCCTTATCCGTCTCGCACTTGATGGTGTGCTTCCAGTAGAGGCGATTCTTGTAGCTCAACTGGATTACCCGAGAATTCTCGAACTTGCCCGAGCCCTTCTCGCGCAGGGCAGTCTCCCACTTGCTGATCACATCACACAGCTTGGCCAATGGCTCCAAATAGTGCTCCAGATCCTTCTCGATCGGATCGTCACTGAACAGGCAAAAGCCATTGGCAGCATCCCGAGTGCCCAGCTCCTGGGCCAGTGTGGTCTGGAACTCCTCAATGGTGGTGGAGCCGTCAAAGGAGACCACCTGTAAAAGAAGATACTGTAAGTTCGGGAATATCAGAGTATGAGCTACCTCTTACCTGGTAGGTGGAGTTCATCATGTGCACCGGTATGGCATGGGGCAGGGAATGATGATAGGGATTTTTCAACAGAATCGAGAGAACCTCCATGCGCGAGGGTTTCGTCTCCCGCCCCCCATTCTTCAGGGTTCGCTCCAGGGCCCTCTCACAGTAGGCTGCATACTTGCCGGTCTCCGTCTTGGTATCGGCATTCCGGGAGAGGTGCAACTTCAAATACCACAGCAATCGACTGGATTTGGGCACAAACAGCGAGACGGCCAGGGCCAGCAGCTGCCAGCCCTGGACAAAGCTATAGGCGGGCGGATTCGACTTGCAGTCAATGATGGGCGTGGCCGCCGGAGCCTAAACAAAGGTGAAAATTATTGAAAATTTCTCAAGATTCTGGAGAGGATTTCTTATGAACTTTAAGGTTAGTTTTGGATTTGCACTACAACAACAATAAAAACAAAAATGAGAGACTCAACCAAAAGCACAGAAGAAGAAGAAGAAGAAGAATAACCTGAACAGAGCAATGAACAATTTCCCCTCATACCTGAATCGAAGTGGGCGAGCTGCCGTTGGCCTGGGCCTGGCCAGCCTGTTGGGTATCACAGGTGAACAGGCTCTGGGTGGCACACAGGAGTAGTTGCTGTAAATTTCGTGGTCATCATATTTTTTTTTTTTTCATTTTTTTTTTTGAACAGTGTTTTTTTTTTTTTTTTTGGATACACACACAAATTTGTAGCAAAAGTGGAGAGAGAATAGAAGAAGAAAAGCCAAAATATATTTTGCTGATCAATTTCTTATTTTTTTTTCGTATTTTTCAGAATTTTCTATTATTTGATTTTTGGTTTGGTTTAACACGGTTTTCTTTCTCGTTTGGAAAATAATTAAGCCACACGCAAAATAAAGGCAAAAAACATTCAAGCCAAATAAAAAAACGAAAATTTCCAAAAAAAATCAAGCAAAAAAAAAAAAATATATAGAGAGAAAGAGTGAACTGCTAAAGACTTTAATAGAGACAGAAAGAGAGAGAGAGAGTAGGCAAGACTGTAAGCAACTTTTTACACTGAGCAAAATATTCGCCTCTCTGTGAAACTGTGAGTACATAAGTATGTGTGTGTGTGTATGTATGTGTGTGTGTGAATGTTCTTGGCTAAATGTGAAATTTACAGCAAATACTTTACGCTAAAAAATATATATATATATATTTTTTTTCAATAAAAAAAGAAGAAGTATCTGAAAGTGTCTGGTGAAGTTTATTTTTTATCTGATTTGCAAAAATAAGAATTATTTATATATAGTACATATATATAAAACACTATAAATATATAAGATATATATTATATATAAAATTTCGAGTATATATAGAGAAAATATCTAAACAGTTATGGGGGAAATTTATTGTCTGTTTGAGACTACAAAAAAAAATTGAAAAATAAGAAAAAAAAGAAAAAAATTATGAAAAAAAATATTTTCATGCATTTTTCGATATTCACCGAATAAATGTATATATAGTGTGGCATAGTATATATATATATATATTATTTTACATATGTATTTTTATATATTTCTTTATTTATTAAATAAGCTGATTTCGTTTATGAAGCCATTGCAAGCTCTTATCTATAAGCAAAGCTCTTGAGAATTTTGGCAAATCAAAGTTTTTTTTTTTTTTTATCTTTTCTAAGCAAAAAGAACCGAAATAAACGAATGATTGATTGATAAATTTTTTAAGATAAAAACAAAATGTTTTTTTTTTTATACATACGGATTCTTTTTTTTTTTTGTAATTGAAAAAAATTACAGAAATGGAAAGACTTTGAAGTGAGGCTTGAAAAAAAGTGAGTGAGTGAGAGAACCTAGGAAAATTTCTAAAAAATCCCTGACAAAATTTTAAATTTTTATTTATTTTATAATGATTTTTAATTGTAAAAATTTGGTATTAATTTTTTTTTTTTTTGCTTTGAATTGATTGAAATTTTTTATTTTTCTAAAAAAATTAATTTTATTATTTTATTTATTTGCTTAATTTTTTTATTTATTTTTTTATTAATTTATTTAATTTTTTTGGTATATATACATATATTTTTTTTTGTCGAGTGGAAATATGAAACTTGAAATTTTTCGAAACTAATTTCGGAGAATATTTTCTAATTTTTCTTCATCAAAATTTAGTTTTATTTTTTGCAATTATTATTTTCCTTTTATTCTGTGTTTTTTAATTTAGAATGTATTTCAAAGGATTCAAGGTTATTTGAATTAATTATAATTTTTATTTAGCTTTTAAATATTTAATAATTAATTTTTTTTTTATCCATGAATTCTTTTAATATTTTTATTTTTATTTTTTTTTCTATAGACTCTAAAATTTTTGAATTTTTTTTCAGATTTCCTAGGCTAAACGAAACTCGGTCTCGGTGTCGATCTTATCAGAGTGGTTAGTACAGTTAGATAAAATCAAAAAAAAGACTACAACAAAAAAAAAAGACAACTAAGAAATAAAAAAAAATTTTTTTTTTTTTTTGGGAAACTAAAAATTCTTCGAGTGGAAGAAGAAGAAGCTTTGCAACTGAAAAGACTTACGCGCGTTTGCTTGCCCAGCTTCTTGTTTACCTGGACGCCGACACTTAGTTTCTGGCCCATATGTCGGGAGGTTTGCTTGATCAGTATGCAGATCATTTCGGTTTGGAGTTCGGGCATGTCCAGGCAGTGTTGCAGGGCGTTTTGGGCCAAGACCACATGGTAGTCGATGCCGGGCTGATTAACGGCCACCGACATGAATAATTGGATACTCTAGGGAATCGACAAGGTCAGTGAGAATCGGCAAAGAGGGAATTCAAAAAATTCTCTGACTCACCTTGAACAGTTTGATGGCTTCGGGTTGCATTGTCTCAGTGTGCATAGAGGAGAGAGGGGCCGAAATTGTGTCTTTGGTATGCAGCAAAATGGGATGACGCCAGAGCACGCAATCTAGGAGAGAGGAGAGTGGACAAATCATAAAATAGTCCTGAGTATGCTGAGGAAATTCTCAAGAATATTTCGATCGAGATCTTTGAACTTACTGGGATCACCGTCGGTTTCCATGAGCTTCTGAACGAGCTGCTCATACTGAGTTCCCGCACTGGGACCACCGCCAGAGACCACAGTCAGATGGTAGAGCCAATTGTCACGCTCCTGCTTGCCGGAGAGGATCAAGTAGGTGGGACCCTGATGGGCCGGATAGATGGCCACGGTGAGACGGGCCTGATCTTGGGCAGCATCTTCGCGTTCCTCCGAATCCGAATCGGAGACATGTTCCACTTCTTCGACGCGGGCATCCCGCATATTGATCTGACCCAAGGGATTCTGCAAGCAAATCAAATTAGTTTACCAAGTTTTAAGGGGCGATTAAAGTTGCCTACCGTCTCGGCCGGGGCCTTGAAATAGAGAAACATCTTGCCCAGGAGGACGCACCAGCACTTTTGGCATGACCATTTTTGACCTTAGTGACCCAACCCTGAACCGTGGGCTTCTGGTCGTCTCGACTGAGCAGCAGCTTGGTGGCATTGCGGCGCTGAACATTCTGGAGCACGCGAATCCAATCGTCCATGGTGGCATGCGACTCGGCTGTGAGATAGTAGACCTTCTTGCCAGTGTCGATCTCAAAGGTGGAGGCCCCCTCGGCTCGGCTGATGCGGCAGGCCTCGTCCAGGAGTATTTGGCCCTGAGGCTTTCGCTGTACATCGTGCTGGCTCTTCCAGTAGTTGAGGGTTCCATTCTTAAGGACGAACCAGCGTTTGCGCCAGGTCTTCAGCTTGCCACCCAGCTTGGCCAGGTGACCCATCTAGGGGGAAAGAGGGAAAAAATTGAGTGGTTTGCTTAGAGGGGGAAGAGGGAAATTTCTTACCTTCTCCAAAGACTCGATCTTCTTGCTGGGTGAGTCGACATAGGATTGCCGCATCAGCAGCGAGGGCATCGAAGCGTCCATGCAGGTGGACTCGGATACGGCATCTGGGGGAAGGGCGTAGTCGTCGGAGAGGCCTGATTCAAAGGAAAGATCTGAAATTACTGTGCCACGCATGTGGGGCAGGGGGGGCAGGCGTAGATGGGTGAGCTGCGTATTCATGGGCGTGGGCGTGTGTAGGCGTGGCAGCGTGGTCTGCTGGTGCACTTGCATCTGAGGTGCCTGCATATTCGGCAGATTGATGTGTGGCAACGTGTGGTGTTGTGTGTGTGTCAGGTGTGACGTCATTGCGACTGTGGTGTGAGTGTGGCGAGTGTGGTAAGTGTGTGTGTGTGTGAGTAAAAGGATTCAAATGAAAAGTCCGCCAGGAGCGACGGCAGCATTGGGAAATGCGCAAAAGAACGTCGAGAAACTTGTTAGAAAATCGGCCTTCAAAATTAGTTTTACGAAAATAATTAAGTATTTCAGGATCTGGGAATTCTGGGATAGTGGGAACTAAGCTAATGTAAAAAATATTTATTAAAACAAAATGCAGGCAAAAAAAAAAAAAAAAACAAAAATGTTTCAAAATTTTAATGAGGAATTTTTCAGTTACGAAAAAAATATCTATAAAATTTCTTGAGGTCTTCAAGCCTTGAGATTTCCAACCACAAAATTTAAAATTAATTTCAAAAAAAAAAATTTTCGAATCAAAAGGATGAGGAATTTTTGAGAAATTCCTGGAAACTTGAAACTTTTTATAAAATAATTTTTGAAATTCTTCTAAGCTTGATTTTCTCGAGTTTTCAAAGATTCATATTTATTTAATTTATTCCCTTTTTAAGTTCTGAAATGTTCAGGATTTCAGGAGTTCCTAGAAACTCCAAGAGAAACTTTGAAACCCGAGTTATTCCAATTGATTTACGAAATAAACTCAAGATCTTTGAATATATGGAATTTTCTGAGAGTGCTTAAAGATCTTAAGGATCTGAGTACACTGACATTACTGGTCTTAGCTTTAAGGATTTGGGAAAATAATGACGTTCCAAGATTTGCAAATATTTCAAAAAATAGTTTCAACGATCTCTGATTTGCAGTTTTTTCGAGGATTTCCAGATCTGTATATATTTAAGGAATAATGATTTCTAGAGTTTTCATTTTGATTTAAAAATCTGGGAATATTTTAAGAAGAAGTCCAGGATTTGAGGATCTGGGATTCTTTTAAGAAATAGTTTTCCGGATTTGGGAATATTGAAAAATAAAAGTGCAAGTAAACTTTGGTATTCAAATTGGTTTGTAACTCATCTCGTGTTAGTGGTGAGTTGGTTAGGTGGTAGTTGTGGTGGTGAGCTTAGGTTAGTTAGTGAAATTAGTGGAGCAAACACACAGTGGGCGGATGCACGACCCAAAACGCTAGGGGCAGCTACATTTCTAGAGGGCGGGTCAGACGGGGGTTGTGTGAAAGACTCATCTACATACCACGAGCCTTGGCATTTTTGGGACTTTCGGAACCACTACGCTTGGCTGGACTGAGACTGGAAGAGGTCTTGAGGCTCTTCGAGGGGCTCGAGGCACTGCCCGAAGTCGAGGTCTCCGTGTTGTCGGTGCTGGAAGAGTTGTGCGAGTTGTGGGTGAGCATGACGGCATGATCCTCGCCATCGCTGGAGTCGTCGCTAGAGTCGCCGGTGAAGGGCATCGAACGGATTTGGGAGGCTCGTCCTTTGACCGTGGCATAGACCGGCACGGAAATATCACAGAAGCCGCCGCTGGCGGTTTGTTGCTGCCTTGTGGGTGGCTGGGGTGTGCCTGGTGTGCCATTGGCCTCGTGATGCCCCTGACCATGAGCATGACCATGGGCATGACGGGGGCCCGTGGAACGGCCATTGGCTAGAGTGCTGTGAGCCGAAGTGCCGCCGCCTTCGTGGGCATCTGAAAGGGGCTCGTTGCTGGCCGTACTCTCGGCTGTGCTGGTACCGGTTCCGGCGAGGCCATCGTTGGCCACCTGGTAGATCTTGGCCTCCCAGCTGGGGAAGCGATGTAGCGGCGGTGTGGGTGGCCGGGGCATGCCCAGATCACTGGTGGTGGTAGTAGTGCTCGAATTACCACCACTGGCCATCAAAGCCGGATTGTTCTTCATCCAGGCCGGCAGCTTCTCGCACGAGGGCGTGTAGATTTCGGCATAGTCGTGGGCCGTGTCTGTGTCGGAACTGTCCGGCCGGTTCGAAGAGCCTCCCGTGCTAGTGGCCGGTGCGAGGGCAGTCTTGCTGCTGATGCTGGACAGGGGGGCCAGGGTGAGTCCGTCCACGGCGGCCACAAGATTACGTTCTAGCTCCTGCGGCTCCATTGACAGATTGCGGCGATGCTGATGATGTGGATATGAAGTGGTCAGCGGGCGACTGATGATCTCCTGAGGATCTAAGCTCTCGCTACGTCTGCGTGTCTCCGGAGTGTTGGCAAAATCCTGGACATCCAGGCTCAAACTGTTGCGGACTGGTCCTACGATGCTGTGCCGATTCGACTGGTTGGCTATGTGATTCTTGAGTAGTTCCAACTGCTGGTTACACTTGATGTTCTGTTCGCGTAGCAACTGATTTTGCTCTTCTAGGTCGCGGAGCTTGTTATTCACCCACTCCTTGATCTTGGCTGCTTTGGCCTCGATTTGACGGGCGTCGTGAAGACGTAGTTGACGCTGTTCCTCCACCTGAATCTCCAATGAACTGATCGTCTTTTCGGCCTCGTTGTTGGGCAGAGAGGCGCTCTGTTGGCAGGCGGCGGCTGCGGCTAGAGCGGCTGCAGTGGCTGCTGCCTGTTGTTGTTGCTGCTGCTGCTGCTGGTGGATAGGCGAACTGGTGGCCGTACCCTGATGCTGCTGTGGATGCTGCTGGGCGGGCTTAGGCCATTCGCTCAGCCGCTGCTCCATGGCACGCACCTATCAAAGAGAATGAGAAAAGAAAAGCAACAAATCAGAACAAATTGAAGAAAGAACAAAAAACTGACCCAACCCAAGATGTCTGCAGCTGTGCTAATGGCAAATTTTCTCAACCCTTTAAGCTGCTCAGGTGGCGCCACAAAACTTGGCAAATTAAATTAAATGTGTCCTAAGCCGGCAACGACCGCATTGCTTGTAAAATGAGACGTGCCCAGGCAAAAGACTCCGCTTTCATCCTACAAAAAGGGTGGCATTTCATTAGGTTGGCAGCCCTCACAGAGAAGGCAAGACCTGAAGGACAATCTAAAGAGTCTTGTACAGCGAGGGTAAAGTTCTACAAATTTCTAGAAGATAAATATCTGAGACTGTTCCTTTCTAAGGGTCTACAGAGTTGCAGTATTTCATTATCTTCGAATACCCTGAAATTTTGAGGGAACTCTAACTAAGGTATTCAGAATTTTCCAGAACCCACAAATCTTAGTGGGTTTTTGGTCTTTCGTAAGAATTCTCAAGATACTTTCGGAATTTGTTTGGACTTATCGGGGCCTTGAAGGAACTCGGCAGTTAAAATCCTTTGCTTTTTTCATATCCGAACGGCTTTGTTGCTAATGGCAGACAAATGCACAAGATTGCTTGAAATTGTCCTGGCACTTGCAATTAAAATGCAATTCTGAAAAGGCGGTGCATTTAGCGGCAAAGCATGCTTAGGAGCTCAACGGCTAGACAGGCTTAAGCGGGCGGTGACCGGTCCCAGAATGGACTCTTGACATGCAAGAAGTGGCAGCAACAACACGGCAAATATTTGTCTTAAGCACACACAGTGAAACTTGAAGTGAATTGCAAGTGTCTGGCAGGAGGCGAATGGGTTGGTAGAGGAGAAGAAAGTGACCGAAGAAATAACTCCATTTGGCACGCCATATTGCCAGACAGAAGTTGGTTACGTTTTGGGCGTTGGCCTTTTCCAGGAGCTTCCACACACACACACACACACACACACACACACACACACACAAAATGGGTCAATTGTTTAATTTTCAATTGACAAGAGATTGAATGGATACGGAGTCGGGCCAATCGAAATATCGAGGTCAAAGTAACCGCACTAAAGTGACAAGAAACGAGAGATTTCAGGCCTGGTGACACGATGACGACAGCCAGGACCAGCACCATTTCGGCATATGTTAAAAATAAATAAATTGCCAAAAATAACTACTGTGTTTTTTTTTTTGCTTTGGGGTGGTTACACCCTTTCCGGTATAGCTAGCTTCTGTTCGGTTTGGTAGATACATTTTCTATATGCATAGATACAATTTGTATCTATGAGGACTTGATGGTTGTGTTATGCAAAAGAGGAGCGAAGCTTTTGTCGTTTTGTATTTTATGACACCAGCGAAACAAGGAAATAAAGCGTAGACAAAGACAGCCAAGGGCTCAGATATTTGAATACCCTTTTTTTCAAAGCAAAAATAGATACATTCTGAGTTATGATAATACGAGTATAATCTGGTTAAACTGAAATGGAAAAGTTAATTAGAATGTAGAGGAATTCGGTGAGTAGCTGCAAGCTCTGATTGGCGTGACTATACTTTTCTTCGAGGTCTTTTTGGAACTACTTTAAGAGGCTGATTAATTCTGATTTAGGTATGAATACCCTTTTTTTCAAAGCAAAAATATATAATATAATCTGGTTAAACTGAAATGGAAAAGTTAATTAGAATGTAGAGGAATTCGGTGAGTAGCTGCAAGCTCTGATTAGCGTGACTGTACTTTTCTTCGAGATCTTTTTGGAACTACTTCAAGAGGCTGATTAATTCTTATTTAGGTGTTTTGATTTCTTCATTAAAATTATTTAAAACTCATGAGTAAGCTATGGGTTAAAATGCCCTGAATAAGCAGATAATCGAGTCTTCGATGTTTCATTTTAATATCCGAAATATACCAAAACTTTCGAGTGCATCTTTGGAGTCTCTTAGAGGCAGATATATCCTGAACTTGATCACTTGATTTTTAATGAGAGGTCCCTCATGCCAGCAGATAAGTCTCATAATTATAGCCAAGATCTCTTTGGGTATTTCAGATATTTGCTAAGGAAATTTGCAATCTTTCAAAAAGTGTATCAAAACAAAACAGCTGAGACCTTTATGTTTTTACAGGCCCAGTAAAACTTTATGACCCTTGCTGGTAGTGTCAAACAAAATATATATATATATATATATATATATATATATATATATATATATGTATATATCTATGAAATCAAAGCGTTAAAAAGTTGGTTCATAAAATTTGAAGGCGAGATTTTTATTTAACAAATTTTCCTCTTGCCGGGCAAGTTTAACCAAATTTTCTATCTTAAATCTTTTTAGCTTTTTCTTCTACTTTTTCTTGTCGTCTTCGGTTTAACTGCGATAGTTTGGTCTTGGCCATATGGTAAAGTTTTTAGCAGTTTTCTTAAGCATTTCTGTTTTTTTTTTTTTTTAACTTGCTATAAAATTAATGGCCTGCATTTAGGCGCGCGAAGTTGGTAAAAGAAACTTTGTTGGAAAACAAATAAGCGTAGGCAAAAGCCAAACAATTGGGGTAACGGGGCAGGGGAGGAGCTGGGGTAGCTGGGAAGGCATTGTTGCCAAAGGCAAACTAAGACAGGATATACAATTGGATGACTTTATCTAAATGCGTTTGCTGAGACGTTTACAATGTTGACTTTTTGCTTTTAGCTGAGAACGAGGCATAGAGAATGGACAGGGGGGGGGGTGGAGAATATACAAAAAAAAAAAAAAGAAAGAGATAATAATAAATCTGGGCTGTCGGGATAAGTCGCTTTGTCAGAGAAACTAAATCCGGCAATTTTCGTTTTTCGATTTGCTCATAAAAAATGAGTGTATTCCGGACCAAAGGAAGGCAGGCAGACACTCCCAGATTGCTTCATATACCCTTTCAATTTAAGGCTTCTCAATGAAAATTAAATTATAGTCCAGTTCTGAGGAGGTTTCCCAAACAGTCTTCTGTTTTCTAGGTCTTGGGAAAAAGCTTGGCTTGATTTTTGCTTTTGAGTTCTCGAGTTTCCTAAGAGTTTAACGGAATGAGCTGAGACCTGAAGTCATTATCGATATGTCTATGAGTTCTCAGTATTCGAATCTCAATGACCTAAGACCTGAAGTAATCTCCGAGATATAGACATCTACAGTTATGTCTATGAGTTCTCAGTATTCGGTTCCAGAGGTTCTGAAAGCGTTTCCAGAGAAATTAAGCCAGTCAAATATATTTCAAGGGCCTTATTTCCTGAGTTACCCAGAGGCTTCCCGCTCTTCTGAACTCTTGATTGGATTTATCGCAATATATTCTAGTCACCTTTGATTGTTTGATTGTGCTTTTAAGCTCTCACGATTCCCAGAATTCTAGACAGTTCGAAAGGTTATTAAAGCGATTCCAGAGAAAATAAACCAGATTTCTAGAGCTTAATTTGCCGAGCTCCCTAGAGGTTATCCGCTCTTCTAATTTCTTTAGTGGATTTATTGGAACATATTTTAGTCACTTTTAGATTCATAAGATTCCGGAGGCAAATTTAAATAAGTTTAGGTTCCCCTTGGCCCTGTCTGCCACAGACTTTCTCAATTTCTGTTTCGTCTGTCAAATACAATGAACTTTATAGCTTTTTATGCAGCTGGTGCAGCCATTCGATTGCTTCTATGCCATTTTTATTGCTGACTGTACGGCCAATAGACCGAGATGAAAAGAAGAAGAAGAAGCTGGTGGAGTGAGATAGAAGCTTCACTTAACATAAATCTCATAGATTGCCAGTTGCATTAAGCGTAAAACATAAAAAATCCTATACAATAATTTGCTCAATACTCCGTGCTCTGCTCTGCTCTCCCCTTCCATCGCTCCACAGCTCTGGAATTACCTTGGCAACAATCGGATTATTATAAAGACGACGTGATGCTGCAAGAAGCTGCTTTCAATAATACAACAAAAAGCAGAAGAAGAAGACCGAGAAGAACTCCAAAAAAATACAGACAGTCATAAAAAATGAATGAACAAAGATGCGTGAGCAAGGGTGCCAGCACGAATGAGGGGGAAGGGTGGAAGGGTTTGGCATCTGCGTTTTTGAAAAAAAAAAAAAAATTGAATTTTTAATGAGAATTCCACCAACTCAGTAAAGTTAGTCAAAGTTTTTCTCTTTTTTTGTTTTTTTTTTTTTGTAGGGGAAAAAGAGCCATTGAACTATCCAAGTTGGTGTGGGAAGGGGGGGCGAAAAAAATGAAAAACTATTCCGAGCACTCACCCTCTCCCGCCCCGCCAACTGACTGGCCAAAGTGCGCCCATGCCGAGCATGAATCCTGTTTTTATTACTAAATGAGCAGACGCAATTAAGTGGTCGATGGGTCTGTGGGGTCTGTCCGGGGGCTGGGGAAGATGACTAACGACAAAGTCAGTCGTCAGTGGTGCAGGGAAACCCCGTTCGGTTGGTTAAGCTCTGCTATGGAAAATATGTGTAAATTAGGGAGGGACCCTAGACTCGGGTCTAGGAAATGGAAATGATAATCGCAGTCGTTGTGGCCATTTTGTGGTGACTCAGTCCGATGACGACTCAATGCAGGCATTTCTAAAGATGATTAATTACTTGGTAATGACTTCGGGAAGGCTTCTTCAGTCAGGCCTTTCAAGTACTCATCAAACCAAAATAAAGCTGTGAGGTAATAAGGAAAGTCCCAGAAAAATCATACATAATTTTCAAAAGCTTTTAAAAGACTTTGATACTTCCGATTTGATTAAGTAGGTTCTGGGTTCTTGAGATTACCACCAGCCTATGCCTGCCTTTTAGTGTCTCATTAAGTTCAATGGACTCTGAACAAATTGTGGGGCTTTGGCAATTTGTTAATCTTGAATGGAGTCGATTTTGACCTACAATTTCCACCACTTTCCTTGGTACAATAAATACAATAAAAGCGGAAAAACAACAACTAATTTTGTGCTATGCACACAATTTTCCCCCCACTCCACTCCACTTCACTCCTCTCGGTCCCCGTGCGGAGATTCTCATATGTGAGTGCGTTTATTCTTTGAGCTGAGCAAACTAACTGAGAAAGCTAGCAAGAGACAACGACACTTCCCTCGTGCCGCCACCGCCCACGCCCCTCTTGCCTATGTCCCCCTGCCCTTGGGGTAAGCAATGCAGTAGCGCGGCACGAAACATTTTCGACGTTTAATTTCGAGTCATGATTCCATTGTTATTTATAGTCAACAAAGCGGCAGCCGCTGCAGCCTCCTCCCCCACTCCCTCTCTCTCTCTCTTCCAGCAAACAAGCACTCCATAAAATATTGTTGGGATAGCCTCCGAATTTCCCCCGCCCCGCCCACCCCACCACTCCCGTTAACGTTGGCATGGTGATCTTCTCTCAAGATTCCCTTTGTGCCTTCTGGCCACTCCACTTCGTGCCTCCATGGCTCCGTGGCTTGTGGCACGCGTCGTCTAGTCTACTCAGTTTTTTGGGGTGGCAAGCAGCCACTACCACTGCCAGGGGCACTTAGTCCCCTCAAATTCTGAGCATACAAAATCCTATTTTTGCCTTCTTATTCTTCTTATTCTTTTCTTTTTGATGTGGCGACATTGAAATTTTAATTTAATTCTCATAAGATTCTCGAGATTTGCTCCGAAAGTCTGGAGCCCAGACCCCGAAGTTCTCAGAAGAATTTATTATACGCTTACTTTCCATTTACCATAAATACTTTTATATTTTTCTAGCTTCAAGCAAAAACCTCTTTAAAAAGGCCTATGAATTTTGTTGGTCCTTGAGGGAGCTCAGTAAAGTCCACCAAGTCCCTTCCAAATATCGGATGCTTCCGAACAAAACTCAGCCAAGGAAGGTGACAATTTATTCAACTTAATGTTAAGTAAGAAAAAGCCCCGATTTTACCTGGACAGATCTATAACTTTACTACTTTGATATATCAAATTTCCGCAACCTAGGCTTATGCCCCTAAAAGATAGAGCTAAGTATATTCTGAGTTCTCAGAGAAAGAGTAAATTTCAAAGGCTTCTTCCAAGTGGCCTGGCCCTGATTTTAGCTGTATAAATCTATAGCTTTCATATGCCGATAAAACGAATTTCAAGTTGATTGGCTTGATATCCTCCTAAGACAAAGCCAAACAATCTTCGGAAGTGCTCTCAAAAATGTCAAACTCAAACTTTCCCCATCCTCTCTGAATCATCTCAGTTGCAGGGCCAAATAAAAAGACTTCCAGTTTTGCTTTGTCTTTTTTCCCAAGTCTGAAAATGTTGGTGATGATTTTTCCATTAAAGTCAATGTCAATATTTGCAGTGTGTTTTGGCAGTTTTAAAATTGAAAATGTGCATGTTTCAAATTATCTTTGACGTGACTCGAGCCCTTTTGCTTGGATGCTTTTCCTTTGCTCCACACAGCCCTCCCCCTCCCCCACCGTCGCTGGTCTACCCTAGCCCTGTCAGTTGTTCTGGTTCGTCTGCAAAACAATTAAAAATCGCGTCGTTTTCATTACAACAAAGTTGATGGAATGAAGACCAAGCCAAGGCGGAGTTGGCGGCAAAGGCGCTGAGGAGAAAGCCGATGACGTTGACAGGAATGCTGCAGTTTTTACTTCTGTTTGCTTTCATTCCTTTTAATTACAAGTGCCACTTGGAGAGACTCTCCTCCTCCTCCACACACACACACCCGTCCACTCCCCCCTTTTCACTTCGCACAGGCTCCTCTGTCCTTGGTGGAGCTGGGACGCCCACTTAAGTAGACGTGTGTCATTTATGGCTGACAGATTCCTCCAACGTCATTATGGTTTCACTCCAGTCTTGCCAGAGATTCATCCCGGCAAAATTTATATCCTTGGCCATAAAAACTTGAAAGGTCTCTTCATATATTTTTCATAAACATGGCCAATATCAGGTTTAATGTCTTGCGAATGTTATCCGGGCTCCTGTGGGAGCCCACTGATTTATGCTCGACCAAATTTTGATGTACTCAGCCAGAAGTGTTTTGCCCTTATTTTGCATTTAAGTTTAAATAGGCACGCCTGCTTCTGCTCCTGCTCCTCCTCTCGCTAAAGCCCCTGGCCCTGCTCCTGCTCCTGATCCTGAAGTGGGTGCGGTGGGTCTGTGCAGTTTTACTTAATCAGTTTGCAAAAACTTTGATGCGCCTTTTGCCAGACAATAAGCCAAAGACAAAAGTTTGTGCCGCTGATAAAACTTTTGCCCAAACCCTCAGCTCCCAGCTCAGAGGGAACAGAGTTGGGCCACACCAAAGGGCTTAAGCACTAGGAAAGGAGGAGCACAGTCAACGTGGCAAAAGAAAACAAAAAGTTTGCCTTTGATGCGGTTGCTGCTTTGACTAAAATCAAGCAATATTAAAATGGAGAAATTAGGAATCGAAAAAGTTCTCCGATTTTATACGGGACAAAGGACCATGGAAGAAACTCTTGACCAGCTTTGCGGCTTGGGGAAATCAGGAGAAACTATGCAGGTCAAAGGACTCTTCAGAACACTGACTGCTTGGGTCCCTTTAGATAGGTCTAACGGTACTTAGCAGAACTGGAACAGATCTATAGTTATTATGCCTTTTACTGGCCCCTTAAGGAACTAGAATTTATTGAAGGTTTTATTCAATCTTTTCCACTGCATTTTCTTTTTAAATTAACCAAAGAAAGGGAGAGCTTCTGGTAGAAGATATAGAGCAGACATACAGAGAATGCTATAAAGGTTAGAACCAGTTTTGACGATAAACATTGAAATGGATTTTTTTCTGAATGTAGATTTACAATCTTTCAGGAAAAAGAAAAGAGAGAGAGAGACGCAGTAAGGAGGACAGCTAAGAAAACAGATATAGATACCATATATCTGATACGAAAGATATGGAACGATAAGTAGAAATCAAAGCTTAAGGAATCTTTCAGGAAGAGGATGAGAGTAGAGAGTTAAGAGTATAGATAAAGGAAGAGAAAACTAATGAACTAAGAATGAAGAATACATATATATTTGAACATAGATGAGATCTGCCAGATATCCATCGAGGAGATGTCGTGACCGGGTTCGGTCTCAATCTGAGCTAGTTTTCCTACTAAAATTGATTGATTCTTTTCGAAGAAAACTGACAATTATTACAAACCAATTATGGTCTATCGGGAGTCTAATTTTACCATAAAATTTCTAAGAAACTTGAAAATAGAAGCAGCTTTCATTTGCCCAAAAATTCCAAAGGGAATACCAAGAAATTGGTTTCTTCTCGATAACTTTGCATTTGTGGGGGGGGGGAATACATATTTTTCTTCTTAAGCTTAAACGCTTTTCTTTCATTTTCTTTCTACTTTGTTGGGTACTTCACTTTCCAGCGGTATTTTCTTTTTTTCTTCTTCTTCTTCTTTTTCTTGTTCTTGTTCTTCTCAAGTATCCCATTGAATGCAGTCGACTCGAGTTTCTCTCTTCACCGCCAAAAGCCACTTGAGAGAATGTCAAAAGACACACACACATACACAAATACACACAGACAGAGTGTCCATTGTAATACTCTTTTCGCTAGTTCCCCCCCACCCCCCATTTACCCCATAGCACCCTTGGCCAGTGGATCCTTACTGCCGTTGGTACAGTGAAAATGCGTGGCTATTCTTTTTTTTTTTTTTTTTTTGTTATTTTTTGCGCACTTTCAATAATTTTCAACCCGGCGATTACTGGGAAAGGCCGATGACGTCGCGTCTGAAACATTTGCGCCAACTGTTTGTGACACCTCAAGGGAAAGGGCTGTCGCCGAGCGCAAGAGAGAGAGAGAGAGAGAGAGAGAGAGAGAGAGATGGGGTTACACCCGCTTCGGCTTGTTCTTGTACCGATTTTTACTTAAATTTTTTCCCCCCATTTTTTTTTGATGGGTGTAAATGATGTTTTTACGCTTCAATGCAGCCATTTAGACTGGAGAGATATTTGGACACTCCAGACTTGGGCCCAAATTTGCTTGGTTGGGCTTTGGTGCAAGTTTATTCAAGTTCCTGCATGTTCGGTCTGTAGCGTTAATTATGAAACCCCACAAGAGGTGGATAACCTGTTAGTCTCGTCCACTCTTTGCTTATTTCCTTTCCTTTTTAATTTAGAAAAAGCCTTTTGTTTGGAAAACGAAGAAGAAGAAGAAGAGGAAGAGGAAGCAGTGAAAACTTGAAAAGTGCATTCAAGTGTGAGCTTCAAAAAAAGGGAGAGGCCCCGTCTACCACGCCCCCCTCACAAGAGGTAAAACAAAACTTTTCCATTCTGTTTGGACAAGACAATTCATAAACGTGACCTTACGGGCTAAAGCTGATGTAGCCAACCAATTAACCGTGAAGCTATACAAGACCGAGCAACTTCATCCAATTCGGTTCTGTCTTGTCCAATGAAGCGTTGACAGACGATGTCGCGACTTACGAGACAAAAAGTTGTAAGCAATTAAAAAGATTTTTATTTTTCTTATTTTTATGAAATTTTTTTTTTTTTTTTTGTTTCCTCTTTCCTCGTCGGTTGCTAGGAAACTTTTGCCTCTGGAAATATGAGCAATTTGCCATCGGACGAACTCAATCAAAATTAAAAAAAAAGAAATTTCACAAGACAGAAAGTTTCAAGACAAAGCAAATTATACCGTTATTCATTAAAATTGACAAAAAAAAAAGAAAAGAGATTCAACCTAACCTTAAAAATATATTTGAAGACTTACATTGTGGACATTTTGTGCGTTTGCCCTTTGCTTGTTTCAATGTAGAAATTTTTGCCATTTTTATTTTTTATTTTTTTGCTTTCAAATTAGAAAATATTTCACACACACACGCACACATGGGCACTTTTCAAATCCTTCTTATAGGAGATCAAGAGTTCATTGTCTGATCCGAAAACAAAAAACGACAACCCCTGGCCGTGGATTTGGTTGGGGTTGATTTCGCTCACAAATAAATTATTTTTCTGTAGTAAATAAAAATAATATTAATAATGGATTCGCATGGCCAAACTAGGAACCGGTTTGGCAAGCCATCAGCCCGCCGAGGAAAAGGGTGGGAGTTTAGAACTCTACCGATCGTGTTGTTATTTGTCGAGGGTTGATTCTTTTTTTTTTTTAAATATTCAAAAAATTATGAGAAATTCACAATTTGTTTAGCAGTAAATAAAAATCACACAAACACACACACACACACATAAGCAATAATAAAACACTTTGATTTGAATGAACCGTTAGATTATCAGCAACAAAAAAACAAAAAAATCGCGAGCTCCGCCTACGCCGCACCAACCAGACGCGCCAAGCAACTTCGAATAACTGTAATAACCGACCAGCCGGCAAACAAACTTCGGCCGCTGCTCTAGCCGAGCCGAGTTGAGCTGAGTCGATTCGTAGGCGAAGGCGACAACGACAGCGAGCCGAGTTGTTGTTGTTGTTGCTGCTGCTGCTGCTGCGGCTGTGTGCAACCACACAAACACCCTCGCTCACTCACTGCAGGCCCCAGTGTGCGTGCGTTTCTAGTGCGTGTGGGTTTTATTTTTGGGGTGACAGCAGCAACAGCAGCAGCAGCAGCTGAGGCGGCGGCGACGGCGGCGGCAGAGAGCAGCGTATGGGAAAAGAAGGAGTAGGCAGGAAAGACCTAACGGTTCATATTGAGTGTGAAACTCTCTTTCGTTTTTGCCAGCGCTTTCGTAATTCATCTTCAAATTTACCGTACTTATGTCAAATATCACTTTCCCATTCGCACGCATTTACATATTTAATAGACGCCGGTGACATCATGAGAAATTCGTTATTTGTGTGCTCGTAAAAAGGATTTAGGAGTTTTCCTTTTCGTTTGCGTTTGTGTTTTCCCCATGAAAGGATTTGGAAGTACAAATTAAATGAACTTGGGTAATGAACTAATTGATTAAATTAATAACGAAATAAACAAAAGGGAAATGAAAAAAAAAAAATACCGTTGTAATATAAATTGCGGTTAGGATAAAGGAATACCCAGGGAGACATCAAAGTAATGAAAGGAATTTTGGTGAACGCACTCAACTTTTTCAGGATCAAAGTTAAATATTCACAGCATTTTTGTTTACCTTTCCAGGTGAAATATGCTGCCGAATTTGGGATTCCAAGTGCTGTACATAAATCTAACGAAATGAATAGAGTTCCGTCTGTGGCGAGGCCAAGTCAAACCTACAGAGCATTACTCTTTTTCGAGCCAGCCCAAAGTGCGTGTCATGAAAGGTGGGAGGAAGCTGTTTTGGGTTGCTCCTGTTGCCAGTTACTTGTCAGATTACCTGTCAGGAATTGGAGTCAGCCAGTAAGTTTTCGGGCCCCCAAACAATTTATCTTGATGTTTTGGCTTCAACTTTCGAAACACACACACATACACACACACACACACACACACATAATAAATGTAACAACTTGTATGAATGGGCAAATGTGGAGCTCTTTACTTGATTGTTTGTGGTGTCAACAATTTGGCTGATTAAAAAAAAAAAAAAGAATAAGAAAAGAGGAAGAACCTTTCATTTGGCTTCCCCCTAAGATGACTCAGTTTCATTGTCGTCTTTGTCATCCATCAGACAAGACTCAGCCAGCCAAGTCCAACCAGCCAGCATGAAGATTATTGGCTAGACAGACCAGACCATGTGAAAGAAAACAACAACAACAACAACAACAAATCACATATGCAAAAAAAAAAAAATGAAAATAAAAAACGAGAGGACCATATGCGTGGTAAGTATGACTCGACTTGTTTGGTTGGACCAAACCAAGACCCAGACTGGATGGCAGCCAAAAACGGGCAGATGAGAGGCTGAGCATGACGCCGCGGTTTTTCAGTGTTTAGGGAAGTGCTGACTTCACCAGTTACTTGGCTAATTAAAATAATACTCGATGTTAGTTTTTTTATTTTTATTTTTTTTGCCTCTTTTGAATCAATTGAATTTTTGTTTTATTTATAGAAGGAAAAAAATTAATGCAGACCTCATAAAGTCAACTACGAAAAGCACAGCGTCGCCTTCCGCCACTCAAACAGAAACAGCAGCAGCAGCAGCAGCACCGATGGAGTGAGAGAGGGAGCGATAAATGATGTCGTCGTCTTGCTGATGAGTTTTAAATAAAGAAGAAAGCAACAGCCAAAGAAGTAGCAAAAATAACAAAACAAAAAGAAGCACTTAAAAACGAGAGAAGAAAAAAAAATACAAAATCAACGCACATAAAACGCATAACATTTTTCAAATGCGCTGCAGCGGCGCCGCTGCCACCCGCTCTCTCACTGAGGAGCGAGACGAGTGGGAGCAGTAGGCGGTGAGAGCGCTGCGCTTGAAGCGAAAGTGCCAAAGTGACGATGCTGCTGTCGTCGTCTGACCACCGTTGCCGCGGCTGCTGTTGCTGCTGCGCCGATGACGGATGTATGCATCATTAATTCAAGTAAGGCACACAACACACAGAAGAAAAAGAAGAAGAAGAAGAAGAAGGGGGTGAAAAGAAGAAATGCAAGTGCTGCCAACGTCAACTTTAACGCCAACGCTGCTTTGATTTTGCCTTGCCTTGCTTCGCCTTCGCCTTTGCCTGCCGTTTGAACTTAGCGCAGAGCAAGAGTTGTTTGGTTCGGCCAGTTGGGCAATTAAATGAGCTACATGGGAGGCATTAAATGGGTCTGCCAGCTAGTGTTCTAAAGCTTTTAAGTTTATGCATAAATGATAATTTACCGTTGGATTTACGTGTGCCCTTAAAAGCTACATATTTTCCCAAACATTCACATATGCATGCAAGTGGGCGAGTGAAAGGGGGGGGGGGGGGTTTCTTTCCTCTAGACCGAAAAAAACTTAAATTAAAAAAACAAAAAAAAAAAAAATCATTTTAAAATAATAAATGAGGTTCTCAGTCGACTTGGCAAAACAGATTTGACCAGACGGATTAATGCTCTGCCATTTGCCAAGAATGAATGCAAATGTCTTACAAAGTAATCAAAGTTGGCCGATATGAAAGCTCATAAAGGCAAACTGCACACAAACAGAAAGAGTGCAGCGGTGTTTGAGAGGGAGATTCCAGTTATTATCTGTGCTGGCTTTTGGGCGGGGCGGGGCGGGACGAGGTAGGGCAGTGTTGACATGGAGATAAATGGCCACTATTTGGGCCAGGAAATGGTTAGGTCCGCTGCATTCACTCCATTCAGACGAGCTTCAGACGAAAAACTCTGTCAGTCTTGTCAGAATGCGAATGAAATGCAACTTTAGATTTGGATCAACAGCCCGAAGTGTTTGTCTTTCCAAAGACAAGAAAAAAGCCAGAACAAAAATACAAAAAAAAAAACTCAATCAATCAATCAATCAAATGAATGCATTCCCCCTCCCCTCCCCTCCCCTCCCCCTTCGCAATGCAGTAAAAATATCATCTATGATATCGCGGGCTTGGTCTTCGGGCCTTGGGGTCTGGGGAAGTTAATTGATTTTGCTGCTGCTGCTGGCCGCCATTTCATTAAAAAGTAAACACAAACCGAATGAGAAAAGAAATAACAAAAAAAAAAGGGGTCACAAAATAAATGAAAGAAAAGTCTAACAAAAGTTGAAAATTGAAATTGTCGATCAACAGGCGCTGTGACCCAGTTCCATTTCCTGGATTGAAAAACGAAACCAAACCTCGTGAAAAGTTCAAAGTTCGAATGCGAAATAGTTAATTGCCTTTTGAGTTGGCAGTCCACCCAGATTCATACGATTCCCTCGATTCTGAAATCATAAATTTTAGAGAGGCAGGGAAATACTCTAATTTTAGCCAAATGAAATGGAATCTATTTGAATTTGTTAGTCAAAGCAGACGACAGTTTGTGGGCAGGTGTGCCTCCAATGGAGGAAGCGTCCAAGATTGATGGACAGATGACAGAGAGGTGGGAAGATTATGTCAAAGATTACCAAACCCACCGGCAATTTGTGGCATGTTTTGAAACTAATTCCTAGTCAAACACTGAAAAATTCCAAAACATAAATCAAAGCACAAAAAAAATTCGAGATTTTCATTTCACCTAATAAAATCAAAGGGCCTCACAAAATTAATAGATTTTATTTGGAATCTGAGGAATACAAAATTATGGGATCTCATATATTTTTATAAGGAAAATCTGATTAGGTAACCTTACCGGGTTCTCAAACTAAGAATTCTTAAACTTTTCGAGGAAATCTCTCAGGCTACCTAAATCGATATAATCCCTCTTATTATAGGATATAATCTTTCATAGTCCTTCAAAGCTATCACAGTCAGCAGTACATTTGCGGGAACCAAGCCATTTGGGGCTTTGGGATATCTCGATTATTTATTAGGCAATTGGCTGCCTCAACTTTTACAAAAACACATACCAAATTTAAGCTAGATCGAACCACTATATTATATATAATTGTCATATAGGTCGAAATGGTTTCTGGGAATATCTCAGGTATTTGTTGAAAAATACCAATTAAACTGGATCCTGAGAATGTTCCTGTTTGAATTTCAAATTTATAGAACTTTAATTTCTTATAAAGCTTCAAAACTGTTTTAGTGATATTTCCTAGAATTATAAACCTAACCTAATCAATTTGGATAGGCAGATTTTATTTACTTCTATACTCATATATACCAAGTTTCCGCTTGATCAGACAACTATAGCCCAAATCGGGTTTCGGGCTATCTCCGACCACTAATGACTTTTTATTATTTATATAGCCACATATAAGTTTACCAAGTTTCACCTGGATCGAACTACTATATCCTTAAAGACTGAAGACTGAATTTTTAAATATTTTTTTTTTTAATTTCTTAAAGCCAAAAGCTTACCTTCTTCCTATAGTTATCCATTCATAAATTTTAAATAATTTTATTTGGTTTATTTTTTTAATCGAAAATTTGGCGAATTTTTGTTTTTCTTTTTTTTTTTTTTTTTGAGGGGGGCCACGGCCACTTGGTCGTTGTGTTTGTTGTACTCCGGCTGAATTCGATGTTGTTGTTGTTGTTTGTGTTGGTTCTGCTAGTGATGATTTAGAGATTTTCTTTGTTTGTGCCGGCAACAAATGCAGCATCGGCGATGCTTCATCAAACGGCCACACTGCCACATTTTCATAAAGTTTTTCTCATTTCTTTTTATTTTAATTTTTTCTATTTAATAAATTTTGTAAAGTTCAATTGTTGATTTCGATGTTGTTGTTGTTGTTGTTTTTGTTGATTTATTGATGCGGCATTTCTGGCTGGCAATGCTCGAAAGCTTTTCAAGCTGCTGGCAATGCTGGCGCTGAATTCTGCCTGGCGGCGGTCTTTGGAATTTTCGTTGTTTTCTTTTTGTTTCTTTGTAAATTTTTTGTTGTTGTAATTGTTGCAGTCGTTGGTTACCTTTAGTTGTTGTTGTTGTTCGAGTTGTTGTAAATGGACGTTTCTTATATCAATTATATTTTCCTTTTGGCTGGCTTCCTTTTTGATATGTGCTTATGCGTGTGTGCGTACGTGGGTGTGTGTGTGTCTTTTTTTTTTGTTGCTAAAACATTAAAAATATAAATCAATTGAATTTTTATAAGAAAATCCTTCGTAATAGTTTATGCATTTTTACGCACGCACATGCACACACACACACACGTGTGCTTTGGCCTTCTTTCAGCTTCCTCTTTGGCTTGCTTTGCTTTTGCTTTGTGTGGCCCACAGTCAGCTGTCATTGACATGTGCGCGCTCTCTCAACACCAAAGCCAACGCTCTCGCGCTCTCACTCTCTCTCTCTCTCTCTTACTCAGTCTCTTTGGTTCGGTGCGCGCCAATGCAGCCCAAGCGTTGTGGGGTGGCCAAACGCACACACACACACACGCACACTTTTATTTGTACATATACATGTGAATGGCACACGGCAAGCAACTCCACTCTTTGTGAGTGTATGTTTGTGTATATTATTTTATTTTCTTTATTATTCCTTTTCCTTTTTGTTTTTTTGCAATATTTTATTTTAGTTTATTTCACTTTAGAATTCTTTAGAATTTTGTTGAACTTTTTCCAAATAATTTTGCACTCACAATTTGATCACTTTGCTAGCAGCTACCTTTTTGACTTGACTTGTGTGCCTTCTCTTTCTAATGCGTTCCTTGCGTTTTATATAAAACAAATTTTATCAACGCATAAAAAACGGCACAAGCATTCTTTTTTTTACTCAATCGAAAATTATAGGAATTTTTGCATTTTTCATATTTTGATTCGTTGTTTCAACTTTTGGGCCGCTCTCCGTTCTCCCTCATTCCGTCTGTCTGTCTGTCTGTCTGTCTGTCCGTCCGTCTTCTACAATTGAAGGAGTCGCATAAATTCCAACCCCTCGCCGCGCGCGCCTTTTACGTTGCTCTGGCCAAGTTTTTACTACGTTCGCCGTCTTCGTTTGGCATTTGCTTTTGTTATTGTTTTTTTGCTTTGGTTTTTAACAATTTAAACACAACGCGACCACACCAGACTCCGAGCTAGCGATATAACGGGACAAGGCTTCTTTTATTTTTCTACTTTATTTGCTGAATTTTACTTCTTTTATTATTTGATTTTCTGTTATTTCTTTTTTATGGGCCGCGCAGCTACAAGTCTTCTTTGAACAATTTTTGCCGTTTGCTTTTTGCTTTGCTGCTTTAGTGGTCATTTTGCTTTAACAAGAGCGCTCTCTCTCTTTCGCTCTCTCTCTCTCGGAGACAGCGCTTTTTTTCTTTGGTGGTTGTTTTTTTTTTTTTTATTTGAACATTTACCGTAAGGGTTTGTGTATATTTTGAAAGATTCTCAGTTCTGCCTATTTTTTTTCAAATCAATTTTTTTTTTATTTTTATAATTTTAAAGAGAATCTCAGCTTAGAGAATTTTTAATTTCGAAAAAATATCCTCTTCCATAAAATAACCCTCACACTGAGGCAATTCTCTCTTTGTGGCTCTTTTGGTTCTCTTGGCGAAATTCAGCTGTCAAAATCAACCCCCATCAAGGAGACACAGTTTGAGAGCCACTCTGACTTGCAGTTTGACATGCCTGCCTCGCGGTATTTGTTGTTCTTTCCCCATTGACTGCTCGCAATGTGACCAACTTTTCTTTTCACACAATCAAAACATTCAAGACTTTAAGCAGGTCAAAAGGGGAAGCAGACTAAAATTTAACTTGGCTTAAATTAAAAGGAGAAATTTCTGAATAAGAGCTCTATATTTTGGTAAAGCCTTAGGAATGATCAGAGTATATTTTTTTCATCTCACTAAAATTCTTAAAAAAAAAAATATTTGTGAAAAAAATTTATAATTAAAAAAGCTATCACTTTCAATTTCTTTATTCTTTTTTACTTTCTCAGCTAATTTTAAAAGCTGCCGAAAATCTGGTCACACTCGCTCAATCAGGCTCAGCTGTGAAATTTCCCCCGGCTTGAGGGCGAGGGAAATTATCGCTTTCGCTGGCGTTGTTGTTGGCTGGCAACACGTGTTTTGTGGCTTGCCTTAGTTTTATAATTTTTATTTACTTTGTCTTTGTTGTTGTTGTTGGGGAAATTTTAATTTGAGTAAAATAATTTCTTAATAAATTCAATTCCGTTTGCTCTTTAAAAGGCAAACCAACTTGCAATGAGCTGGAGCCAATTGGAGTTGGGTTGCCTCCGCAAACAAAGGCAGCTCATTTGCCAGACCCCCGGGATAAGGATAATCATAAAAAAAAGGGTTGCCCCGCCCCTCACCAGACCAGATAATGTCTGCTTAACTCGTCTGGCCAGACAAGGCAGCCGGCAAGGGTGCCCGTTGGATTTGAATGGGCTGAGGCCAGGGGGTGTCAAGGGGGTTAATTACTGGCGTTGAGGCATATTAAAGTGTGCTTATGCATTTATGTTGATATTTTCGCTTCTTAATGCAGAATTAATTTGATTAGCAGAACGAGGCCAAAGCGAAGTGGGGGGCGATGCCAAACTTTTTCTTTCCATTTTTTTTTTGGCGAAAATTAATTTTTAATGACTTCAAAACTTATGGAAATTATTACAACAGAAAAAAAAGCTGGGTTCCCTCAAAATTGAGGGAGCCTTAGCCTAAAGGAAAGCTTTGTAAAGAGTCCTAGAAAAGGGTTCCGGGTTCTTTAATTTATTTTCCTTATTTTATAAAACCTCCAAAAATGATAGCAAGACTTTGAAGCCAAGGTGAATATCACAGATAATTGAGAGCTTTTTAGATCTTAGAAATTAGTATTTTCATTGGGATAAAATTTTTTAGAGGTTGTCTTGAAATATATCAAAGTCTCTTAACTTCAACAGAAAGCTTAATTTTTGTTTAACCAAAGTACAGTTGATCCCAGTTCTGATTCTCGGAAATCTTCGGAATCTAAAAAGATGTTAAATTCTCATAAGAAATTTCCAGAACTGTTTAGTCTGATTTGGATCTTAGAATTCTCTTGGCTGGATCCTAATCTAGATTCTCACAATAAATTTTTATAGATTCAAATTGTTTAAGCTTTTGCTGATCCTATTGGAAAAGTCCCTACAACTAACTGGCTTAATGCCGGGCACAATGCCGTAGTACACTTGACTAATTGAAGCAGAGGTAATGAGGCTGTTAACGGGTTGGTTAACCCTCCAGAAAGCCACCCCTAAAATAAAAGCCCAGAAACAGAAGCAGCCGGTCCAGAAGTTAGTTAACAACACGTGCTTGTTTGCTGGCTTGTTTGCCTATGAATTTAATCTCGGCGCAAACAAAAGTAACAAGAATTCAATTTGTCACAGCGGTTGGCAAGGCAATTCAAGGTGGAAGCCAGCTTGGCTTGGCGGTAATATGGAATGGAGTACGGATGGTTACGGCGAACGTTGGCCAGGAGATAAGCCTAGTCAGTCGGTTGGAAAATATTTGCATTTCGCTAGTGTCTGGGGTGTTGTGTTGTGTGAGCCAGGGCCCCAGGGACTTGTTAATGCAAACAATGCGCATTTGATATTGAAAGGCTTTGGTTGGGGTTGGAGGGGGGAGTAGGAGTAGGAGAGGGTTGGCTAGCCTCAGCCGTTTTTGTTTGGGGTAGTTTTAGTTAGCAAATCTCTCGTAGTCTGTTGGGGTTGACAAAAGCCCAGCATCAAATGCAAGCTCACGAATGGATCCAAAAAAAATGCCATTTAGTCTGGTGAGTTTTTATTGAGGGTTTGGGGGGTGCACGGGTCTGCATTAATGTGTATTTCCGGCGGAAGTCGATTTATGTTTTGTTTACCCAGAGAAAGTTGCTGACAACATTTTGGCTGGCCAACGAAAATAAATGAAAAAAAAAGAATGGGAAGCTATCCAGGCGATTCCTGCGGTTTCTGACCAGCTTACCAACCCTATGCCCACCCCTCTCTCTCTCTCTCTCTCTCTCTCTCTCTTGCAGCTTTCTCTTTCACTGCTTTGCATTATCATGTAAATGTGATTACTGCTTCTATTTTCCTTAAATGCTTTAAACGATTTTCTAATGATACCTTTGTCTGAAGCCGAAGAGAAACTCTGATATGAAGCACCCTTGTCTTTGGTGTCTTCTGTTCTGTTCTGTTTTGCTTTGTTTCTCCATTTTTCAGTCTATTAGTCTGTCATTCTGTCGGGCCTTTAATGACTTACCTTATCTTCTGCTTCCTCGGCGCGTTCTTCCGCTTCGATGACACGTTGCTCCAGCTCCGTTAACTGCAAAGAAAAAGATGGAGAACAAGTCCTTTTAATGTTATGGCACTTTCTTCCTATCCACACACATGTGCGTGTGTGTGTGTTACTTAAATTACGGAAATCATGTGCAAATAACCGAGCTGCCAAGTTTATCAGCTCAGACCACATAAATTTTATGTCCTGCATTCTTCGGGCTTAATGGTTGGAAAATATCCCAGAATGAGTAAAGTTCATTTTTTTTCTCTTACATTTTCGAACTAATTAAAAGGAAAAGTCAAAGAAACACTCAATATTTTCAATAGGTTCAGGTCAACTGAAAGAGGAAATAGTTCCAGATGAATGAGATTTCGGGGTTAACAGAAAGCTTAAAGAAGGAATCCATTTACAGAGAGACCATGAAATCTTAGAAAGATTTTATTAAATTTCAGAAAGTGTTTCCACCTTTCTATATAGATTTAGCCATTCAAAGACCCTCGATATCTCAAAGAAATAAGCCAACGAATTTTTGACTAATTTTTCAAAAGTTTCAAAAAGCTAAGCACAAACCAATTTATAAATAAAATAGGCCAAGATCATAAGCGGATTGATAAAGATTCTCGAGATCTTTATAATGGTTTCAAGATTTCATAAATGCTTGAAGAGCTTCCTTTGAAGTTTGAGATAAACTTGATGGAAGAAGAGCTCCAAGAATTGAGCATGAGTATCCTAAATCTCTCCTTAAAGATTCCCAAATTCGTCAAAATTTTTATATTTGGCTTTAACTTTTGAAAAGTCCTTTAAAAATAAAAGAAATAATTTTTAAAATTTCTGCAGTTTCTTCAGGGCCTTCAAACAAGAGGATACCCAAAAAGTGAGAAACAGGAAGCTCAACAAGTTTCCTTTCCAAGTCACTAAAAGCTCTAGCTAAGAGCTTAAAGGTTCGAAAGCTTAGCATGTCCAAGCCTGATACAGCTTAAAAGCTCAAAAATTCCCAGTATTTCGCGAAAAAAGCTCTTTTTGTTATTTGTCACACGCCAGATGGCGCCACCGGTGCTGTGTAGTGAAAAGGAAAACAAGTCAAACAAGTCAAACAAAGAAGAAGAAAAAATTCAGATAAACTGGGTCATTAACTTAAAATGGTGTAGGCATTTTTTGGGCCCCAATTCAGGTGAATCCAGGGTAGGCTGAAAATTATAGGCAATTTGTGGTAAATAAGTCCATAAGCCTTGAGATCATCAAGCAAAAGATCAGGAGGGTCTGTCAAAATCAGCCACACCAATAAACCAGACAGAGTGTCTGGCAAGGCCAGAAAAAGTCAGGCAGGGGTTGTCGAAAATATACAAAAGGAGTGGGTGGCAGAAAGGGTGGATGGGGGCGAGCTTGACTGCTGTTTTGGGTTGGGCTAGCAATGTCATCATCATAATCATCAGCACCATCATTACCATCATCGACAGGCTTCTTCGGTCTGACACACCTTGGCTGGGAAAACACTCTCAAGTGCTCTGGCACTTGTCAAAGGCCTGGCAAGCCACCCCCCCCGCGCCATGCCCCTATTTCCTGCCACTCTAAATCCCTCTTGGCCTGGCCTCAAGGAAATGCTAATCTGGCACTTTTAACTGCTCAATGGTGGCCATTAACAGGCCCATAACGGATATGTAGGTAAACACGGAGTCAAAGTATCGAAAATAACACCTCCCCTTTCGCCCGCCCCCTTCCCCCTCCGTCAAACACACACACACCCTTTGGGCTGTTGAGGCAATATTCCTTGGTAGGCCATCAATTAATCAGCAAAGTGGCCCGCCAGCCCAGCGCAGCGAATCCATTCAAACTCAAACGTTTTCACTGAACTTCGTTTTTTGCCTATCTTTGGCAGCCATTTGAAGGCTTTAAGTATATTAATTTCCGCTTTTTATAGCATTTAAGTGGCCACTCTCGAGCCCTAAACGTTGCCTCCCCTCCCCCTCCCAACCAGGCCTTGCCAGCCCCGGTCGGATTGATTGATGGTTTCGAAACTGTTGAAACAAAATATGAAAACTCTTTATCAATGATGAATACAGCTCTATTGGGGCCAGAGGCGTCTCAAGTGTTCCGCCGAGCCAGGACACTTCAGAGATATTTTTTCGCCACTCGACGAAGGCTTGACTTCCGCAACAAAAGTCCCTTAAAGGGTTGCCAAAGTCAAGTGATTCGCTTAAACGTTGCCACGAGCTTCTCAGGCTTTCCAGAGGAGTAAACCAAAGAAGTTATCTCAATTCTTAAAATCTTTGGGAAACAAAGTATTATATAGATTTTATATAGAAACTTGTAGGAGTTTTCTAAGGTTGGGAGGATTATTTCGAGTCTCCGAATCCATTAGAAATTCTTTGGGAGAGCTCTCTGGACTCAAATAGTTTGGGTCTCTGGAAACAGAAATCTAATAGTCAAAATTCTCTGAAAAAGCTTTATTGATTTGAAAGGAAGATTGAATCCATAGAGGCCTATTCTTTCTTGTGTTGGGGATTTTTCGTAACCACGAAGAATTTCCAAATCAAATAACACTCATTTTTTTCTCGTCTATTAAGCCTTTCAAGTCCCCAGAACAAGAACATTATCATTATAGATTTTCCTTGAGAAAGCAGTTTTGTTTTAAAGGAAGATTTCCTTTTACTTCCATTAGGGTCTCGAAGAAGTTCTAATCAAAATTAAAGTATAAACTAAATTAGTCTGGAGTTCCGGCTCTACGAATCTCCTTAATCAATATTTTATCCATTTTAATTCTCTGAAAAATCTTTCTTTCCTCACTTTGGTATTTCTCTATGAAGTCTGAAGTACTTCCCTTTTCCAACAGAATCTCAGATATTAAAGATTTATTCGGTCAAAGCTTTTATAGAAAATATATAAATTCTCTGATTTATTTTCTGGAATTTTTTTGAAACTGGAATTCAGACTTTTTGTTTATCAAAGTAAAATTCTTTTAGCTTTGCCAAGAAGCTGTTTAAAGGTCTTTGTCCCTGTTTATTGTTTATCAGGCTTGCTGAGCTCTACAATAAGTTTGCCCCAAAACAGCTGCCACTCAATATCTTTATCAAGAATTTCAGGGCACTGGTACAGCAATGGCAAAAATTTCTCTAGCCCGGTGGCACCAGACTCACTTATAAGCTTGGGTAGAAAGATGGCTTAAGCTTAGTTTTATTTGAAATGTGTACAAAACTGGTGAGGTTTCTCTGCTGTACTCGAGTTCAGGAGATAGACGACTTGTCCGTGGGGGTCGATCCCGATTTGGAACAGAATGCGCCAGAAACTATTGAAGAGTTCTTGCAACGGAGACGACTGATGCGTCCTGCTTTGCCCCCGCCACCGCCACCACGTATACGACCTGGTCTGCTGGGTCGTGGTTCGAGGGTCTCGGGACGCATCACCTATGAGGTTCTGCAGCGTCACAATAATTTTTTTGCTCAGGACTCATCCTAATTGCAATCTTCTTGAAATGTACAAGTCATTTTCGAATTATTAAAGAGCATAAATATATATATAGCGGCTCGATATGATTATGATGGAAAAGTCCTTGGCCTGGGGGAAATGTTGGGAAAGTAGAAAACATTTCAAGTTTCAAAAGCTGCGGCCAAAAGCTAATGGATTATATGAAAAGACCTGAGCCAAAGTTATGCCTCCCATGCGTGTGTGTGGGTGTGTATGTGTGTGTGGGTGGGTGTCTGTCAGGGCGGGTTGAGTTGGCCTTTGTTTTTGGCTTAGGTGTGCCCGGCCAGCCAGCTTGGCGTCGCGCATTTCGTGTTTTTGGTAAGCAAAAACAAAACAAAACAAAATACCACACAACAACAACAACAGCAATAACAACAACAAAAAGAGTAAACAAAAATGTAAGTTCTTCTTCTTTTTCGTTTTGGGGCCAGTCGATTTTGTAGCCAGCAGTCTGTTTAATTATAGCCTTGGTTTGTTGCCCTGCCAATTGGCAAGTTAATTGGAACTTTTGGCCGGCCAAAAACAAAAGCCCACCAACCACGCAATCGTTTCTGTTTTAGGCTTAAAGTAGATACGTTTTGGCTTAATTGCCTTGGTCGGCCCTAGATAGAGAGTTATGAGAATGGGAGGTGCTGCAGGAGTTGGCCACCTTCTCCTCCTCACTCTTGTTGGGTGTGAAACTTCTCTGTGTGTGTGTGTGTGTGTGTGTGTGTGTGTGTGTGTGTGTTTGTGGTTTTCCTATGAGGTTAACTTTTACAACTTTCCTTCACTCGGGCAAATTTAAATGAAGCTTTTATTTCTTTCTTTCTTTTTTTTATCCACGCCGCCAATGCAATTTCGGGTCGACCAGCGAAACAGCAGAAAGCCAATTGCATTGACTTTTCTCACACACACACACACACAAGCACATTTCTGTAATTGACAGGAAGGTGTCACCTGAAAAACTGACGGCCTCAAAGATTGACAAGAAGAAATCCCTTTCGATTGCCAATAAAACCAAAAAAGAAAAGAACAATTCAAAAGGGACTACTTCTTTTTTTGCCTGGGAATTTTTCATCACCAACAGAAAGGTGCTTCTTCTTGTTGAGAATATGGAAAGATTTTGAGAGTGATCAAATAATCCTCAAAAATTCTCATCTCAACTCGTTTCTCCTGGAAAATATTCTTCTCGAAAAAGGTAGCCTAGGAAAGGCTATATAAATTTTAAAGCCTGGTACAGTTTCCCATAAGAGATTCTAGATACACTCACTTATTTTATCTACTCATATCTGTGCATATGAATATGCCTTTAATTGAATTTCGCTGAGTGTAGCTTGATATAGTTTCTGATATATATTTGTTTGGTTTCAGGGTCTACAGAGTTATAGCCAAAACGTATCCTACAGATATATGTAAGTTTGGGTATCCGTCTAACCGATCTAATCCGAACTAGATCTATATGCATAGTCAGGGTCTACAGAGTTATAGCCAGATCCTATCCTACAGATATATGTAAGTTTGGGTATCCGTCTAACCGATCTAATCCGAACTAGGTCTATATCTATAGTCAGCTTATTAAAATTAGACTTGGTAGTAAGATAAGACATATTTCCCATATGCTTAGGACTAATGGGAACTGTCTACTTCGACATTTTCAGCGAGCTTGGAAAACTGAAAAGAATTTTTGCTTAAAAGTTAAGCTAAGTTCTTTAATAAATAGGAAATCGAGGCTTTGAGCTCGAGAAAAGTCGAAGCAACTAATTAATTGTCTTAGATTTTTTCTTGTTTTTAATCGCCCTCGAGGAATCCTTGAAAAATTCCAAGGAATCAAGGCAACTAGAAAATATATCAACTCATTTAAGACTCGAGGTCTTTTAGCTAGGAAAGGCTATATAAATATTAAAGCCTGGAAATCGAGGCTTTGAGCTTTTGATTCGAAGAATCTAATAAACTGCCTTAGATTTTTTCTTGTTTAGAATCGCCCTCGAGGAATCCTTGATAAATTCCAAGGAATCAAGGCAACTTGAAAATATATCAACTCATTTTAGATTCGAGGTCTTTTAGCTAGGCGGATCTAAGAACTCTGAAACTCTCTGATAAAAATGGGCTTAGCTCATCAAAGAGTCCGGATAGTTCCTAGGAAGCCAGGAATACTTTGAATACCCCTGGCCCTTTCAGATCTTTCAAAACCCATTTTAAAATCCTTAAAGTCTTTTTAATTTTTTGTCCTTTCTTTGGTGATATTTGCAATATATCTGAACTATATTTTCTTTTTATTTGTGAATATTAAATTCTTTGCTTTCCTTTGGTGAGCGAGTTTTGATATTTTCAATATTTTTGTGAGAGGTCCTCGAATGTTTTATGGATTTTGGAATGGCTGAGGCCTTTGCATTTGTTTTATGGACTTTGGCTGTAATTGCCAACCCACACACACACACACACACACACACACACACGAGGAGGTCCGAAAAAAGTTAATTAAAAATTCTTGTAATTGAATTTTATTGCACATTTTATCCTTTTGTTATTGCAATTCTCTTCTTCTTGCTGCTGTCGAATTCGTCCATAAAAAAAGAGTTTTTTTTTTTTGTCTTTGAGTCGCGGATAGTCTGTGTCATTATGGCATTCATTGTCATTGTCTGGGCGAGCTTTAATTAATGTTTTTTTATTGTTTAATTTTATGGTTATACATTTTGTATGTTTATTTGGATATCGCATTGGCTATGCGGAATGTAAATAATAGCCAACTGGATTATGAGCACGTTAATTGAACAAATAAATAAAAGGTAATTACAATCAATTGATATGGTTACGGTTTGAATTGGATTGGAGCGGATTGGGTTATGAGTCGGCTTAGATAGTCAGCTCGGGCAGACGGGGATCGTCGTAGCCGGATTCGGAGTAGTCGGGATCATCGAACTGAACCGCTAGGTCAACCTGGGTGCTACAGTCTGTTATCGGTTTGTTCAGTTGGGGTAGAGGACAGTTCAAGTACCACTTCGGCGGCGACCGGACGACAGAGGGCTTCGGCTTTAAGTTTGGCTTGGTTGTGTAGGTGGGAGTTGGTGCTATGGCCGGAGCGATGGCTGACATGTCGGCTATAATGATCTCGTCGGAGCTCTTCAAAACGTTGGCTATAAATGGAGTCTGCTGGACAGGCGAGGGCCTGACGACAATGGGCTTCGGTTTGGCAGTTGGTGGAGTCTCATCGGTGCTACTTAGGTTAGGATGGACTAGTTCCATGGGTTGGATGGGTATTTCCATATCATCGTTGCTTCGACGGCATTTGAAAAAGTTGAGCAGGAAACAGAAATTCATGCGTGTTGTCATTGCCTTTCTCGAGTCTGAATTACTTCAGTCTTGTTTTGCCCAAAAGCATTTGTTTTTATAAGAAGTTCGCAGTGCCCTAGACAGCTGTTTCTTTTTTTAATGGCCAATGAAATAGTTTGCCTTTTTTTTCTATTTCCAATTAAAAAATTCGGATTAATCACATTCAATTGAAGTTGATTTGGAAAAACACTTTTAAGCCTTGATATGCCTGCCAATTAGAGCTCCGATACATTCAAGGAAAAAGTATTTCTGAGCAACAATTTATACCCTATATCGAAAGCCTCAGGGCAACTTAGAGACTCTCTAAATTTAACAATAATTTGATCAGGTATATGGACAAATCGAGAAAGCTATGTCTGGGCATCTATGAGAGCCAAAGCAAACAAACTTGGGATTCGGATAATTCCCTATCTCTTCCACCGTCCTTATCACTTTTTCTAAGCTACAGCTTAAAAACTTTGGTATTATTTAGTAGGGGGAAAATATGTGAAATTAAAAAATCTTTAGATTGATACCAAACATGAATAAAATCGTATCATAATTACGGGAGTTATGTGAAAAAAACCCAAGAGTCAAGTCTTCGTTTTTGCTCGGCTCAAAGAGGCCAGCGAATTTGCTGTTGTCTAAGCACACCGATAGATGGCGGGATAGGCTAAGCCTTTGAATAACTCTATTCTATTCTTTGAACAATATTAAAGTAATATTTATATTACAATTTTTTATTTGGACCCCCCAGAGGCCCATGGGACTGCCAACTGGGGGAAGGGCAAAAGAAGTCTTCTTCGGTTTTTTTTTTTCAGATTATTCCAACGGCTTAACGAGCTTAATGTTCGCCTGCATTTTAATTATATTTGTCAAGTATTTTTTAGATGTTTAAAACCGCATGAATAATTAGTATAATAAATGCCACAAAATATATTTTATGTAATTCACAATTAATGTCAAAGAATGCAATCATTTTCAAAAGGATTAAAGTCTCCTCGATTTGTGGCAGACTAAACAAAAGGTAAAAATTTAAAATTTATAATTTTTAATAATAACTAATAAATACAAGAATTTCTAAATTAAAAATAATTTTAAATAAATAAAAGGTAATAATTAAAATATTTTCTTTTTTGAGAAAATTCCCTTTGGTTTTAATTTAGCCTAAAAGGCAAAAGAGTATTTGTCGGCTGGATGAAACAATTTGATAGATAATTTTCTGGCTAATGAATTGTCATGAAAATTTGAAAATGTGTTTACAACAAACACATTACAACAACAACAACAAGGACACAAGTGCACAGGATGAGAAACAAATTAATTTAAAACTTGAACGCAAAGCGATTTAAGCTGTTCAATGATCAATTTACAAATTGCATGTAAATCACCAAAGCACGAGTGAAAGAGTTGGCAAATAAACATAATATAAAGTATTTTGTAAATTATGCAACACACAGAGAGAGACAGAGAGAGAGAGAGAGAGAGAGAGTTGGCAAAAGAAAACAAAAAATAAATAAAATTATAAATATTTATGCACATGATGAGATGCTTTTATGTATTTATAAATGTTGTTTTTGGTTGTGCACACACACACACACACACACACACATACAAATATACAGATAAAAATTGCATAATTATAATTACAGCTGTGAGGAGGAGTGGCCAAAAAGTGAGAGAGAGAGAGAGTGAGAGAGAGAATGACCATCAAATTGAATGGCTAAAAGCATTTGCATAATGCTTAACAACTTGAAAGCGCCCACGCGTTTCAATCCCAACATATTACCATTTTCATAATTGTGGCATTAAGCATCCGCATCCGCATCCACATCCGCATCCATTTGGGCATCAGCAACAGCATCAGCATCCGCATTAGCATCACGGCATTAAGAGCTCTTGTCCGAGAGTTTCACTCACACACACACACACACAGGCACAATCATACTTATGGAGACGTAGTTGGAGACATTTGGACAGACTGGAATGCAATTGCAAATGGCGCGTAGCACATTTCACCGTGTCCTCTTCTCGGCTATCCAACTGTCCGGCTGGCTTGTTTGCCTGCCTGCCTGAATGCGTGATGGCGGTCATATTAATTAAGGGGCTCAACGGCGGCTGCATTCGTTGCCTTTGGCTGCGAGGCTCAAGAGGTCTCGCCAGCGAATTACTCATACGCCATGTGGAACAGCAGTCCATTTTCTCACTCTCTTCTCTCTTTCCTGTCTATCCATCCGTCCGTCTGTTTGACCTGGCCAAAGGTTTTCAATTTCTTGACCACAACTTCTCACACACACACACACATACACACAAATACACAGTCACATGGAGACAGAGTGCCTGGTTAGCTCTTCAAAGGCAACACAGAAGCCTCAGTAAAGCGGTCCTTGCACTCTTTTAAACATTTTAATTAATATATGTATGCCTTCATTATGCTTAACAAGCTCTGCCAGGTCAGCTGTTCTCCGTCATTACCAACCGAGTTGTCAAAACAACGAAAAAAAATAAATATGCAAAAGTGAAAAACACCAGAAACGAAGGAAAGTGAAAAATTTAAATAAGAAGACAAATTATATTAAAAAGAATAAGACTCACGGTGAAAGTATAAAATAAATCGAATAAGATCGACCAATAAATGTCGGAGACATGCCCAAGATATATGGAATACAGACAGATTTCAATATGGCCCGGGATTGTTGGGGTCTAAGCGATGGCATAAAGTGAGCCGATCCGAATGAAATTTGATACATATATCAAGTGTCTTATTACTCTTTTAGCCAGAGAATTTGTATGGGATTGGCTAGTAAATGTGGGAGATATTCCTAGAACCGAATTGTATTCGTATGACAGTAATATGATATAGTGGTCCAGCTAGACAGACTCTGATAAGCCTGCCTGTATAAAAAAAGGTTCCGTATGACAGTAATATGATATAGTGTGCCGGCTAGACAGGCTCTGACAAACCTGCAAGACCGAACTTGATAAGAAAAGCGTCAGACAGGGAAACAGAGGCTATATTAAGTTTTTCTGACCAATTTATAGAGTAGAAGGAGGTCTACGATATCTGTTCCTGTATTTAAGAAGCTTCAAAGAAAAATAAATATACTTTTCCTTCTTTCAAAAGAGCATGGAAATAAGTACAGTTGTGTACAAATTCTGCTTTCTTATTTTTCGCTTGTCGCTATCATTTCCATGCCCAACTTGGGAAATAATATTTCGATTTGATTTATGTTTGAGTTTTCCTTAATTTAGTTTTCTGTATTTGCAGCTTTTCTCATATTCATTTTGTCCATTTGGCTCTTGTCTCGGCCACCTCTCGGGGGCCCACGTATTTGCATAATTAAAAGATAACTTGTTCGTATGCCTCTGAATGCGAAGCTTTATGGGAGTCCGACTCGCTTAATGAAGCTTTATATTAATTACAAGCATTAAGCTTTAAAATGCCAGTAACCATTTTAATGACAAAAGCAGAGGAACAAAAAGGAAAAGAATTCCAGGAAGTAGCGGAAAAGCAAAATGATGACACTCTTTTGCAATTATATAAAACGAAAGTCGAAATGAAAAGAGCGGAAATAGTGAGATCAAAATTCTGGTCTGAGTTGCCCATTAAAAAACCATTTGATGAACTGTTCTGTTGGCCAAGTTTGTTTGTAATTTTTTTTTTGCGGTGGCTTTTGAATTGGGAGCACACACTCGCATTTACACACACACACATAAAAGCTAGTGAGTTGGCCGAGTTGGCAATCGGTGTCAATTGAAGGCATGAAGGCCAAAAAGTTAAAACACTTTTTACCTACTTTATATGACACTTTACCCATTCCCCACCGACTCCTCAGGCTCTCAAAGGCTTTTGGGCCTCATTTTCCACACTCTTTTTTTTCATACCCTTTTCAAAGCAAAACGAGTATATAAAAATTGGTGAGGGATTGTACACTCTTCGGTCTAACTATCAAGAAAAGATCTAGACATATATTCGACTTAGAGGAATAAGAGGAGGAATAAGATAAATTTTATTTGGAACACTTCTTTTGGATGATCAAAAAGAGTATATCTTATTTGCCAATTCAGATGGTGTTTTCATTTTTTTTTTAAACTGCACTCGGTGCCTGCAGGCTTTCGAAACAAAAGCCACACACACTCGGAGAGACTCTCTGGGGGGTTTTCAGTTGGCTTTGGGTCAAGTATTGCCGAGAAAAAAAAAACTAGGTTAACATGGGTTAAGGCCCGTCAAGCATATCAACAAAAACCGCAGAGTCTTTGGTCTACAAAAAAAAAAAAAAATAATAATAATAAATAAATAAGGCACACTTTTGGCCAGAAGTCATTAAAGTTTTCACCTTGGCTTGGTTTGACTGGGCGAGTGGCCTACTCCTAATTTGGCCAGACTCCATGGGAGACTCTGAGAGCTCGGGAGCTAATTAGAAAGGCCTGCCAGCCTGCCAGCCTGCCAGCCTGCTCAGCTCGTCGGAAACCCTTGAGTGCCATATAAAACGCTTAAGGATCCTGCCAAAAGAAAACTTTAAAAATCTTCTCTTGTCTGCTGAGTAAAATTGACACAAATTGGATGAAAGTGGGCGGGGGCTTTGGAGGAGGGTGGCAGGCGAAAAGAGTTGCTGTAGCCACATCAGGGCAATCAGATTAAATTCACCGAGTCTCAGTCTGCTGACTCTGACTCTCCAAACACATCAAAGTCTTCCATTTTTTCTTCTTTTTTCTCCACCGAGCTCATCATGTGTGACAACGTCAACTCTGTTTCATTTCAGCTGCTGCCACTTGCCAAGACTCTCAAGACTTTCCCATTTTTTTCTTCTTTCGTTTCGTTTCGTTTTTTTTTTATTTTTTATCTGGCAACGTTTTCATGGTTGAGCTTCCAAATTCAACGTTGTGGTGGTGCTTCGTCTTCATTTGCTGGGCTGCCTTCAATCATGACGCACGGATTAGGTCTCAGGTTAAAGATTAACAAGCATCCAGAATGGGCAGGGCTGCCACGCCCCCAATTAGTTTGCCTAGCCCTGACAGACTTAAGCCGATTGCCAGCAACAAAGGGAAGAAAGGCAGCACAAAAGTAACGAAAGAGAAAAAGAAAAGCAAGCAGACAGACGAGTCAGCGAGTCAACTTGAAAAGACTCCTTCAGTCAGTCCAAAGAGCTACCACAAAGAGTACTGTAGACTCTGTAGACACTGAAGAAGTACAGTTGAGTCTGGACATGGCTAAAAAAAATTCTGCAAAAAAAGAAACTACGAAGAAAGCAAGAAACTATTTCCAAAATCCAAAGAAAAAATCCTTCATCTTTGAACCCAAATTGAAATGAAATAAGTCTTATTTGAAGTACAGTTGCGTTCAAATTTTATAAGCAATGTTCAGAAGACTTTAAGAAAAAAATATGGAAAGAAGAAATGTACAAAAGTGTTAAGAAGAAATCAAGAAATCGAACCAAGAGAAAAAGCCTAGACAAGATCTAAAAAGTCGAAAGAAAAATTCTTAGAAATTTTATGAAATAGTCAAAAGAGAAATTGAAAGACGATAAAGAACACAAGGAACAATCAGAATGAATAAAAAGTCTCTAGTTAATTTAAAATATCTTTAAAACATTAGCAAGTGACCAAGCAGGAATTAATTGAGATTTCCAGAACAAAAAAAAAACACTATGGAAATTTTCAAGAAAAACTCAAGAGTCAAAGCAACTAAAGGAAAATAGAGGCACAAAATAGAGCCTTACTCTGCTCGGTTCGTTGTGCATTAAATGGCAGACATGACCAGACATGACCAGACTTGCACAGCAATAATCACAGACCCGCAAGTGCTGCATATTTATAGGCGCAATCAAGTTAATTGCCCGAGCAAAACAAACTAGAAGAGCGAGGAAAAGGCCAAAAGAACGCGTAAACAAAAGCCAAAATTGTTAAAGGCTTCAAGTTGGGGTCCTGTTGGTTGGGTTCTATCGATATTCTCCACTTATTTTTGTCCCAGCTAATTGCCACTTGAGAGCTGAAAATTTATAAACTCAAAAATTCGCAAATATCCCCAATCGAAGCTCTGGCATTCTGGCCTCTGTCTGAAGAGCCACTTCAGCAAACTTGCGACTCTTTTCCGCTTCGATTTTCTTGGCTTTTCCTCTCTCTGTTTTTTCTTTTGCTCTGGCTTTTTGACTTAATTTATGATATTCGCTTTAAAGTTGGCCTGACTTTTTTTGGCCAACGGCTTATAAAATTAGCCAGCGAATTAATGGTTAAGCTTTTAATAACCTGAAAATCCTAGAAAATATTTGGAATTTGTGTGGTCTTCCATGGGCAATTCCCTCCTCAAAATGCATCAGCCAAATTGCATGGTCCTGTGTATTTCCTTAGGCCAAATGCTCATTCATTGTTGGTGTATTCATTTTTTTCGTTTTGGCCCGGCTGCACTGAGCTGCGGTGAATTTCAATTATCCTTGATGGTCCATCTATTTTCCCTCTACTATTTCTATTTTCTCGCTCCCTCTCCAAGCTGGCTTTGCAGTTTTATGCCTGAGCTGGCGAGAAAAAAAAGAAAGCCTTGGCAAATCGCGCCTAGTTTTTCCGGCTCATTCTGAAAACTCAATCTCATTTTTTTTTTCTGGGCCATTGTAAATTTGCTTGCCTACAATGGAGACCAGAAAACACCAAAGGTCTAGTTTCCTTTGGTCTCTTTCTTCGGGGGTGTCTTAACTCCGAGCCGTCACCCCGTCCCCCTCGGCCTGTGTGGCAAGATTAAGTTTCAAATTGATGTGCGTCAAAAAAAAAAAGCAGACCGCCTCGGTGTGTGGACTAGTTGGGCTGCCTGCTCCCCACCTCCCCCTCTCTCTCTCTCTGATTTGATATTGTAAGCTCCATTGATGGCCAAACTTTAATTTGATCATTTTGGGTCACACACAAGCACACCCACACACACCTTAATGCCCAGGCTCTTGGCCGCCATCAAATACAAAAATTATTATCCTATTTGACTTTGTTTTTTTTCAAAAAAATAATTCAAGTTTAGTTTGTGTCAGGCAAATTTATAAAAGTTAACAACTTTAAAACTTGTCTAATTCGGTCGTAGGAGAAAAAACAAAGCAAGTTTATTTTAAACACTTCAAAATGATTGAGGAATTCCATGACCTTTTCTAGGCAAATTCCTAAAATAATTCAGAGCTGGCCACAATCTTTGAATTATGCCAGGGCCACGGCTTTTGGCCTTTTCACTCAACTCACCTGAAACGAGAGAGAAGAAGAAAGAAAATCAAGATTTAAATATACGATTTTTCTGTGTGTAGTTTTGTGTGTGTTTTTGTGGCAGGATAAAAATTTCCATATCAACAATTTTATTTTGGCAACAATTTGGCAACACTTTTGTGTGCCAGGCAACTTTTGAGTTTGCCCAAGAAATAAAAAAAAAAACAAGATGAGGAGGAAAAAAGTTGTGGCTCTGGTGGTGACGTATCAATTTCCACTTGATTGCATTAAAAATACCAAAAAAAAAAAAAAAAGGAGGGGTGAAAAAATACTGTCCAAGGCGGGGAGAGGAGGGGGGGAGAAAAGTTTGGTGCAAATTAAGTTTTGCTGCTTCTACAAATAAAATTTTTGCGGCAAACGAAAATCGAAAATAAAGTTAAAAATTTTTACGTTTTGCTTCAATTTAATGTTGGCAACTCTGTCTGTGTGTGTGTGTGTGTGTGTGAATGGGCGACACTGGTAAGCAAAAAACTTTTACCCTGACAAAAAAAAAAAAAAAAACAAGAAAACAACAAACTTTTTCGAGAGCAAAAAGTTTACGATTTCCGCCCAGTTTGAAAAAGCGAACACAAGCCAACCGAACCAACCGAACCAGCCAAGTTTAAAGGTTAATGATACCGCAAAGTAACACAAGAAATAAGTCAACCCAAAAGAGTGAGAGAGGGAGAGAAAGCATAAAGGAAAAACTCATGATTGGATTTCAAGTGCTTTCCGAGATCTTCGACTTTTTTTTCCCAACGAGTTGGCAGGGCTGCTCTCTCTGGACAAAACCAAAGAAAACGAAAATAAATCTATGCAAATTTTTAATATTTTTGGAATTTATTTTTTTTTATTATTTCCAAATGGCTTGTTTCAATTTCTAGTCAATTTTAATTGGATTTGATTTCCATTTTATAAACAAACAAACGGAGTATATTTTGAAATTCATCTCTATTCAAATACAAAAGCAAACAAATAATAATAATAATAAAATAAATATGGAAAGTAGATTTTTGCAAATTTCATGGCAACATTTCCATGCTAAACCGATTGTCATATGGATTAAAGTCGAGTTTCATCTGCGAATCGAATTGTGTGTCATCTCTGATGCTGCTCAACCTGATTGCGGTGTCCCTAGACGGTCTCAGGGAAATTCCACTGGGCACTTGGCTGGGTCCCTTGGCAGTATGGGGTTTAGCTTCCAGTGTGCTGGTCTCAATAGATCCGGAGCTTTTGCTACCGAAACAGCAAAAAAAGCGTTGAAATGAAGAAAGCATTTCAAGATCTTAACTCTAGCGGGTCTTATATAGAACTGAGGCAATTTCAGACTCAGCGGGTCTTTTTAAATAAAACTTTGGTTCTAACAAACAAAGCAAAAATGTAATTTTCAAATCATCAAGAAAACATTTGTGGTGTCTGGATTTTGGCTATGGTTTTAGTTCAACTCGGTGGCTTGATCGGGGCGATAAGGTCTTGGACTATTTCTGCCATACTTCAATATGTCTGGCACAAAGCTCGGTGTGGAAAGTAGTACTAGGTTCGCTCTGTTTGGGATACTCTAAGATTTTCTTGACTTTCTGAACCCTTAAAAAGTTTAGTTTAGATTTTCTGAAGGACAAAAGGACTTACATCAGATACAGTCTAGCTCAAACGTAGCTTTTATAAAATTAAGTACAGTTGCCTCAAAGCATTTGATTTAACTCTTCCTATTTGCTAGCAAGTCTACTTAGCATCTCAATTAAAACTAATAAAAAACATTACTGGTAGTCCGGACCAAGTTCATTTTATTCATGTACAAGTACAGTCTCGTCAAAAGGATTGATTGATTTCAGTTGAAGCTGAAGAAACTTGGTATGAAAAACTAAACTTGAGAATCTGAAAACTTGAGGAAACTTTCAATTGATCTGGGGAGAACAAAGCTTGGTTTGAGAACTCAATAGATAAGCCCGACTTCTCAATTTGATCTGAGATAAGACTAAGAATTTTTGTTTCCAGATTAGATAATTAGATTCAATGGGCAAGCCTGACTTCTGGTCTGAGATAAGACTAAGATTAGATAATTAGATTCAATGGGCAAGCCTCACTTCTCAATTTGATCTGAGATAAGACTAAGAATTTTTATTTGTAGTTTCCTGGGAAATCCGTACTCTTTCTCGAGGAGTTCTAAGTTATGTTTCAGTCAGCTCGAGAGGCTTCGAAATATTCAGTCCTTTTCGAAATCGACAGAATGGAAGAGAGTATTTTCTGTCTGTAGTTGAGGGTATTTTCCATTCGACTCATTCCACTTTTTTGAGTTGTTGTAATATTTTCTCTAAGTAATCATTAAATTCATATGCACAAGCCGCTGTCAGTCTGACTGCGAAGCAGCTGGCAGCTTTCAAAAATGGCAATGGAAAATTACATTCAACCCAGGCCACCCTAGAAAATAAAGACGGAAATGAGCATCCCCCCCAAAAAAAAAAAGAAAGAAGAAATAGGAAAAATCTCATATTCACATGTATCTGTTGCTGTTGTTGTTGTTGTTGTCGCGAGTCCTTGTGATTGCTGTCTTCCGCATTTAATTGCTGTTTACATTTGTATTTTCGGTTGTACAATTTTTCCATTTTCCACTTTCTAAGAAGTCTTTCGCGGAAAGAAGCTTACATTTTATATCTTCCGTTCTGCTTTTTATTTTATTAAAAAAAACAGAAGTAAAAAAATAAAACAGGAGGGAAAGCATTTACATTTTAATTTCTTTTAATTAAAAAACAAGAGAAATGCCAGAACACGAAATAAAGAGAAAAAGGCACGAATAAAATAAATAAAAGGAAAAAGAGAAGAAAAAAAAATTAAATAATACATTGAAATGTTTTCATTGGCATTAGCATTTTCCAGGGCTGCGGGAAGACACGGTAATGTTATTGAAATTCAGTTGGACCCGGTGGAGTCCTTGACAGCTGTCAATACAACTTAAAAGGATTTGCCAGGAAATTTTTAACAGTTTCATTTTTTGGAAGAAAGGTGAAAGTTGGCAGGCAAGTTTTGGGCCAAGTCCAAAGCTTCTTACAAGGCTCTAATTAATGTGGGAGCACATTCAGTTCAATATTTAATTGGACACAGTAAATTAATCCCCAGTAATCAATAGGCCAAGTTCGAAAACTACACAATTTGTCTGGGCAATCCAAAGAGGAACCACTTGATAAACAGCTGGACAGCTTCATTAACAGGACATATATGTCTGTGTGTGTGTGTGTGAGAGCTTTTCAATTTTGCCTGGGTATATTTATCTGACACTTGCCAGGGTCTCGGGGTCGATGGGTTACAGTCCAGCTACATTTTGTTTAAATTGAAGTATTTACCTTTTTGGTCAGACCACTTCGCAGTATAGAAAAAGTCGTGGAACTCAAACATGGAAAGTGGAATCAACAAAAAAAAAACAAAAAAAAATAAAGAAGAAAAAACAACATTTATATATTTTGGTTCCGTTTGCTCAGCGTACTCCATTTCAGCTTCATTTGCTTTATGTAAATTTCAATGGCCCCAAGTCTATGGGGCCCGCCTGCTGCGGCCCTTGGCACAGCGGGAATCTGTTGCAATTGGGGAATCGAAGGGTTCGGGCGCCGGGTAGCTGGGTCCGGTGATAGCTTTCAGTGATATTTCCCAGTGCCAGTGACTTGCCAGTTTGCCATGTTACCCGGTTACCCGGTGTCTATTTTTTCAGCTGCTGCACCTGTCAGCCAGTTGCCACCCAAAGCGCAGCCATTTGTCTAACCAAAGGAGACCGGGACAATTGATGGGCTGCAGGCTGCATTTGAAGGGGGGGGGGGGGAGTGGGGCGGCGTGGCTGGCGGAAACTATCTGACTATCGTTTACTGGCGCCGCGGCACATGTCTGCACGTTCCTCTTCCTCTCTTTATTGTGTGAGTATTTTATTCTTCTTCCCCCTTTTTTTTCATTCTTCCTTTCTTTATATATATATATATATATATTTTTTTTTTTGGTTCATTTTGTCGGTTACTTTAGTGAAAATTGCACTGCCAAAGAAGCATTGGCAAATTTTTCTGCTGTTTTTCGTTTTCTTCGTGAGTTCTTTCCATTTTTTCCGTGTCTCTCATTTTCTTTTTCTATTTTTTTTTTTTTTTGTTGGCTTAGTCCATTTCAGCATCCATTTGTTTCTGAAATTGCGGCGTGTTACGTTTCATTTTCAATTTTCATGGCATTTGCTTTTTGGGTGGGTAAACGAGCGTGATCCGTCTCACACCACGCACGGAATTCTAAAACAAAAAAACCAGTCCAAGCCTGTCCATTTCAGTCTTTCAATGAGCTCTTCCTTTGTACCCAGTCACAATTTGGCTTTAAAGAAGATCTAGCTCAGAGTTTTGTTTATCCTTTTTTTTTTGCTCACTTTCACAGGTAAGTACAGTCAGATTAAAACATCTCAGAGTCTTAAGTCAGTTTTAGGTCTACTTATTCTATCAAGTACAGTCAGATCAAATCAGCTTTTCACCTTTTTAAAAACCCTTCCATTACATCAGATAAAGCCTAGCTCAAACGTAGCTTTTTTAAAGTCAAGTACAGTTGCCTCAAAGCATTCGATTTAACTCTTCCTATTTGGTAGCAAGTCTACTTAGTGTCGCCTCTCCTTAGCAAGAAAATATCTCAATTAAAACTAATAAAAAACATTACTGGTAGTCCGGACCAAGTTCATTTTATTCATGTATAAGTACAGTCTCGTCAAAAGGATGCATAAATCATTAAAAACTTTTACATTCATACCCACAATAAAGACCAAATTGAGTGTGTTTCAGGCTTAAGTACAGTCAACTCAAAGCATGTGCCATATTAACACTTTATAAAAAAATAAGGAACGGAACAGAGTTTTTTTCTTTTTTTTATTAAGTAATTTTACGTTAGAGAAAATGGCTGACGGTTTATAATCATAATAAAACTGAAATTAAATAAAATAAAAAGCCGAAAACGAAATGAAACAAACAACAACATTTGCACTTGTTTAAAAAGTATAACAAGCAATGTTATTTGAATTGGACCAGACCAGGCCATATCATCAGACCACACCAAAGTCCGGAGCAGGGAGACCAGAGATTCTGGGTTTTGAAAACTCCATTAGAGGGGGCCAAAGCTGTCAGCGGGGCAAGTGCCAAAGAGGCTCTGCTGTTTCGAGTATTTTGAGGCTGTCATTAAATATTTACTTCGCGCTTTCATTTCTTTTACTTAGCCGAAACCAACAGACCAACTTTATCCAATGGAACCGTAAACGTAAACGTAACCGTAACCGTATTCGGCCTCTCAAACCACGGCGATTTTGTTGTTTTTTTTTTTTCTTTTTGGGCGCAAGCCAGATAAACATAACCGTTTCGTTTTATGGACAGCAATCATTGCTTTTGATTGCTGCCCTGATGGCTTGGTTACGTTTGACGGTGAGACTGTGGGTGGAGAGCACATTGGTATATAGGGGTCTGGGGTATGGGTACGACCAGGCCAACTTTTTCTTTGCTACTAAAAACGTTGAAGGTGTAAAATGCCGCATTGCTTAAATTTTTTATGGCGCCCGATCCATTTCCAGGCGGTGTGATCTTCGGTCTGGTGTGGGTATCCTTGTGGGCCATTTCTGTTGCTGTTATGGTGTCGTTTTCATGATTGAAACTCATTTTAGAGGCAGTGGGAGATTGGGGCAGTGGACGGGTTGTCGGCTGGTCTAGCCACTTTCGGATTTGCTAAAGTGAAAAAGGCCGATGAAATTGATTGTGTCGGCTTTTGTATTGGCAATTGTATTGGCTCAACTACCTGCGGCCATGCGGAAAGTTGGGGGAATTGAAATCCCCCCATCCCTATCCGCTGAGCCTTGAAATGGAAAGGCTTATGCAACTCCGCTTAATAAGCTGTTGCGTAAGGTGAGTTAGGCCTCGTTTTACGTCAACTGGGAAATGAACTAGGCAGTCCAATGGAAGTCCTGTCAGACTTTTAGTTTTTAATTCAATAGTCCCAGTCATTGAGTTGAACTAATTAAGACTTATGTGATATAAGGCTTTATGTAAGACCTCAGATCTTATCTAGAAGGTCTCACCATTTCCTGAAATATTAAATAGTCCAAACCATTGAGTTGAACTAATTAAGACTTATGTGACATAAGGCTTTGTGTAAGGTCTGGGGGAAATTGAGGAGAGTAACAATATGACAGACCTACGGTCTTACCTAGAAGGTCTCAACATTTCCTGAGATACTAAATTATTCTTTTAGAAATTTCATCTATTCACCTTTAAGGAATTTCAAGCGTTCAAACACTTTCAACTGACCTAAGCAACTGACATCAGTCCGAGGACACGGCAGTTCCAGTAAATTATTCATTCGACAATTTCTCGATTTAAATAAAAAAACATTCACCAAGCCAACTCAAAAAACATAGGAAATAAATCACAAAATGATAAGGCCAAAGTAGCCAGAAAGATAAAATGGTCCGAGAAGTCTTCAGCCAGAGGGAAGTCAAGGGATTCTGGGGTTGTGTAAAATTAGAGCGGTAATTTTGTAGATTCTTAAATGAAATTTCCCGAATATTAAGACAAAACTTCCGGTTTAAATTGCGTTAGAAACGAAATGCTTAAGCCAAAAGCGAAAAGAATGAAAACGTAAAAAGCAAAAGTCGCCAAAGTTGAGCAAAGTTTTCGCCAAGCAATTGAAAGGAGCTTCGCAGAGCTGGCTTCCTTTTTAATTTCCGTTTTTTATGTTTTCCTTTCATTTTGCTCGTTTTATTTTTTTTTTTTCTTCTTAAAATTTTCATATTGTCTTTACAAGAAACTCGCTGCTGGCCTGGTCAAAATGGAGTGTAATGTTTTTTTTTTGCTGCTGATGTGGCAAATTAGGAGAGGCGGCCGAAACGCTCCCGATGCCAGCCGGGATGATAAGCATAAAATTATCGACACAAAAAGCAAAAATTTCTGTAATAAAAATTTTAATTAAGTGTATTCCTTGAGCTTGCTTTCATTGTATTCTTTTTTTTTTTTGGGCAGTCATGGCCTGCCTCCGGCCAAGAGCACTGCGACGACAGCGCTCCATCAACTAGACAAACAGAGAGCAGAGAAGGAGGATGAGGAGGAGGACCACGCAAAAGACCGGTAAACAGGACATGATGCTTTTGGGTTCGCTATCATTGCTTAAATTTATGCAAATCGGTTTTATTTTTTTCTTTCTCTCTCACTCACTCACTTTCTTTCTTCTAAAAGGGAGGAGAAGGAGCCCAGCCTCTGAATTAAAAGTGTTTGGAAAGCTTAATCGAAAATTGTTGGTCCAACGTGGCGGATTAATGATTTTAATGACTGCCACGACTTTGGCAAAACCAAATTATGAAATAGCCGAGTTTATTCACTTGTCCTTTTCCACCATTCTTTTGGTTTTTCGAAAATCGTTTTGGCAGATTCCAAATGATTGGGTTGGTTAGGTTTCTGCGCGTGATTGCCTGAAGCAATCGTGTAGAACTTTTGTCTATAAAACGATTTTACATAAGTAAATTAATGACTCCAAAAGGAAAGAACCGATAGACTCGATAAAAAAAAGAGAGAGAGAAAAAGGGCTAAGAAATTTCTAACAAATTCAAAATTAAATGCCAATCAATTTGGCTGCTCTAATTAGTCAGAGTCGAGCTAGTTCTTTGGGTCAAAAGCCGGAAAATATATGCTAATTTTTTTCCACCTACTTTAAAGATAACATGCAATTTTTTCTCTATTTTCTTGAAGTAACCAGGGTCGCGCCAGACTTATGCCACTTGCTATTATTCTGGGATTCTATTATTATTTTGAAAAAAGATACTGAATATATTGAGTAAGATAATTAATCTATTTAATGGACTATATTACTTCAGGTAAAAGCTTTACATTAGCTGCTGATATCAAGTCTCTCAGGGCTCATCTGGTTGTCTAGATAATATTTTATTCTGCCTTCTCTTGGAGTATCAAAGTAGAAGACAGGAAGAAGAAGTCCTTACATAAGTTTATATACAAAAGGAATTGACTAACTATATTATTCGATACGAGACAGTAAAAATATTGACCAAGAAAATTTTTTATATAAATACCGTTAGTCGTTACGTAATTTAATAAAATGTAATCTAATTGGACTGTTTTACTTCCTGTTATTGAGTTTCTTAGGGCTCATCTGGTTGTCTAGATAATGTTTTATTCTACCTTCCCCTTGAGTATTCAGGAAGAAGACAAGAAGAAGTCACGTCAGATTATGCCATTTTCCAGCTATTAGTCTGGGGTTTCACGTTCTAGTTCACTTAAGTTAGATTATATAAAAATAATACTATTCGATATGAGACACTAAATATATTGACCAAGAAAATTATTATATAAATACCGTTAGTCGTTACGTAATTTAATGGACTGTACTACTTTTCATTACTTGCTAGTATCAAGTCTCTCAGGGCTCATTTGGTGGTCTATAAAATGTTTTATTCTCCCTTCTCTTTGAGTATCACGGAAGAAGACAAGAAGAAGTCACTTCAGATTATACCAGCAGTCTTACGTTCTAGTTTACCAAACAAATTATTATATAAATACCGTTAGGCGTTACGTAATTTAATGGACTGTATTACCTTACGTTAGCTACTGATATCAAGTCTCTCAGGACTGTCAGTCTTTCATCAGATCTCTTCTCCTAGATCTAAATTCAGTTATGTAATTTCTGATGTCATGAGATATTATGTTAAGATATCATAGACTTTAGTTCTAGAACCTTTAACCAAGAGTTGGGAAAGGACTAATGGGCTGAGATATTACCTTTACGACTACCTTAATTCAGTGTGTCTTCGATTCACTTTATGTGCTTCAAATTGAATTTAATTAGATTTGGCACCCTTTTCTTTGGCTAATCTCGCACAGCAAGGGAGGAGTACGTGTAAATGAAAGTCAATGTAGCCGTAGAAAATCCTTGAAACTGTAAATCTGAGCATGTTTCACAGAGCGCCGAGCCAAAAGCTCCTCTGACCCGTACAAAATCCTTTTAAATAATAAAAACAGTTAGTTAAATGCCAACCGGCAAAATCCTGAATGGTGGGGGTTTGCGTGGAATCTGTTTCATAGCATTTGTCGTAGATTCTCGCAGACCGGTTGACAGTTGCAGTTAATTTATACAAAGGATAAAGCCCGAGCAAAGACGGCGAGAGCCCTGGGTATCAAGTCCGGACTAGTCCAAAGGACCAAGTCAAAATAGCAGGTGGAAAATTTATGCGCGACCATTTCATGTCAATAAGGGCATTTGTCTTACCTTTCGAGGGGGGGGGGGGGGAAGGGGGTAAGTCAACTTGGAAACTCAACAAAATTTATTTAATTCACTTACACACACGTTACCAAAAATGTTCTCAAAGAAAGCTGGCAAAAAAAAAAAAAGAAATGGAAAGAAGCTAAAAGGTAATACGAATGGCAATTCATTTGAGGCGCCTCAGTGGAGTCAGCCAACGGCAGCAGCTTGCCACCTGGCTCAATCTGTCTGCCCCCCAAAAACAGTTCAATTCGCTCTTACCTCACCTCGAGTCTCACCATCTATCTGTCTGTCTGTCTGTCTGTCTGTCTTATTTGTTGTTTGGTTCGCTGGTGATGATGCGAATGACGACGGCTCAAACTACCGAGTCAGCCAGGCATTCAGCCACATGCAAAAGGTAAGAAACATGGCTGGGAAATAAAAACTGACAGCTCCAGACAGTAACGAACAAAACCAAACAAAACTCAACACAACCAAACAAAAACCAGCAAACAGAAACAAGCCGAAAGCAGCAAAACACTAAACGGCTCTGAGGATCTAAGAACCAAATCCTGCCAGATCTACACGGTGGGAAAGATTTTTGAAAATCTTACAAATATATTTTTTTGGAAATTTCCCCAAAATTTTGCTAAATTCTTTCCCAAGAATTTCGAAAGGGTTAGCAAAAATTTCTCTCAGTGTTTGGCCCAAAATCAGTGGAAAAGTGTTTGGTGTCAGAGCGAGTTACGCCTGGCAGTTTGTCAGTTCTTTGGTCCCACACCATTTTACTTTTTCCTCCTAGCTTCACAACCCCTCTCCACACACACTCCAACACACACACACACACACACACATACACATGTATGTATATGTATGTACATGTATGCGTGTTGTTTTGGCTTTGTCCCTGGCCTTGTTGGGTGGATTTCCCAAAAGTACGTTTGATTTCCATTTCCATTTTAGCTGGTTCCGCACTGCCCCGGCCCCGTTCAACCCATTTCATAGCAATTTGGTATTTGCCCTTAGAATTGCAAGTGCAAGTTGCAGTTTGTATGCAGAATTTGTGCCCCCAAATGGATGTTGTACGTGCCACAGTCGCTGCTGATGCGGCGGCTCTCAAGTGGAGAAGAGCCCCTCTGAAAAGCTGCTGATGATGTTGGTGCTGGGGGGGTTAGTCCTTTGTTGTTGTTGTTGTTGCTTTTGTCTCTGAAATCACAGTTGGCCATGTTGAAGTGGCCCAAACAGCGTTGATTTTGGCCAAACGGCCGAGCTTGATCCACAAATCGTTTTCAGCATTTTTTCCTGAAAATTCACTCTTTTTTTTTTTGAGGGGGTTTTCTTTTGACAGAGTGAAGGTGGATTTTAAAAATTCAATCAAATGACTTTGACTGGCCAACAATAGACCAGAAACAACACCGAGCACAGACGAAGAAGAAGAAGAAGAGTAGAAATTTGATTTCCAAGAGAAATCTTTCCACTTTCGGTCATAAAAACAAACTGTTATTGGTCGAGAGAGTCTGAAGTCCTTGCTGCTTTTTCTAGTCTATGCAAAAACTGTCCGAGCTGCTTTGTTTGTCTCTGAATGGATGGAAGTACTCTCTGGCCAGTGGGACTAGGGGGGGGGGGGGGGCAGCACCGCAAAACAGAAAAGCTTAAAGAGAATCTTTGTTCTGATTATTGTTATTATTTTGAAGTATCCACATTTATTGTGATTTTTATGCACTCCGTGGCAAGAGGACTAGCGACAAGTCCTACCGAGCCCTCGCCCGGACCTCAAGTGCATCTTTCAAATGAAAATAGCAAAATGGTTTCCATTTCCTTTGGAAATCATTAAAAATTCGCAAAAGAAATTTGAGGCAAAGTAAATTCTGATTTCATTAGATTTTCGAGTGGGCAAAAACCAATTTTGTTTTGGATATGGAAAAATGTTCTAATTTCATCAATTGGGAAAATAGTTTTAATTGGAAAAACATAACAATTATGCAAAACTAAAACCAATTCGAAAGTAATCAAATTTGGTTTAGAAAGTAATAAAATTCAAACTGTAAGAAGAAACAAATTTTGTGTTTATTTTTGTTTTAATAATTTGATTTGCTTTTTAATACTCTTTTCAAAGGAAGTTGGATTAGTTTTTAAGATCTGAAAAAAACTAGTTATAATGGATTCTAATCTCAAAAGAACCAGATCCAGATTGGTCGGTATCAACAGAGGCATCGAGGGAAATAGAAACGAAGGGGACTCTCAGACTTGAAGCTATCTGTCTGTATTTGACCGGATCGAATCACTATATCTTATATCAGCTATAAAGGTTCCAACCAAATAAAGTATTCAACGATCTGATATAAATTTCTTAGTTGGAAGGCTCAGACAGTGGTTTCTACTCTTACCAAATTTTAATTGTTTTGGTCTATCGAATCATATAACTGTCATACAGGCCTAAATCAGTATTTGGAATATCTCACCTCCTAATTGACCGATCTCTTTCATATTTGATAGGCAATAATCTTATATAGAAGTACTCATATATGCCAAATTTTACCTGCATCGAACTACTAAATCAAATGATTGTCTTACCAAAAAAAAAAAAGGAGTATAAAAATCGGTTTGATATAGATCCGATATTGACTGACCAAACTCATATATATTATATGGAAATGTTAATGCTTGAGGGAACTGAATTCAATTGGTTCGGCTTACTATATCAAGCTCACATTTATTTGGAAAGAACTCCAAAAAGAGTCTGCAAGTTTCGAAGCCTCGAGGATGGCTTGAAAATAATTTAATAATACCAATTGTAATAATTTATTTATTTAAAAAATTAATCAAACCCAATTCAATTTATTAAGAAAAAAATTCAATAAAATCAATTCAATTTTTCCATAAAAAAAAAATACAAAATAAAATGCAATATTTTTCGCAACTTTTTGAATGAACCACAAATAAAAAGAAATAATAATTCAAATTAAAACCAAAGCAAAAACAAAAAAAAAAGCTCAACTTTTAGTTTTCTAATTTTTACAAAAAAAAAATTAAAACAAACAAAAAAGCGAAACAAGCAGCAAAACAAAGCTCGGCAAACAAATGAAAAGGGAAGAGCAGGGCGGGCCAACTCAAGGAGGACACAACCAGAGCCATGGCAGGGTTGGGGGATAAGTGGGGTGGTGCGGGCGGTATACTGTTCGGATTGCAGCGACGAGGTGAACTGAACTGTTTTTGTTATCTTCCGCTTCGATTATTTTGCGTTAGTCGTTGTAGAAAATTAGCTAAATTGCTTATGGCAACGCACGTAACGACCCCGTGACCCCCGCCCACCCAAATACACCGAATAGAACAAAGAGGAACCGAGACCGAAACAGAGAGAGAGAGAGGGAGAGAGTGGGAGAGGGAGTGGGAGAGGGATTCAGTGTGCTGGAATATTTGGACAAATTTTTTGCTGCTTGCCGAAATGGAGGCGGGTTTGTTGGAAGGGGGTCGGGGTGGCTGGGCCCTAGTCGGGAAGTAGTCCAAAAATCGAGTAAGAGAAATTTTGCTTTTTGTAATTGTTAATCACAGAAATGCCCCCCCTCCCCCAGTCCTTTCGAGAATTTGCATGGTGGGAGCATTTCTGGCATTTGAAATTGTTGACTGTAATTTTGCTGTTGTTGTTGTTGTTTTTGTTGTTGTGTGGTCCATTGACTTGGAAGCTGGTGGCGGGGCGGTTGGAGTGAGCACAAAACAAAATTTACCGAGAGGAACCAACTGAGCCGAAAAAAAATATATCCCCCCCCCCCCCCCCCTCGGTGCTTGTGAAATTCAAAAGCGTGTCAGGACTACTCAACGCCCTCAGAGAAGCTCAAGTCGAGAATGATGCCAACTGCGTTCTGGTTTCGGTTTCTGCCCCAGACAGACGAACGTGCAGGTAACGCATAATTAGGAAAATTCCTAGCTTACGCAGAGGGTTAGGTTAGGTGGTAGGTGGGTAGGGATGCTCCTCATGTTTTCCATTGTTTTGACTGTGCACACGATTTTGATTAAAAACCTAACGGTAAATGAAACAAGTGCAAAAAAAATGGAAGAGCGCAAGGCATAGCAGGGGGATAAGTGGAGCTATGTTGGGGGGGGGGGGGTGTTCTTTGAATTGTTGGTGAAATTGACGTTTCTCAAATTCCAAATGCACTCATGTGTTTACCTGGGTTTTTTTGCCCCGTAACTTTAGTTTCGAATTTCAATTAAACATTTTCTGGGATTGGTTGGATGCGTTTAAGTGTGAAATTATCTCAGAGCCTTGGAATAGTTCGAAAGTCAGTCAAATAGTCGGCATGACAATAGGTTTCCCAGGATTTTCCCAGGGCTACCCAAAAATATGGTAACTTAGGTTTAGCTTTATTAAATCTCTTCAAAAGTCTACCGATTTTCTAGGATCTGGCGAGGGATATATGTCCTCTTACGTAAGTACTTATTCAGACTTACGTCACTCCATAGACCACCTCATTGAGAGGCTTATGATTTTTATTTTTTTAAGCCTACTTTGACAGTCTGTGGAACTGAGTCCCTTGTGTACCTGAATCAAATAACGTAAGGCCTTTTGAGCTACACGTAAGCACTTACGTCATGTGAAGTGTTTATTATATTGAAATGAGCTATAAAGGCATATTTAATGTTACGTAGAGTTTATGTCAAGGGGTTCCATTGAACAGAGTGTTAAGAATTTTAGGAATCGAAATCGGAAATTTGGCAGGCCTATTTCAAGTCAAGTAAGAGCTGAAGTCTTGGATACCTTTTGAACAGACTATTCCTTCCCTTATAAAAAATTCTTTGGGATAATTTTATATAGGTCATTGATCATATTCCCTGCCTTTCAGGTTCCAATAGAGTTGCTCGATTGCCTTGAAGTCAATCGATTCACTTACTTTATCAGGAAATCTGTCACATCACAATTAACGAGCAAGCAACTCACCTGTAAAGAGAGAAAAGAAGAAGAAGCTTGAGAATAAAATAAATAAAAAAACACCAAAAATTTCCATACAAAATGTGTCCTCAAAAGCGGTTAACAAGTCGTATGAGTAATTTTACACCAAAAAAGGGGGGGGGGCCTCTCAGCCATCAAATAACAAATATTAGCTTGTCTTAAAAATCAAATGAAATTTTATGCAGGCCTCGCTCTGCCCAAGCCAGAGAGTGAGTGAGAGAGGGGTATGGGGGAGAGGGAGGGAGGGAGGAAGAAAAACGTATGTCTTCTTTTTTTTTGCACGCATAAAATGCCATTTCTAATTTACGATTCGAACAGCCGTTGGCAGCAGCGCAGCTGGCGTCGCTGCCCACACTGTGACTGCCTGCCAGCCAGCTTGCCTGACCTTGCCGAATGCGCTCTCTTTCGAATTGCTCTCTGCTCTGCTCTGCTCTCTTTGGTTGCGTTGGCTTGGCTGGCTGGGCAAAGAGTCTACCGTTGGTCGGGTCAGAATTGAGAGGTTCTGGCAATGCCAATTTTGGAAGCGGGTTCAGCCTGGCGCTTTGGGGCTTTTGACCCACAACCGAATTGCTTGGCAGTTGCCATTTTCTGTTTATGATGAATTTGTTATTTATTTTTCTTTCTCTTTCTTTTTGTTTTTACGAGTGTTGTTGTTGTTTTTTTTTTCGCTGATTCTGCGTCATAAAGATTTTCGCCAAACCATCCAAAAACCTTTGTTTTTTTTTTTGGTTTTGTTGTTTTTGTTATAAGCAAACATTTTTATTTCTTCTGTTTTCTGGCTTTGCTTTGGCTCGCTTATTCGATTTACCGTTTTTCGCACACACCTAAAATTATGCAATAAAATGAAAGCAACAACAAAGATGGGGCAAATTTTCTCTTCTAATTAAATAAACATAAAAAAGGCAACAACAACAACAACAACAACAAGAAAAACACAAACTGCACACATGTTTGGTCTTTTCACTTTTAATGCTTGTTTACCAATCCACCAAGGTCGTGTGAGGGGGAGTGGGGGCTTGGGGGGCGGAGGTTGTCGGGAAAACAAAAAAGGTGGCCAAATGAAAAACTTAATGATGCGGAAATTTCGCAAACTCAACAAAATACTTTTGGTCGTTAATTTTATGTGCCTTCTGCTTTGTTTTTCTTTCGTTTTTTTTTTTTTTTTGCTTATTTTCATTTTGATTTTGTTCGGTGTTGATTTGATTAGTTTTATAATAAAAACCCAAAATCACAAAACAAAGAAAACAAAAAATCCAACAAACTCAAACGGAAATTTCTTAGAAATAAATTTTCACAAAAAAATTGACCGCTGACTTGTGAAAATTTTGCTTCACAAATCAAAGGAAAAAATTCTTTAAAAGCTCAAAAAAAATTAATTGGGAAACTGCTCAAAGTTTTTTGAAAAAATTTTATATATTCAAGATCTCAAAGTTTTGAAGTAATATTCAAAATTTCGAGAAAAATATTTGTGAAAAAAATTCCAATTAATTTAAAGAAAAGTGCCTTAAAATATTGGCGAAAATTTTTCAAAATAATAAAAAAAAAAATTCAAAAAAATTGAAAAAATATTTCAACAGAATTCCAATTTTAAATTATAAAGAAAAAAGTGAAAAGAAATCTTTTGAAAATTCTAAAAAATATCAAAAATATAAAAAAAATATTTTGGTGGGAAATTTTTCAAAATAATATAAAAAATTTCTAAATTATTATAAGAAGATTGAATGATTGAAAATTCTAAAAAATATCAAAAATATTCATTTAAAAAATATTAAAAAAAAAAAATAATAAATTGGAGGGAAATTTTTCAAAATAATGTAAAAAATTTCTAAAATATTATAAGAAAATTGAATGATTGAAAATTCTAAAAAATATCCAAAATATTAATTTAAAAGATATTAAAAAAAAAAATAATAATAAATGGAAGGGAAATTTTTCAAAATAATGTAAAAAATTTCTAAAATATTACAAGAATTTTTCCCCAGAATTCAAAATTTTCATAACAAAGAAAGAAAATGGCAGAAAACTTTTTCAAAATTTAAAAAATATCAAAAATTCTTATCAAAAATTAAAAAAAAAAAATTCTAAAATATTACAAGAACATTTCCCCAGACCTCCAATTTTAAATTACAAAGAAAAAAAGTGTAAAAAAAAAACATTTTGAAAAATTAAAAAAAAATTCTCTAAGATTTCCAATTTTAAAGTCTGGAAAAATCTAAATATTTTCATCAGATTTTTCCCCGATTTGTATTAAAGATTTTTCAGTTATTAATTTAATCGAACCCAAATTAAAAATGAATAAAAATACAAATTGATCAAATTTTAATCAAAAATTGCTTAAATTCTAAAATGAAATTCAGAAAAAAAAACATTGAATGAAATAATTTTCATTTTCAAATTAAAAAAAAAATTTTTTTGTTTTCCATTTTTATTAAATTAAAATGAAGCCGCAAATAAATGACTCCAATCCCCGCAGCCCCTCCCCCGATAACAATTCACAGTGACAACAACAACAACAGTAGCAGCCGTGACAACAAAAACTTGCCACAAAAATTTTCAGGCAGCATATTTTGGTCTGGTCTTGTTGATTTTGCAAATGAAATTTTTTTTGGGGGGGAGGGGCGAGTTTCCACAGGCCTTTTTTGTTCCGACACAAAAAAAGGGTGCTGATGCTCGGCCCGTCGAAGGGGTGAGCTATGGGTTGCGGGGGGGAAGGGGGTGGCGGTTGAATTTTACGCACGCTGCATGCATAAATCAATTTCAATTAACGTTAATTAAATACGAATCAAGTGGGCATGACCACAAGCAGCAACAACAACAACAACAACAACAAGAACAGCAAAAGGATGAAAATTTGGAAATGGAAGCTTAGAAGAAGAGATACCGTCACGAAAATCTTCGAGAAAGTGATGGAAACCCACCCCTGGCTGAAAATGAGTGAAATACGTAAACAGATTCAAATTTGCCAGGGCAGCTACAAAATGATGATCAAGGGGAAGGGGAAGATGAAGAAGACGCAGCAATGAGCAAATGAGATTTACAGTTGGCATAGAAACCCAAGAAGAAGAAGAAGAAAAGAATTTCTGCTTCTGACTCACTTGCTATCTCGCTCGCACTCACTTACTCTCTCAGCTGGTGCTCATTTCCTTTGCTCCCTTGACCAGTCTGCCTGGTGAAATATCGAAAGCAGAAATGAAAAATATCCCCCTCTTTTTCACCCCTTCCACCCTCCCTAACCACTCTGCCCCTTCTGTCCCGTGTGTTTCTGTTTAAGCATTGACATTAGTTAAAAGTGTGGGTGACTGTGGGAGAAGGGGGGAGGGGGGGGGGTGCGGCAGTGGATGAGTTCGGTTGTTTTGCGGTTTTGCGCTTGGCTTGACAGTCGACCACATACACACACACACATACGCAGACACGCACACCAGACCGTTGCTGTATGTATTTTTTTTTCAATTCCCTTTTTTATGTTATTCGTGTTGTTGCCGCTGTGTGCTTTGTTGTCATGTACAAATCACCCCAGCAAGTGAAACCGCAATGCACCCAAAAAAAAAAAAAAATGCTTCACACAAACAGACTGAGAAATACACACACCCACACACACTCACACACGTACCCAGACAAAATACTCTGGCATTACGCAACCAGCAGTGACAGCAGCAACAACAACAACAACAACATAACCAAACTCTCCAATTTGCTGGTCTCGGTTTTCCCTTTTTTTTCTGGTTTGGTTTGGTTAGCCTTCAGTTGCATACTTCAGGGCGAAATTTACAAATTTAACCCCACCTTCCCGCTTTTTTTCGATTTTTTTGGTCAACTCTACTCTTTTGCTGGTCTCACTTGGGTTTATCTGTAGCTTAGCCACTTGGATTTTTATAGGCTAAGGCCGAATTTCTCAAAGACTTCGAGAACTTCTCAAGACTTGATTGGTTTCATTTCACCTATCCTAATTTTCGTGGAGAAGACTCTTGAGTCAAGTGAGAGTGTGCTTCTCGAAACCTCTGATAGACAAGCTGCGACTTACCCAGACTTGTGTTGAGTCCACTAGAGCTCCACTCTCCCAGAGACCTCTGACATTCCAAAGGTCCCATAAATTTCTCAAAATTTGATTGAACTCATCTTCCTCAAAATTTCGACTCTCTTTCGGACTTAGGACTCCAGTGCAATTTCTAAGACTTCAGGGTCTTCTTTCACAAACAAGCTCCGACTTACCCAGAAGTTTGGAGTACCTTGGGGGTCCTCTCTTTCAGAACATTTCCAAGCTTGATTGTACTCAATTTTTCTCTCCGAATTTCGAGAAGAAAATTAGCAGACTCTAGCACCGATTGGGTATTTTGTAACCTCTGAGAAAGAGTACTGAGAGCCTTGAGTCCGCTAAGGTTTTAATTTCCAAGGCTCTTGGCAAAAATACACAATAAAAAAACAAACAGAGAACCTTCGAAACATATTTGCTTCATTAAATTAATTCGAATGTATTTCTTTGTCTGATAATTGATCGAACAACTGCTTTTCTAAGTAAGTTTTGCCATAGGAAACCGTTCCGAAAACAGCTGCCGGTTTCAAGTTCTTCACTTTTAGGCTTTATTTCGATATATAAAATAAATTTAGCCGATAATCAGGTAAGCAGTAGATTGTGTGAAGGCGACGAGCATTGAACAGTCGCTTCAATAATTCTCCATTTTTCCCTTAACTTTTCATTGAATCATGCCAAACTGTATCTTATTGATGACGTCCCTGGAAGCCGAGGAGTGCAAGCTAAGCTTGAGCGAACAACTTGGACTGGACGAGGGCAACATGTGGCCCTTTACCACCAGAGATCTGGAAATGGCGGAGCTCTCAACCATAAAGCTGGAGACTAGGCCACGCAGGCTATCGGATTCTTCGGTAGAATCGGTGGGCATACAACCGAACAGATTCAGGGGGTTTGGAACCTCACACTCGCCAGCTCGTCAAAGTGTCCTCCAGATAGAAGTCGAAGATGTGCTTGAAGTCAGTGCCAGTCTGGAAATTCTAGCGACATAGAAGGACGAATATGTATAAGAATTGCACTAAAGGATCCTAAATATATCCTAAGTTTAAAACAATTGCTTAAATAAATAAATCATTTTAGATAACTTGAAATTGTCAGTTTTGATATTTTGAAAATCTTAGAATTACCCTGGAACTTTGAGGAATTTAAATACCAAAAGGTTCTTGAAGCTTTTACAATTTCAAGTTTCTGAATCCTTCAATTTTTTAAGCTTTTCTCTTTAGCTCTTTCATATTTTGGTGGGGGTAAAACTTCTAGTTGGTTCTTGCAGTAACCAGGTCAACCTGAATTTGACATTCCTTTTTAATTTTGTTGGTAACACAATCATTTGCCTTTGCCAGTTCAAAGACCAAGAAGTTCCTAAGCAATTTCTGTGTGCCTTGAAAGCTGGTCTTATTTCAATATTGATTTAAGCTATAAAGTTCCAGGTTCTCATTACACTTTCATTGGAAAATCCAAGAGAACACAACCAATGGAGGAGAGGGTGAGGGTGAGTTAGGAAGTGAAACGTCGTGTCAGTCATATCATTTAAATTGGAATCGATGTGTGAAATTTCAGCGCCCAGTTTGAATTTGCATTTTGCAATTTTGCAAATTGGTAATATAATCTGACAACAGAAACATCTGTCAATGACGTAGAATGGTCTGTCTCTTGATAATGTTTTATGAAACTAAAACCTTGTGGATTTGATGTCAAAATGTGGTCAGTCAAACTACCAATATTCGGTATGAATTTGTTCAACCAGATATATAGTTGACTGAATTGATAGTTTCGGTTGAGTTATTTGAGAATATTCTAAATAATGATGACAAGGCTCACCCCAACTGTCCCGGTTGATTAACATAAACGTATCAATCAGATTTGATTTTTAATGAATTTATAAAGCCAACAGGCACTCTGTTTCCTTTATTTGTAATCCAATCTTTTGTAATTAATTAAAAGCAAACAGTTGGATAAAATAAGAACTTAATGACAATTTTTTATTTTTTTTTTTATTTCAATCTGCACAACTGTACTTGAAAGTTGCTGTTCTCCTTTGCTGGCTCATGGAACCCGAGAAGAATGCAACAAAAAAACAGAGACAAAGAGAGAGAGAGGGAGTAAGTCTATAAAAGCAGGCTTAATTGTTTGAATTCAAAATAGTCTTTTATTGGTTTTACTATTGAGCAGTTGGACAAAAATCGCACATTTAAACAAAAGAGCAAAAAAAGTACAGTACCCCCCAATCAGCTGAGGCATGTGCCCAAAAGACTTTTGCTCGTATTTTTTGGACTGTTTTGGCCGTTCCAATTCACCACCCGAAATCAGATTGAAGGAACAACCGGTTCTGCCGCATCTACCGCCCCTCCATATGATCCTCAGTCAACCTCAAGCCTATGCCACACCCAGCCCACCAGAGGAATACTACGATGAGGTGGATTGCGAGCCGCAAAGTCCGGTCATGTGGCGAGCCTGGTGGCTGATGAGCGAACCGATTTCAAATAAATAATTACTTAATTTCAGACTCTTCAATTTAGCTTATTACATGGCCAAAGCTTTAATGGCAAAAACGGCGACACTCGCAAAAAAAAAACCTGGAAATGAAATTAAATTTTCACAAAAATAAAAACTAAAGTCAACAAAATCAGAAAAGTCCTTTGTAAAAAAAAGGAAAACTAAAATGTGAGTGCAAAAAAAAAATTAGAAAATGTTTTCAATCTGCTTGACTTTGTGCCAAGGGACCGGCCAAATTCCGACCCGTACTCTGAACTCTGAACTCGTCCGAGGTCCGAGCTGGCTTTGAGCTGCGAGTTCCTTGTCCCTTTTTTTTGTGCCTGGGCCACACTTCTGGGAGCTCCAAATAGTTTTAACTATCAAAGTATATGAGACAGAGAGAGAGAGGGAACGGGGGGCCGGCTCAAGAGGAGCCCCACATATGCTGGGATCTCTACGGTTCTGTGGACCGCAGCCGCATGCATTTTTAAAATGAAATTACGCCACGTTTAGTTAACTGGCGTGTTACCTGTTTGCCTTCTCCTAGCCTTCTTGTTTAGCTGGGAGTAGTTTGGCTACCAATTTTTGTTTTTCCTTTTTTTTGAAAGATATACTTTTCGGCCCAGGTGAGTGTGTGTGTGTGTTTTTGAGTCTAATAAAATTTTGATTAGCTGCTTGTTTAACTTTAATTAAGTTGATTTTAGGTCTGCAAAATTTAAGAAAAAAGTAAATAAAATAAAAAGAGGGAGATGGAGGGAAAAAGACAAGAAGAGCAAAAGGTTCTGACAAATATTTGAACTCCTTGAATAAGCTGAGAGATGGGAGAATCCAAAGAGAGACAGAGAGAGAGAGAGAGAGATCTGAGATAAAAGTTGGAGATAGAGAAAGATAAGGTAGAGATCTGGGCAAGAAGTCGCTGACAAAGCCGTGAAAAAGATCTAAAGAAAATGAGTTGGAGAAAAAGAGCTGACACAAAAAAAAGGGGAACATATGAAAAAAATGGATGAAAGATCTGAAGAGAAAGGCAGACAGAGACAGACAGGAAGACAAAAGGAGACAGAGAAACTTATTCAGTCAAAAGAAAGCTCGATAAAGAGAAACATTGGACAAGTGCAGAGGTAAAGAGAGAAGGAGCTGAGTCAGCTGAGAAGGTGCAAAAGAGGTAATCAAGAAAATCAGAGAAAGAGAGAAAGAGGAAAGACGACTCTGGAGATATTGAACAGACGAGCTAAGACATAATGCGAGAGCACAAAATGATGAGAGTCAGTCAAGCTGACGTCACAGTTTCGTTCAGAGCTCAGCCACCCGAGAGCTTCTCTTGAAAATAGTTAAGATGATAGAGAATGTTGTTTTTTTTTTCAAATTTTAAACGAATTGCGAGAAATATGAGCTGAGCAAAAAATCAATTCAAAAAGGGTTCACCGTTTGCTTAATACTCCGGGCGGACTAGGCAAACAGTTTGCCGAGTCTGTGCCAACATTTAACATAATATTCATGATTATCATTAACACACACACACACACAGGCAGGCACACAGACTGCCTCACACACACACACACACACTTGAAGCCAGTCAAAAAGTCATTTGCATTTCGGGGCCAAAGTTCAAATAAACCCAAGCAACCTGTCGACACCACAGAGACGACGACAAACAAGCTCACGTGAATTTCCCGGCACACACACACACACACACAACGGACCACAAACAGCAGAAACCAACAACAAGAACAACAACAACAAGGAGAATAGCAAGCGATGACCCTTGAGCTGATTTCTCATCCTTTTGGGCTTTGCCTCAGCTCGGTTAGTCCTGCTGACATTGCCGCTAACATTTGACGCCTCTTGTGTGTGTTTGCTGATGCAAAATGCATAACAATCCCAAGGAGTGGCACTTTGCTGATGATTTTGATAAGGCCCTCCAGCCATGTTTATTATTGACATTAATTGCACTAGCCGGCCAATTCATTTGCCAAAATCAAACCAACACAACTCTCAATGAGATATTCAAAATGACAGACATGCCAACTGCAGGCAGCACTTCCGGCGACCATCAACCACATCAGGCGTAAATTTCAACAAAAGCCTCGAGGCAAAAAAAAAAAAAAATCATAATAATAATATAATAAAAAATATGTTAAAATCAAACAAACAAAACAATTTCAGGTAAATGCATTTTAATTAATTAAATGAATAATCAAATATTCACTAAAACAAAAAAAAACGAGGCTTTTAGAAAATCAAAAATTTATTTTACAGGGCAAAATGAACACTAAATGAATATTTATTCATTTGAAAATGGCAAAAAGAAGAATTCAAAGTAATTAAACACTTTCAAATTCAAATTTTGTTTTCCCTCAAATTATTAAAAATTAAATAAACATTTATATTTTTATTTGCGCAAACATTTCCATTAATTTCTAACTGGTTGACTGTACTTCTGAATGGACTGAACTTAATTTGTAACAGTTTTCTTTTTGAAAAAAATTAAACAATTAAACAGCTGAAAATATAATCAAATCCTCATAGATTGACTGTACTTTGATTTACACAACGACCCTTTGAATTGACTGTACTTTTTGTCGTAAACGTAGACACTTTTAAGGATTCGCCTTTTTCCTTGTAAAAACTTGCCTTAATTTCAAAGTAAAAGAGCTAAATATATTTTAAAGTCATAATTGTGAGACTGTACTTAAAATTTGAAAAGTTGTTTTGATATGACTGTACTATCTGCTTGCTTGCTTGTAAGCCTAAAGAAATTATAAATTCAATATTGTCTGATTGCTAGAAATATTTCAAGGCCTCAACAATGCTAAATAAGTCTTCGAGGCCAGACAAATCGAGACAAGCTAAGCCAACGTCATCTTCATTGTTGACTTTTTCAGGGCCAACTCATCTCTCTGGCTGGCCATATTGTTATTGTTGTTGGCATTTGGCCATTTGGGCAACGCGAAACGCACTTAAAAGGCAAAAGAAAAAGTAGAAAAAAACAACTTTCTGACGCCATTAAAATAAAAATCGAGAGCGTGTAAAATGATTTACAAAAGGCGGTGCAGAAAAAGACCGAAAGGAGAAGAGCTACCCCAACAACAACAACAACAAGGATCTGTGTGTGTGTGTGCTTGACGCATTTAAAGTTTATCGCATTGGCAAAATGTGAAACCCATTCTGAGTTTCCTTGGCCACCTACCCGGCCCGCTGGCAGCCGGCATTCTCTCAGTGTTTATCAATTCCTTGACATTTTTGTATTCGTTTCTCCCTCGATTTTTCCCTGGGCTGGATGTGGCTGTGCGTTGTGTTTATTTTATGCGTCTTTGCGACAACTCAAAAAGCTCTTCAACAGCTCAAAAGTCTTTTCTCTATGTCTCCGGGAGCTCCCTACTCTGGAGCTTACATCACCAGTCCACCTACCCGGCGAGTTAACATCTTGAGCACCACATGGCATTGGCAAAAATCCATTTGTTGTATTTTATGGTTTTTATGAGTTTTCAATAAGTTTCTTGGCGAATGTTTAAAAATCAAGTGCCATCCAATTTCAGCTGGGAGAAAGCGTTGCAACCTCTCCATAAACCGAACTGGCTTACGACATTTATGGATTATGACTCGAATATAAAGGGGCAAATGTCAGTTTCATAAATTGTTTTCTAAAAGATGATAAAAGCAAAAATAAAGCAATTTAATTACCCTTAACGATAATGGAAAAGTAACTTTTCATTCAGATAGTCGGTTCATCTTTATATGAGTGCTTTTAGCCTCAAGAAATTTTTTAATGTAATCTTTGAGAATGTCCTCGATAGGCCTTTTGTGAACCTGAAGGATTGGGGTAGGAGTCCAAGGTAGTCCGGAAAAAAGCCATTGATTCGAGTAATAAAGTTTGCCAGATTTCTAAGAGCAGTGGCAGCTGTACAATTAAGATCCGCAGACAAAGGGTTACAGGATAGAGAAAAGAAGTTGTTGGACTGAATCGGTATCTTCCCCATTACCACAGCTATGAGGGAGCATAACATTCAAAGTCTTTCAAGCAGTTAGCCAGGGTTGATATGGATTCTGCTTTATGTCTTTGATAAATCTGAGAGTAGGTCAGATATAAGTTAGGGACAAATCAATTTCAATAAGATTGGACTAGTAAAAGTGTAGATCAAATCGAAGCTGGCTAAGTCGTTGATGGGAGGAAGTTGTAAAACTTATTGTAAGTTCCTTTTAGATTTGAGAAAGAGCAGATAAGGTAAGGCTTATACTAACGGTTAAATCAATTTTATATCGTTTGAATTATGAAGGAACTTCGTTGCTCCAAAGTGTTAACGATTAAGTTTAATTGAGTGACAAATTCATTGAGAGTGCTAGATTCTCATAAAAGTATTCTGAATAAAATTTAATCCATTTGCTGGATTAATAAATTTATAATTCGATTAATTTCTATTATTGCCCCAGACCCCACTCACTCCCCTCAAAGCAAAATAAAAAATGATCAACAAGCCGCAAAGTGACAGGAACAATAGCAAAAAACAACCACAGAACTTATCTGAGAGAAGAACCACAACCAAACTTGCTATTCAATTACACACACATCACTGAGGGGGAGGATTTTATTTCCCCCTCAAACGGTGAGGGGGTGGGTAGAAAATAAAGAGACTGGGAGAAATGAACTGGCCAATTTAACGCAACTAATCGCCCGTCATTAACCGCCAATGACACTTTTATGCCCCTTTAATAAACTTAAGACAACTACAACTACAACAACAACAATAACAACAACAACGAGAACAACAGCAACAACTGTTCGAGAAGTGGAGGGGAGTGTGGGAAGATGCGTGACATTCGAATTGTCTTTGGCCGGGATGTCCTTTCGATTCGTATGAAACACACAAAAAAAAAAAAGAAACTTTTCTGTTTGGCAACTTTGTCGACATTCGCTTAAGTGAGGCGAATGAAGTTTCTTTTGGAGTGGCTGGAAAATCTTTAAAGGCCAATCAACCCCTGGCTAAGCCCACCCACACACCCACATCCCCCGTCCCCAAGAACCCCTGGACAAATCTATACACATGTCCCCAGAGTTGTAGTGAATTTCTTTTGGGGGTAAGTTTCCGTGTCACAGTTTTCCTCGTCTTTTGGGGTTCACACAAACACACACACACACAGGCACACTAACTATCATTGGCACTCATAATATATCAATAATAATTCCCATTTGCCATAAAGTAACTACCTATAAAAACTACAACAACAACTACAACAACAACAACAACAACAAGAGTAAAATAGACTTCAAAGAAATTCTGAACCGGGCGGCGGCCTTCAAATTTCTTGAGATATTTCAAAGTAAAAGACCATAAAAACTGTCTGAGCATATCCTCAGGCAAAGAGCTGCTCTCTCTTTCTCTCTCTCTCTCTTGCGGTCGTTTTTGGCCTTAAGTGATATAAATAAATAAACATCAATTCAAGTATAAAAACAGCAAAATGCCAAAGTCATGAAACGGTAAGCCAAATGGAAGTAGTTTTTAAAGTATATGTGTATGTGTGTGTGTGAGTGAGTGTAATTTGTCTGGTCTCTATTAGATATTGATACAAATTGTTCAATAATCACGCCATTCCATTTTATTTTTACGAGTCAAATATGGACGGCAATGGCACGTGTGGGTTAATGACTCAACTCGGTTTGTTTCAATGGCAAAACAAAAGGCTCAGTGAAACAATTTGGAAAATTTCTGCAAATTAAATATTTAGGGGAAAATCTTAATTTTAAGCTTTTAGATATAGTAGCTCGATCTGGGTCTCTGCCTATATGCAAGTCAAGTACAAAATTTAATCAAGATTGGTGGAAGAGTTATAGTCGCATTGGCAAATCTGCTCTATACCAGTTTTAGGATACAGTTATACGATCCTAAGCAAAATCGTTTCATTTGGATTATCCTGATTATGATTAGTCTATAAATAATAAAGTCAAAATTGTAAGCTATAGGTTAAACTAGTTCGATCTAGCTTGGTATATTTGATAAGCTGTTCATATATGCTCGAGATGTTTGATTGGAATGGATTAATGAATACAACTATATACAAATAAGTTAGATTGAAATTGATAGTCCAACTCTTTGATAAAGCTGCTTGATTCAAGTCAAAGTCGGTACACTTGCCTGTCTATCTTTGGGTTAATCATTAAGATTGGCGGTAGTGTCTAGTTCCATTCAAGCCTGAAATCTAAGCTGAAGAATATAGCAGTTCGATCCAAACTAGGATTGGTTCACCTGGTTATCTCCTTGTCAGTATTCTAGCTTTTAAATTTGATTAAGAAAAGGCATACTCACATACTCATCTATTAGATTGAGCAGTTCAACCCAGACGAAACTCGATACATTCGGCTTTCTTTCAAATGACTGAATAGACTCATATTGATATGCCCAAAATCGGTTTGGGTATTTTGAAAAAAAAAGGAAGACATTCTTGCGGACTTGTTGGGCTTATAAATTATTTTTTTTCGTGGAATTTCACCAGACCAACAACAAAATTCAATTACTCACATGCAGATATAAAAGGAAAGAATCGTGTCATCGTCACCGCAACGGACACAAAATGTGGCTTGTGGCGCATTTTTCTTAGCCGAACCCTTGAGCCAAAGCCACTGGTGGTTTAGTGGCGCATATACATATATGAATATATATATATATGTTTTCTTTCTGGGCCACGTGACTTTGGGCCATAAATTACGCAACTCGAAGAAACCAGCGCGACAAGCAACCCAAATCCGAATTCGAATAAAAAGGGGCAAAGACGACAAAAAAAAAATAGCGTAAAAATACAGAGGAGAAATGAAAACAACTGCGCTGCTCGGAAAATGTGTGTCAGACACATTAATTTCAAGTACAACGACACACCTCTTGCCCCCGGGCCCCCCCCCCTCTCAGCTAACAAGCTTTTAACTGGAATCAGCGTAACCGAAACCGAAACCCCTTGGCATGTGTGTGTTGTTTGGGTTAAATTTTCAATGTTATTTATCATGTGGCAATGTGTGTAATGCATTTTGTAATCGATACAAGGCAATCACAGTTCCCGCCACACCCTCTCGCCCCACAAGCTAACTCCCAATCATGCCCACGTCCTGCCCCAGCACGTGACCAATCAACAGGGCTGCAAGCCCAGAGAGATGGTCATAGTTCTTTCCTCCAAACCAAACTCAAGACTTGTTGGTCCCCACAAGCCAAAAATTAATGGTGAGCCAACATTCAAGTCTCCCCCAAACTCGATAAGAAAAAGAGCAGCCAGAAGGAGTACACAAATTTAATCAAACTAAAACAATCAAAGACAATTAAAATTATTTATTTCCTTACAAAAAATCTCTAATATACTCTGACTACGCCAATAATTTATATGTGGGTACAGTTGACAACAAGAGTAAATGTTCGAAAAAAAAATCATAGTCTACTTTTGAGCTGGGGCGCAAAGTTCTTTCGCTCTTCTTGCTGGTGACATACTTTTCAAGCTTTTTTCTGTTTTGTTTCCGTTTTCACCCGCTTTTCCTTTTATTGTTTTAACCGTCAATTGTTGTCCCCATCTTCGCTCACTCAAATCAAACCCCATCGATTGGCATTTGTCGCATTGGTAATACAATAAATACGTATTCAAAAAAGACACACCAACTTCCCTCCATCCCCCCGGACGTCCACATCCGCGCCTCTCTGGCCATGGGTGTAGAGGCTATAAAACTTCGACTGCCATTTCCTAAACCACTTTTCTCAAGGCATTTCCCTTTCTACTTTGATTTCTCCCTCAAACACCATCAATTCCAATTCTTTTTCTCTTCTTATTTTTTTTTTCCTATCCGTATCTAAAGTGCTGCAGCTTAGATCCTGGGTAAGGAATCTGGAAATTTGTACTCAGAGTGTGGGTGAGAACTATACGTGTGTGTGTGAGTGTGTTTTTTGACTGATAAGCTTTGTCGTTTCTGCCATTTCGCTATTGATTTTTAGTCCTTGACATAGCACACTTTTCCGGGGCAAAAAAAAAAAAATGAAACAAAAATAGAAGAAGTTTCTGCTGAGCCAGGCAGTTTCCAGAGTCTGTTTTTTTTTTCTTTCTGACTAATCATCAACATAAATAATGCATAAAAAATAAGTGTGCCCCATAAAGAATCTCACATAAAAATGCGCGCTTCGCTCGTTATTATTTCTTTCAATTTGTGCGACAAGCCCAGCCAAAGCCGAACCAACTCCAACTTCAAACTGACTGACTCAGGTGTGTTTGTTGTCAGTAATGACATTTTTATAACACTCGCATTTTTTTTTTTTCCTTTTTCTCTTAACTTTGCCGAGCCAAGCAGTTTTTCCTTTCAGCCAAAGTAAACTTTACTTCCTTTAACAAGAAAGCAAACGGAAAAAAAAGAGAGAGAGGACAAGAAACAATCAGAGAATTAAGTCTCATCAAAAAAATAGCTCAAGCTTTTGATAAATTAAACAAGGTCTCAGAGAGGCTTTAAAATGTCCGATCTGACAAGATTTGAAGTCAAGCTAAACGGATTGTTTTTCTGGTAATCCTCAAGCCATTTATGAATATTAGGGGAGTCGGGATTACTGGTCCCCAGTCAAATGCTTTTCCATAAACGAGGCAATTACCCTCATTGCAAGTCTCCAAAAATAAGAAAAGCTGAAGAACAGGAATATTCAGAGGATTTATAGATACTTCCTAGTCATCACTGAAAATTCTCTAAAGACTATGATATTTCCAAGGTTCAAAATTGCCTCAGTTTGATCTGGACTTTTCCAGGTTCTGGGTATTCAGAATATTTATAGATACTTCCTTGTCTTCACTGGCCCTGAAAATTCTCTAAAGACTAGGATATTTCCAAGGTTCAAAATTGCCTCAGTTTGATCTGCACTTTTTCCAGGTTCTGGCTATTCAGAATATTCATAAATACTTCCTTGTCTTCACTGGCCCTGAAAATTCTCTAAAGACTATGATATTTCCAAGGTCCAATAATGCCTCGGTTCGATCTGGACTTTTCCAGGTTCCGGCTATTCAGAATATTCATAGATACTTCCTTGTCTTCACTGGCCCTGAACATTCTCTAAAGACTATGATATATCCAAGGTTCAAAATTGCCTCAGTTTGATCTGGACTTTTCCAGGTTCCGGCTATTCAGAATATTCATAGATACTTCCTTGGGTTCACAGGCCCTGAAAATTCTCTAAAAACTTGGTATGATATTTCCAAGGTTCAATAATGCCTCAGTTTGATCTGGACTTTTCAAGGTTTTGGCTATAGCCTAAACTATTGTTATGATAATTCCGGAATCAGGATGCCTGAAACCCAGAACCGATTTCTCAGATCCACAGGAAATATAACTGAAAGTCTTGGAATTTTTTTTCGATCGAAGAAAAATAGCAAATCTCTTCAGGCGCTTCAGGAAAGTTCTACAGATCTGATATGCTTTTCTTGTGTTCCCAAAAAAAAAAAAAAAAAACATTGAGTAGCAAATTTTTAATGTGTCTTTGACACGTGTCTTTTCGGCACTTTCTGTATTCTGGCAATAGCTCTGCTTTCGCCTTAGTTGAGCCAGATTAATTTGTAAAAAGTACCAGGAAAACGTTGCAAATGAAATCGAATTTATGCACTTAGTTGGCAAAGTACAAGTTTAATGACTTTATGCACCACGGCCACAGTCAGATAAAGTTGAGTAAAACTTTGCCCAGAGACTCTTCAACTTGACCGAAAGGGCTCCCAAATGTGTGCACTTGGCAACTAGAAAAAAATGTTCTAATAAATAAAAAAAAATAAAGACAGAAAGAGAGTGAAAAACTTTTACACAATTGCACTTTAAACTTTGCCCGCATTCGATGCTCGAACATTAGTCGACCAGCTGAATGATTCAATTAATTAACTGCCAATATTTTTGCAGCTTTTTCCTAGCCCCCATTGCCAACTCTGCTTTGGTGTCTAAATAATTAATGAAAAGACAAATTGATGTTTGTTTAAATCAAAAGAAACAAAAAAAAAAAAAAAAAAAATAGATGAGGAGTAGAAAATATTCTCGATGGATTCTCAAAAGAGCTAGAAAATTATTTTCCATCGATTTTATTTCAAACAATTCAATAATCAGAAATTTTGATTTGAGTCCCAAGTCGATTGCTATATATATTTAGCTTAATAATAATTTTTATCCAAAATATAATATAAAATACTTGTGACTGATCCATTAGGTCTGAAGCAAAGATCAGGTTGTTTTGTTCATGATTCCTTAGTTTCAAAAATCGGGTATATTCAAATGCAAGTTATTACCTGAAATAAATCAGAAAAAATTCCATATAAAAAATATCTTGAAATCTTTAGAAAAAAACCTTCAACTAGTCTAATGAGTATGTAAGAGATCTTAGAATAGTTAAAGAGTCGATTGGAATGTAGCAAGGAGTTCTTTCATTTCATCTCATCTCATCTCCACCTAGTCCAATTAATTAGTTTACTAACTTTTTAGACTCTTTTCGAAGAAAAAGGAGTCTATTCACTTTGCTCTGATGTTTGTAACGCACAGAACCAAACATCGTAGACCCACAAAAGTTACATCTAGAATACTTAGAATCACTAGAGGAGTCGATATAGCCATGTCCGTCTGTCCGTCTGTCCGTCTGTACATATCAGATTTACTCCGTCAGTTTAAAAGCTATTTTGCTGAAACTTGGTATATAGCCTTCTTTTTTACCTAGGTAGTACACTAGTTTGAATCGGTCGGATCGGACCACTATATCATATAGCTGTCATACGAACCTAAATCGGTTTAGGCAATAACTTCCACATTTATTATCCGATTCTTTTCAAATTTGGCATGCGTGTTTTTTATATAACGATAGATAATTGTACCAAATTTTGCCCGGATCGGATCACTATATCTTATAGCTGTCATACGAACCTAAATCGGTTTAGCGAATAACTCTCACATTTATTATCCGATCCTGTTCAAATTAAGCACGCATATGTTTTTTATAGCAATTAATATATGTACCAAATTTTGTAAGGATCGGACTACTATATCATATAGCTGCCATACGAACCTAAATCGGTTTAGGGAATAACTCGCACATTTATTGACTGATCTTTTCAAAACACGGCCAACACGTTTTCTACATAAATATACGCGTTTGTACTTAATTTTATTAAAATCGGACTACTATATCATATAGCTGTCATACAAATCGAAATCGGCCCTATTAACTGACCAACCCCGTTCATGTGATTTACGGCAGAAACAACTTCGAAAAGAGTCTGTAATCTTCGGCACCCCGAAGATAACGTTGGGATTTTTTTTTTTTTTTATAAATTAATATAACCAGTTCAATCTGTCCAAGAACACTTGACTGCCTTAAGAATTGACTCAGTCGAGTCAACATATATCGAGGTCGATTGGTTCTGAGAATATTTCAAAGGTTAGCTTCTCAGTAGAAGTTCAACGATTGGGGTAGGCCATATAATAATGCCTTTACTTATTCCAAATCAGAATCACAGAGCAAGATGGTATGGTGTATTTTTGGTGCTCAGAATTGAGGTCGGGGAATACGTAGGTCTTTACCGTTATAATCGCTCGAATCTGAATCAGAAGTTGAGGAGGAGTCTGTGGATTCTCCAATATAATTGCCATATGTTTTTTTTAAGTCCTTTAAGAAATTGATCGTAGCTTTGGATGTACTGGGTGTAAGGTCAAGGGCTGGAACCTTGGCCATAAATGGAATAGGACTGGTGGATGGACGTTTTCGTGCTCGACGATTGGTGTTGCTTTGCATGTCCCCTTCCATTTTCCCCCTTTTTATTTGGCACTGTGAAATATGATTTGCTGTTAGGGCAGGGAGTTATTAGTTATATATTAGAATATTTACCGTTATATGTTGTGAAGCAAACTTGCGATTAAATTGGAGAGTTTTAAAGAACTCGAATTCAAACCGAAAAAATATAAAATAAATAAAATGAAAAGTGTGTCAACTTGTTGGCAGACTGTTCATAACTGATATAAAAAAAATATAGAACAATTTTGATTTTGATTAAAGCACAGCCAGCTTGATTTAAAAACAAAATGTCCAAATGAAAATTCAAACTTTTGCAAAACAACTCTGAACTTTTCAATCTTTAAGATGACCAAGAAAATTCATCAGACTTTTATTGCCTACTTTCTTGACCACATTTAAATTGGTGGACCGCTACGAATCGAACCAGCTGGCTCTGATCTATGCAAATGGATTTGATTAAACAACCAAAAAGAAATCGAGAGTGTGGAAAGGCAGTTTGCGCTTTTTAGAGCTCAATAAATCATGAGAGACCCTTAAGAAAACGAAGAAGAAGAAGAAGAAAAAAAAGGATACTGCCCAGAAACTTTCCCTCTCGAGAGTCAAAGGGCTGCAAGTTATTGGCCAGCTAGAGTGGCTGCCTTTAAAGCAAAAGTCCCAAGGACCCGAACAGGCCAGGCACCGAATCGATATGCCTGCCTTTTGGCACCTTTTTTATTCAACATACAATTTGGTGTAATATATTTTGGTTTTATATGTTTATGTGTCTACCTCTAAGCCAGTTGAGCGCCAAGAAGCAGGCTCCCCCCCTCCCCCCCACTCCACCGAATCAGCCTTGCTTATTTATTATTTACACGAGTGAAACGTGTATGAAACCAAAAGAGCTGCTAAAAAGTTGAGCCTCTTTTTTTCACCTCCAACTCCGCCACTGCTTCCAGCTGCTCCTTCTGCTAGTGTATGTATGTGTGTGTGTGTGATGTGTCAGTCAAATGGTTGTGTGTGTGTGTGTGTGTGTGTCGGTGTTTGTGGTTGATTTGATTGCTTTATGCACCCAGTGAGTGGCTGCATGAATTTCAAATGAGCTCGCCTGTCTCTTTCAAGCATTTGCCCAGTCTCCCGACACCCCTTACTTTGTTCTCCTGGCTTCTCTCTTGCTTTGTGTGTGTGTGTGTGTGTGTGTGAGTGTTTCTGTTTTACCACCTGACCGTGTACATTAAAAAAAAAAGGAGAAAAGAAAAGGGTATTTTTTTTAGGTAGCTTCAAAAGGAATATACTCTTTTCAAATCAAGTCAAGAAAATAAATTAAAAAAAATTTAGTAATTCCATTTGTGAGGTTATGCCGACTCACCTCCAAGTAGTCCTGAAGAATTTTCCATTTATTGAAAAAGAGTATTTCACAGTTGGCATACTTTATCAAAACAAAAACTGGAACACCAAAAAAAAAAAAGCTATTTTTCTGCTTCTTCTTTCCCGTTCTTTTTTTTCGGTATCAAAGAAGGAGGCTGCTCAAATAACTCGACGCTTTGGTGATTAGAAAAGGTGGCAAGGCAAGCCTCTATCACTCTGCCCTCGCCTTGCTTTTTGTTTTTCAGCTGCACGCTCAAAGCCAAAGCCGAAGCCAGGCTAAAGCGCCTCGCGGTATGCCACACATAACGTGTTGCACGTTCCATGAGCTATCAAATTGCCCAGCGCATTTTTGCCACACTTCACTTTTGGCCACCAACACCACCAACACACACCCCATCCCTGGTTCGCTTTTGCTTTGGGCTCGCTCTTTCAGGTTTCAGCTCAACTGAGCTTAGCGCAACTCGACTGAATTTCTGTGTAAGCGCGCGCGTGTGTGTGTGTGTGTGTGTGTGTATGTGGGGTCAGTCTTATATATTTCTTCTTTCTTTCTACAAAGCCAAAGCCAAGTCTTTGTCTCTTTCGCTTTTTCTGTTGATATTTATGTGCATGTGTGTGTGTGTGTGTGTGTGTGTGTGTGTGTATGTGTGTGTGTATCTTCCCACAGTAATTTGAAATTCATGCGCTTCGTATGTGGAATAAATTCAAGATTTTGATTTGCCCCTACGTGCGTTGGCGGACTGCGGTGTAAAAGACTTTTACCCTCTCTCTCTATCTCTCTCACTCGCTTTCTGTCTTTGTCTTTGTTGAGCCAATTGAAGGTGTGAAATTGCACATAAAAGACAAGAATAAAAGTGAAAAAAAAAGAGTGTAAACCAAATGAAATTTTCATTTAATTGGAAGACTTTAACAGTTGCTCCACTTTGACTGAGTTCAAGGCGTTGCCAGATCAATTCGAACAGAAGCAGAAGCAGAAGAAGAAGAAGTGAAAATGGCAAAGCATCTAGTAAATTGTTACTAGCGGAAATTGATGCTGCAGTTGACACAAAAGGCTCAGCGGCTTTGAAACGAAAAAAAAAAAAAATGCTGTAAAATGCAAAAGAAGAGGAAGAAGAGGAAGCAGAGTGAAAGCTGTTAAAAAATATTGGCGCATATTGGCGCTTCTGTCTTTAGGGTATTTTTGGCTCCCTTATTGTCTGCCCAGATCAATGAAATGACTGAGAGAACCCAGGCAAGAGGTGAATGGGAATGGGGGGATAGAGGGGAAGGGTCTGGCAATTCGGGGATACAAACAATTAATGGCAACATTGACAGCCACGTCAGTTTGCCTGCACTTTTTTCCTCTCCCTCTCTTTTTTTTTGTGGTTGGTTGAGGGCCTAAAAGTTCTCTCTCTCTCGAAAAAAAGGAAAGAGGAAAATCAAAAAAAAACCTGCAGGAAATGTTCCACCGAAAACTGTCGGTTAGTTTCAAATTGTTTCTCGCTTTCTCTATGGCCGGACTGTCCAGGACGTTAAACGTTTTTCGGCCAAATTGAAAACGTCAAAAGTGTCAGAAACTGCAGCAAGGCAAAACGACAAAAACGAACAAAAAAAAAAAAAAAAGAGGAAGCTACACCCACTCGAAGAGAGCACTCAGATTGAGTGTAGATGCTGTTGGAGCGATTAAATGAAGTTGCCAAAAAGGACTTCGGTACAGGCTGGAGAATTTCAAAAATTTCAACTTGCCTTGTTCGACATAACCTCACTTGGGCTGCCACTTTTGCATTTCAACGGATCGGGACAAGAATTTTTCGCTCTCTCTTGTGTAAAGTGCCGTTATTTGAGCTTAAAATATGCTCTGAACTTTTCTTGCAATTTACAGTTATTTCAAGAGCCAAAATAGTAACGGTAATTGTCGAGACTTGACACCCAACAAAAAAAAAAGATACAGTTTATTTTTGGCACACTCCTGCTCCGACCAGAGCAACTCTGCCGAATGGCAGAAAAACAAGAAGAAGAAGACGAAGAAGAAGAAGCAAAAACATGTCAATGACTTTACAAAAAGCGGAAACTCATAAAGATAAGTGTTGACATGCCTGGAAACTTGTTTCACCGACTCCAGGACCTCGCTCTCTCTCTCTCTCCCCCTCTCTGTCTGTCCTGCTCACACTGGCAGCTGTCTTTTCATATTTGTGTCACTCATAAGCCTGAATGTGCGTTTTTTTTTCTTTCGCACTTTTCTCTCACTTCTTTTCTAGGAGAGCAAAAAAAAAAAGGTAAACAAAATAAGGAAGAAAGTGCTGAGAGGCCGGGGCAAAAGGGTTCGAGGACTGTGTCACACCTTGTGCATTTCAAAAGCTTTTAGAAAAGAACACAAACAAACAAATTGAAAGGAGAAAACAAAAATTTGAAGAAAAACTAAAGAGAAATGAAATTCTGGAACTCTTCTTCTTCTTCTGTTGGAAATACTCTAAATTTCTTGACCCATAAAAATATGCCTAAAACGCTGATTTGATTGATTTCCAAAGACTTTTACAATTTTCCCCCAAAAAATAGTTTTCAAAAGTTTTCAACCCTCTCCACCCACTTCAATTAAAGTTTTTTACTTGACCACAAAAACAACAACAACAACAAAAGTACATTAACCCTCTTGGCCAGAATGTTCATCAATTTTTTTTTTTTTGGTTGTTGCCTGAAGAGGGGCAAGCGTGTGGGCCGGGGGGGACTGATTTGTGGGCAGCGGAATGTAATTTGTTTGCTGCCAGAGAGCTCATGTTTTGCATGATATATGAGGAAAGCCAAAGCCACAAATAACAAGCTATCAATAGACACACACACACACACGCAGACAGGCCCCAAGAACAGCCATCAATTTGCACCCTTTGAAAGAGTGAGACAGAGAGTGTGAGGGAAACTGCGGCATTTCATTAAGCAGAAGAACAGAGCGAGTGGGCCAGACCAAGAAGAAGAAGAAGATGACGGAGACGGCGTAAGTCAAGCAGAGAGAGAGAGAGAGAGATTGATGGCAAAAGTGAGGTTAGAGAGAAGCTGGCTTATTTAATATGTATTATTGCTACCCGCAATTAAATTCCTCTACATGAATATATTGATGGAGATAGTTAGAAAGAGAGAGAGAGAGAGAGAGAGTCTTATGCGAGTCCTCTTTTTCTGGGCTCTTGGTCAAGGCTGGCTAATTAATGTTATCGCATTTCATGCATCACTGGTAATTGTTATCGATAAATATTGTCACGTCAGGCACTTGGCGGCGGGCAGGCCAACCTCTTGTCCAGCAACCACCCCCCTCCCACCACGGGGTACCCCTATTCATTTGACTTGTCTAATAAATGAATAGGGGCTGGCTAAGCTGGCTGCCAGCGCGCGTGTGTGTGTGTGTGTGTGCAGGGTTGGGGCAACATGTTGCGGCAATTGGTTTTCCAGGATTTAGCATTATTTAATTTACGAGCTAAACGCGTTAATAACGACAAACGACAACAACAACAACAACACCAGCTCAGGGCCTTCTCCCCTTTGTTAGGGGATTCCTTACCCAGGCCGAGGGAAGGGGGAAGAGAGAGCGGTGAGACTGCTTGACTTTCATTGCGTGCTTCAAAGGCTTTGAATAGACCCTATCAGTTATTGTTGAGGTTTCCTATTTACACGCCTCACCACTCCTCCTCCCCCCATGGTTCACCACTTCCTCTGCGGCTTTCAACCCCTGGGAAACGGAAACGGAAGTCATGTGTTATGCCAACCATTTTTACCTTAACAATGAAGGGAATATCGCTAGCCAAAAGTGATAGTTCAAGTTTTGATTAACAAGAAGAAACTAGATGAAAGAAATGAAAAGAAGAATGGAACCAAAGAATACAATTTCAAGGAAAAAAAACTCAAAGAATAGACAACTCCTGCTTAGCCCATCCGGCTGAGGTGCTTATTTATGGCTTATGTCAGACCAATTGAAATAAACTCTGATTGTGGTCTCAGCACAAGAAAGGCGCTTCTAATCGAAAAGTCTTAAAGATGAAAAGACTGAAGTAGATGAAAAGCCGAACCAAATTAAAGTAAAAGGTGGGAGAGAGTCTCAGTCGAAGTTTGTCTCTTGTCAGAAATCATGGGATATATCTCAAGTTATAGGGCCTTCATTTATTCTTGAACAATTCCTGAATTTTTCATTTCTTAAATTTCGTTGAGATTGGGAAGCTGGAGATAGGCCTCAATCTATAGATTATATAGCGGCTCGATCTAGGCTAAGCTTGACCTGCATTTGTGTGGCTATATAACTATTTCGAGAGCCCAATATACTTGGGATTGATTTAGAAGTTTCGAGGATAAATGGTTTAGTTCTGAACCTTCAAGATGAATCCAAAATTATATCAAGTCTGCTAGAGGTCGGTCCGAGGATTTATATTGACTCGATTGACTTAACTGTAAGGGTAGCTTCTACTACTAAGTCTACTAAGTCTCCTTCGATCTCCCAAGAATCCCGAGGCTAATTTGGAAATGTCATAAGGCTTAGAAAGATTTGAACTTAAAAAAAAAAAACTCGAAGAAAGACAAAAAGCAAATCCTAAATTCACAAAGCCAAAACAGTTATTAAAACTCATTAAAAAGTCATGTTAAAGCACGACTTCCTCCATAAGCCTGGACAGCGAGGGGGGTACCAAAATAGCCCGACTAAAAAAAGGAAACATTAATTAAAACTGTATGAAAACAACCAAATAAAAAACGCTCTTTTTTATGGCCCAAAACATACAAAGCCGAGCCAAACAGAAAATCACAGAAAAGCTGTCTAAAAAAAAAAAAAAAAAAAAAAAAACGGTAGAAATAATTACCCGAGAGTGAGACAAAAGTGGAAAGGCATAACAAAGATTTATGTCTTGTCTTGGGTTACATGGGCATAAATTTCAATGCGCCTAGGCCAAATACACCGCTGGCCATAAGAAAAAAGACAAAAAGAAGTCGAAAAAAGAAGTATATAAATTGCCGGAGAGCGGCGATAAAATGGATAAAAACAACACGTAAAAGTCTAAGGAAAAAGTCACAGAGTGAAAGTATTAAAGGAAAAAAAACAACAACAAAAAAAGTTTATCCCAAAAAAGAAATAAAGGACTGTGGAGCTTCTGCCAACTCTTCAATCCGGGATAAGTTAGGCTACCAACAACTTTTTACTTTCGCCAACTGCTCGACTCTCCGCGCGAAAAGGTGAAATTTTTGCGGCTGCTAAAAGTTTTCTACGCTCTTTCTAACCTCACTTTAGCCTCTCCCTCTCTCTCGCTCTTTTTATGAGAAGGTCTAAAGATCTTAAAGGCAGTTTCTTTTGTGTGAGACGGAATGCTTGGTTTACAATTACTACGTTCCCTACTTGCATAAGTTAATTAAGTTTAATTGGATTAAAATTATACAAAATTATACGGCAATTCCGTACAACTTTCTCTCTCTCTCTCTCTCTGTGTGTCTTTTTCGCACACATCACGTGTGGTTGGGAAATCCTTTTAAAATATAAACCACTCGCCTGCCAGGGATCACATGACAAGGGCAAAACGAGTCTACCAGATTTACACACACGGCCTCTCCCTAACCTCAAATTCACTCTATCACAGAAAGAAAGAGAGAGAGAGCTCTGCCATTTTGTTCTTTCTTTTTTTTTTTTTTGTTTTTTGGAAAAGTGTTGGCAAAGTTTTTAAAGCGCCTTGTTTATGTGTGGCCACGTTAGCATTACCAACAATGTTAGTACTTTATATCCCTCTCCCGGCTCACTCTCTGCGCCTCTGCGGACTCTATAAACTAAATTTTATTAAATTTATGGCTCGAAGCTGCACAACTGTGCTGCAATTTGCCAGGCGGGCCATGCAGATAACCGAGTTTATTTTTGGTTTTCGAAAAATCCCCCACTGCATTTTTAGTATTTTCATCACACAGCAACGCCATTCGACTATTATCCTAATTGAAGCTCTATAATCTCTTGGATTTTTATCGCAAAAAAAAAAAAAATAAGAGGATACTGCATTAAAACTTGCATAAAAAGCGAGGCTTCTGATTACACTCAAAGTACAGTTGATCCAGCTGCAGTCACTCTAATGCGTAGCAATTTGACACGCTCGCTCCGTCTCTCTCTCTCTTGACAGTCTTTTGCCTTTCAATTTATCAGACTTTTAATCAGGTAGACCTTGGGAGAGCCAATCAAACTAAAGTCATTAAAGTCATTTCATTTCATAGCCTCGGAAAAGTTTCTTGTTCATCAGCTCTTCTTTATGACAGGCTAAGTTAATTTTCTCACTCTCCCTCCCCACTCTCTCCCTCTGTCTTTTTGTGCTTTTCACCCAAACCTTTCTAAAAATTTAGCAATATGTTCTCTATATAAAATGGAAAAAATATTGTTTCTATTTTTTTTTTTTTGGGTTTTCAAGCAAAACACTCCCCAATGCATCACTAAACCAAGGCAAGAAGAAAAATGACTATGGAATTTATACACTTTCCAAAGAAAAACAGCATACCGAAATGGTCATGAGATTTGCTAATCTTGAGAAGCGTCGTTTGGAGAGTTTCAAAGGACCTGAAGACAGCTCTATGTCTGGGTTATTTACTTACTCAAACACTCAGCCATTCATCTCTAAGAAGATTGGTAATAGGTATGAAGGCCCTGAGGTCTTAGACCAGACTCAGTTCCTGAGATCCTAGTAGGCCCTCAAAGTCGGAGAAGTTGCTTATTACCTAGACTTACTCACACAACCTTTCTTCTGAAAATTGTCTAAGGGTCTCAGGGAAGGTCGAGCAACTGGGTTATTTCCGCAGATTCCAGACTTTTAAACTACTTCAAGACACGAGTTTTGAGATAATAATAGATCCTCAAAGTCAGTACTATTTAATGGAATTTATAAAAGCCTATAGCTATGACAAAATTGTCTGTTATCGATTCATCAATTTTGATTATAAAAAGTTGTTGTAAAGGCTCGAATTTCTGACCAGATCTGTGGTGATTTTCAAGCAATTTCGATGCCATTCTATATTTCCAAAGATTTTCACAAAATCTGTACCAGATGGGTTCTCATTGGGTCTCTTTGACTGACCTTGATTCAGTCTAAGTTTCTTGGAGTTCTCATTGGTTTTATCTTCCATATTCCAAGGTTTATCCCAAACATATTCAATTTTTGAGGAATATTCAAACCTTTCTCTCTCGGGTCTTTCTCAGCCGACATCTATCACAAAAAGTGTATATAATTTTCGTTGATTTTTTGGGTGTGCTTTCGTTTATTATTTCTTTTGAAAATAGAAAGTCTATTTAGTCTTTGTTGTCAACTTTGCTTGTCATTCGACCAAAAAAAAGAGGAGGGAAATATGCTTTAATTTTATGACACTCTTCTTCTTCTACTGCCTCTGCTCTCCCCACTCCCCCTCCTCCCTCTCATAGCGACTAGTTTGTTGTATGTTCTGGGCCTGGTTTATTGAAATATTATGCAAGCAAAGTTGATGAATTTTTAGCCTGGCAATTTTCACTGCAGCAAAGGGACCAGGCATTAAGGCCACCAAAGCAGAAGAAGAAGAAGAAGAAGAAGAAGAGAAAAAACATAGACTTGCCCAATGTTGTCCTGTCATTTTCATTTGCTGGCGCTTCGAAGAGGGGTGAGGTGGGGTGCGGGCAGGGGTCGGAGTAAAGAAAATGGCTATTGTATCAGGTGCACAAGAAAAAAGACAACAACAGCAGCAACAAAATAAATATATATGTATTAAAATGGCAATTGAGAATTTGTGATGAGCTTGTTGGCAGCAAAATGTTCGCTGGCTCGAATTCTCAGTGTCTCGTTTTTTTTTTTTTCTTTTTGTCTTGGTTTTTTGGCCACCCTCTTGAAAACTGTCAAGTTATTGTTGTTGTTGTTCGCCTTCTCTAGACTCGATGTCGAGGGAGCATTTTAATTATTCAACATTGTTGACAAAGTTTCAACTACGGTTTGGCGGTGGAAATCTCTCTTACTCCTTCAACTCCGCCTCCGCCTCCGCCAGCTTTCCTACTCTCTCATTTCCTGCTGCTGGCAAATGCTCGACAATGGCAGGTTGGCCGGATTGCTATATAAGCAGACAGCCGTGGCAACAGCAACAACAAGGATAACAACAAAATATGATTTGCTGCTTGAGCAGTCAAAAGTTCGCCACACACACACACACACACGGAGGGCTCAGCCTGTTGACAATCAAAAGCTGCCAAAATTCCCCACCCAACAAATTTTGAACTCTGTGTAGGTGTGTGTGCGTGTGTGGGTGTGTGTGTGTGGGTGATTTTAAAGATTCATTTTCTTCGGCAATTTTCTTACTTTTTGCCCCAGCTAATTGAAATCATTTGGAACTACATCAGGCAAGAAAATTAGTCAGGTTTCATCAGGGAAATTAAAAATTTTTTTTTATTTTCTTAAAAAAAAAATGCCATTTTCTTTTTCTGAAAAGCTTTTTAAATAAAATCGATAGTTTTTAATCGAAAAAAAATGTATATTTTTTTTTAGTTTTCTTGATCAATTTTTAATGAATGAAAAAGAGGTCGAGCAGCCAGCCAAGCCACTCGGCCATTCCACTCATCACGGCGCATTATCAAGTCAAGCCCTTGGCAAGCAATTTTAAAAATTCCTTTAACAAGCCTCACACAATCGACCAAAAGTCACTCTCTCAAACAAAACAAAAAAAATTCAAGTACAAAAAAAAAAAAAAATGCAACAGTCAGAATGGCCGACGCCCTGGCAAAATGTCTGTCAATCCAACAGGCGAGGCCGGACCAGGCCGGCGACTGCAGCGTTTGTTGGCCCAACGCGCTTCAATAATTCTGTTTGCAGGCAGGACAAAAGAGGCGGACAGAGGGTAGCAATGGGCGTGGCTGGGCTGAGTGGGAAGACGAGCGGATGTGGGCAACTCTTTTTTGGGGCACACATTCTGAGTGGCTTTTGTGGTATTTGACGTGGACTCCGAAAAGACAAAACAAAAGAAAATAGTAAATGCCAACAAAGTGGGCACAATACATTTACACACATACACACACACAAACACACATACAGGCACACATCCTGGCCAGTTGTTTCTGAAAGTTTGGTGGTCTCTTTTTTTTTATTCGCCGGGTTTGCTGTGGGTGAAAAATTACAATGCAATTGTTTGCAATTGGCACTCATTGAGGCCGCACTTTATACACACACACAGAGAAAGAGAGAGTCAGAGACACTTTGGTGGCTGGCTAAAAGTCAACGGCTTCTGGGTGGGTCTGGCAGCCTGGAAAAATCACTTGGTTGGCGTTGGTTGCATTGACTTTTCACGCTCAAATGAATGTGAACAACGTAGCCCTTCCGCTGGCCCCCTCACCCACCCGGCCAACCAAGCCAGGGTAAACGGTCAAAGCCAGAGATTCTTATGGCCATTATCGTCTGACATTATCGATTTAAAATTGCTTAACCATTGTTCGGGGGCAAAGGGGGAGTGGCAATTTTGTTTTTCGTTTTTTTTTTTTTTTATCAACTGTTGCATAATTTTTGGCTTATTGGTGGGTGTGCTGCTTCTTTGCACTTATCGAATAGCCCCCTTCTTCACCTTCTTCACTTGGCTCAATTGGTTCTGGCCTGGGCTGAGCCGTTCTGTTGCCTAACCACAGCTAATTGAATTTGCATGGCAAATCAAGCAAAACTTATACAAAAGTTTCACAGAGAAAGAGAGGGGTGGGTGGGGGGGGTGGAATGAGGTCTTTAGACTTGGCTGAGAAAATTGAGTAACAATCACAATTATGCGGCGCACTCAGAAAGGCAGAGCCAGGGCCAAAGCCGACTTGAATTTTCCAACTTTCAAAGAGGATTGAATTATTTTTTTTAGACTTGCAAAAAAAAAATGAGCAAACTTGTCTTGAAAATGATGGCTAGAAAAAGGCTTAAAAAATTACATTACCAAAGGCATTACGCATTCATAAGACTGGCCCAGCCTCGAGCTGCTTTTAAGTACTCCAAACAGGCAAACAAAAAAAAAAAACAAAAAAATCAAGTAAAATGCTTTTAGCCAAAGTCGAAATGGGTACCTGTGAAACGGCTACTGCCAGGAAATGAATTGTTTCCAAAGGAGTGAATAATTAAAAATAATCATGTTCAGGCAGATTGCGTATACGACATGGTGATTAAGTGCTTAGGAAAACAAAAACAGGCAAATGGCATCGGCAAAAATGCAACTGGCAACTTCAAGTCTTTTTGTCTTCCATTCCGTTTCTCATTTTCTGAGGAAAAAAAAAATATATACACATATGCATATTTAAGCATATCAACCGCGTAAGAAGCAACACTTACAACACACACACACACACACATACACATAAGTGAATGGAACTACAAAACAGTTGTGAGCTACCCCATTCAGGCAGCTGGCAGCTTTGTTCCAGGCCCCAAGGAGACGGCCAAACTGTCTGAGGCCAACAATGAGGCTTTTGTATGCGGCAGAGCGTTTGCCTTTTTTATATTTCACACACACACACACACATGGACATTTGTGTGTGTGCGTGTGTTTGCTTTTTGTATTTCAGACAGTTTGTTTTTGCCTTTTGTTTGTATTGAGTGAAACCAACTCCTCCTCCTCTGCCCACGCATCCACGCGTCCGTTTATATTTTCCGTGATGTTTTTTTTTTCTTCTATTTTTTTTTTTGCCTGCCTCGTTTTCATTTGCGCTTCAAATCTAAGAATAATAGCCGCCTTGATTACATTCACGCCGCTTTATGACAACGAAAAACAGGCAGCTACAACAACAACAACAACGACAACATCAACAAGGACATTAACAATGGGCAAGTCTGTCAGACACTCTGGGCTGATGTGTGGGAAAAAGTCTACACAAACCAACCAACCAACAAAAAGAAACACAGCGAAAAGTGCCAATCAAATTTGGCCTAAAAAAGTTGGACAAAAATAATTGATTTATCAATCAGCACGAAAATCGATAACCCTAGACGATAAGTCTGGGATAAGTTCTCAACTCAAGCTGAAGTCAAATGAATGCCGAGCATATCGATAGCCGAACACTTTGAATACTCTGGGATAGTTTTAGAGTTAAGAGTGAGTCTACAAATTTATTGAATAATCCAATCAATATTCCCATGATTAAGGGCTACCAAGTCTGAGCGATAAGCCGATAACTTAAGTGATAAATTTTTATCGATTTATTTACTTTGGGTTAGTCAAAAAAAAAGTCTAAAGATTCATAAAATAAGACGAATAATATTCTCATATTTAAAGGCTACCAAATCTTAGTGATAACTATATCTTTCGATAGATAACTCAAACGATTTCCCTAGCTCTATTGACCACCTTAACTTTTCAATTATTTAATTTTTAAAAGGTTCCACTTAAATATGTCCAGATCTGCCTTCTGCCATTCAAATAATTTCTTGAATCAACTTTAACTCAATCTTGGCTTAAATCAAATATATCACTGACATAACCTCAAATTATTTCAACTTAACTCAGAGGATTCGTTAGCTTTCGCTTTGATCAAATATTTTTGTTTGGAAATGATTGAGTGGAGTCCACGGTGCCGCAATGAAATTTGTGCCAAAATAAAAAGAGAAATGAAATTAAGTGGCATGCATGGCCAAAGCCACACAAGCTGAGGTCTGAAGATGCCGCAAAAAGGCCAAGCATTGCCAACTCCTGCGAGTTCTTCTTGAGTTTGCCATTTGAACTGTAAGCCCATTTCAAGTGTTAATTGTGTGCGAAGACAACAATGAATATTAGCGAGTCGAGAGAGAGCAAGCAAATCGCAAAACAACTGCTTGACGAGACAGACAAATTTCCTGGTCTGAAGTCATTCGGTTGATTCGGTTGGAGTGATAGTCGAGAGTCTCAAATCGAACAGTAAGTGCAACGAATTTAAGATTTCATGGTAGATTTGGGGCTTTTGCTGGCTTTTGAAAAGCAAAGTCTGTAGTTGATAATGAAATATACGATTCTCTTGCTGGCTTGGCTGCCCTGTTTAGCTCTTAGCAAGGAGCAGGGAAAACGTAACCATGATGGTCATTCAACTATGATTGAGCATTTCAACTTTATGGTTCAGATCTATGTGCCGAAATTTGTATGTTCGGGTGTCTTGATCACGGCTCGTTATGTCTTAAGTAATGCCCATTGTTTTGTGGCACATATCAAGCCCGAGCAGATCACCGTAAGGGCCGGAGAGGCAAACATCTTACCCACCTTCAAGGGTCTTCCGATCTTTGCCCTGATGCGACATCCCAACTATAAGCCGCAACATATGGAGAATGATATAGCCGTGTTGCGAATGCGCCAGCCCATCATGTACTCCAACAAGGTGGGCTATCTGCCGGTGTGCTCAAAAGAGATTGCGACAGGCGAACGTGTTCGCGTTGTCGGCTGGAATACACTCAAGGAGAATGAATCTCTCGCCTATATGCATGTGAATCTGATGAAGCCTGGGGACTGTACCGATTCCCTGAAGAAGAACTTTATTCAAGCACCCCAAGACGTGATCTGTGCCGAGACCCGAGAGAGCCAAAATATTTGCTATGGTCATTCGGGTGCTCCGCTGCTCTTTGATAATGAAGTCTGCGGCATTGTGGCGGCTTTCGCAGAGTGTGGGAGTAACAAGGCCCCATCATATTTTACGGATATTTATGCCAATCGCTTATTCCTATCTAAGGCCATTTTGACTCTGGACTACAAGGCCAAAATGAGCAGTACGAAGCCGCCAAGATCTCGCAGCTAAATTACTTACTTGTCCGAAGTAGAGATAAAAAAGTACAGTTGTGCTTGTGTCTCTCGAAACTCACCTGAAATGCAAAGGAAAAGCACTTAACATTAATACAATTGAAAATGCAAATGGAAATGGAAGTAAAAGAACAAAAATATATAAAAATTGAGTTGCCATTCTTTCTGTTAATTTCAAGCAATCAAAAGGAATTCATTATAAAAGGATGACTTGTTATTTTTACCCTTCTTATGCCGTCTACTCTTACTTTTGCTGTCGGCTGAGCCTTTGGCAACTTCGTGGCAACACTTACAAGTCATTCAATCTTTATCCAATATGAATATGAATAAGATCCTTGCTTTATTCTTAAATCAAATCAAATTAACTTAGCTATTCAATTTGTTCTTAGAATTATTGAAAGAGACAATGAAAAATCAACAATAATCGAATTGTATCAGTTCACTTTACATAAGCTTATGGATCCTATAAGACCAGATCGGTTCAGGTTATATCTCTGACATTATTTAGTCCAATAAACTAAGGCTTCAATTTGAAATAAATTATAGTCCAATACTAGCTCTATCTGATTGTAAGATACCATAGTTCCAAATCGGTTCTAGCCATATCTTTGCAAAGCTTGGCAAAATTTTCTATCTGAATAAATCATGAATGGAAATAAAAGTATGGCTAGTTTCAATTCGATCTGATTGCTAGATCCCACAATTTGTGGCAGCTTTTGTCACCCTTTTTATATTGGTTTCCTTGGCAGGTCCTTCAGGTCTTATTGTTCCCCATTTCATTTCAGTGAGTCAAATCAATTTTCGCTTTACATAAAAATTTTAACAATAGACTGAACAATGCAGCAAATGAATACAGTAAACTTCATATTGAATATGGCGGAGTTGCTGACTCTGCTCTTGTTGTTCTTGAATTCCCAGTGCTTTTGTTCCAGGCTCTTCGAAAATCACAGCACATAACCCATTAACCCAACATTGGCTGTTGCTGCCGTTCTCTGGCTGTCTGGTTGTGTGGTGGGCGGTGGATGGACTCTTTGGGGTAGTCCTTTTCGTTTTGGGTTTTTGAGTTTGCTTTTTGGTTGGCCCACTCAACTATGCATGTGAAATGAACTACAACACAGAAGACTGCCACCAACTTCACAGGCATAACAAAAAAAAAAATTGGGAAAATATAAAAAAAAATAAGCAAAGAGGAAAACGAAACAGAGAGAGAGAGAGAGAAACGATTTTCATACAATTTTGCCCTGTGTTTCTTTGGTGGAAAGGAGAGTTGTCGTCATCGTGGCATCAGCCACCCAAACACAACATTTACATAATGAATTCATATGTTTAATAAAATCTACACGTGAATATGAATATACGCGAGGGCTGGCAATGGCTTTGGGTCTGTGGATCTCTGAAGCTCTGGTTTCAATGGCGGATGGGTTGGATTCGGGGGAATCTTTCAAAGATCCATGGCATACAAAAGGCCACATAAATGCATGAACAGCCAGCGCACAAAAGTATGCAAAAGAAAATCTAAGAGCCAGCTAACCCTCCCTCTACTTCTTCTTCTTCTTCTTCTTCGGTTTTTTTTTTATCATCCCTTTTTGAATAGTTTGACGATGAGGTTGACAGTAGTCAGCTAAGTTGCCGCCAAGCTGTTGACTCTCTTCGGCATATTCAACAGTTCCATTATTCTGGAGGGGGGATGGACTGACTATGGGCAAGAGGGGGAGGACACTTTTTATTTTTTTTTTTGTTTCGAAGGGGTTGCGGTGTTTGTTTGGGCTTAAATTTTATCAACAGAGAATACCGTTCTTTATGTACTTGGTATGGCTGCCGGCAGCCAAATTAAAATCATATTAAATTTGCATATTTTGTCAAAGTGCTCGGGCATTGTTATCGTTATCGTGGCATATATGAAATCAGAACGGTGCAAGGCACTCTGAATTGCCGGCATAAAAAATATAAGTGGAACCTTTTAAAAGAATTACAAAATATTGTATAACACAAAAATTGAAGAATCTCAAAATTAAGCCGGAATTATTGATACTTTTTTTTGTGTTTAAAAGGGAAAAAGTTCGGTTCGAAAATTACCTCATTTTATCGTTGGCCTAAAGAAAAAAAGTTATCGATAGCTTTTAGCTTATGACTGATCTGATCAATCAGGTCAACCATATTTATTATGAGATCCTTAATGAAATCCAGATTGAGCTACCCTCCGACTAGTGCGATCAATAATGCCTAGGTTCTCCTTGACAAGATTATAAATCCATAACCCGTTACCGCTAATTTATAATCGGACCTATCGATAGTTAGATTGAGCTATTCTCTGATTGATCTGATGCCTTGGTTTGCTTAGACAAGATCCGAAATCGATAGCCAGCTTGACCTGATACCATCAACCTCATAAGAGTTATCATGCTCCACAGATCGATAGCTAGATGGTCGAATTGCTTTTTGATTGATCTGAAAAATTCTGTCATTGTTAGACCGGACAAAATCTGTTATCGATCTGATCTAATTAATCGTGGTACGATTGGCCTTGAGACAACATCTGATCGTTGAAATGGTGGACCTCTCAGCTTTAGTATAATGATTGACTGGTTACCTTCAGGTTAGTCTGATTAGCTTACCTTCTGACTGACTCGATTAATCTGTTATCGTTAGCCATACTGAGTTATCTTCTGACTAATCTGATCAGATTTGTCATTGTTCACCTATTGCCGAAACCCTGATTGGTGTGATAAGTCGCATCAACAATTTCGAGACCTGCCTAGAATTTTCAATAACCAGCTATCGATATTAATTTACAAAACAGTTTGAATAGACTGTACCCAAAAAAAAAAATATATAAATCAAGGCAGAGCACAAACAATTGCACCGAAAATTGTTCAACCGATTTAAACAATAAATTTGTTTTCTTTTTGACAACTTTCAAGACCACAAAACTCTTGGAAAAAGTTTAAATGACCCAATTTTCCAAAAATATAAACAAGACAAACCAAGAAGAAGAAGAAGCATAAACAAAAAAATTCCAAAGACTAATGGGAGTGAGAGTGGGAGTGGAATTGTGAGAGAGGCCAATGAATTTTTCCTGAGCCTTTGGAAAAGAAAAAAAGAAAAAACGTCAGACCCAAATTCGGTAAAGTCGAAACAAAAGAAGAAAACTCATTTTGACACTGCGGTTGTGAGAATGGTCAAAAATACGGTCCACTAACAAACTGACAAAAAGTCGGTCAAAACACACACACACACACACACACACACACATAGACCTGAATGTATCTAAACAATCTGCCTGTCTTGTCCAATTGGCAATTGTGATAAATTGTACTTTTAAGCAATTTGAAGGTTCAAAAAAAAAGCGAAAAAAGAATGAAATCATTTTTTCTTCTTCTTTTTTTTTGGGTTGGTCAGCAAGTTGAAGAAGAAGAAATGTTGAAACTACTTTACTAATAATGCCTCAATTGTGCTTCATTTGTGGGCCTGGGCCGAGTCAAAAAGCCAAAAGGAATTCACTGGGGGAGGCGGAGGAGTGGGAGTGGGTCAGCACATGTGAGAAAGGACATTACCCTAGTTAAGCGGCTCAGTAGAGGAATCCTTGGGAACCCAAGACCGAAAAAGAAAAGCCCGATTTGGTCATCTGTTTTTTTTTTTAGCTTTTTCTATTTTGCTTTGCCTTTTTCTTTGGCTATTTTGACTGCTTTGTTTTTGGTATCTTGAGTATTAATCCTAATTGAAGGGAAATCCCTTGATGGACACGCACACACCTACACACACACATACACACACACAGGCTCCCTTTGGGGCAACCCTTTTTTTTCAGGGAGACGGAGGGCGTAGCTGGTTGTTGTAATTTTTTTTCCACTCTGTTTTCTTTTTAGTTCGTTAGTTTCCTGTCATTTTATGGGCTACTCCTACTCTTCTTCTTGTTCCAGCCAGGACCAGAACTGCCTCAGCTCCCTTGGAGTATGATGACCTTTCCTATTCGATAGATGGCCCAAACATGTGACACAAGATAAATGCTTGGGCTACTCTGAATTAGCCTCTGATTTAAGGGATATCCCGGACCCACTCCTCCCCCCACCATTCTCAAATTCTTCAAAGATTTTCACACATTTTACTTTGAACAAGCCAAGACCAAATTGGTCACTATATAACTGGAAAATATTCGGCCATATAATTATACAGACAAAGCACACACACACACACACACACAGGCAAACTCAGGTAGCTTAAAAGTGGGTCTCATTTTGCTCTCTCATTGAATGAATGAAAAGTAAAAGTTAAAAAGGCAAACAACAAAGAAACGACAAACAGCCAAGTAAACAGAGAGAAAAAAAATAAATAAATAAAAGAAAGAAAAACAAACGGTTGGGGGGAAGAGTGAAGTGAGGCGATGGGGAAAAAAATGGGCAAATAGACATTTAATGATTCCCCATTGTCATTACATAAAGGTGACTTATAAAAACATTATTTCACACACACACACACACACACATGCGTGCTCAGACACACACATATTTGTCAAGACATGCGAGTGTGTGTGTGTGTCTGTGTGTGTGCCTTTTTGTGACGACTAACGAGCACTTTGGGCATAGCCAACCGACGACATATTAAGGCACTCACACACACACACACACACATAGACAGCTCAAACAGGGTGTGATAAGAGTCCTCCTGCCTGGGTAAATTATCTATAAATTTTTGTCACTTAATTTTATCAAAATTCCTTTCCAATTCAGACAGATTTGAAAGGCTCGAAAAACAGAGTATCAGAGTATCAGATTCGTATGACTCGGAAAGCAAAAGAGTATCATCTCAAAGATTGTCTGAAAATACCAAAGGAACAGGCTAAGTCAAAGTCAGCTTGGGTTTGGTTTAAAAAAGAAATTTCTTTCAGATTTTCTAGGAAATTGTCAAAAAAATATTTTGGAGAAAAACTTGATAAAAAATAAAAAAAATTTTGCTGCCAAAAGGATTCGGAAATTCTGGGTGAAAACACCCTGTTTTCGCACAATTTTTCTGTGAATTTTTACTCTATAATTTTGAGTTTGATTTTCTGATTTTTCGAGTGTTGTCAGTCCCACTAATTAGGGTTATTTTTGTGTGCCAAATAAACCAAAAAATGGCCAGTATAATAGACCCCTATAAATTATAGAGCAGATGCAGCCAGACAAGCCCAGACATGTTAGCTGCTTAAGTACAGTCCCGCAATTGGCGGAATAAGCTCGGTTTTGTTTATTAAATTTCTCAAGTCGAATTTCCGATTGAGTCTTGAGTGGTCTCATTAAAATCTTAAATAGCAAAAACGCTTCAAGTGGAAAAACTTTCGAGCCACACTTAAACCACTTGAAGAGTGGGTGAGAGAGAGCTCTACCAAAAGATGTCTGCGCCCCCAAAATCAGAGTCGCTACCAAAAAAACAACAAAACCAAAATCAAGCAGAAGCACAAAGTTTATCACGACCACAAGAAATGGTTTTTGTTTTTCTTCTTGTCCCCAATTCGATTTAAGTTCTTTTGCATTGCTAAAGAGACACGACAAGCCAAAAAAAAAGGACTCTAAGAATTTCGTCCTTGTGGCTGGCGTCTTCATTTATTGCTGTGCCGGCATTTCCATTTCGTCGGCTATCATTGCGAGTGTTCCAGGCACGCGGGCGTTTATATTCCTTGTCTAATTTTCGGGGCGTGTTTATGACAAATTGGTTGGTTGGTTGGTTGGTTGGTTGGTTGCTTTGGCTGATGACGACAAGCCAAACATTGGGCGATTGCGTTATCGAAAGAAAGATTTTTTGCGGTTTTCCGAGCGATTTCCTAGCTGATTTTTCAATAAGCACTTTAAAGTTGAAGCACTTTAACTCTGGCAAGGCGAGCCAAGCCGGAAGCAGCCAGCCCAAAACCAAACAATGAAATGTCCGCATATTTTGCACATTATTCAAATTGTTATTATGCACGCGCCAAAAACGAGAACAACAACAAAAATATGTATAAAAATAAATAAAAATAAGCTAAGCCAACAAATAAGAGGGGACCGGGTGTGGTGGGGTGGGGTTATGCCTGAAAAGTATGCCACAGCCATTATGGCAGCCACAAATGTATTGCAGCAAACGGGAATGGCCTGGCGGTGGCAGTCGGCAGTCGGCAGCCAGTAGAGGCGCCACCGTTGTTGGCAACGGCAATGCGACAACAGAAAAAGAAATCAGGTGCACACTCACACACACACACACATACACGCACACAGAGTCATGTGGCATAACCACAGCCGTTTCGCCTGTTATTGACCGCCCCAAAGTATGCAGTCGCCAGGTTTTGTATTCCCCTATATTTTTTTTTCTTTCTTTTCTTTCTTTCTATGGCAGAAACACACGCACTCCAGCTAGCTGCACACGTTGCACACGTTGAACGGGGCACGTGTCGAGTTCATTATCGCTAATAAAATGCAACCCAAACTAACGGTTATCCCGCTCCCCTTGCAGCCCGCACACCCTTTTACAATTGCGCCTTTCAATAGCAAATAAGCAGCCATATGTGGGTACAACTTAATGGCAGACACAGTGGCGCCATCTACGCAACCAGAAGCTACAAAAATTCAAAGGAATTTAAAAAAAAAAAGTGAATAGAAAAATTTGCAAGCTCTGTGAAAAATATTTAAAGAAAATCTTTTCTGCGAAGTCTTTAGAAAGCCGTAAAGGATTGAGAAGCAAGTGAAGGAAGTCACGGGGTAAGATACGTCAGATACAGATACTTATCTCATGCTTAAGAGAAAGCAATGAGTCTTAGGGATCCTGGGCATATAAGTTGAAGGCTCTGATATAGGACGGAGATAAAACAGATACTGTTTGCCATATAGTGACTTGGATTCCAAGATTTCGAAATTAAAGAAATAAATAAAAAATTTCTCATAACAAAAGGTGCTTTTCCATATAAAGATATCTTAGGATTCCGAAAAATAATTTAAGCTCCTAAGCTCCATTGTAAAGGGTTCGATCGAAACTATAATGACAAAGTTTCCTCAATCAAGGAATCGCAACTTAGGATTCTAGCCCAAAGATACTAAAGCGACTTAAGGGATCTCCATCTCACGATTTTGTCATAAGGATTCTGAGAGACTTATTGAGTTCCAAAACTTAAGTTGTAAGAGCTTAGATATCTCAGAGACTCAGACTCCAAGTGAGTCTATAAATTCTTGAGATTCCCTCAAAATATTCACGGATCAAAATTCCTTTGAATCAAAGAAGAAACTCTGAATCCGATTATAAGCTTTCTGGTTTTCAAATTATTTAAAGAATTTGATAGATTCCTTGGCATTGCGAAACCACTGTGGCCTCGGGATTTTCGGGTACCGGGGCTTGTCATTGTTTATTGTTGAGCTCGTTTGGTCGCATTTTGGGCTTTAATAGACGTCTGCACCGACAATAAACGGGAGCCTGTGTGTTTGTGTTCAGGTATTGTTTGCACTTGCTACCTCTAAAATAAACCCGAGCGCACACACAGACAAGTCTATGGAATGCATAGAACATGCATTCAAGGGAGCTTGCCCAGGAGGAGGAGGAGGAGGAGTGGATATTAGAGGTTTCCGCGGTTTCAAATTGCGTGCCAATGCTAAGTTATTGACAGGCTGAAATGCAGGGAAACCCATGAAACTGTAACTGCAGTCAGCGTGATTAAAATTCCAGCGTCCAGAAAAATATTTGCATTGGCATTTCTCTAATGTTTCCACACATTTTTTTTCTTCTGTTTGTTTCCTTTTTTTTTGCAGAAAATGTGAAACTTTGTCGGGGCTTTGGGGCATTACAAATTTAAATTATATACGCAAACTTGTCGCATATTATTTATGACTGGCGTACAAACAAAAATCAAAACCACAACAGCATAAAGACAGAGAGTGAGAGAGAGAGTAGAACAGAGTCAAAGAGACCGAAAGGGATGGCTTAAAAATGTTAAGCAAGCATACATTTGGGAAGGTCCTGAAGGTGCTGCCGCGACCACACGCTGTTTGGACTTTAACCCTCTGGGCTTTTCGGGGGCCTAGACTCAAGATTTATGGCTTTGCGGCAGCAAAGCAAGCCAACGGCCAGTGTGGCCACGGCCAACTTGTGACAATGTCAGTTCAGCCCCAACCAACATATTTCCTATTCTAAACTCCGAATGGCTTCAAGTGTTTGCGCCACATCTGGTTTAATTTTATAGTCTTTTCGTCTGACACTTTATCGCACTTAACATAATACTGAAAACTATTTGGCATAAACCAACAGCTCAACTTGACAAGGGCAACCAGAATAAACCTTTCAAGAAATATCAAAAAAAATATCTGCAATTGGTCAAAGGAATTTCTTCTTATCATTCAAAACTAAAGAGAATTACATAAATATTTCGGTAAGACTTACGCAAAAACTTTAAAAATTCTAGATCATACTTATAACGGTATTTTGGTTTAAGATTTTTACCATGATTGTAAGAGTCAGGGAGACTTTAAGGTAAGACTATAATTATCAGATTAATAGAGTTCCCAAAGATTGTCTAAGATATTAATTTGGTTTATAGATTATTTCTCAAATATATTTTCAAGACTCTTGGACTTTTATAAAAAAAAAATATTAAAAGAACTTTTGCTGTAATGCTTAGGCTATATAAAATATGGAAGGACTTCCAATGGTCTGGGTAAAATTTGAGATGAAAATATTCGGCTAGATTTCGATAAAGTTAATGAAGTGCTGTATGACTTTTGATGGGATTACAAATTAAGAATTGGTAAGACTTTTGAAAAAATTTCAGGAAATTTCATTAAAGCTTTCATAAACATTTTGGACTTCGCGTTTCGTAGGGGCTATAAAGATATCTCAGGCTATTTATTGAGGTTCCAGGACTTACCTTTCGTAACATATCATCCAGGGAGTCGCCGTCGAGGCCGGCATAATTGTTGTTGAATTGGCTGGAGCAGCTGGAGGAGGTGCTGGTGTAGCGTTTGCGACGGCCCAGAGCCGGCGAGTTGACCAGCGAACTGGGGCCACTTGAACCGTAGCCCAGCTGGGCGGCCATCAGCGGATAGAGCGAGTGTGTATGATGTGTGTTCAAGTGAACGCCGGAGTGGACGCCGGGATGCATGCCCACCACGCCCTGAAGATGGGCTGCGGCTGTGGCCGAGGAGGTAGCCACGCAGCCATTGCAGCAGACAGGCAGGCAGTTCGGCTGATGCTGCTGCTGTTGTTGTTGTTGTTGTGTCTGCTGTTGCTGCTGACGGACTGCAGCCAAGGGAGAGGGCGGAGCCGTGTGATGCAGCTGGTGATGATGATGATGGTGGTGATGGAGGAAGGCCGCAGCAGCCGCCGCATGCTTGGCCGGCGAAGCTGTGCCCGAGGAGCTGGGGGTGACCGGGGCCGTGGTGGTCTCCAGCACAGTGGTCTCCAGGACAGTGGCCACCGTCACTGCGACAGCCGTGGTCGAGCTGATTGAGGGGGGCCCCGATGGGGGCGTCATTTCGCCGGGCGAGTGTCCACTCTGGCGCAGATGCTTCTGCTGGGCTTCCGTGGCACTGGACCGGGTGACCGTATCCATTTCACTGAATCTTTGCTCTTGTTTAACTTGAATTGTTTCTGTCTGTTTTTTTTGTTGTATTTCTTTTTTCAATTTGGCACTCGAGTTTTACAGTTTTTGGGCCAGTTCATTGCGAGATTTTAGGCGCACCGGCATGGCGGCCGCCATTTTGGCTAGATAAATTTTTTTAAATTTCTTTTTCGACTCCTCTCAATTCCGCAGCTAAATTATAAATGTCGAAATTTTTTAAGAAAAAACTTACAAAAAAAAAAAGGTTTACTGCATAATTTTCTACCCACTCTGCAGAGTGTCTCGGCTCTTGTCTATTTTGTCTGGATAAATTTATTTATGTTTTTCATTTTTTCATTATGTTTTTTTTTTGTTTTTTTTTTTTTGTTCTTCCCACTGCAATTGTTTTAAAATGCATTGGGCCGGGTGCTTTTAGGCCTGCCGGAACCCATTAAACTGCCAGGTCCGAATGATTAATAACCCAAAGAGGGAATCCGCCCCGGCTGGGCTCTCGCCAGTTCAGCCAGTTCCGAGTTAACCGCACCCAAACAGATTGTTGTCATTTGCCATTTGATGGCAATCAAATGAAAAATGCCATAAAGTGAATAATGCAAACAATTCCACCAAATAAACAAAAATATTTTTATGAAAATAATAAAAATAAATATATATAAAAAATAAAATCTATATAATTTAAATGAAGCACTCAGACAGATACAGTCGGATCGAGGCACTTTTAAGCTAACCAATTTAAATTATTCACAGGATTCGGAATAAGAAAAAAAAACTAAAGCAAAATATTTTAGGTTTATTCGAAAATTTCACCCAGAAAAAAAAAAATTCCATTTGAGTCGTTAAAACTTGAAATTTCGGTCCAGAAATTTTTGCCTGATTTAGCAATAAAAAAGAATTATTTTTTTCCCTTGAAAAACGTAAAATTTGAAGCCTTAGGAAATGTCAGAAATTTCGTCTATGAAATCTATTATTTTCAATATTTAATTTAAACTAGGCTTGAAGTCTAGATCAAACGAAATGATGAGCTCATATTTTAAATTGAAGCTTAACGATTTTGAAAAGACTCTTCTGAATATTTCTGGGATTTATGGTATGGAGAAGTCTTTCTCTAACATCTCAATCTATCCTCTTCCTATCCTCATTAGGAAATTCTTTCTCTAACATCTCAATCTATGCTCTTTCTATCCTCATTAAAGAATTCTTTCTCAAACATCTCAATCTATCCTCTTTCTATCCTCAGATATCATATGACTTAAGTTCTTTCATAGATCTGATAACTCTTCTTTTTGTCTTCTGAAATACTCTCCTAACTATTTTCTATAAGTTTACTAATATTTTATTTCCTTGAGAAATACCTTTTCTCAAATTTTGATTGCTTTAAGAGACCTACGATAGCCAGAGGAGTCTTTTCTAAAAACTATTTTCTGGATTTCTAAAAGCTCGAGGAATTTTCCTCTTGATATTTTCTGGAATTTGGATTGCCCTGAAATTTCTTGAGAAATTCTAATTTCTAATCGATTTCTAATTGTTGACCATTTTCTTCTTGAGATTTATTCTCGATCCCACAAAAAAAAAAAAAAAAAAATGTATTTTAATTTTTGTGCTATTGAAAGCTTTTCAGATTCCGCTTCTTTTCATTCCACAAATCCGCTAAATATGCAATGTATAAATACATTATATATATATATATATTTTTTTTCAGCAGCCACCGCCTTTGGGGACCTCTGTTCCGCAACCCCTCCACGGTGGCTTTGATGGCACTCACGCCCGGCCAGACGGGTCAGCCATTGCAATTTACAACAAGCAGCAATCAATTCCAGAGCATAAATAACTCAATTTCTAAAAGCACGAGAAGCCCTGGCAGGAGCCAGGGATAGGGAGAGAATGGCCAATTTGTTGGCAACGAATAAATCTGGCTCACACCTAGGGCAAGTCTTGGCCTTTAATTCGTAGCATTTGGCTTGCTGACTTGGCAGTCGTCAGTGCTAATTAGACGACGTTTAAAATGTCCTTTCAGGACACAAAGTCTTTTTTGTATGTGATTCGATTGGAATCGAGGCGAAACATGATTTAAAATTATCCACATCTCGTGTGAGGGTGCGAAAACTGACCGGAGAGACTGAAAGTGCTGGCCAAACTCTCTTTTGCCCAGGCCCCGGCAATTTCTAAACGCTTCATGTTTCCATGTTTCCTCTGCCTTGCACTGACTTTGTCGGGATATTGTTTTTTGGGGGAGATGCGGGCGGAACTAAAGTAAAAATCACACTAGAGAGACCGGCCAAAGAAACCCGAACCCAGGCCAGCTAGACAGTCCAGCAAACCAGCAAGCCAGCAAACCAGTCAACCAGTCAACCAGCAGCAAAAGAAATACACCAAAGTGCCAGACGACATATAAACGATATGATGGCTCTTGGTCAAGGAGTGCAAGGCGGTACTGAGTAGGTGGTGGTGGGATCAGAGAGAGTCCAAGGGACTCACTGGTTGGAGTTGATGGTTATGGAAGACAGCATGTCTCATGTTTGCCAGGGCTATTTTGTATTTGTTATTGTTGTTGCTGTTGTTGTTGTTGTTGTATATATAGATAACTGCCCGGCCAGGCCATGTGTGCAAGTTGAAGTTTGTATCGTCCATTTAACAATGTGTGCCACAATGCATGATGATGATACTCAGCAACAAAGACAACAACAACAACAACAACAACAACAGCAACAGAAACAAAAGCAACAATAATAATCATATAGAAGGGCGAGGTCTACTTATTAAGTTTCGAGTCTCTGGAACTCAGAGGAACCCTTCTACTTAAGTTCAAGAAATTTGAGAAATAAATTAAACTTTCAAATCTCAAGACCCCTGCATCTTATGACTAGGAGAGTTTTGTAAGATTCAAGGAATCCTCTCTTTGGGATATTTTTGAAATCTTGAAAAAAAAATTATTTAAATTGCCCTCGTAAAATAATCGTAGGAGACATGTTAAGCATGCGTGTGAGTGTATGTGTGTGTGTGTGTGTGTGTGTGTGTGGCAGACATTGGCCAACAGTTAGCTATTTGTTGTTGTTGTTGTTATTGTAAGGACACGCCGTTTTGGAATCTATATGGGCAACCATAATTCACTAGAGATAATATACATATGTCTGGCTGCCAGGCTGCCTCACTGCCTGACTGCCTCACTGCCAGGCCGCCCTGACTCCTGCTGGCCAGCAAGCCCGGCTCCCCCTTAGCCAGGCCCCGTCTCGGCTTGGCTCGGCCAGACTGGTTGGGTTGTTTTGCCTGCTTTACTGCCTCTGTCGGTGTTTTGGTGGGTCAGCTCTCCGGCTCGGTCTTCTTGGTCTTTGGCCCAAGTCGAGTTCCACTAACTAACAACAGACACAACAAACTCGGCCGACAAGACAAGGCAAGACGAGTGCATGCAATTTACACACACACACACACACACACACACACACACACGCATGTGTGGGTAAAATTAATGGCCATCTGCTTTGACTTAAACTTGATGAAGAAGACGAAGGCGACAAAAGGAAGGTGAAGCGGCCAAGGGAACTCAAATCAAAAAAATAAAAAAAAAAAATGGAAAAAATTTTTAAATTAAAATAAAGCAAAATAAAATGTCAAAAGACTTAGAACAAATTTATAAATTTTCCATTCAAATAAATAAAACGAGGCCAAACAAAATTTGAGTTGGCAATGAAATTTAAAGCAAAAATTTTTAAGAAAATTTAAAAAGGAAAAATTACAAATTTATAAAAAAAAAAATTAAACTCTTAAAATAAATTTTTGGGAATTTCCAAAATTGTTGAAGAATTTTTTTTACACTTTTTTATTTTTGAAAAATTATGACTCGAAAATAATTTGAAATTCACAAAAAAAAAAAAATCAGCTTTAAGACATAAATTTGGCATGTTTCTTCTTCTTCTTTAATTTCATTTTAAATCAAATATTTACACAGTTAGGGAAAAAATAAATTAAAAAACATCTTCTTATTCTGCTTGAGCTTGGCGCAGACAAGTTTCCTTCTTCTTCTTCTTCTTGCTGTTGTTGTTCATTACACATAATTTCACTGAAAAATTCATCAAATATGCTTTTGCGTGTGTGTGTGTGTGTGTTTGCTTCGTTGCGCCAAAAATTATGCTACACGCACAGAGACCAAAAAAAAAAAAAAAGAAAAGAAGTAGAAGAAGGCAAACCGACAAAACAGAAAACAGCCCACAAAATGAAAAGCAAACAAACCAAAACGCATTGTCAGCATGAGAAGGCAAGACGAGACCAAAACCAAAAACCAAAAAAAAAAAAAAAAAAAAAAAGTACAGAAAATAAATAAACAGAAAACATAAAACAAAACACTAAAAAAAAAAACTCATGATAGATATTTATTTATTTATTTATTTTTTTGTTATGCCAAAAGATATTCACACAGACACAAATAGCAAGAGACACGACCGAATGCCTGGGCAAGTGTGCGGTGGGAGGGGGGTGGGAGTTTGGCAAAAGGTGGGGAGAAAACACTTTGTCTGCCGGACTAAAACTGTCTCCCATTTGATGGAAAACGTTTCTAACAACAACTGAATAACCGTTATGATTATTACAAGTGAGCGAATGTGTGACCGTGTGTGTGTGTGTGTGTGAGTGTGTGTTTATTTTTATTTTGAAAAATGAGAAAGGAAAAAAATAATAATAATTCTTTTTATTCTAAGAAACACTTTTTGCCCACAACAAATCTGGGTAAAAAATTATGCAGATTTTTTTTTTTGTTTTTTTTAATTTTTCTAATAAATCAAAAATCATAACTCACTTTCCACTGGGCAATTTGTAAATTTGTGTTATTTTTAGATTTCACTTTTTCAAGCATCACCAAAAAAAAATATATAAACTTTTGTATGAAATGGCAACCGTTTCTTTATTTATTTATTTGTCGACTAAAACGCGCAAAATGTCAACGTCAACATGAACAAACACGCTGAACGCTGAATAACTTCGAATAACGGTAACACGGTAAATCAACGTACAACGTACATCGAACTGAACTGAACAGAACCGAACAGAACAGAACAGGCAGCAACGCCGTCAAGCACGCAACGCGTTACGCAGCCAAAGACAAACTGATTGCCGTGTGCCGTGCCATGGTTGTGATTTACCGACACCAACGACAAAGCGACGGCGACGGCAACAGCACACACACACACACACACACACACACATATACACACAGCTGCATAGACGAGCACAACAAGGAAACGACAACGAAGTGAATACGCGAAGCCCACAAAACGAAAGGCAAAAAGGCAGAAACTGAAACAGAGACCGAAACACAGGCAAAGTAACAGGAACCCGCACAGCTGGCACAGAATTCCCTTAGTTGTCTCTTTCTATGTGTGCGTGTGCCAGCGTTTGTGTGTGTGTGTGTGAGTGCGAGTGTGCTGAAAGCAGAACTCTAACTCTGTGTGAAATTTCCCCTTTACATTTAACAGCAGCTGAGAGAATATCGGGTTAGGCCAGCTCGGCTGCTGCGTCACTCTTCGGGCTTACACCTTGGCAGAGCTTTTTCTTTTTTTGCTCAATTTTATTCAAGTTTTTATTTTACTTAATTTTTATTATTATTTTTTTATTTAAATAGAATATAATTTTTATTTATTTATTTTTTTTTAATTTTGCATATTTTTTTGCCTTAATTTTTTCTGCCTTTATTTTTGTCTTTTGTTTTTTTTTTTAATTTTTAAAAATATTTTTTACCTTTAAAATTTATATTAATTTCCCATATAATTTCAACAAATCTGATATAAAATTTTTGTTACATTTTTTTTTTAAATAAAATTCGAATTTTTTCTAATCTAATTCGAATTTTTGATATGAAAACAAAGACTCTCTGCCAACCCATAAGCTGCTTCAGTTAGGGTATAAGAAAATTCCCTTTATTCGCAAATACCAGCAAATTACAAATTTCCCAAAACGGGATATTTTGCTTTTGGAGCTATTCCTGGAAGGCAGCAAAAGTGAAGAGGGCAGGGGCAGGGGCAGCGGCGACGTCGGCATCGTCAGCAGATGTCAGGCCGTTTTTTGTGTTTACCTTCTTCAGTCCCTTGCTTCGCAGCAGCAGCAGCAGGAGAGAGAGCGAGCTCAACTCACCGTTGCCCGAATCATCTCATCTCACCTTATCACTAACACACACACGCACACACCCACTTATACACATAGCTGGAGCTGCCAGGCAGTGTGTGCGTGTAGCATACTTTTCTGCGCTGATTGTGTACATTTTAAAGAGACGAGCCGAAAACAAGAGAATATTCAAGTTTAAAGACTTGCAAAAGATGACGGCATCTCGGCTCGAGCAACAACAACAACTACGCGAATCACAATGATTCCTTTTTTTCCTGGTTCCTTTTTTTTATACTTTCTTTTTGGGCTGAGTCGTTTGCACTTTTGCTTTGTGACCTGTCGAGGTGCTCAGTCGTTGTCGTCATCGTCATCATCTTTCGCACTATTACAGGCAGTTGCGAGACTCAAAAGCGCAGAGTGGTTGCGCGGGGGGCTAAGAGTTTAAGCTCGACGGTGGAAAATGCCGCGAACATGTTTGTATTTGAATTTTAAATTAAATGTCGACAATGGTGAGGCCGGGCCGGGGGGTGACTAGCAAGGTGTAAGCATGTGTGTGTAGGCTTTGATGACGACAACACGTCAGCATCATCTGGTTTGCTGGGACAAAGGCGGGGGAGGGGGGCGGCCTAACATTTTGCCTTCTTTAAGTCTATTGATTTTCGGTTGGACGAATTTTGACCTTTTTCAAGGAAAGGCCAAAACACTCTCTGGCCAAGGAGGCAGCGGCAGCAGAGAGCACGGAATAGTAGAAAATATGCCCAGAGCCATGTCAACGCCACAGCCACATCCGTATCCGCATTTGAAACCAAAAAAAAAAAAAGAAAGAAAAGCAGAAACTGTTTTGTCCTTTTTCTCATTCGGAATTGTGGGGCACCACCAGCCGAGCCGATTCGAGCTGGTTGACTCTGGGCGGCTGTTTGATTAGTAAACCAAAACTGTGTGCTTTTTGCATGTGGCACCTCTGCCAAGCCCCCCATAAATTCACCCGTTGCCCACACCATTTCATCACTTTCGCCGCATGAAGCTGCTTGCACCTTCTGGAGGCTCAGCTGGCAGCTGTCAACAATGTGTGCGTGTGTGTGTGTGTGTGTGTGTGGCAACTCAAAGCCATTTTAACAACGGGGGGCATGCCACACACACACACACACTCACACAATTACAAGCTTGCATACTCCTAAATATTCAAAACAAATCAGGAGCCTCTTGAGCAAACCTAACGACTTTTTTATACTGTTTTTTTTTTTCTAACAAAAAAAATAAAATAATTTTAAATTAATAAATTTTTTTTTTTTTTTAATTAATTTTATTCTATTTTATTTCTTTGATTACTTTGAGATTTATAAAAATTTTTATTTTAATTTAAAATATATTTGGATATTTTTTTATTTAAATTTTTTTATTTTCTTAAGTTTCTTTAAATTGTCTAAGAATTTTTTTATTGAACTTTTCTTAAATTTGGTAAAATTTTCTAACCTCAAAATATTTCCGCAGTCTCTTTCATTTACAATTTCATCAACTTAAACTCAAAAAGAGTATAAATATTTTTAGGGAAAATTGTCACAAAATCTAAAAGAATTTGAAAGTGTAAAAACCAAGAAATTTTTATATTTTTCTAAAAAAAAAATTGTTTAAATTTTGGACCTCCCAGAGTTTCCTAGGGTTTCACTCATTCTGTAGGATTTTCCAAGCCTGGGAAAATAGTTTTAAGATACAAATTAATTGATTTTTTGATAGATCATCTGGAATCAGTTGAGGGAAATATTCCCAATTAAAATGATGATAAGCCCCAGATTTCTAGAGCAATCACTCCAGTATATCTTCCGTATTTTTCAAACCATACGAAAACTTCCCAGTTAAAAATTCTTTCAAGCTTGATTGACTTTGCTGGGGAAAAATGATGAGAGTTTTCTGAAAAGCTTTGTGAATTTTATCGAGTGGTTTGGGGTCTGAAAGGCTCTCGAAGTGCTTCCGTTTCTTTTGTATTGTGTGAAAGTGTATCCACTTTGGGGCCGTGAGTAGTGTTAATTCCTTTAATATTTTCATTGAGCATATTTTATGACACGGTCATTCTGGATTGTTTCGCTTCGTCGTTGTTGCTGTTGTTGTTTTCATAAAATTTGCCAGAAATATGGCAACTCAAAGCGACTTTCGTTCGGCCAATCCGCTTAATATCATTTTTTGGCATTACCCACACACACACACACACACATACATCTATAACGAAACAGAGTTGAGTGCTCAGTCCAGCCACCTTTCTCCCCTTCCTTTCAGTCTGACGGCAAATGCATTTGACAATACAGTCGCCAGTAAAGTCCAACTGTGTATATGTGTGTGTGTGTGTGTGTGTGTATCCTTGTTACACACGTTAAAACATAAAAGGCTTAAGTACGCTCCAAATCCGCTTAACACACAACTTTACTGCGGTCTGTTTTTTTTTTGTTTTCTTCCCGACATTTGGGGACGAGGGAGAGGGTAGAGGTAGGGAGCCAGTGCCAGGGCGAACAGGAGGTTAATACCCAAAAACTCTGCATTAATTGTACGGGAAAAAGTTTACGTGCATGTTGACAATAAGAATGTTTTATGACACACCAAAACGGAAAAAAAGAAACCAAATCAAAGCAAAATTGCAGCCAAATAAAGAAACCAAATGTTTTTTTCTAAACTTAGAAAATAGTATAGAAATAAGTTTTCTTTATTTTAAGGAAAGATTTTATTTAAAAAGAAATAGTTTTAGAATTCTGGAAACTATAGGAAGAAGCCTTAAGAAAAGTACAGTCAGACCATGATAATTACCATTGCGAAAAAGTATAAAAAAGTACAGTCAGAGCTGATGAACTTTAGGTCGATTTGAGTATCAGAGGAGTAGAAAAAAGTACAGTCATATCCCATGGACTTAAGGGCAATATCAATGACAAAAGAGTACAGTCTGAATTATGCATACAAGTACAGTCAGAGCTGATGAACTTTAAGTCGATTTGAGTATCAGAAGAGTAGAAAAAAGTACAGTCATATCCTATGAATTTAAGGGCAACTTCAATGTCAAAAGAGTAAAGTCAGAAGAGTGCAAAAAAGTACAGTCAGGTCGTATGGTCTAAAGAGCAATGTCAATGTCAAAAGAGTACAGTCTGAATTATGCATACAAGTACAGTCAGAGCCTAGGGACTCTGAGGAAATACTTAACTTTTCCAGGCTCCCAAAATTTAACATGGATGTCAATTTAAAATTTTGAATTGAGTCCTATCGGACCACTACATCATTAGATGCATGAGACTGGCGATGGTTTCGTATATAAATCTGTTTTTTAGGGAATAATCAACATTACATCTGACTACATCGGACTTTCTTGTCTGGTGAAAACCCTGATAGTGACAGCCCTGCTCAGTAACCAATCTTAATCCTTTAGATCCGAATTGGTTATCGTCAATTTGATAATGAGATTTAAATTTGTTCGCGTCTGAACTTGTGCAGGACTCTGATAACTTTCCACCAATCTTGATCTATTAAGATATTTCCGTATAAACTGAAGAGGGCAAGTAAATATTTGGCATTCCATTGTGTCAGGATTACCCATTTCGACTGGGTGGAATCCGAGGTGACTTGTCAAACAAGTTTCGAAATATTTAGTGACAAAGTCTCCGTTGCTGACCCACATTCGGAGAGACCAGGCATCATTTCCATATTGCTGGAGCCCTCTTTGCCCCAGTCTGTTTCCGGCTTAGCCTCAATCCTTTGCCACTTTCGGGGAAATAAATAAAGATGCCAGGCTCAACATATCTCAATAAATAAATAAATAAAAAGGACAAAGCAAAAAAAGAATGAAAAAATGCAAAAAAAAAAAATAGGCAACAAAACAAAAGAAAAGCCTGAAAATGAAAATATTTTTTTGTTTTGAAATATTTATTTGATTTTGTTGCCTCGCTCTAATCCAAAATGTCCTTGTCTCCTCTTTGTTTCCGCTTTGCCATTTTCTCTTTTGTTTTAACATTTTTTTTTCTTAGGCTCAACTTGTTTCTCCTTTTCATTTATGTCGACTAGTTTGAAATTTTTTGGAGCGTGGGCGGCCCGGAAGTGAAATCGTCAGCGCCGTTGTTCTCATTTTCCCTCCGTGACGTTTGGCCTCTTTGTGCATGCATGTTCATGTTCATGCAAGCACAAACAAAACTTGCCTACTTTTCACAGAATTACAAAAAAAAAAAAAGCAAAAAGAATTCACATTTCTTCTGAGGAATATTCCGAGCGATTTAAATTTAACTCAAAACAACTCCGAGAAATTAAGCAAAAAATATAAGATTGTTTCATGCAAAGGCTGGATATTAGTCGGAACCAGCCGGACCTAAATCGGTTCTAGAAATAACTCTTACATTTATTGACTGATCTCTTTCAAATTTGACATACAAGTTTCTCATATAGATTAACGCAAATATGCCGAATTTCATTAGCATCGGAGAACTATATTATATAGCTGCCTTACCAACCTAAATCGGACCTACTTACTGACCAAAAAAGTAAGTAATCTTCGGCACCCCGAAGATAACTTTTCTTTTAACTTTTTTTATTTTAATTTAAATTATAAAATTATTTTTATTTATTTATTTTTTCATCCACTTTCGTACTAGATGATGCCGACTTGGGTCTGCCCAGTAAGACAGAGAGCCACAATAGAAAGAGAGAGGGAGAGTCGGCCAAGGAGGGGAGGAACGGGGAGAGAAGGGAAGTCTAGAAATTATAGTGTTAGTTTGATTTTGGCCAGGGCCAAGAAGCCCAGCAAAGCTGTGGTGCCCTTTGATGCCTGCCAAAAAGTGGGGAGCCTGGCTGAGGCAAGGCAGTTGCTCTGCGAGCGAGAGGGAGAAGGAAAGTGTCGGAAGAGCTGAGAGCATTTTGTATGAGGCATTGTCACGCATAATTAAAATTAAATGCGCTTTTGGGAATAATTCAAATGAATAAACGAGCGTGGCCAACATGTGTGCTGCATACACAAAATGAGTTGTTGACGTTCTCGTTTTGTCGAAGCAGTTACCCCCCACCCTCCTTGCCAGGGGATGCCCGCGAAAATCGAAAGTTCCTTTTTATTTTTTTGGTGGAGAAAACTTTAGAAAAACTTGAGAGAGGCCTAGAAAGAGCAAGCAATTTTGGGGTGGGGCTGGGTTGGTTTGGGTTGTGTCCATTAATTTTGTATTCTCAACCATGAAAAGGAAAAAGTTATCCTGTGTGCGTTTATCAAGGACATTTCCATCTACACATTAAAAGGTTGTCATAAACAGAACAGAGAGACCAAAATTATGTCCTCCAAATTAAAAGTAGAGAGAGACTGGAAAATATTTTAGAAATTCAAATCATCCACATCGTCATCATGACACATGCTCAGGCTCAGGGCTCCCCTTCTCTGGATGGATGAACTTTTCTAAAATGCGTCACGTTTGGAAAACTATGCAATGCATAATTTGGTTTCCCTCATATTTAACACTAATTACAAACAAATTTGAACCTTCCATTATTTTATATTGCATGCCAAAGCCAGAGACATACGACAAACGAGAGACAGAGAGCGAGTGAAAGAGATGGCTAGCGTGAGAGAGCAAACAAGTTGTCGAAAGTTTTCCCTTTTGGCAATTTGGCATCCAACATTGTTCGAGACCGAAAAACAATGCAACTAAACAATTTGTAAAATTTCATCATCAAAAGTCTCAGCAGCGCTCGCAAAATTAAACCCTTTCAAGATTTGCATAAAACTTCGTCAATTCCCAAAAGTCTTGGTCCTGACATATTGACGATAGCAAAAGCTCTTTGCCCTGCCTAAAAAACGATATTGAAACTGTTAACTTTTTGGCAGCATCAAATGATTATTAAGTCTTGAAAATTGTGGAGAATGGCAGGCGACTTTATACAGATTCTCTTGGGATAATTACGTTTATCCTTAATCGTTCAATAATACCAGATATTTTTGGAAAGTCTATATAGTCATGTAAGGCTTGAAAGGTCTTAATCTATTTAGTTGTTAAGTCCTGAGTCCCAACTAATTTTTATGGATTCTCTTGGGATAATTGCGATTATTCTTTATCGTGATTATATAATCAGATATAGCTTGGAAATTAAGAGGGTCTCTTGGAATAATCCATATAGCTGTAAAGTTCTGAATGATATGTGAATCCGGGTCCGAGAGTTTCATATGGTCAGTTAAATATCCTAGGAGTTAGACCATTCCAGGTGTATAATATTAAGGTAAATCTTTCATTAAAGTCTTAGGAAACTCTATATGATTATGTACGCCGAAACAGTAAAGAAATCCGTGGAGATATTATTTGGAAAACTTCTGTATTCCTATGGGAATATCCTATATACTCTATAGGCCTGAATAGTAAGTAAGAATATAAATAATAATGACTAATATAAGTTTTTCTACGAAACATCAAATTCTTTGGGGATTATTCAGAATCTTTAAAAATTTCATAATACCAGAGAATATTTTTGGAGATTTCAAATAGTTCAACAATCCTTAATAGTTGGACAGTGACAGACATATACTTCTAACCTCAGACTTGCACGACTTCCCTCAGCAAATTCTCACTTCTCACCCACTTCAAGATCTTTCAAGATATGATTTATATTGCATTTTTATTCCACATAAATTTCAGGCTTAAAACGATCCGAAATTTTGGATCCTTTAAGAAAATATACTTTTTTCAAGCAGTGGGTCTCTCTTGTTATTTAAACAAAATATTTCTTTGAATTTGATTGTCTGGGGTATCAATAAATTTTCTGTCTCTTTGGCTCGAGTGATCCTTTGATTTAAGACAATATCTATTTGGTATGCTTTGGTGTGCGTGTGTGTGTTAAAAAGCCACGCCTAGTCATAAAACAAAGCCCGAGTAAAAAGGGAGAGCGGATTTTCTAAAATGATATCAGCCTAGAGAAATGACAGCATCAAAGATACACCCACTCGCCTCTACCCCTAGCTCACCCCACCCTCTGCTGTGACTGTGTCTGTGTGTGGCTCATAAACTTTGGCCAAAGGCTGGAACATTTTCAATTTCCCTTAATAGAAAAGGCTAGCCAGGCTGACTGTCAGCCAGGCAGGAACTCGCAGATACAGATACAAATGTATCTATAGCCTAGTTGCAATGGTTTCTTTATATTTTCAATGACTCTGGTGTTGGCCATTGTGAATGTGAATGCGAATGTGTCCGTCTGTGTGTGTGTGTGAGAGAGTTTGTGTCGTTTGCAACTGCGACTTCCGAATGGTGCATTTATCAACATTTGTGCCACTTTGCAACATTGCTGACAGTTGCTGCATGTAAATGAGCCAGCTTTTTTTTCTCTCTCTCTGTTACTCCTCTCATCCCCCTGGAGGAAACAAAGCAACAACAACAACAACAACACCTCTTTCAAACTTATAGGCCTTTTGTTTTGCCCAGAGACACCCACCTGCCGTGGCCTGCGGAGCGACAACACGAACCAAGCCAAGCCGCGTCGAGTCAAAACAAAACTGCAATGACAGATGTGTTTGTTTGTCCAACTTTTGTCATCCAAAACTGAAATGCTGGTTTGGCTGGTTTTGTTGCGTTCAGGAAATTGAAATGACAGGCTTCAGCGTGTCCGGTCAGTCCAGCCCATGTTGAACCGGGCAACGCTCTAAGCGTTTCCATCAACACATTAGCACACCTTGTACACACCAACTCACTAGAATGATAGAATGATTTGGCCATTTCGAGTATCGGATTGGCTGTGCCTAGCTAGATATATAGTGCTCTCCACATCAAACACAGAAAACCCCTTGATATTGGTCAGGGCTCCATGGAAAACACAATTCCCAAACAATTCAAAGACCATCAAAATCATTTAGTGTCGACCACAAATCGAAAACAGACAGATGTTAAATGTTTGCAAAACAACACGAAACCAGAAACTTTACTCTTTTTTTTTTAGAGAAAATAATGAAAGACTCGCAGAAATCTTTAAAATTTTCGAAATTTAAATAACGTTTTTTTTTCAGAGGAACTTATGAAATATTGTATTACAACAAAAAAGTGGAACAGTTTTACAAGAATTCTGAGTCTAATGAAAAATCAAATTCCGGAAAAGTTCCTGGTATTTAAATTCCATTTGTTCCCTAATGAATTGGGTTCCATTAGATAACTCAATCAGCAAATTCACCTTAACCCTTCATGGAAATAGATGAACTTCAATCAACCAGTCATTCCCTCTTATTCCCAAATTGAATATAGTTTTCAATTCCATTTCATTTTGATTCCAAATCCACCTTGGAAATGAGAAGGAGCCGGAAAGTTCCAGTCAGTTCCATTAGATAACTCAATCAAACCAAATTCACTTTAACTCTTCATGAAAATAGATGAACTTCAATCAAGCAGCCATTCCCACTTAATCCCAAATTGAATATAGTTTTCAATTCCATTTGATTTTGATTGTGGTTCCAGTTCTACCTTGGAAATGAGAAGGAGCCAGAAAGTTCCAGTCAAGATTTCAAAAGATTCCCTTTTACCTCAATTTTATTGGAAAGCTTCTCAGGCAATTCCTATGAACTCAAACATGAAACTAGAATAAAAGTACAGTTTGGAAATGAGAAGGAGCCAGAAAGTTCCAGTCAAGATTTCAAATTGTTTTATTTCATTTCAATTTGATTGAAAACTTTCACAGGTAATTCCTATGGAATGAAACTATGAAACTAGAATAAAAGTACAGTTTGAGTCGGAGTGGAAAGGTATCACAAGGTTTTCTTTTCTTTCAATTCCTTCTGGAAGCTTCTCAAAGCAATCTGAATCCTACCAGCACTCCAGTTTATTCCAAGATGAAAACAAGACAATTGCTTTTATGAATCCACAAAGCTCAACTCTCATAAGATTCCATGGAAAAACTTTGTAACCATTTTAATTTGTAAGCTTTGAGTCTGATATAAGGTTCCCTTGTGTTCCAATACCATTTGATCCTATCAGGAAAATTGAGCCATTTCTCGAATCAATCTTAAAAGTTCGAGACTCATAAATTTCACAAATTTTATTGTTCCAAGCTAAAACAGTTCTCATTCTGGATGGGGGGAGGCCCATTTCTCTGCCCCTGGGTTTGTGGTCTTTCATTTTACATTCTTCGACTTCTTATTTGTCTGCTCGGTCGGTTTGATAGTAATAAACTTGAGTTTTATTGTCGTACAAGAATGTTGCAATATGCCTGGGCCATAATTTCACTTCCTCACATTGTTGCCAAAAAAAAAGAAGAAGAAACAAGTGGCTAGATCGACATCAAAGAGAGGAAAGGAATTCCTTTCATTTGAAAGGGTCTGTTATTTTGTTTTTTTCGTCGGTTGACTTTATGACTTTCGACTCTTCCATATGCAAAAGTGATTAAAAACGAATGCAAATTTGCATTTGATGCGCTTAAAAGATTTTCCAAATGAAATTTTCAGTGACGCTCAAAGTGGTCAATCTTAAATTCATGATGGCCAAATTGAAAGTTCTCTCGAAGCTTCCTCCGAGTAGAGTATTTTATGTGCGCCCTTTTTGTCTGAAATGAAAAATTCATTGCATACTTTTTAAAAGGAAATTATTCCTTGAAATTTTGCGCAAAGTGAAATGTTTTGCTTCCTGTAAATTTCTAATTAAATATTAAAAACTATTTCAAGACATAAGTCAATCCCACTTCCACTCCCACTGTCAGTACCAGTGCAATTCTATTCTAGAACTGGCACAATTTGAATTCATGTAACTGGAAAATAGACAAACGGCAGTCAACAAAATGTCTACTGTCAACTTTTACCGTTGCATAGCAATGAATATAAAGAATTTAAAACAGAACTGAATGGAAGGTGGAAGGTGGGAGAGAAAACAAACAATGCCATAAAGTGGCTCGCAAAATGAGCATTCACAAAAACGCTCACCGAGGTACTTTTCTTTCAGGTAATTCAAAATAAAAAACAAGAAGACGAAGACGAAAAAGAAGAAGCAGTGGAAGAGAGGAGGAGAAATAAAAAAAAAAAAGCATTCAAGGAGTTGATGGAAATTGCATAAATTGTTATGGCATATCACATTCCTTTTGTATGGTTTAAATGTTATTTGAAAAGTTTTTCCATTTCATGAAAAAGTGAATAAAAACGGTAACATTTTTGGACTTGGATTCCAGAGCAAAAGCATTGGGCAAAAAAACAGTCCACATTTTCCAAGAATTCGAAGCATTTGGAGAGATTACTTCCCCAAGAATTCGAGCGAAATCCAGTCGGAAAAAGCTCCTGAGACAATGGCAAAACACAGTTCCCATTTTCCAAGAATTCAAAGATTTTTGAAAGATTATTTCCTTTAGAATTTTATCTAAGTCCAGTCGGAAATAAAGCAATGCTTAAACCATTTGATTTGGGTGAAAAAAGTTTGTATTCTCCAAGAATTCGAAGCACTTTGGAAGATTATTTCCCCTAGAATTATATCCGATCCAGTCGGGAACAAAGGAGCACCTGAATCCAACGATCTGATTTGAGTGAAATTAAGTCTATTTTCCAAGAATTCAAAGTACTTTGAAATATTATTTCGGTTATAATGGAACACTTAATTCCAATACAGAAATTATCTCCTCAGGATTGACAGGATTCGGAATCAAAGGTACCCGGTTTCGTATGTTCCTTGCCAGTATTCCCAGTTAATATTCTGCTGTCGGTTTTCATTTCTTGTCAGTGTTACTGCTTCTATGCCTTTCTTTTTCCCCTTCCTGTTGGCGGCACAATGGGACTCTTGAGTAGGGGGTCTCCATTTGGGAAATGCCTTGTGGATGATTAGTGCAAATGTGTTAATAAGTACAGGAAAAAAATAAAGATGGAAACATGCGCACTCAACTCACCCCTTAGCCATATAACGACATTAATTAGACACACACACACATACGCACACACACACACACACACACCCTCTAATGCATATCTCTTGCTTAATGATGATTTATGAATTCACCATATGAAAATGTTTTGGCGTTGGTCCTCAAAAACATCATGAGCCCAGTCGGATGGCTCGAGACATACAGCACGCAGCAAGGGGCCTTGGGTGGAGGGAATTATCAAACTATAGAGAACCCGACTAGCGGAAGCTGCCCACCGGAAATAGTGCAGCCAGCCCACTCTCTTTTCCCCTCTGCCTCTGGCCTATTCATTATTAGCCTAATTAAGTCATTAGGCATTAGGCCAAATAAAATAAACAAAAAAAAACAGGAGAAACTACCGAGTCAAAGCCCGTCAGTCAAGTTAGTCAAAACTCATTCACAAGTCTCAAGCCAGTGGGTCTCAGTCTCTGTCATCATCATCATTAACCTTATTGGTGTGCCAATCTAATGTGCCGGGAATTGATGCAAAAACTATATGAATTATTAAAATGTATTTATATGTACGTAGACCCATGTGTATGTGTGTGCCACCGGATAGCTTTCATCTCTCGCAACATGAAAATGGAGACTCGCATAAATTAATTACGCTTCAATGATTTTTTATACCATGAATAATGTATGGGTATATCCACATTACCCGTAGAAAATTCTGTAATCATTTTTGCGAAAAAATTTAAGTTTTAAAATTGTCACTCAATGCCGGAAATACTATCAAAGCTTGAGAGACCTTTGGCAAGTTGGCAGTCCTCAAGGTTGACTGAATATTACTGAATAATACTTGATATAATGGTTAGAACTTTCAGTGTGACTGATGGGTTCAAAAAGGGAAACTAAAAAAGTACAGTTGACTCTGATTCCAAAAGTTACCAAGGAATGCTAAAATCTTTCATCGGCTGGGAGCAAAAGCTGTTAAGCTTAAATAGAAAGACAAGAAGAATTGAACTTCAAATAATCTCTAAAGATCTGCAGGGACTCTGAGAATTAAAATCTTGGAAAATCCTTTCGTCGACGAAAAAGAAAGAAGGGCACCTCAAATTTGTCGGAAGTAAGTGGTTTCTTTGACTCACCTTTTCACGCAGCATATCACGTATACGACCCGCTTGGTTCTTGGAACGATGCAGTTCCAATTGAAGTTCTAAGCAGCGTTCCTGCCAATTGATCTAATGGGGAATTGAGAAATTTTTTTTTTTTTGAGATTATAGAAGAATTTTTGGAGAAATGTTTACACTCACCTCCGGCAGGGCTTTGCCATAATTGTTGAGCTGATGCACGTCCAGGTGATCGGTGAGTGTGGAAAAGTGTGGCCAGGGGGCGTCGGGTGCATCAAGAGCGGCCAGCACCGGATTCAGAGTGACCGGCTCGACTTTGGTTGGCTTGGCTGGTATGGGCGGCGGGCGGTTCACACGGCGCGGCATGAGACGAGGGCTATTCGGGGTGGAGGCTGAGACACCGCCTGCCACATGCAACTGGGCCCGGGTCAGAGGCATTTGACCGCTGAAAGAGGTGGCCCGCTTGGTGAGCAACGGCGAGGCATGCAAGGATTGAGAGCCCGAGGCAGGGCCGCTTGAATGATGCGGCTGCTGTTGCTGTTGGAACTGATGCATCGGCGGCAGAGAGCAGATCTGGGGCTGCTGGGCTGGCTGCAGTGTCTGGTTGGCTTGGTGCTGCCAGCGTGGCTGGATGGCCGGGGGCATCGATTGGAAATAATGGGAGGACTGCTGGGCCACGGCAGCTGGGAAGGTATGCAGGTAGTTGCTGCCATCTTGGGGGCGCAGGAAGTAGTTGTGGGTGTGAGTATAGTAAAGCGTCTGGGTGGAGGCTGCCCCCACGCCTCCAACGCCTCCCCCAAATGCCGAGGGTGTGGCTCGGCCTGAGGTTGAGGCCGAGGCGCTCGCCGACGGCGAAGGCGACGAGGAGGCCGATCGCCTTCTCAGCTGCTCTTCTCTTTGTTGCTGTTGCTGTTGCTGCTGCTGTTGCTGTTGTTGTTGTAAATTGGTGAGCGTATCGAAAATTTGCGATAAACGACCCAAAGGCACTTCGTCAGACATTTGGCCGCCCTGTAAAAGAATAAAGCACACCAAGACTTCAGTCAACCAACAAAAACTCATTTCAAATGCAATACTGAATTTCTTGTTGCTGTTGTTGTTATTGTTGTTGTTGTTTTGGTTAATGAGCCTGTCAGTCTAACCAGACAATAGCCATCGAGTTGGCCGTATTCCCCTGGACTCACCAGTTTGCATTTCCAGCAAGACCAAAGGCATTTTACTGGTCTTGGCCAACGGGTTGGTGGGTTGGCAGAGAGAGAGGGGGGACGGGGAGGGGAGGCAACGGACAGTACCTCAGGCTTTAATTGACATTTCCGCTGGCAACTTCGTACCAAAGAGTCGTGATGAATTGCCTACATTTGATTGATTTATGCATTTATCGAAACAGAAATTATATCGAAAAATTCAGTACTCCCAACCTAGCCTGAACCCATTTCAAGCTAATGATTTATTGGATCAAAAGTCGGACTAAATTTTTTTTATTTGAGAATACTATTGAATTCTTTGAAAGGTCAAAATTTGCAAACTCTTAAGGAGCTAATAAAATAAGAGAAAATAGCTCTATATTGATACTTTTTCTCTCCAAATGAATTTGGAGTCGATATCTGAGGAACTATACAGATATATGTATATCAGAAGTTGCATCAAAGAGTTTTAAGAGTTTGATTAGATCTTTCTAAAGTTCTTTTCATTAAGAGAGAGAACTTTAGATTCCGAAATTTCCTACTTATTTTGATACTTTGTGAATATAAGAAATAGTTCTTTGATATTCTCGATTTATGGGAACTCTAAAGATCAAAGTTTTAAGTAAATTGATCTAAAATTAAGCCCAGAAAATTTCAGTATCTCTTCTTGAGCTTTCGACTTGTAGAAATACCAAAAAATTCTAGAATCATGCCCTCCGATATTTCCAAGAAAATACTGTTATTCGTCAACATTTCGACTTCTATTTATTCAGGATTTCAGGATCTTCAAATATCCTATCTTGGGAGTTTGAAGTCTGATCTGCTCAACTTTCGACTAAAAAAATTATAGTCTCAGATCTGTTTGAGGAATACAGAGAATAACATTAAAAATATGCCTTCAGTTTGGTCACAAAATTTACACCTAACAGTTCGGCCAATTGTAGTCGTACGTGACGAGCTCAAAAATAAAAAAAAAAATAAAACAAAGAGAAATTCTGAGCAAACAAAAGAGAGGCCAGAGGCGCTTGTCTGACCAGGCCAACAGGTGCGCTTTTTAGCCACACATCGTCAGGCAGTAACTGAAACGGAGTAACAAAAAAGCATGGCCAGAGTCTGGGCCAAGTCGGTTCGGGACAAAACGAATCTGGGGCGTCGATTGCCATTACGTGCACAAGTTGTTTAATGAAGTGACTTCAACTTGGACAATTGCCATGGTCAGACCAACCAAGACAGAGAGAGAGGGAGAGAAAAGGATAAGCATATATGATACTGGACTCACTAATGGCTAGTGAAAGACACAGTGGAAAAAGTCAAAGATTAAATTGAATATGAGCGTATCAAGTTTGAGGTGCTTTAAATACTCCTTCTTCTTCTCCTTCAACGTTCAAGTGACTCCAAAGTGAAACGGAAGCTATGGGAAAAAGCCAAGTGTGCTTTTGGAAAATTTGTGCTGCTTCACAGAGTTGATGTCCTTTGGCTTAACCAAAACAACTGAATCACACAAGCACATCTATGAATTATATTCGAATCTCGAACTGATTACAATGCCCTGGGAATTGGGGTTAGACAGACAGATTCTGGAAAGACTTTAGGACTTCAGGTTGGTTTTGGTATGCACTCACTTCATTTTGTAAATTTCGATTTAATTCAAGTTGATTGAAATTGAAATTCAAATTTAGTTTTTGATTTGACAAATATGCAGTTCTCTCTCTCTCTCTATCTCTCAAACTCTTTGTGCCTGTCTCTCAGACAAATTCCCAAATGCACTTGAGTTTTCCGAGTGCACTTAATATTTCAAATATTTTGGTCTGGGATTTTTAATTAAAATGTTGTTAGTCAAATAGAGGCATTATGTGATAGCATCTCAAAGATACATTTTACTCAAGCCTTTGATAATTGTTGCAAATTGAGTAATGCTTCCATAAAAACTAAATCAAAAAGTTGGTTGAATATTTTAATAATCGAAAACTAGTTAGATATTAGTTAAATATAAAGATTTTTTTTGCTTTATAAAATTTGTACTTGGACTTAGAAGGTATAGGAGAGACCTCTCTCAATTTTAAAACAGTCCGACTCTAAACTTCGGAAAAGTGTCCTCTAAAAATTTACTAGACTAAACAAAAAAGCTCTCTCACTTTTATATGATATTTTAGAATCCCAACTCTAAAGAATAAGAAGACTTCGTCCTCTAAAGGACCTAAAATAGATACACGATCTTACTAAGCTCGATCGAATAGATACTCAATCTTGCTTATAAAGGAAACCAATAGCTTAGTTTGAGAGAGCTTTGAAAGTCGTAGACCGAACCCAACTCCAGGAAAGCTTCTCTTGAATTCCCTCGGGTTACTCAAAACCACTTCCAATCAAGACAAAAGCCAGAGGTCAACTAAGATCAGAAACGAGAGAACTTGGGACTGGGGGAGTAATTTCCCTCACTCAACTCAGCGACTCCTCTGACTTTAATCCCTGAACTAATCTAATAAGTAAGTAAGAAACCCTTTTTCTTTGCCATATGCAAGGTTCGCAGACATCTGGTAAACAGTCAACTGGAAATGCCAATGAACTCATTAGAATATACGAGGCAATAATTCTTGGCCTTAAATATTGTAAGCAGCTTAACAATATGCAACTTGAGGCTAAACTAAAAGATACAAAGATACACACACCCCCCCAGTATCCGCCAAAGCCCTGTTTGTTGCCAGGCTTATTGTGTGGAGTTGCAAAGGAATTATAAACACACACACACACATGGTTACAAGATACTTTTACTGCTTACTGAGGAATAGTAAATTCTCTCGACTAGGCAAATACAGAGTCGCAGTGAAGTTGAACTAAAAGTTCCTTTAGTTTCTTCGTTTGTTTTTTGGTTTTTTTTTTCCTTTTAGAGTTGATTGTCTCTTATTTGCTCATTGCTTTTCTATAGACTTTCTCCATTTTATTTGGGAATAGGAAAATAGTTGCTAGCAAATATCTTAAAGATACACACAGCACAAATTGTTGTCTTGCCATTGTGGTGCTCCGGTAAGCCCACTCAATTTAGTTGCAATCAAGTGCAGCAGCAGGCAGCATGTGGCAAGTTAATTCAGGGCACTCCCATGCCGCAGATAAACAACTTGAATGTATACCAATTTTTAAGTTTGAATGAAAAGAAACGAGCAACAAAAAATTGAATCTTTCAAAAGCATATTTTCCTTCCTGTCAAAGGGGTCAGGGTCAGTTCATATATCTTTTTCTCTAATCAAATCCAAAAATAAACAAACTATGAAATTGGAAAAGTATCTTTTGCCAACTCGATGAATCTGATGCATTTTCTTTTTACTGTAAACAAAATAATCCAAACATTTTGAGCCGACTCATTTGGTTTGAATTTGGTTCGATCGGTTAAATAATTTGATTCTTTTAGGCAAACCTGGGAAATACTTCAAAATACTTTTTAGGTCTGGAAGAATTAAATTTTATTTTGATTTTTTGAAAGACAATTTTCTAGTTTCTTTATGTTTTGAATCAACTGTACTCTTATATATTTACTTAGGTCTTCATAGGTATTAAATTTGCTCTAAAAGAAGTCTTATGTTTTGAGTCAACTGTACCTGTATATTACTTAGTTCTTCTATCTAAAAGAAGTCTTATGTTTTGAGTCAACTGTACTTTCAATTTACCAGACTTTGGTCTTAATAGGTATTAAATTTGTTACATTTTGAATCAACTGTACTTAGATGTATATATTTTCCTTTTGTTCTCTATTAAACTAAGGTTATGTTTGTGGGAAATTTATTTTCCTTAGTTAAAAACAACTGCATGAAAATCCCCCAAACAAAATTGCTAGACATGTACAACTAAGTAGTGTGTCTGTGGGTGTATGTGTGTGTGTGTGTGTGTGTGAGTGTCGGTATGCATGTAGTTACATATATAGAAAATGGTGAACAATATGCAAGTTGTAAAATTAATACAACATAAAATTCCGAGATACACACACACATACACACATGCACCGAGACTCACGCAAAAACAAACAATTCTCTATGTAATTTTCAACATGGCTAACACACACCTTGGCAACACACACACACCCACACCCACACCCACACACACACACAGGCACACACACTTTTTTCACAAAACAGATCAAAACTCGTGGTGCCCCCAATGTGTGTGTGTGTGTTCGGTGTGTGTGTAGGTGTATGGGTGTGTCTATCCAGTTTGAAGTGGCACTTGAAAAATTTAATAAACGTTGCAGCATCGCTCGCATGCCAATAATTTTACAACACTTGCAGTTCACATCCCCTCACCCCTCACCCCTCCCCCTAACCATAACCCACGACATCAACCTGCTGCACCCTAACTGAGAATTTTTCAATCCACACCCCCCCCCCCCCCCCCTCCCACATTTTGGAGTTGAACTCTCCGAGCTCTTTACATACACCCCCCCCCCCCCCATCAACCCACCATACCCCCCTGAAGTACTCTTTGCTTGTAATGCTTCGTCAATTTGAAAAACATTGTCAATGCATATTTCGTGTGAGTGTGTGTGTGTTGAGGTGGGTGTGTGTGTGACAACAACTACTAAGCGTCATATTAACAACATTGTAACATGCACACACACACACATAAGCGCAGAGAGACAATGTCACAGACAGACTAAAAAGCATGGAAATCGGCGAGAGGGCGCTAGCTTTGCTGACTACACAACTGTACTTTTATTTTTTGTTCGTTTAACATTATTGTTGTAGTTTTTTATTATTTTTTTTATTTTTTTTTTTTCTCCCCATCTTTTGTGTGTTTGTTAACCAGCAACTATTTTTCACTCAATTCCAACGAAAAATTTATAATAAATGCTCGGGCGCACATGTGATGTCGCGCATTTTAATTGCGGTGGCTGCCACAAGAAGTGAGCTTCAATTCAACTGGAACATGACTTGTGGGTGCTACTTGCCATGGCTTTAGGGGACCTAAACTGGGGGGAGGGTGCGTGGTGCGGTGAATTTTTCTACTCCGCTGTGGCTTAGCTATAAGCTTTGCCTAGGTTTCTTCTTCATCTTTTCCATATTGTTGCTGCTGTGGCTTTTTTTTTACCAGCTGGTTAAGCTCTCCTAGGAAAGTTTTAAGAGGTTAAGTTCCTTCTATATCATGATTCTTGCATTTTATAATTAAAGCCTTGAGATTTTCTGACACTATCTTAGATTTGAAATTTATATAAATTTCGAATTTTATCAAATATTAAACAATACACAGTGGCGCCATCTATCTCAAATCTTCTCAGTCAAAGAAGCTGACTAGCTGGCTTTTTTATTTGTTTTCAAAATCTGAAAAACCCATGTACAGTCTCATGAGCGGCACAGTGGCGCCCTCTAGAGGAGAACTTTCTGGAGATTTTAAGAATATGAATATATGATTTGTTATTTTCCCAGGATCAACTTTGGCTCCGAAAACAAAATTAAACCAGAATATTTAGATTTCCATAAAGCAAAGAATTCTCTAAGCCTTCAAAAAAAAACCGGTTGACACAAAAGTTGAAAAAAAGAACATTTAACAAATTTGCCACTACACTAATGACAACAACAATAACAACAACAAAATGTGTCCAAAAATAAGTAGCTAATTAAGAGACAAGCCGTTGGCCTTTTGCAAAAAGATAACAAAAAATAAAAATAAAACAAAGAACAAAACTACAAAAAGACAAAAAAAAATGAAATAAATAATCCAACAAAAACAAAGACAAGGGCGACCTTCCGATTGAAAAAGACCAGTTTGGGTTTTCAAAAAAAAAAAAAAACAAAAAACCGTTAGACAAAGAGAGCCCAGGCAGAGTGGGAGAGAGTTCGAGTCAGTTTTTGTCCTTATCTTAGAAGAGAGACAAAAAGCAAAGCAGAGCTTAGAATATGTTGTGCTCTGCCAAGTAATAAACAGTTAAACAGAGAGAGCCACAGAGAGAGAGAGAGAGAGAGAGGGAGATGGGGAGCGTGTGAGTGGGTCCTTTTTGCTTGAACTCGTATGTTCAAAATTTAATTCCATAATTAAAACCTTTTATTTATGCTGACCCACATTCCGCTCTGCTTAATGAAATTTGTGTGTGTGTGTGTGTGTGTGTGTGTGTGTGGGTGTGTTGGTGTGTATATCAAATAAGACGCTTGCATTTAATTAAGATCAATTAAAAAAGTCTCTCACAGAAAATGCAATTCAAATAAGCAAAAAAAAAAAAAGCCTGAGAAGATCGTGGATAAACTTTGTTTTTAATTAAATTCCAAAATGCCACTAAATTGATGACCTTGACATTGTGACCCTAGCAGCTAGGGTTTCTATATATTTGAACATTATAGTCTGTCAGTCTGATAAATTAAAAATATAAAAACCGAACTTTTTTTTTCATATAAAAATAAAATGATAAGAGAAGAACCGTTAGTCATATATATATATATTTTTCCGGATTCCATTCGAGCTGACATTCACTTGATTTATCTCGTATCTCAAGAGGAAGAGAAAATAAGAAATGCACAAATGAATATTTATGGCGAGTGTAAAAAAATAGAAAATTTATTGTAATTATTTTCATTGTCATTTATAAACGAATAAAAGACACATACAACAACAACAACAACAACAAAAACATACAAAATGAAGACTTCATTAGACTTGTGCGAACATGTGCGTAAATATGTGTATGAATATGAAATAAGTAAATATGCAAAAGTGAAAAAGAAGAAGAAAAAAAAGAGTTACAACAAAACAACAACATAAATAAAAGCATAGCAGACGAGACGCAGCAACTGTGACAACTGTGAATAAAAACAACAACAACAGCATAACAAATAACAATAACAACAAGTTAAAAACCCACAACATTAACATTGCTTGCAACTGGGCAAACTAAAAAGTCAATGGACTGCAAAAACAACAACAATAACAATACAGACAATGCTCATTTACAACGCACAACAACAACAGCAACAACAACGCCCTCTCTCTTTTTTTTTTCTTTCTTTCTTTCTTTTTTGTTATTGTCTTTCTTATGCTTCTCACGCTGCCTTGTTACAGAGCTGCCGCTGCCTCTGCTGCTGCTGCTGCTGCTGTCAGAGAGTACAACTCTTGCAGAGAGCTAACAGAGCCCAAACAGAAAGAGAGAGAGAGAGAGAGCGTTTCACTCTCTTTAATGGAAATGCTTTTGTTTTTGATTTATGAAGAAAAGAAAAAAGACAAACATTTTTTTTTTAATTGTTATTTTTACTTTTGTTTATTTCAAAGCCAACTAAAGGCCTCAGCACTTCTCACCCCAGTTTGGACAGTTCTGTCATTTTCACCCCCACCCCCCCAAGGCAGACTCACAAGATCAAATGGATTTATTTAGCCGGCAAATCAGTTTATGCTCCCCTTTGTTTAAATTTGGCACATCCGAAGAACGAAATCGGAGTCATCGATTAAACAAAAGATACTTTTGCCATTTTGCCGTTTTGTTTATTTGTTGATTTAATTATGGGCCAAAAGCGAGTTGACCCTGACCTTTTGACAGGCGAATGGAAATTTCGGCGGAGAAGAATTGACTTTTCGAATGCTTTTATCTGTCGAGGGAATAAAAATTTTAAGTGCATATAAAAGGAAACACTCATTAAACCAAACAGCAAAGAAATGACAGGGGGCAAAATAGCGTTAAAGGACATGAAGCTAAGTAAATCGTAAGGATAATAAGGGGGCTGGGCTGGAGTAAAAAAAAAATGACAAGAGAAGAACATGGCCCAAGTACAGGAAATGTCAGCGTTGACAAGAAAATGCACTCGCTATGCAAGAGGAAAGGACAACAAAAAAATATAAAGGATATACACTTGACACACACACACACACACACACACACACGCACAAGCCCGTGGAAGACATTAGCATGTGCTGAGGTGGGTTTGGGAAAAGTCTCAGCAAAAACAAACACTTATGCCTCCTTGAGCACCCCCGGCCCATTTCGTTGGCAAAAGGGTTCAAAGTTCAAAGATAACAAAGACTAAAGGGGAAGTCAAAGCAAAACCTGTAAAAAAATAAAACAAACATAAAAAGAAGAAGAAGAAGAAGAAGAAATATTCATCAACACAAAAATGCCTTGTTTCCTTCAAAATCGACTGGACATGTTTGTGCTTGTCGAAGCATAGGCGAGACTGTACCACCTGTCCAAAGACAAAGACTAATTTAATAGCATTTAGAAGTCCTTGTCGAAACAAATTTTGAAGTCGAAAGCATTTGAGTAAAGGCCATAAGCATCAATCAAATGTTTATGCAGAGCAGGACGATGTGAGAATAACGAGACTACTGATGACCGAGAATTGCCAAATGCCAAATGGGCAAAATGTCCAAATGGCCAAAATGGCATTGCCATATTCAGTCTTTGCATTTTTCATTTGGCCAATAATCACAACACTTACCGGCGCCATAACTAACCTGCAACATTCACACAGATCCCCACGTTTCCAAGGACAGCCAAATAAACCCAGACACACACACACACACACACACACACATACGCATACACCCACATGAATGTTTGTCTGTCTGTCTGTCTGTTAGCCAAGTCCAGCTTGATTTCTTTCTGCCACCATTCCCAAATAAATTCTCATTCACCGCTGAATGTACAAACAGGACTAGCTACATCCTAGCCAACCAGTTCCTGCTCCAGCCCAGCCCAAAACAATTTGAACGGTCGGTGTGGCGCAGTCGAGCCGGCATAGCTTGTCCTATAGCCCGTCATTTAATCAATTATGCAAAAAACGATGTCGACATCAGCAAACGACGATATATCGTAAAATGTTTCGTACATCGTACATTTTGGCACAGGTTACTTTTTTGGCCACCTCCGGTGGGTGGTGAATTTCTGGTTTCTCGGCTCTTTTTGGTTGGCCCTTTTCGGCATAAATAATTAATTAAATGTACAAGAGTTTTATGGTTACTACCCGAAGACACCGACACGGCCAGACAAACAGAGACAACCAACACCAAAAGAGTTTCCACTTTCTTGGCTAACATTTTTCCACTTCTTTTTTTGTGTTTTTTTGTTTCTTCATTTGTTTACTTTGTCCTTCAGAGTTGAGTCAATTGAGTCTAGTAATTTTCCATAAAGCCTCTGAACGAATGCATAAAGTTTAGTTAATTGAATTATTGAAATATGTCTTTGGAATTTAATAACTCAAGTCTGGCTTAATCTACCGATTTGATGTACAGTCATGCTCGACTTAGGCTAATTTGGCCCAGTGAATCTTAAAACAAAAGAAGACTACTAGTAATTCTATATTTTGAAGATCCCGTATATTCTTGAGCTTACCAGAAGATTCGAGCTTAGCCTGCTAATACAAAGTACAGTCATGCTCAAAATAAATGAGTTAAGCCAATGCTTGAATGAAAAGCTTTTTAGAATTATTTCTTTTTCTAACTCTGTCGCTATTGAGGGTAACCAGAAATTATATAAAATATACCTAAAATCTAGAAGCTTTAAGGAGCTTGGAACCTTTGCAGCTTGTAGATCTCACTCAAGACTTTTTGTTCCCTCTGAAGAATTAAACAAATTTTCAGTTCTCGAAAAGAGTTAATAAACTTAAATATAATATTTTCCAAGCTTAGCTCACCTCACTCTTAAGCTTGAGGAGTAAGATGAAATATGAATGAGAAAAGGTTCAGTCTACTCTGAAGCTTTGAAAACAGAAAACTGAGCTCATTCCTTGTCTGAAAGAAATGGTTTCCCCAACTCTTATCTCCTAAGCACTTAAGTATTGCCTTGCCTACTACATCAGTACAGTCATACAGGGTACAATAATGTATGAGAAAAAGTACAGTCAGCCTTGAAGCAAGATTAGATAGGGAATAGATCTTAAGCACATTCCTTGTCTGGAAGAAATGGTTTCATAAGCTATGATCCTTGCCTCCCAGAACCCTTAAAAAATAATTTGAGTCAGTACAGTCACACAGGGAAAAGCAGTAGATGAGAAAAAGTACAGTCAGCCTTGTAGCTAATTTACACTGAGCTCTCTTTTTGATTATTTAAATAAATATTTTGATTATGCAAACACGATGAATTTCTGTCTAGGAAAAAAAAGTACAGTCAGCACAAACCTTCAAGAAGGGCTATCAAATTTAAATTAATTTTTTTCCCCCCCAATTTAATAAACGACTTGAAAAATTCATCTAGTCGAATGAAATACGAGTCGTGTTGTGTTGAGTACAACAAACAAATAAAAAAAAAACATAAATAAATAAATGAATATCTATATTTGGCTGATGCACCAGATGGGCCAGGCCAGGCCGGGCCAGGCCAGGCGAGAGCAGTGAAGCCAGCCGGCTCAAAGGCCCAAATTGGCAATGTGGTGCAGTGGTAACATCACGTAGCACGTAGCATTGCCCAAAAGTGGCCACGGTGACTCGGTTTAGTTCGTCTTGGCTTGGCCTGGGCTGGCTTGACTTGGCTCAACTTGACTCAAGTCTGTCGAGAGAGACTCTACTTATTTTTGGTCTGATTGCATGACACAAACACACACACTCACACACGCACACACATTGAGACTCAGTAAAGTGCAGTAAGTGTTACAGTTGTTGTTGTTGTTGCTGTTGGCGACATTTTTGCCCAAGTCACACACATAAAAATCTGTGCGAGAAATAAAAATCTGGGAGTGGATAGTTTTTCGTAAGCCAGGCGCGCGGGTGGGGCAGCCAAGCGGCTGACAAGCGACCCACCTACAGCCACCAACAGAGACGCCCCCGCCACCGACACCGCCACCGTCGTGCTCTGCCCTTGTTGTTGTTGTTGTTGACGCCTTTGCCATGTTGTATGAAACCCAAAAATAATCTACGGCAATTGCATATGGCAGGCAATAAACTTGGTCAAGTCTAAAACACCAACAACAACAACAAACAAACAAACAAACATTGCGACTGCAGTTTGCATTGCATTGAGCCAAAACCAAAACGAAAAAAAAAAACAAAAATAAATAGAAAAAAACTCGTCTCGCCAGGGTAGAAAGGAAGGAATGAAGGAAGGTGGCAAGACATTTGGGGGCGTCCGCAGTTGGCCAAAGTGTGGGCGTTTTTGTGTGTGTGCCAAGAATAACGAAAAGTGCTCTTGACATGTTTTTATTAAAGTTGATTATGCTTGCTTTTATTTTCGTTTTCCAAAGCTTATTTTTGTCAAAGGCAAATAGCATCAACTATATCTCGACTTAACTCAAATTTTCCTATTTACTCAAAAGTCTTTCAAGAAAATTCTCAAAAAAAAAAAAAAAAACAACAAAAAATTGTGGAATTTTTTTTTCAAATTTTTTCAAAATTATTTCAAATTTTTTTTCAATAAAAAAAATTCCTTAAATTTTGAAATCTTTCAGAAGAATTTTGAAACCAATTAAAGATTTTTCCGTCTCAAAGTTTGTAAGATTTTCAGGACCCTTCAGAAAAGAGTATTAACAAGTCTTTAGCTTTGAACCTTGTTCTCTTTTTCATTTTGATTCCAAAAAATATATTTTATTTACTTTTGTTAGCCCGTTTGTTTTGGCCAGCTGCTGACTACTGGCGCCAAATGCATCCGTACAAAATATTGTCTTGAAATATGCATTATTTTTGAGAAATCCCAAAAAAAAAATAAATACAGGAAAAAAACTGCAAGTCTGAAGTTCATGGAAAAGAAATTGAAGGTGGTTGAGTTGTGCTGGAAACAGCTGTTGCCAGATTTACAGTTATTTTGGGTCTCTAAAAATGACAAGAGCTAAGGCTGAGTTGGAAATTTTTATTAAGAAAGTCAGGATAAAGCCTAGATTCAGGGCTTCCCATCAGATCTCTGGGGCTTTGGTATTCCCAGAGTTGAAGGATCTAGTTGAATCTATTCGAGTTGAATTGAATTTCAATCAATGTTGACCCTCTTAAGATAAAATGCGAACCGGAAGTGCAATACCGCAAAAACACCAGGCCAAAACAAAAAACCAATTATACCCAACAAATTTCCAATTTAAAAGCTTTTTCGATGTATGAGTGTGTGTGTGTGTGTGTGTGTTTCAGTTTGTTTGTTTCTGCAGAGACAGAGAAGGCTGCAATGGGGTCAGGGGACAAGGGGATTGGGGACAGGCAAAAGTGTTGAAGTGCTTTTGGGCAGATTGGGAGATGACGTTGCCACAATGCAAAGAAACTGAACTAGAATGAAAATGACAATAATAACAATTTCCCTGCACTCACCTACACAGCAGACAGAGCAGAGCAGAGGAAGAACCAGAATATAGAGTGACACTTTCAAAGTAACCCTGAGATTTTCTTCTTCTTTTTGTGAAAACCAGCAGAGTCACGTTCTCGATTCAGAACTGGCTGAATTGCAATGCAAATAGGTAAAAATGAGTAGCCAATACGTAGGAGACTCCGATAAATGCATTTTGAATAGAATGAAAAAAAAAAAACACTATAACTTTTGAAGAATGTCAAGACCGAAGCTAAGAGACTCAATAAAAAGTATGCTTAGGCTTTAAATAAATTTAGAACAATTTAAAATCTAGAAGAGATCCTTCAAGACAGTCAAGACCAAAGGGACTCGATAGATAAGGAATTTCAGATCTAGTAGAGTCTTTGAAATTTCTAGAGTCTTTCAGATCCAAAGATCTAAATATTTTAGGAAGCTAAGAACTTCACTTCTTTTCAGAATATACCAGGGCTGGAGACAGTGGCTCAGTGAATTCAGGGTCCTAGATTATGGTCTCCCAAGAGCCCAAGAGTCTTCAGGCCTTCAGAGTGAGCCAAAAGCCAAGATAACAAAATACAAATAGCAAACACATAACCTACCCCAAAGAGCTTTTAACTATGCCCAGGGAGTTGCGGGTGCTGACAGGAAAGAATAACGGCAATGGCGACAAAACTAAAATGTGAAGCGGAAAAAAAAATACTAAAGCAAAACAAAGAAATACCGTAACTTGCTAAAAACAAATAAGGCAAAAGACTGTGAAAAGTCGAAGAGCTTTATACTCTTTTATGAATCGGAACTAGCCTGGCTTGAGGTGGCTTGAGATATCCAACCGATTAGGGATTTATGATCTATATAGTTAGTTCATCGAGACCAAACTTTGTAGGCTTACTTTTATTGAGTTCATACTTTCAGGTCTCTGGTTTTGTCAAGTTGGATTTATGAATAAGGCAGATATAGCCAGTAGAGATTTTGTATATATGTTGCCTCTATCCAGATTAAACTAGGTAGGACTATTGATGGGTATTCAAGCATATCAGGTTTTCAGTTTTAAAAGGATTATTCTATAAACAAGGAGGATATGGTCGAAATAGATTTCAGAGAAATAAGGCCCCGTTTCATTACCCCAAATTCATATATAGTTCCACTTCAATTAAGCCTGACTTGGTATTTATTGGGAGCTAATTATTTGAGGCCTCCAAGATCTGATCAGAATCTATTTAGTCTTCCAACCTTCTAGTCAAAAAGAGTATATAAAAGGTTGTGAGACAGAGTAGACACGGATTTCTAGTCAGGCCAGACTGGAGCAGAACTCCCGGAATGTGGCAGCAAATTAACATAAATTCCGTTTTGAGGCAAAGATCAACGGAGGCAGAGCGAGATAGGCTGATAAGCAACACAAGGAGCCAGAAAAAGAATAGAAAACTAAAACAAAAGGTAAAAACAAGAAAAAAACTTATAGAAAGGAAAAGAGTTCAACGACAGGACTAAAGGACTGGGATGGGCAAGGGGAATGTTCTTGGTTGTTGGACATTTGCTGAGCCTGCTTGGCTGTGTGTGTGTGTGAATGTGTGTGTGTGTGACCAACTATTCCCAGCTGAAAAATCAATGGAATTGTTTGGTATATTGGACTCTACACGGCTCGCTGGGTGCTCCTGGTTTCATTTTGTTTTTTTTTTTTTTGTTCCTTTCTCATTTTTTCATCTCTCTTGATTTGTCTTTCGTTTCAGTGGATTTTGTCGAGAGTTAGTTTCGTCTTTTTTTGTTTTTTTGGCCAAATTAGGCATCACCATTTGAGCAGGGCTGCCGCGGGGGGCGGTCTGTTGCCATTCTCGTCCGTTGTCGCTGTCAGTGTCGTTTTGCCATCCGCTAATGCTGTTGACTCGAGTGACATACTTATTGATGGCACTGTGCCTGCCCGGAATATCAGTCTCTGTCTGGCTGGTTAGTTGGCTGGCTGACTGGCTGGCTGGTTGGTTGGTTGGTTGCTTTGGCTGGCGTGGGTGGTTGACTTTGTCTGACATTTCGCTGTTTACTGGGCACATTTCCAACGGCAAGCCTGTTCTGTCTTATAAGCTCAAATGGATAGTTTTTTCTACTCTTTGATTTTTTTTTTGCCTTAATTGTTCAATTAAATCGTACGAAAAGAATTACAAATTAACCAGGCAAAATTAGAGACTCTATGAAAGGTTTGTTTTTCTAAAAATAATTATTATTTTTTTTTTTACTATGAAAAATTTGGTTAACCAATAAAAATGATTACATAATTATTTTAATACTCTTTTTTTCAATTTTTTTTTTTTTCATAGAGTTCACTTATGAAATTTGAAAAATGTTCAGAACGTAATTTTTTATTATAATTTTTTTATTATTATTATTAATATTTTTTTTGAATAGTTGTTATTTCTATTTTTTTAATATTTTATTTTTTTTATAAATATTTTTTTTATTTATTTAAATTTTTTCTAATTCCTATTTTTTTTATCATGATTTTTTTTTTTTTTTTTTGTATTATTACCTTAGGGATATTTATTTTTTTATTTTTTACTTATTTTAATTTTTTATTATCAATATTTTTGTAATTTATTTATTTATTTTTTTAAATTTGTTCCACTTTTAATGAATTTTTATTATTTATTATTTATTATTTATTATTTATTATTTATTATTTATTATTTATTATTTATTATTTATTATTTATTATTTATTATTTATTATTTATTATTTATTATTTATTATTTATTATTTATTATTTATTATTTATTATTTATTATTTATTATTTATTATTTATTATTTATTATTTATTATTATTATATCCAAATATACATGACTTGTTGCTCTTGTCCATAATTATTATTATTATTATTTTTTTTTAATCTTTAATAATTATTCCGAAATTGAAAAATATCCCAATCTAATTGTTTTGAAATGATCACACCCCCAGAAAGTGTATTTAATTAACCAAAGATTTCATCAGACCAATTATCCTCTCAAGCAACGGTTAATCAAAATACATATTATATAAAATAATTAATTTTTCTTTTTTAATTAACAATTTTTGTTTTTATATTTTGGTTTACGTAAAATGCTGCCAAGATTAATTACGGCATTTTTTTGGGTTAAGCTTGTGATTTCATTGCACATTCGTTTAATTGACTGGGCAAGTTTGATCATGTTGCCGACAAGAAAAAACAAAAAACAAAAAATGAAAAGGAAAGAAAAACTCGTCAATTCAAGACTCACCTGATGAGGATGTTGTTGTCGTAGTCCAGAATATGTAACAGTGGGAGAATTTACTGGTAAACGGCAGCATGGGAATTTCTTGGCAAACACGTGAGAGCGCCAACTGCGCAGAGTAAAACTTGTCAAACACTCTCCCAAAACAGGCGCGACTGACCGACAACTGCGACAACTGAGACGGCAGAGACGACAGAGAGGGCCAAGGCAGAGAGGATAGCAACGACTGCGACGTCAACGTCAACGTCAACGACTACGGCTACGATGGCAGCAGCAACAACAAAATCAAGCGCAGAAAACAAAGACGGATTTGGTTGTTGTTGTTTTAGTTGTAGTTGTTGCTTTCGGTTTTGTTTCTTTTTATTATAATTATTGTTTTAGTTAGTAGCTCTTTGACTTGATAGCAATTTGGTTATTTGAAGCATTTCTTTCTCTTGGTTAACTGCAAACAGCTGTCGCTGTCGCTGCCGCAGCCGCTGCCAGTGGCACTGCTGCTACTGCTGCTGTTATTGTTATTGTTGTTATTGTTGTTGGTGGTGGTGTTGCTTTTGTTGCCGCACGCTGCACTGCACTTGTTGTTGCTGGGGCGCTGTTTCATCATTTGCATTTTCTGTTTAGCATTTTTAATTGCCACAAACGGAATAAAAAAAAATAACGTATGCTTATGTTAATTCCATCGCATAGCACACACACACACACACACACACTGCCAAATAACAACAAACAAACAGAAAAAAAATAAAAACAAAATTAACCACAATTCAACCGACGACAAGAATGAACAAACACAACCGACGACGCGAACCGACGGGCCACTGACACTAACTTGGCCTGGTAGAAAACTGCTCTTTCCCAATAACGACATTTCGCTGCCAGCAGCGTCGCCACGGTGGCTCAGCTGTAACGCCGCTGTTGCACAGTGGTCCAACCGGGTAAATTATCATCACACTCGAAGTATATGATTGATTCAACAGTTTGGCTTATATGAAATCGGGATGTGCTCGAGCAAGTGCAATAGGCAGTCTTCTTGTTTTTAGAGTCACAAGTGGTTTCTTCCAGTCTCCACGAAACGTCGTCCGACAGTTCTTCCTGATATATCACAGTTATATTTACCATTAAACTCGCGCTGAATAGCTGTAGCAGTTTTCCAGGGATCCGATTTGGAGTTACGGACGACTTGGTGATACTTGTGAACCGTGGTTTTTCGGGTTTTTATTCGCACGTGGAACGTTCTTAGCTGTATCATACTCGTCGTACTGATAAATCGCAAAAAATATAATATATTTCGGAGCATCCAAGATATCTTTAAACTTTACTTAGAAAGCTAAAAAAAAAATATATGTATTTATCAAAATCGTAGAAACAACTTTGCCAGATAAATAAATTGTTTTGCCTTGCCAAGCTCAGCTTACATATTTGTCATGAATTATTCATAGTTTTATCCACTGTAACTTGAGCTGTCACGCTCTTTTTTTCCGTTGTTATTGTTGTAAGTTGTTCTATGCTTTCATTTTTGTTGTTGCGCTTGTTGGTGTCTTATTTTTTTCGCAAAACAAAAATCATGAGAGAGTAACTCTCTTTGCCTTGCCTGCTTATTCGCTCTCTCGTAGACGTTGTGCTCTTACAGCGTTTGAATGATGTGCGGCGCTGTGCTGTCATTTTAGCATATTTCTAGCTAGATTTCTAGCCTTTTTCTGAACAGCGAATTGGTCATGGGTAAAATTTGGTTTATTTTAATTTAGTGTCAATGAATTGATTAATAAATATAAAGCTTGAACACTTTAGTATAAATATTTGAACTTCTTATAAGTTAATGGTTGTTGATTCATATATGAAAACCTTCTCTTGTTTAAAATAAGTCCGACGATGCTTTCTCTATATGTGACATTTTGGAAGAAAAATTAAAGAACAAGGACTTAAATATATTAAATATGATAGGACTTGTAACTGAAGAGGTGGAAGAAGAGCTTCTATATGGAGCTGAAGAAAATAGTTTCTGCTGTTAAGCTTCTAAAAACTGTGTGTCTATGGATGGAGTATCCATATTCTGTGCCTAACACTCAGGTTGAACAGGTGTTCAGTCAAAGGAACATTATTAAGACTTAAGAAAAACTTCAAACCATGGTCTCATCAAAAAAAAAAAAAATACCCACCTAATGAAGAAGAACACGAAATATACGATTTGCTCGAATATTTCTGTTAAAATTTTTTATCTCCAGTTAATATCCAATAAATGAAAATAAATGTGAAACAAATAAAAAATTAATTATTTTGTGTGTAAGTTCCTATTTAGGCTTAGCTTAATTTTCAACATTTTTATATATTATGTTAACTTGGCATATATTTTTGAGAGATCTAGCTTTTTTTCCGTTATCGATATCTGGCAGCACTGGGTGCGGCGTGCCTTTAACATACTGTTAAGTGTGGTTAACAGCGCTGTTAAGCTCAACAGTTGTTCCATTAACAGAAGCCCGGCCGTAGTTTCAAATGAAATTAATCTAAAATTAATAAACTCAATTAGAGGGTTTTTGTAAGCGGCACAACTATTCTAGTTAACACGATAGCTTTAAATCAATTAGTGGTTTTAGTTCTCCAGTTAAGAGAGAGAGAAAGCTTGGGCTACTTTATGAAATTGACGACTGTTTGAAAATTGCTTCTAATTGGCAGGCCTGGGAATACTGAGGGAAATATTGAAGAAAACAAAGAAGTAATCATGATTTATTTAGGCAATTTAAGATTCCAATTTGGGCAAGCCTTGAAACTTTGAAATGTTTCAAGTTCAAAGTCCCCAGTTCCTTTTCAATAGGCTCGGCACACAAAACAAAATGGACAAACCTTTAACAAAGCCCAGGCTTGGGTTTGGACAGGGCAGTCGTCCTCGCCATTGCCCCCACTCCTTGGCTAACAGGAAACACTGCAACAACAATTAACGGCATTCCAATGTGTCTGCCCAGAGAGTTGCAGACTGACGGGAAATTTCAAAAATTTCAATTCACAAAAATTCAAAGGAATGCGCACACTCACATCACCTATGTTCTGGTTTCGATTTTCTATTTTTTTTCCAAATTCTTTTTTTTCGTCTGGCCAATGCAATTGCAATTTACAGGTGTATGGGCCCGGCTCTGACACCGGTAGAGGCTTAAAGCCAGCAAAGTAAACTAGCAAAGAGTTTAGCCTTTATTCTTTTGGCCCCATAAAATAGTTGGAGTATTCGCAACGAGGAATACTTAAGTTGTCAAGGGAGCCACAACCTTTGGCGACCTTTTCGTGCACTTTCAACCTGGTTAGTACATGACTTTTAATTACAAAAATCGTACTACTCGACTGGTTGCAACCACAAAATACAATATCCTTTTTATATGCCCCACCCCACCCCACCCCAACCCTGTCTCCAGACCTGAGGGCTCTGGCTTTTTCTATTGTGTGGCTTGACTCTTCTATACTTTTCCTTTCAACTTTTTCGCTTTTTTTTTTTTATTACTTAATTTGTTGTGCTTTGTTACCTAGAAATGCGAGTTCTAAAAGTCACGTGTAATTGAAAGAGAGAAGAAGATGAAGAAGAAAAGAAAATCGAAATGAAAACTTTTCAACAAAAAGCTGAAAGGGCTAAAGTAGTTTTTCCCTCTAAGACTTCCAACTGAGGCCAATAAATATAACTCTTACATGGAACTTATATCTCAAGGATCCCAGAGACCAGGCAAAGTACAGTTTCCCCTAAGACTCAAAAAGATCTAGATCAAATGTGAAGCCCGAGTTCCCCGAGGTTCTTCAAATGTCTATCGAATCTGTCCAAGCTTTTTTTAAGAGACTCTCCGCCTTAATGAGAATAATTAAGAATCTCAAAATCTCAAGACCTTGTCTATCTCTAAAGATCTCTTAGGAAGTGCAGGACTGACTACCCTGTTTCTGTTCTAAGATATTTCGAATCTCAAAAGCCTCAGTTTCAATCATAGATGGAACCAAAAGACTTGATTCGAAAAATATTTAAGGACTCATTTGAATTCACACCAGAAGTTTTTAAGGTTCCAGGGATAGGTTCAGCAATCAAAGCAGTCGAAATGATTTGTGTAAAAATCTCCATCTTTCCACTTGTTGACCACAATTCAGGGCAGCTTGTCTTGAAGAATCACAGAAGCATTTCACACAACATTTCATGTTCATTGACTATCCGAGCCGGAGCAGAGGTTGTACTTGGGGGAAAACAAAAACGAAAACCAAAACCAAACCAAACCAAACCAAAAAAAAAAGAAGCACTTGGCAATTACAATAATGCTAAGGATGTGGTCAAGTGTGCCTAGACAAGGTCTCATCATCACATGCCAAGAGACAATAAATGAAGTAAGTGGATGGCCAGCCAGTTTACAATGCAGTCATCCGGAGTCAGAGAGTCTGTGTCTCGAATGAATGAAGTAGCTGTGCTACACATTTTCCTGGCCAGTGATTACATGTGCTTGCCCATAAACAAGGGGGAGTTGAGAGTGGTAAAGAAAGCAAAAAAAAAAAAAGAAGAGAAGAGAATAGAAGAGAAGAACGAAGAATGAAGCAGGCAGCCAAGTTGTAAAACCTGCCATGAAACATGGCCAACATCATCATCATTATCTTCGTCTCGTAAAGGCGAGACCGAAAGGACCTGCAACAGAAATAAAGGCTAAGCCATTATTAGGCCAAAGCCAGGCAGAGCGAAAGAGAAGCCAAACAGGACTTGCACAAAACGATTTATGGTTAGACCACATCAGTTTTAATCTAGCAAGGCGTCAAATTATTAAGACAACCTCAAAAGCGAGCCAGTCCAGAGTGTTGTCAGCCTTTTAGCCACCTGAAAGTGCAAGCAATTATTTCCCATACACAACTGTACTTACAGGCACTGACGCAACTGTACCCAGTCAGGGCAAGATAGACAGACAGAGCGACGCTATTCCCAGCCAAATGCAGAAGGACAACATCACGACAAAGTCAATAAATTTTGTGGCAGTGGATTGCCCAAACGACCCAACCAAAACCAGCCAAGATCCACTGCACTTACTTAGCCAACTATCAAGCTCATATGAAAATGGAAAATGGAAAATGGAAAATGAGCAGAGCTAAGGCACTTCAACTACTTGCAGGCAACTCTTTGCTCTTTCGCCCCCATTTCACCTGCCCTGGTTGGGTGGTTGGGTGTGCTGAAATCCCAGGTGTCTATTTTAGCTGCTTTTAACTCTTGTTATTGCCACAACGTCTTACCAGCTTTTAAGCAAAATGTGCTCAGAGTTTTGCGCCAACAAAAGACGAAAAAAAAAATGCTTTTCCAGCTGCTTTGATTTTGGTCAGTCTAAGCCAAGCGTAATCAAATTAATGTCAAGCTTCGCAGAGGCCTCACAACTCCACAGAATTACGAGTGCGAAAAGTATCTCAAAGATACATCATCTCACTCACTCACTCACCCAGCCCAGTGGGGGTGGGTAGCTTTGCTGTGCCTGCTTAACCTTCAGGTACTTGGCAACACCTTGACGCTAAATGTGATCACGCAGTGCGCATAAACAATGCCTGCGAGTGTAAAAGTTATAAAAATAACAACAATGCCAACAGCACACTAAGAAGATTTCTTTGCCGGAAATAGGAAAATACGGTAGCACTGGCAAAGGGGAACAACAGGGCTGAGTGCCGCAATGGCACACAACTGAACTATAAAACATAAAGAATAAGACGTGCAAAGTGATAATAATAAAAACAACAACGAAATAGGCAAATTCTCCGAACCACAGCGAATTTCGAGAGACCTGTAAGGCGGCCAAAACCGACTTGCCAGAACAAACAAATTAAACGATTTCTTATTTTGTCTTGTTTTTTTTCCTAAGCCATAATTCATATTTCTTAAAAGATACACTCGAGTTCTGAAGCTTTGATAAAAATAATGGGATTTATGCTCGAGATCAAGACTAAGCAATTAATTCCTAAATTTAAATGTAAATTATTCTAGATTTCTCATAATAAAGAGTGAAACTTCTAGGACTTGGGAGAATTTAAATTCTTATCGAAATTATATGAAACCCTTAGCCAAACTAACCAAGTCTTGTCTATATATGTTTTAGATGCTATATCTGGACTCTAGTAAGGTCTGACAAGTCTATTGAGATCTGAATCAGATTTGAAATAAGTCTGGCCACAGTCCAAAATCCTCTTAAGAAAACTGACCCAAGCAGAACAGAAAAAACTTATAGAACTACTTAAGAGTCCTGATGAAATCGGTTTCTATAAGCCATTAAGTCGACTACTTCCTTGGAGTCCAAAATCCTATTAAGAAAACTAACCCAAACTAACCAGAAAAAACCCATAGAACTACTTAAGAATCCTGATAAAATCGGTTTCTATAAGTCATTAAGTCAACTACTTCCTTGGATATAGCCTCAAACTGTGGAAGTGTCGAACTTGTGGAAGTTTGGATCCAAAGTTGTATGCCAAATTTAATGAAATTTTCGTAGGTCTCTTTAAGTCTTATAATCACCACAAACTACTACGCCCTATAATAGTCTTAAGACCTTTTCAAATCGGTATTAAAATCTTCACAAAAATCCTACAAAATTTATATAAATAATTTCTCTGAACTTCATAGGATCTTAAGTCTTTATCTTTATCTCTATAAGCTATATAGAAATCTAAAAGTAAGCTGTACTATTTTCAAAGATATTAAAGCTGTTGAGTCTGTTCTTAACTAAAATTCACTTCTTGATTTCTTGAATTTCTTCTATAATTCAGTTAACATTTTCATTCAACGAAAGTTACATGCCCCAAACAAAGTGTGGCACAGCATCAGAAAAAAAAAAAAAGAAGCAAGAAACATATGACAGATTGTTGTCCCGTTATTATTATATATATATGGAGAGAGAGAGAGAATTGTATGAGGTGTGGAATAATGGAGAGAGTGCGTGTGTGGGCCTTTGGGTGTGCCTCGATCTGAGCATTCATGCAACCAATGCGTGGTACGTGTACATCGCACTCATTACAAATGAAAAGCAGGCAAATAAAACACCTGTGCTCAGGTAAAATGCCACTGTGTATGTGCGTGTGTGAGTGTGTGAGTGTGTGAGTGTGTGTTGACAAGACAACATGAAAGGTAAAATGAATCTGTCTCAGAATATGGCTGGGGCTGGTTCAGTCTGCCTCTATTGTTCAGTGGGCGGGGCTGGGGCACGAGCAGGGGCAGGTTGGGCCATTAGTGTAACTTTTGAAGCCGAGAGAGCCGAGCACGCGAGAATTGGGCAATGGGACGTGAGGCCACGGCTATGGACTACGGACTACGGAGTACGGAGTACGGACCCATCAACACATCAGAAGATTCACCTAACTGGTTTGCTTTCTCCCCGGGCAGGACGATTGCCTTTGACGTCGAGCAGGACTGCAATTTCGAGTCCTTGTTGCTGAAATTAATCAGAGTTTCAATCAAACATAAAATAAACGCTGAGATTTGACATGACACACGAGCACAAGCACAAGCACACGCCAAGCTAGCATTGGCAATACGGACAGGACACAAGACTCTGGCATTGATATCCTGTCCGTATACAGACACCCAATAGACACGCAGAAACACGTTGTGAATTGTCTGCCGGAAACGGAAATGTTAACTGCGCCTCCTATCAAGTGTGTCTGCCTGTCTCTCGGTGTATTTATGGAAGGTTTCCTTCACTTGCATCAGTTTGGGTGCCGACATTTTATGGCCTTCCTGAAATAGATTCTCCGATATTACCCACAAGGCGAATTGAGTTTTCTAAAATCAATTCAAAATGCTGAGGCTTGGGGAAAAGCTTAGCGCAAACTATAATCAAGTCGTTGTAAGATCTGGGGGAAATATATTTGGAGCTGCTCAGGTCAGTCCATATAAGGGAAAGGCTTTGGGAATATCTTAAGCTTTTAGCTCATTGAGGGAAGCTTCAAAACGTTTCAGGTCTTGAGGTCCAGACCAACTTTAGACCAACTATAGAGATTCTTAAATGGAGTCCCTGAAAACTAAAATTTTACTTAGATTCTAGGATGTATCCAAAGCAAGTTTGCAAGTTTAAAAAATACTTGAGGGACTAAGCAAGAAGTAGACTTAATTTGAGAAGGAAGTTATCAGCCAAATTTCCTAGCTTACACTAGGAATTAAGGGAGATAAAATTCTGGGTATTTTCATCTATGAAACAGTGAAAATGTTGAGTTTTTGAACTTCTAAATTATAGTTAAGTAACTGTCCAAAAGGGTCTCAAAATCGGAAACTTTGAAAACGAAACTAATCAACTTGATTTCTATTTGTCAGGAAATCGCTTAACCCTGGAATATATGCAAGTCTAATTTCGAATATTTTCAGCCATAAATTTTATACAAAAACAATTCCATTAGTTGCACCCCTTCCGGGTATTGTGTATCCTCCCCTTTTTTTATTTTGTATCAAATAGATCACTTGTCGAATCGGCTTCAAGTTGATAAAATATTTACATTTGGCCAGCTGTGTCAGCCTTACTGAAAGTTAGCCAAGTCAAGCTCATTTCTTATGCTCTTTATCCAGTCGAATTCTTTGAGGGAAAAGCATACCCTGAAAATGGAAAAGAAAACATAATTCACACATGCCAAGTGAAGCCCAACAAACACGTGTAATAAAACATTTTCATTTCATTTCTGGGCGATTTTTAATGACACGCCCAACGCCTACTTATCCCTTATGTGTGTGTGGACCAAGAGAAAGAGAGAAAGTGAGAGAGAGAGAGAGAGTTTCTCACATGGCCATAAATTCAATTCAATACGAGCAGCTGCAGTCGCTTTTCAGTTCAGTTTCAAGTGATTTTCTTAATGTAGTTCAAAAAGGAAAACCGGTGAGAAAAATGAGTGGAAAGGGGGCGTGGTAAAAGGGTTCCCTTATACTCTCTCTCTATCAACGTTTTCTTAAGTGCTTCGAAATGCAATAGGAAAGCCCAAAGCAGATGAGAAAGCAGCACCAAAAGGTTTCAAGTCAGCCTTTTCTTCTCTGCCATCTAATAAATTTTCAACTTCGCGCCACCTCACCTTCTTGGCTAGCCCGCCAAGGCACAAGGCACAGGGCACAGGGTGGGGGGGTGTGCGTAACAGATTTTTGAATAATATTTCACTTGCAGGTGGAATGTATCATGTGTGTGATTTACGTGACTGGGTATGGTGGAAAGCGGCTATAATGGTGGCAGCTTTCTGGCCTCTTTGGGAAAGGACTGTTGTTTTTTTTTTTTTTTTTGGGCACACGCTTTGCTGTAATTGCCTGAAAAATTACCATGTCTACATGACACGCACACAACACGCACGCCTCGACATTAAATCACATTTTAAAGGTCGATGATGAAGGTGGGCCCGGGAGGTCGAGAGGGTAAAGTCAGCCTAAAGTGTGCAGGGATATCAAAATAGAACTCAAATGTTTTGGCCCAGTTCCTAGGCAGGCTAATGAATATTTTCAATACTAAGCCAATATCAAATCAATTATAAAACAATTTCAAATTCATACGAAACCAGTTGCAAGGCAATCTAAGTATTTTCCAAAATCAATTCTCTTTAAAAGGAAATTAGTGCAAAGTTAATTTCAAAATAGTTTCAAGCTATTTCAAGACAATACCAAGCCTATGCCTAGCCAATTCCAAGAAAATTCAAAGCTGCCTTCAGGCCAATTCCAAATCAATTCTAAGTCAACTGCAAATGAACTACAGGTCACTTCAAATCCTTTTCTAAAACTATATATATCTAGCGGGTTCCAAGACTATTTGAAACCAAGTCTTAACTATTTCAAAATCAATTCCGATTCACTTCCGAGCCATTTTCAACACCAAATCAATTTTCGATTAATTCGAAATCTTTGCCTGAAAACTACTGAAACTGAATTCAAGCTAGTTCGAATCCATTTCAATCTACCAGACCGAAAGACCTTGATGACCTCCCCCTGTCCCATCCACTTTCATGGGACACCCAAACCCAACCAATTCCATTTCCCCTTCTCACAGATTTTTCATTCAATCAAGCCTGATTTTTGAGTCCTTGAATATTTCCGAAATAAAGCAATAATAATTGTGGAAAAGAACTTATCTTTTTTATTAAAACTTTCAACTCAAATTTATACTCATTATGCATGACCTTTACCTCCAAAGCGACAGAGAGTAAAAATAAAATCCAGAGGGGAGTCTCGAAATTATATTTTCGAAACCAACAAAGTTGACTTACCCCACTGACAGAACTGACAAGAATAACTCCTGGGCATTGTCTTCTGCTCCTTTACATTTTTTTTTTTTTAATATTGACAGACTTTAATGAAATTAGATTGATTTTTGGCTGGATTCTGTTTGGTCGACTTTCTCATTCATGAGATGTGTCCGGTTTTTATTCTTTGAGGGGCTGGATATTTGTTCTGGGTTTTACAGCTACTTATTCATCAAGTTGAGCGACTATATAATTTAATTTTTTGTGTGTAGTAAAAATAAATTTTTGATAGATGGCTGAACCAAAGCAGCAGCTGCTCTTTCATTTTGTTTTCTTTCTCAGTTTTTACGACTCTGAAACAAGTGGAAGGAGCCTGGCACGAGCAGCCTTGGAATTCCGTTCTAAAGTTCGAGTGGGTCGATTTCTTTTTTTTTTATTTTTACGACTGCTTTTTTTTCTTAGGTTTCTGGCATATTTAGGTTAAATTTTGACTTGTTTCGGTTTTAAATTGATGGGGAATTTCAGTATCAATTGAAGATAATATGGAATGCAAAATAATTTGTGAAAGTTTCAAGGCAGAAAACTATTGGCGAATTAAAGACAACCTTTTTGCCATTTAACACTTGACAAAATTATTAAACTTTATTAGCCATTTATACTGTCTGCCTTCTCTCTGGCAATAAATTTCATGTTTATACCTACTCCTCTCCTCAATGAAATTGAAGACAAAGAAAATTTACAACAAACTGTATACGCCCCATTGCGTCGCATATGTGTAGCAAATTCACGAAAGGAGTAGGAGCGGAAGTAGGCAAGGAAGATGAAGCAGAGAACCACAATTTCCAGCTTCCCCAGTTTCTCGATACTGTTTCGTTCTGCCTGGAGCCACTGCCTCAATCCACTCCACTCCATACCACACCACTCCACTCCACTCAGTTTTACTGCTCACTGCTCACAGCTTACAGCTCCAGAGCTCCACAATTCCAGCTCCCTGGATCCAGAGTCAATTGGTGCGCGGCAACAGTCACTTGTAAATTATAGCCGACGACAACAAGGAGGACAATGTCTGGCCAAAACAAAAGTCACAATTCCAGGGAGGGGGGAGTGGTCTTAATTCAGCGATAGGTTTAAATTTTCCAAATGACTTTAACAAATAATTCACATTCAATTCTGCCCAATTGAAGGCAATTTTATATTATTTCGAAAGCATCCAACCTTTTAATGGAAATAAAATTATCAATGAATCGTTGAACCCAAATCGATTCTATTCACAGCCCACAAGTCAATGATGTTGATTATATCCAAAGTCTAGGAAATACTATCCAAAACTCTGAAATATTAGATAGATTACCTTCCCAGATTTCCAGAGGAATTTTTCTTTTGAAGATCTTTTTTTTTTTGAAAAAAGAAATCCAATCCTTGCCTGATTTAGTTTCTTTAATTGGCGACTGAACTTATTTGGGAAAAGACAAAGTAAAAGAGCTTACCACCTTGAGGATCTTCATAGTTTGGATAATTCCCCACTCAGTTTTCTCAGAGTCTCTCAGTGAAGGAAGGGGACCTTCGTGCCTCATAACGTCTCCTTCATTTTATTGCCACACATGCGTTTTATTTTCTTTTCTTTTTTTTTTTTGTGACTCATTGCGAATGTGTCTGGGTGAAATTTACGCCATAAATTTGCACATTACACGAAAAGTTAACACGAATTACCTTTGTAAGTGTTCAAAAATTACAATTGTACCGAGCAAGCAGTGTCAAGGGTCAGAGCAAAGGACCCAATGAAGCAGACAGAAGACAGTTGAGACCAAATCGATTGTCTGCAAAAAAAAAAAAAAAAAACGAAAAAAAAAAGGAACAGAAATGTTTTTTACTTCTTTACCACTCATCTTTCTTCTCCTTGTTACTTATGTTCATAAATTTCGAAAGGAAATTTCTCAAGCAATTTGTGAGAAACTTTGTAGACTACAAACCGCAATCTATTTGATCTTGAGAATTTATAAGGAATTTTGTGTGTGTCTCGTATGGTTTACAAGTGTTCTTATCTACTACAAAGTAAACTGAAGCGGGGCCACTGTACTTTTAGACTATGACAAAGTCTTGGTAAGCTCAAACCAACTGTACCTCGAGATAATTCATAAAATCAAAGACTAAGTGAAGAACACAACTTTACCTAGTGATTTCTTAGTCTTATTGATTTATTTTATGCTCAGAGAAATATTCGAATTAAGCTCGAGATTTTGTGAATCCATTAATGTAGAAGCAACTTAATGGTTTCATTGGCCTGAAGGATAAAAGTTACTGTGGGTAACTTCGACTAATTTTGCGAAATATATAATTCAGTCGGCAAATAAATGGAAATAGTTATGCTTCGAGATATTTCAGATGAATACTCCGACGCCGATACAAATTGAGGCAACTGTACTTGAAGCTTATTCAGTGCTATTCATTAGACAAATTATCTTAGATGTTGCTAAGTGAATGCAACTGTGCATTGAGCTATTTTACAAACAGGTAAATAAAGGGAGGCAACTGTACTTATTGACTTGGTGGTCTCCTTGAATATTCATGAATGTGGCTGGAAGATTTTGTGTTGAAATCAGCAAAAAAGGAGGCAACTGTACCTGTAATGCGATTATTCTCTTTAAATATAAAGATAATAAGCATCTTACTTCTTGGAAATTCTTTTGAGCTGCAAAATTAAACTCTTTTGTATTTACTGTATTTGCTTAGTCTTGGTCAATTTAAATTGTTGAATTTCTTGCTGTGCCTTAAACAGATTCAAATCAGTTTGACCTGTGTTTTTTTTTTTGGCTGAGATGCGTTTTATTTGTATAATTTTTTATAGGTTATAAGTTAAAGATCTATAAAATAAAGACAGAGAAAGCCCACTAAAAGCCGCCATGATTGGCCACTCATAGCAAATTTGCTTCAACCAACTTCAGAGGCAAGCCCAGTCAAGGCTATCAAATGCCAGGGGATTTGTGCATTTTATTATTGCCAAGAACCAAGGACCTCCCATGACAAATTCCCTTTTACGAGCGCTCTTGGTCAGCGGCCACTTGGAAAACAATTTCGAGGGTGTGCAAATTCAGAAACTGTCCAGAAAGTCGCTGGGAAAAACCACAGGAGAGCCCAAAAGGACCTGGAGTCGGCCAGGACACAATAGCCGAGCTTAATGCTTGCCAATTGTTGGCAGTTTTACAGTTTCTTCGTCATCTTTTTTGTCTTCGGGCAAATTAACATAAATTTATTTTTATGATTTCATCTCTTCAGGCATTTCAAATAGCTTAAGTATTTAGCTATCTGAACTCTCCTCCAATCTCTGCCCCTCCCCCATTCAAATCCAAACACTCAACTTTCACCCAAACTCCACCACACTCCACTCCACTCCACTCCACTCCCTTCGATTTCTATTTGCATTTTGGCAATCATTTGGGGAATAATTTTGCAGTCGTCATTTTATGGTCACTTTGTGGTCGTCGAAATGCATTTTGAAACGATTTTAAATCATTATTTGGTGCAATTTGATTGCTGCGCTTTTGTGCTAGCTCAGAATTGGATACGCATTCCAATTTTCCTAGACAAATTAGTGAAATGTTTTGTGAAAATAGTTTCGGTCTGACCAAAAATGCCAAACAAATTTAAGACTATAAATTTTGGGAGAATTTTGAGTAAAAACTTTCGGAAAATTTGAATTTATTTCTAATTAATTCTTTCGCTGGATTATTTCTTTAAGTCACTCGACTAGTTCCTTCCTTGTATATATTTTTATTTCTCTTTCACTTTCAATCCTTAGTAAATCCAACGAATTTGTCAACACAGCCGCTGAGCAAACACACTCAAAAAAAAAGAAAAAATATAGAAGGGCAAAAGGAAAGAAAGGAAAGAAAGCCACAGACAATATTGCATTGCTTCCGTGGAATGTTGTGAGGTTTGTTTGGCTTCTCTTTTATACTTTTTAATACACTTTTCTCACAGAGCATAGAAATATGCATTTCCCAAAAAAAAAGGCTTGAATTGTTCTCCCTTTTTTTTTTTTTGGGTTGAGAAAATTAATAAAATTTTCATTTTTTTTTTTTTTTTTTGAATTCGTGTGAAAACTGTAGCAAGTCTTCAGTTTGAAAAGAGTCTTAGCATTTGTAATGTTTTCTCTTTTTTCTTTTTACTCTCCAGAATCTATGAGGCAAGCAGCTAACTGCATTTTCAGGCAATGCTAAAACAAACTTTTCAATCACCGCCAGGCAACCGCGTCTGCTCGAACGACAGGACTATTTCTCGTTTGGCAGAGGGAAAATTGTTGGAAATGGAAGCATTTTGGTATAACAACCGAGTAGCAAAAATGCCAATGCCAATGCCAATGATGCTGTGGATGACGTTTCCTAGTGTATGTCATAGCCAGGACATTCAGGACATTAAATGAAATGTAGTAAAGTAAACATGCAGCAAATGCACAACTGAGCAACGTACCAACCGAACAACTGAAACACTGAGCGAATGAGCAACTGACAACTCTGATGACTACTGCCGTCAAAGTCAACCAGGAATCGGAGTCAGAGTCGGTCTGGGAGCTTCAGAGAATTGGTGAGGCAATGGCAGTCAATCAGCGAGCTAGAAAGGCAAAACAACTCCAAAAAAAAGAGGACATTTCAAAATAGAAACGAACCGTGGCAGGGAAGCTGCACTCGACTTACCAACATGTTGGCAACACTTGCCACAAAAACAAAATAGAAAAAAAGGGGAGAAGACTCCATTCTCTTCGCTCCTCTTTTTTATACTATTTTGTTGGCCCTTTGGCTGTGTACGGAAAAAAAGGAGTGAAAAAAAGTAACAGTTGAAAACTGTGTGACAAATACAAATCACTTTAGATTTATTTGATGAAATTGTTTGATGATGTAGAAAAGGATTAACGCCAATGATATTTGTGTAACGTCGCCAGTCATCGTCCTTAAAAATCAACGAGGGCTAAAAATCAACTGGCAACTTTCCAAAGTAAAAATGAAAAGCATTGCAATTGATTTCAAATGAAGATGGAGCATGACAGCTGATTTGGCTTGACTTGGCTTGTTGCAGGAACTTTTCCTTTTTTTTTTTTTGTTTTTTTTTTTGCCCCCTTCAATCTTACCGAGAGCGTTAATAACAGACCATGATAAATGAGGGATAAAAAGGCGAGAGGATAAAGTGAACTATTATTGATTGCCTGGCTAAAAGATCAAAGAATTAAAAAGCAAATCACGGAAATTTCAAAGGTTTTTTTTTGTGTGAAAATTGTCTCCTTTAAAGAGATTCAAAATTTAAGTTTCCTAGACCCAAAATAGACTAAGGTATTCTTGATCTATTTAAGCAGGAATCCTGGGAATTTGGAGAGCTGGAAACAACTTGATTTTGCTTTAAGAATTTTCAGGATTCCATTTTAATTCCATTCTCTTTGGGAGGGTAAAATCTGGTATTACCCAAAGATTGGAGAAAGACAATCGAAGGGCTTGAAAGAGTTTGATTTTTTCATTGAAAATTTTCAGAGTTCATCTTGATTTCAACTCAAATATGTGTGGGCTTCAGAATTCAAGCTACCTCGATATTTCCAGGGTAAACTGGTCAGGCCTATAAGTCAAAGACTAAAGAAACTTGAAGGAATTTGAATAACCTGTCAATCGAAATATTTCAAGTTTTCTTGACCTAAGCTTTTCAAGTCCTTTTGGTCAAGGACTTTAGAATGTAGACCGAGAAAGCCAAAGGGTCTTAAAATTCTCAGGAAACCCTACAACCTTTTACTATATCAATTTCTCTAGTCACCCAGATCATATTGTGGGTAAGTTTGGGGGCTCTACGACTTCTCCTTTCCTAAGTTAGACACAAACTTAATAGACCCTTTACAGGGTATAAAAATTTATATATTCTCTGTCCAAGTTGTCCATAAGGTTTTCTTGACCTGAACCCTTCAGCCTGAGGTCACGAATCAGTTCAAATAATTCTGCACTTTAAATTTGATTGTTGCTTAAATTTGGAATTTTATATTCCTTCAGGTGTGTCAAGATTTCCCCATGGAGAGTACATTTTGTTATGGTTTAATTTTCATTTTGCCCACTTTACCCCTTTCGCTGGTACGCGTTGGTAACGATTTTTGAATTATGTGTGAAATCGCAACCACCGCAGGACATAAATCTCAAGGTCCCTTAAAACACAGCCAAAAAAAAAATAGAAGGCACCAATTTGCATTCGGCTTTTAGATGTTGGCCGTAAATTTTTATAAATGTCCTTGTAAATAAACTCGAAATATGCTGATTTAGCATATTTCTTGTGATATACGAGCCAGGCCCGAGACTTCGGAATGCCTGGCAGGCAGGCAGGACGGGGTATGTGGGCAGGTTCCTGGGGAAGGCAGGGAAACGATTGTCTGTGGTTTATGCCTTGGCCATATGTGTGGCAATTTTATTGTACTGCCTTTGTTTTGTTTTATTATAATTTTATTTTTTATTTTTTTTTTTTGTGATTTTTTTTCAGCTTTCCTCCCTGGGGGAAAGGCTGACAGAGTGTTAGTGGAACAAAAGCACTCACACACATAAAATTGTATTAAAATTATGACAAAAAAAAAAAAATAAATAATAAAAAATTAAAAGCTTTCCCCAAAAAAAATTACAAACAACTTTGAAATACTCTTTGAAAAATTCAATAAAAAGGATAAAGAAAAAATGATTCCATTTGATTCCCACAAAACTCATAAATTAATTTTGGAAATTTTGTGAATTATTGAAAATGCTTGGAATATTCCAAGCTAATCAAAAAAACATAACAATAATAATAACTCAACTGAAATATCATAAATTTTTAATTTCACAAATTAATTCGGCGCATAAAAAATGTATTAAAATTACTTTATTTTTTCTTTGCTCTTGCCAATTGGAATTTTTTATTTATAAAACAGAATCTCATATTTATATTTATATGGCTGGTTGTTATTGTTTGTCTATAAAAAAAAAGTCAAGAGAGAAAGACAAAGAGACAGAGAGAGAGAGAGAGATAGAAAAGGAGTAGAAGGGGGGCAGAGCTATGATAAATAAAATGAGAAGCAGCAAATTTTATGTTGTATTAACTTTTGTTGTTGTGTACACAAACAAAGCATATGTGTGCAATAAAATTTATGCACACACACACACACACACACATACACACTGGTACATCCACCCAAACAGGAGGAGCTAGGAGGAAGAAGAAAAGAAAGAAATATGTTAAATATTTGATAAGGAGTCATGAAAAAAGCTTCAAATGGTTTATTGTCATTTTTTATTTTTTTTCCAAAAATTGTCTTCATTTTTTTTTCAAATTTTAAGCTAAAATATTGGAGGATTTTGAACGTGTCAAATCTTTAAAAGTTGAAAGAGTTCACTGGTCAAAATGGTATGGAGCCCAGTTAGCCTGCTCAGTATCATCCGTAAATTATTACTCAATAATTTCATTTGACGTATTATAAATTTCTACATTTTCGTAGATCTTCAAGCGTTCAATTTTCTCAAGACCTTCAGTTTCTTCAATTAATTTAGCAATATCCTAAATTATAATTTAACATATCCATCAGCCATTTCGAGCATATTATTAAGACTATCAAACACCACATTGATCACTTGTGTATCCTGGCACGAGAGCATATCACAGATCACTGAAAGGTGGTATTGGACGCTCCTTGATTAATGTGAAGACCTTATCACGATTGTCACTGATTGTCAGATTGCTGATTGGTCCAGGCCGCTTCTTTCTGTGTCTGGAATTCGCCCTTACTTAGGTTCTCAATAATTTTGTACCTGTGTCTGGTTACCAGCGGTGATGTCTTAGAGAAACCAAACGGCTTCTTTGTGCATCTCCTCCTTGAAATGGGACAAGAGAGCCGGGAAATAAGACAGAGTATCGTAGCTTTTGCGGCACAAAATCACTATCTCCCAGATGACATTAGGCAAAACCAAATTGCTATATCTAGATTGATAAAAGAGAGAAGTGCTTTATAATTAAACCTGCGG